>CM055312.2:98484009-99684009 GCA_029255685.2 Silene conica
TTTCGTTAAGATTTATTTACGTTCCACTTTTAATTCAACTAAATTCACTTCACCCCATTTCCACTCAATTTAATTCAATTAAGTTCTACTCCATCTAATTCAATTTAGGTCGTTTCAGCAGTTTGAAGCCTGTGTAGCAGGCTTGCAACACCTCAGATTCGTGTTTTTAATTTATTTTTGAATTGATCAAGTGCCGGAATCAGATGAAAATGTGATGTTAATTATACAGGGAACGGTAATTCTGGTGTTTCAACCAGCAGAAGAGAAGGAAAACGGAGCGAAGAGAATGATATTAGACGGCGCCTTAGAAGACGTTGAAGCGATCTTCGCTCTTCACGTATCCCATCAACTTCCTACGGGAGTCATTGGGTCGAAAAGCGGGCCTCTGCTAGCCGGCTGTGGCTTTTTCCAGGCCGTGATCACTTCCGACTCAGACTCAGACTCAGACTCAGACTCTGCTAATACCATCCTTGCAGCATCATCCACTATCATAACCCTACAAAGCATAGTCTCTCGAGAGGCCGACCCACTCGACTCAAAAGTCGTCTCAGTAACAATGATCGACCGCAGTCAGCACACAGACGGCGCAGTCACAATAGGCGGTACATTCAGAGCATTCTCCGATATGCAGCAGTTACTCGACCGAATAGAAACAGTCATAAAAGCACAAGTAAAAGTATTCAAATGCTCTGCCACAGTAGACTTCTTTGAGGAAGCATTCCCATTATACCCTCCAATGGTTAACGACGAACGGATGTTCCAACACGTGAAAAAGGTGGCAATTGGGTTACTCGGGTCAGACAAATTCCGAACTGTAGACGCCATCATGGGAGCCGAGGATTTCGCTTTCTATGCCAAAGTTATACCTGCAGCATTTTACTATTTAGGTGTTCGGAATGAGGAGTTGGGGTACATTCACTCGGGACACTCGCCGCACTTCATGATTGACGAAAATGCCCTTCATGTAGGTGCTGCTACACATGCTGCCATTGCTGAAACTTATTTGCTTCAACATCCTTGATTCGAACCCGAATACCCGATTACAGTTTGTTATTTGTATAGATATATTAGTTATGTTTTTTTTTAGTTAGCCGGTATTCCCTCTATTTCGCTCAATTAGCGTCTTCAGACGGTTTTTTTTCCTTGTTAAATAGTCGAGATCGTGTTAATTGACCAGAACGAGGGTAGTATGTGTAGTCACGTAGGTTGCCACCTTTTTTTTGACATTTACGGGAGTGTAAATGTCTTGGTAGGAATGTTATGTTTATGGGTGGCAATTTTATTTTCCGGCATAAGTTTATACTTAATATATAATATCGATGATTATTATTTGTTGGCATTTGATTTTTTTAACGCGTTGTTTAAGGGTAATTTGTTAATAGAAACTTGAACGTAGGGGAGGTGGTGGTTGATAGGATTAGGGATGTCATTGGGGCGGGTACAAGTGGATACCGCCCCGCACCCGCTCCAGTTGGGGCGGGGATGGGTAGAGCTTTGGCAGGTGGTGGGGCGGGGATGGTTTTTGCGTGTTACCCACCTCATACCCGCCTACCCACCAATTATTATAAAAATTAATCTCATTATTACGATAATTTTACAAATATTATTTTGTTATAATTAAGACGTAATGTTAAAAATAGCTATTTTATAAAATATTTTACCAATTTTGGTAAATAACTAAAATTATTTAAATAAACTCTTGAAAATAGAAATTAATATTGATTAAACCAACTTTTACGAAAAACGATCGGAAAAATTTATGCTACAACGGGTTAATAGGTAGGTGTGGCGGGGATGGTTTTGAAAACTTGTACCCGCCATGGGTGGTGGGGCGGGGATGGTTTTTGAAACTTGTACCCGCCATGGGTGGTGGGGCGGGGATGGGTACGAGGTTTTCTTGATGGGTACGGGTACGGGGGAACCTATATCCAGCACCGCCCCGCCCCAATGACATCCCTAGATAGGATAGTTGATGCGTGTTCTTTGTTAATTTATGATAAACTTGCGATTTGCTTAAATTATAGAGTCGGTATAAATAAAAAAAGTAGAATATACATGTTGATGCAATAAAAGTTGTACTCGATAAACAAATAACATGTCATTGAATGCAATCATACCTTTTAATAAAAAAACGTAACTATAAGCTGTTTTGGCTCATAGAATCGAAAATCACTATGGTGCTAGCATTTAACACTAGCGAAAGACAATGTCAGAAGGGAAAATCAAGTTGTTGGAGTATGAAATAATGGGCGTGACTCGCGAGTCTTCTTATCCACGTTTTGCAAGCAGCTAAAATCTCTGGAAACCTCCAATACATGTGAGTTGCGAAATGACAAAAACATGGTGTACTTACATCACAAGAGCGTAAAAATGAATGGTAGAAACAACAACAACATCTACAGTATCATTATATCATACAGAATACTACAACTTATTGACATGAAATTAATCGGTTTTATCCACCCCACCAAGTTTAATTTAAACAAATGTTAATTAGTTTAGTGGATAAAGTTATAAGAAATAAAACTTGTGATTTAAATCAAATCTGTCAACACTAAATTCATATTTTAATTTAAAACTTTTAAAGTCTAAATACCGTATCAAAAGTTTATAACATTACGGAGTATAATACAAAAAATATAGTGTGAGTCACCCAAAATTTGAAATGGACATGAAAGAAAGAATAACCTCAAGTATGAAAAAGACAAAGGTAAAGCTAAATCACCAAGAAAAGTATACACAAAAGTTTAAAAGAATGAACAAAAGACAGTAAAGATAAGTTCAGTTCATCAAAACAGAAAACAAACAACTCTCAAACAAAATGCCAACAAATTAGGGTTTTAATTAGGCAACAAAATCAATTAATCAATCAATCAATCAATCATTTCTCCAACTTGGTAATCTTCTAACTTATTCTTTGGTTGATTAATTTGTTCATTATGAAACTTGAATTGGGTTTGAATTTATGTGAGATAAGTTGTTTAATTTGATGTTGTTGGTGAAAAGATTGTAGCTTTACTGTGTTTTCTGTAGTGGGTTTGCTTTAATTTTGCTGCTTTTTATCTGTAATTTGATGTAGTGTTTGATTTTATTGAAAAGGTTGAAACTTTAGTGGTTTTGGTAGTGAAGGGTTTGATGGGTATGTGTCAAAAACATTAGGGATGAGCTCAAATTCTTGTTTAAGACTGACATATCCGTCTTAAACAATAAAACGGGCCAAATAGATAGACGAGACAAAAAGCAGAATACCCGGGAGCTTATATGGGGTAGTATTTGACCCGTTTTACATTTAAGTCGGATATGGCCGTCTTAGGAGAGGCCAAATGGAGTATGAGATAGTGGAGTTGAAAGTTCATGAAATTTCTAAATTGGTAGTGATTTAGACATTGAATGGTGTATTGGGTGTATTGGGTGTATTGGGTGTATTTCAAGATGTTGATTATGAGATAGTGGACTAGAAAGCTAAGGAAATGTCACAATTTTGTGATGTACTGTCAATAATTTGTTATCTGCAAATTCCACTGAAGAAAATGTCTTTCTCATCCTATTTATCCAGTTACTGAGATAATCTTGTTTTTCCATATCATGTGAAGTATCGGATTACCGCGTATAGATTGTGTTGTTGAAGAGTAGTAACTGTTGCCAAGGAAAGATTGCATCTTCTTTAGCTGATATTGCTGGTGTAGTGAAGAATTTGAAGTAGAGAGGGGTTGATTTTGTTTGGTTCTATTAAAGATAGCTAAAACGGGGTCCCTTTGTTGTGTGGCCGCTAGGCCACATGGTTCTAATGCACCGAGCAGCGAGTGGCCCATAGGGCCTCAGGAACCATACTGGCGAACAAATTCGAGCTTCTCACCGCCCCCACCTAGATGGGATTATCTGTTGCAGTCTGAAGGGAATCATGGAATACAGTATGGTTCTAGTGACAGCATTCAGTTGTTTGGATCTGATTCATCGAACAGCAAAGAAAGCCGGAGTTGGATGAGAGGAGTGTATAATCAAACTAATCCGTCTGCTACTGAGAGCGGTATTCTGTATGGTAGTAGTCCGTCTGACACTTCCTTCATCCAACCTTGGACACCTCCGCCAACACAAAGTGTAAATATGGATGATTTCGAGACCTCTACTAAGAGAGGTATGTTTTGTTTCCGAAGATTAGTTATTTGTTCTAGATTTTGTTTCCACGTGATTTTCACCCTGGCCTGTGTTTTGAAGCTTATTTGTGGCTTTGCATCCGTTTTGCTTATGTTTTAAATGACAGTATCGCACCCAAGATTTCCAAACACAATACGGTACTCATAGTTCATAATACATATTACGTGTTCTGTGATTACCTTTCCAATCAAGGTCGTTATGATAGTGGATATTCTTCCATGTCTGTAACAACGTTACCCCAATATCTCATTCAAATAACGGGAGAAAATATATTGGATGGATGCAGTGTTTCTCCCCTGCATAGGGATCATTTCCCGATGATCCATAATGAAATATGTGTAGAAAATTGCATCGAATGACCATTGTTTCACAATAAAGTGATAGATGAACCATCTCAACCAAAACCTTAAGGTGATGGTTGAGGCCCAAATATTATTTATATTCCTATTACGCTCCCTCACTCGAATGCCCATTGGGCTTGAAGAGTGGTTAGTTTTGCACAGGCTCCCCCATACCGAACCCGTGACCTTCGGTCACACTGGCTCAGATACCATGATAGATGATACCATGATAGATGAACCGTCTCAACCAAAACCTTAAGATGATGGTTGAGGCCCAAATATTATTAATATTCCTATTATAAAGAAGCGCAGGAAATTGAAATGTGGCCGACCCTTGCTTTTCGCAACTATGTGCATCCAAAGATGTTATTTTTTTGATAGCTACTTTCCGCAGATGAGTTCATTCCTACTTGACACTCTTCAGAATCCAGATAAGGGAATATAGAATGAAGATGGGTTTTCCGTCTATTGACATTTTATCTTTTCCACTCGAAGCCATGACTAAGCTTTAGTCGTATTTTGTCATTGATTAGTGGCATTCAGTTTCTGAATACTTTTTAGCTTCTAATGAAGATTTTCTCGATCCTTCACCATTAGTTTTGATTAATAATACCTTCTCGTTGTACTTGAAACCTTCAGGTGCTATATCAGGGCCTTTATACTTCACACCCACGATGGAGGTACTTCACTTTCTTTGCTTTATGCTTGCGACTGATAACCTACGTATTCACATCTAAGATTCCCCTTTTCTCTCTTTGAAGGGTACATCCACGGCGCCATTTGATAGGGGATCTATTTCTTCTCGCTCAGATTTTAGCGAGTTTGACCATTCAGGGAAGCTACACCTGTCTACTCCTCGCAATTTCCCTGGCCGGAGATCGTTCATGTCTAAACCTATTCATCCTCTATCCTTCCCGCTTCACGCTCCTACCCTAGAAACTTCAGGATTATTCGAGTATGACTCTTCTACCCCTCTTAGGGACACCCATCGCCTAAGCAGTGGCAGCAGCAGCATCGATTTAGCCGACATCTCTGAGCGACTTGATCCCGGCAGATCATCCAATCCTTGTGGGTCCCACAAATGTGGAGTGTGTGATAGGTTGCTTTCGCAGAGATCACCTTGGAGCTCCAGGCGGATCATTAAATCCGGGGACATGCCAGTCACTGGAGTTCTCTTTTGCCGTCATGTTTTCCACGCCGAATGTTTAGAGCAGACAACTCCAAAGTCACATAGAAGCGATCCTCCTTGTCCCATCTGCGCTAAAGTCGAAGGAGGCAATTCATCCGAAAGTGAACAGATCATCTTTCCCAAGATGCGCAATAGTTTCCCGAGGCTTAGGGGTGTTAGCGGAGAAGGATCATCCAAATCATGGGGTTGTATTCAAGTCGGTGATTGCGTTGAGGGAGCGCATAGAAGTAGTATGCTGCTTCTAAACCGGAATAAGATTAAGAAAAACCTCTCTCTGAAGGGAAATTCAGACAAAGAATTTCCCGGTAAACCAAAGAAAAGTGGATCCGTCCCTTTAAATTTTTTGGGTGGAAGATTTACTCATCAAGGAACGGGTGGCTGCTCCAATACATCAGCCGGTCCTAGCATCAGGAAGTAACAACCGTGGAGGCCTGTATTTGATCATCGGACTTCCATCATGTAAGTTTTTACACACTGACACCCATGGTTATGATAAGTTGAGTACTGCATCGGAGTAAATATTGTACAACTTTTCTTTTTCTGAACTTATACACTAGTCTGTAGACGCGCACATATCCGAGCCTGGTAAGATATTGCATTTGTCGCGTGCGTTGGTCCTGGTTATGACATGACCATTGCGGGTTTCTTGCTCTTTTCTATTTCAATGATTAACTAAAAGTAAGGCAGATGTTTGAGAGTCGGTATGCCTAGTTGTGAAGAGTTGATTCCACTAAACATTGTTACTATCGTTGAGGCGGATTTGATTGTTATTTTAGGTGTCTGACTGTCTAGTGACTCGGTTGGTACGAGTTCATAGTGGCTGGGTGGCTGGGTGTTGTGAGTTCGTAGTGTCGATTTATTTGCTGTAAGCCTGACCCTGTAATGAATGATGACTGCATTCTGAGTACAATTTGTCCGAAGTAGTAAAACAATCAGCAGCAGATCATTCTGAATTCTGAGTTGTAAGTCTTGTAACAGGCTATGTTACTCAGACTCGGCTTGAAGGGTCGGACACGGCACACGGGTACATATCCAAGTGTCAGATATGACTATTTTATGAAAAAAGTTCAAGTTTTTGGTCTATAATGAAGTGTCCGAGTGTCATATCAATGTCCAAAGATCAAGTGTCGGACACAGGTACGGGAGATCATATTACTGTTGGAGCTGGACTACAGTGCGGGTTCGCCTGGCTTGAACTGGCCTGGCCCGTCCATCGGACCCTCTAATTCCCAGCCCGCTCCCAAATTGGGCCGGTCCTGGGATCCCAACTCCCCGCCCGCCCAGCCTGTGGCCCACATCATTTTTTGTCCAGTTTTTACCAATAATTTTGACGTCTTATTTATACGACATAAATTCATGAAAAACAAATACAATGATAAATTGGCAAGATTAAAGATTAGATTTACACCCTCGCTTATATGTTAACAAGATTTACCTTGCATAAATCAAGTCGAGTTATTACTAAAAGGCGATTTAGTTAAAGTTTGTGACGCTAACTCATCATCTGTTTTTAAGGAGTACTCGATTTTCGTCCTAAATTAGTTTAACGCGTACCGGCATACTGAAACATTCTTTTGTTTGATCTCAAAAAATTCGATCTGGCCCGTGGAATTGTATGTGTAATTTTCGAACCTTTTTGTCCTTGAGATCTTAAATTTCAAAAAACCGTGTATTATAGACTGACATTTGAGCTATTTAGGAGGCTGTATCGGGTCATGTTTCAAATTTTACTAGTGTTTCTACCTAGTGTTTGCGGTCACTTCATGGATTAACTTATTCGATTTTCACCCTAAATAAGAAGTATTCGTCTATTTTCAAGGAGTATCGGATTTTCTTCCAACACTCATTTACCGCGTTTCGGGCTTCGGCATTCTCAAATGTCATCTGTTGTATCTCAAAATTTGCGAGGCTGCTTTATTTGACCCGAGAAACCATTCGTATGTGTTTTATCTAACCCGTGGAACCGGTCATATGATTTACAATTTTTTTCCGAGATCCTGAAATCTCGAAAATCGTGCATTATATACTTAAATTTGACCCCTTTTAAAGCTCGTATCAGGTCATATTTTTTTCCTCCCAGTTTTTCTACCACGTGTTTGGGATCAACTCATGAGTTACCTTATTTTTTTCAATAGACATGAAGGATTTGTAACTTCAATATAGACAAGTGATATTTCTTGAATCACATTAAAAGATGAAGTATTGTTCGAGAATATGTTGTCTTATATCTAATAAATGTCTATATTTTTGCGCGCCTTATGTTGACCCGCGTCATTCACGTAATAGTATTAATTGATATAAAGGGTACTCGAATCCCAGTGATCGGGATTCGAGCCGTTACATGCCCGCCTTGGTCGGTAAATTTGGTTAATATAGAAGCAAATACAGAGTAATTGGAAACAGACAGTTGAATAAAACTCACAAGTTCAAGCCAGTCTACCGGTAACTAAAACCGTCTTTAGTTCAGACTATATTCCTCGGACTTCTATCATATACTCGTGTATTTCCGTCCCAGTCTAGGTCACTGGTACAACTCTTGCCGTTTATAGTTCTCACAACTCGAAAAGATAATTAGTACAGAGACGGCTGTTTAGCCTTGCCTATATATTTGATTATGATGCAGATTTATCTACTAATACAGAAGCGCTGTCGGTACAAGTTTAACGACCTCAGCAGCAATATTTAACCTATATTGGGGCCATCCTAGTGGTCCTAACTTAGTATTATGTAGTACAATTAACGGAGGAGGCGCAAGAATGAACGTTAAACGTGATGGTTAAGAGCATTGTCGAAGAATATGTGGTTTGGATCTCTTGTCATCCTCTCGTATATAGTTGGCAAGGCAGGTGCAGGAACTGGTGTTTTCTGCAAAACAAATCGCAAGCTCTGTTAGATGCCATTCTTATGTTGTTTCGATCATTGAGAGTGTTGGGTCTATGCCTTGAATCTGTTAGTCGTCGTTTCGAACGACTATGCGGGGGGCGAAGCGCCCTAGTTTAGGGGTTCGGGGATGCAACGCCCCCGAAACCTAAACGGTATCTGAATTCTGTTTTGAGCTAGGGTTTCTGTCTGGGCCTTATTAGGTCAAATCTGTATCCTCTACCCTAGCAGTTATCATATTCTATATCGTTCTGAATCTGTAATCTGAAAACTCCTCACATTAATAAAACTATCTCCCTTCTGCCCGGTCTCCATACCAGTACAGTAAAAAAGACGGTCAGAAAAGGATACCTGGTAGCGGAGATAATAACCAAACGCAGAATCAGCAGGAGACTCGAGAGGTAGATGATTGGTAGTGCCGGGCCATACAGTTGGCTGCTGCTGGTAATTTCCATTATTAACATCAAAAGCAGGGTTATAAGGTTTAGGATCCAAACCCATCATAACTTGCAGACTATTGGTGGTACCCTGCATATTGAAGGCATGTTGCTGATACGGATACTGCATATCAAACTGAAGTCCCTGAAAACCGTCTTGACATTGAGCAACATTGTCCGTTGAGCTTAGTTGCCCGGGGCTAAATTCCTCCGACTTAGTGCCTGTGCCGACACAACCAAAATTGCTCCCACAAGCGGAACCAGTACAACTATCCATTTCCCTGCAGATACAAATATTTTGCTTTATCGTAATTCTAACCAAATAATACTGGGTCTTCGGCTCAATGGTGTATCCATCTTATACCATATCAAAACCGTGACAACAGAAACGATAATTGCATATCAGATCACATGCCAACCTTTGGGTGGATAACTTCTGCTCCGACGTGAGAACCGTGTTAGGAATATCATCACTCGTGGTCCATAAAAGCTGCTGAAGCTGTTGATCACTTACATGGAAAGGTAACTGCATGCAGTTTTTCAATCGGCGTTACTTTACAAGTCCACGTACTGGCGAAAGAAGGGTGTGCTCTAATAAATTAATTTGAGACTTTCACGGCATTACCTCGGTATAGCTTTCCAGGGAGACACGCTGTCGCTTTTGACAATTTTCCTACGAGTATATATATTATAAATGTAAGAACTTGCCGTTTCTAACATCCTACTTGTATTATTATAGATGTCGAAACAACAGTATCGTTGTTGCCAGCAAGACACAGCATCAGTGAATGACAGTGATAGCAGTTACGGGAAAGGTGAGTTTCTCAGACACGTCAAAATATCCGGAAAACTGCAAGGAACTGAATCGTATGGATGGGTGAAATACCTTAGCCTTTTGAACTTGATCAAGTGACTTCTGGATTGAATCTTCCATTTGCATCACGAGTTCCAAATCACTCACTTTATCAGGGTTTGACCAATATCTGAAGACGATGTCAGATTACGTACCATCAATTAGTCCGCTGTTTTATTTTGGAAACGTAAATAACGCCATCAGTACAAAACACCAGGTATGAATTTTACCTCAGACGTTCATGGATCTCGGCAATCCTTGTTTGAACTTTAACAGCCTGGTCAGTAAGATCCTGCAGACAGAAACTCGCTGACGAACCAACCTCTTATCAAATAGAAACCATTGACGGATAAACCTATTGAGTACCTGGGATCCATGCATACCTTAACTGTTGGAGCGCTGGCAAAGTCAGAAGGAACAACAAACGGAGGAAGATAAATAAGTGTGTAAATATCGCATCAGGACTGCATGAATTTGATTTCATGAATTGAATCACTAAAATCACATACCTAGTACCGATAAAATCTTGTATGTTCACATCATGATCTGACTTCTTATATGTCTTCTTCAATGCCTGGACTTTCAGACAGGAAGCACAAATTTCTTAACCAGGTAAACTGATAGCCGTGTATATACTCGAAAACATAATAACCAGAGAACGGATGGATGACAGACTTACTTCAAGACCTTCCAGCTTTCTGTTTCCAGTTAAAACGGAAAAAAATGAGACCCGGATCAATGTTTAGTATTGGGATCATTATCTATTGTATTTGGTTTTCATTTTTCGAAATTCTTAAACTAGTTCGCACTTTTGTTAATCAACTTAATTTTTCAGATGGCTGGTTCAAACGTAGCCAATTTTACGTTACATAGAACAACTTTACGGTTTAATACATACTTTTTCGTCCTCTCATGAGGCGGCAACTGATTGTACTTTGCAATAACCTTCTCAAGGCTGCAGCAAAAACACATACAAGAAACGAGCTTAGAAAGAGTCCTTTAACAATCCGATGACAGCTTGTACAAGTAGATTCTTGCACACTGTGTTGCTAATGGATTATTATTGGTATATCGAGGCCATGAGGCCATACGACATCTGAGAAGGATAAAACCCGCTTAAGTGAAAGAAAAGTCAGTTAACGTGAGGAGGTACCCACGATCTGGGTTCCATCAAGATTGTAACTAGTTTTGTTGCTTTACACCAAAAGAAAAAGGATGAAAAGCTGATCCACAATACCATGGATGTTCAGGAATCAAGTTAGCAAATGAGTTATATGACACATGGATCATCCTATAGCTCTCACAGATATATAGAGTGCAGAATTAACGCAACTTATAAGAGCGTGTTAGGAATACTTGGTATTGTGTAAGACAGTTGTATGATACGGAGTACAACATACTCGTAGAGTGCAGAATTAACGCAACTTATAAGAGCGTTTTTGTACCTTCCTAGAGTAACGGGTACCACTCGAAAGAATTATATCAACTTATCAAGAGTAATGACGGAATGATAAGAGTTGTACACATACCCGTTCTTTCCACAGCGGAAGGATGGCTTGCCCCCTGGAGAGAACATGACAAGAGCAAGGTCAATGTCACATAGTGTAGCTAATTCTTCAGCCTTCTTCAGAATTCCTTGTTTCCTTTTTGAGTAAGTGGCTTGACGACTGCTCGAGTTCTCTAACTTCTTAATATCTAGCTTAACCCTTCCCATCCTACAACATTCACAAACAATCATCACTGCCAACTATCGGCAAATGTACTTCAAGGCTCTGTGATACAGCAACAAGAATTACCTAGTGCCTCAATGGCTCTTGCCTATGACGAGCTAAGGAGGGTCGGATTTGCGCAGTTTTACCCCTGTTTTAAGAAAATCAGATACACATATTTACATAAACAAAGAAGTGTATTATCATGCGACAGACGATAGACTATAGCAACCATTAGACAACAACAGCTCTCGCGACAACTTCTCACGCAAAGTTCTAAATTACGACTGAAAAGATGTCACTTTCATAAGTCACGAAAACTGCCCTTTGACAAAAACTCAAGCTGCCCTCCCTAGACAGGAACCTTGGCGGAAGCTTGTTAACGAGTTCTATGATACCTCAATCCTTCAATCCCACCTAAACCTCGCCGCCTTCCTCAGAAAACCGTAAATCATCATCCACTCACACACCATCATACCTCTGACAAGACATCAGTTTTTGTAAGTACTCAACTCTCCTTATATCTATATCACTTACACAATACACAAAGTTATAACCCAAGTAAACCGCTACGGCTTTAAAACGAGATACAATGTCCAAAACCACATCCAGTGGCGAAACTAAGGGGCTAACAGGGACGCTCGCCCCCAAAACAATGAAAAGTTTGAACCTTTTTCTGATTTTATCGATCCTGGTTCCGCCACTGCCCACATAATAAATCAAGTATACATGCAAAAATCAGAATCAAGCAAAAAGAACCAATTTTTCATACAACCCAGATCATAGAATTGCCCAAAACAACAATTAAACACAATTACAACAGGAAAAGGATGAAAATGAATCATACCCAGAGAAGGTAAATAACAAAAAAATGATTCAAAGAAACATATGAATCCAAAAAATTGTTTCTGGGATAAAAGATAAACAGGCAATAAATTGATCTAACAGTAATTAAAAAATGAAAAATAACAAAATTGTAAGGAATAATTATAGGTAATGTAAGAGAGAAAGAGAAGGGTTTACATGGAGGAGGATGGGTTAAGCTGCAAAATCGGTCATTGAGAAATAGCGGGAGAATCGGGTGATTCATTTCTGATGCTGAAATTTTCTGGTGCTGAAACTTTCTGCTCTTTCTTACAGCATTGCATTCTCTTCATTCTAACCACTTTGCATTGCCACACGCCCATACCAACTAACATTTCATTGTAAAATCGTATTATCGGATTATTTCGAGTCGGGTTAGTTATGGTGGAAACAAAAACAAAATGTGAAATTAATCATTTTGAAAAAAAATAAATAAATTGAGTGAGTTTTCTAATAGACGGTTTTGCATAATAGGGATTGTATTATGTCGTAAAATAAGCTAATAAATACCGAGGCTTGACGTTGATGTCAATACGTCATTGAAAGACTATCTCGTGTAAGAATGAGGGCTCAAATCACTTTGTTGCAAATAACTAAGGCCCTGTTCTTTTCGGCTGAAACGGGCTGAATTGAGTAAATTGAGTAGAGTTTAATTGAACTAAATTGAGTGGAATTGACGTAGAGTAAATTTAGTTGAATTAAAAGTTACTTTTGTGAATAGATTAATTAAAACAATTGATTGAACGTAAATAAAACTTAACGGAATACAATCAACCAAAATTAAAAGGAGCTGAAATTAAGTTATAAAGAACATGGCCTAAGTGGCTTTGATGTGTTCAGAGTCCCAAAGACGTCTTAGAAACAAATTCGTGCAAAAAGCCCCGAAATCTGAATATTAAAACCTTAATATACCATTCTAAGAAAACAAAATTCGATAAAACGATTATACTACATGAATTTGGGTATAAGGTTTTGAACCTAAAAGTCTTAATAATTTAAAATCTATTTTGTAAAGTAAAACGTTTCTCGTATATTTTAGTGAGTTTTTTTTAATACGCTATACGCATACATTTATTTATCCTTATTTAAGAACAAAAAATTTAAAAACCCGTGCACGAGCACGTACTCAGAGACGGAACCTGGATATACCAGTTGCTCACTTCGTCATTTCACTATAACATCGTAGACTTACGAGATTTTAACTTTTAACCATTCGTAGACGACGTAGACGAGAATGGCTAAAGAGTTACACTAAATCTTGCGAGAAAAGTTTTTAAGTAACGCTATTAAGAAACCGTCTTATGGGAATTTTCCGTAACAAAATTACTACGGAGTACTTTGTTATGTAGATAAGATGCACATTCCCACCCTCACTCTCCCCAGCCAAAACCAACCATGGCACAAATCCACACCTTATCCCAACCACCACTCCACACACCCCAACCTGTCACACCCCCACCAATCCGAACCCAAACCACCGTCCAAACCACCACTCAAACCACACTAGACATGCGAACCAAACTCCTCCACTTAGAATCCCTCTCAATTAACTCCGTTAAAGCCCTAACCGTAAACCCGAACCTCCACACCACTCCTCTTTCCACCATCATAACCATCGAAGAAACCCTAATCTCCAGCTTCGGACTCCCGCGAACATCCATAGGTCGCATCTTCGACATGTTCCCGAACCTCCTCACTTCCGAACCTAGCTCCCTCGTTGATATCTCCGATTTCCTCCTAAACGACGTCGACTTATCTTTTCCAGACCTCTCACGCGCCGTTACACGTTGCCCTAGAATCCTAGTCTCCGACGTCAACACTCAACTCCGACCGACTCTCCGCTTCCTCCGCCGCGAATTACGGCTCCACGTCACCGCGCATACCACTCTCCTCCTTGTTTCCCGCGTTGACCAGACATTGACTCGGAAAATTGAGTTTTTGAAAAGCTTAGGGTTTCCACATAAGGTAGTGATTAATATGGTGCAAAGAGCGCCATCGATTTTGACTTACAGTATTGAGAGTAATCTTTCCCCGAAAATCGAGTATTTTTTGAATGAGATGAAAGGGAATTTGGGCGAAATTAGGCGATTTCCGCAGTTTTTTTCGTTTAGTTTGGATGGAAGGATTAAGGTTAGGCATAAATTGTTAATGGAATCCGGCGTTTCGATGTCGTTGAAGGATATGTTGAAGCCTACTGATGCTGAATTTACTGATCTTCTGCAGAATTCTGAGAAAGTGCATTCACTGTGAGAAAGTGCATTCACTGTGAGAAAGTGCATTTACTGTGAGTAATGTACATTGTTGTTTTCTGCTGTTTTCGTGTCGATTTTTGAGCTTTCTTCTGTGAAGTTTTGTAGTAGTGTATTTGTTTATGTAATATAATTTCAATATTCAATGATATATGATGAAATTTGGCTCATTGAAGTATCAAAATCTGCTCGGGTTTAGCGAATGAATTGCTGGTGTTGTTTTAGTCGAAATCTTTGCATTGTTTGTTGCAGAACAAGGAGTCTGGAACTGCTTTGGCTTAGGTAGATAAAGTATCAAAATGTGCCTGGTTTAGCGAATGAATTGCTGTAGTTACATAGGCGTCGGCCTGGTGTTGTTTTAGTCGAAATCTTTGCATTGTTTGTCGTAGAACAAGGAGTCTGCGACGGGACTGCTCTGGCTTAGGTAGATATTTTGGCATTTGTAGTACTGGATGGCCGGTTACTGCGTCTTTGAGAGAGTTCCGACTTGATAGCATTGTAGGTTTAGGGATGAGCTACTAGAGACGGAACTTGGACACGCTTCTTACTGGTAAGCGGAGAATTATCTGGGTGCAGTGCTTGAGGGTCTTCACTGTGTTTAGACGTGGTTGGATGTCGTGGAGTCTGAGACTGAATACAGTATATCCTGTGATAAGGTTTCGCGTGCCTATGGACGCGATTGCCTTAAAAAGTTAGTTCATTAGGGATTTAGGTCCTTTCATTTCCTGTTTTAATGGTCGGTAGGTCTGAGGCAGTGAGCTGATTTCGACACCTGCAAGCATTAACCTTGCTGAAATTAGCCTATTGTTCGTTACGTAATACCAATTACCAACCAATTAGCTGTCTGTGCTCGATATGGATGCTCTTTTGCGTTCTCAGTTTCTGGATGAAGCCAACGGACAGTTAACAAAAATGTTGCATGTTCCACTTCTGAACCAACATTCCAATGCTTGATTTATGGCTATTTTTCAGCATGTGGATATCATTATGTACTTGTATTAGAGGCTATTGCATATGTTCAGAGGTTTAGCCGATGCATATCTAAGTGCATTGCAGATAATTGAAGACGTGGGCTACTAGATGGCAAAAACTTGCTGTTCTCGACCCCTGTACTGCCCAAACAGAGAAACCGGTGATAATAGTTGCAGTTAACACATCCTGAGGTATATGTTCGTAGTTTTCGGATTCTGAGGTGACAGCTACTGTTGCTGATTCCAGGAACATCCATAAATTTTCGGATTCTGGATTATAGCAGCATTATTCGACAACGAGATTACCCCTGAAACACCAATAGTTGTAAAATAGTTGTTGTCTAGCTGATTGTATCGAAAGTAAATGTATAGGTCCATGGGTCCATTTAAGGCGGACCGTTTCTGTTTAATTGTAATGTCCCGTCTACGGTCCATTGCCAGTTTGCCACTATGCCAGACGATAATTCGTTGGAGAATCCTCGGGTACAGCGGATGTACCGAGTTATCATACATCCCGATCATTTAGAATCGGCCATACGCCCACAAGGCTACCATGTATAGATCCATGACTCCCATTTAAGGTGGCCCTTTTCTGTTTAATTATTGTGTGTCCTATCTACAGTCCAGTACCAGCCGATAATACGTTTGAGATGTCGGTGCGAAACTGTGGTAGAACCGTAGAAAGCGAAATACTCGTGGTACAACTGATGAACCAAGTTATCGTATACCCCAGTCAATAAGAATTTAAGAATCGACAATGCGGCCACAAGGCCATTATTGATGTATAGTGCCCAGTTACCCACAACCACAAGGCCACAAATAGAGGTAAATGCTTTTGGG
Organism: Silene conica; assembly: GCA_029255685.2. Lineage (NCBI taxonomy): Eukaryota > Viridiplantae > Streptophyta > Magnoliopsida > Caryophyllales > Caryophyllaceae > Silene > Silene conica. The sequence continues at coordinate 98,500,498 of CM055312.2, forward strand.
TATGTAGCACAACTAAATGTGGGTTCATGAGTCCATTTTATGTGGACCGTTTCGGTATCATGTCAACTCGCAAATTACGAGTGGAACATTTAATCTTTCCGATGTCTTACAGCTCTCACATTCGATAAAAAATACTCCGTAGAAAAGAAACTAAATAGACTGTGAGAGGTCTTGAATAAAGACGATTTTAAGCAAGATAAGTATAGGCCAACTTTTTAATTCGAGACTACTTTTTTCTTCTTGGTAATAGGTCAAGTATGAGCCAAATTTTATTGAAGTGTTAAAATTAAAATTTTATTGAATTTATTATATGTATTATTTTTTTTAGATTAAATATAATATTTTGAGTTAAATTTTTTATATAAATGCGTTCAAATTTTTTTCAATAAACCTCGTAAAATGTACATATAAGCTTGAATTCTTTGCTTTAAAGCTCGAAATCTACATCACCAAATATATACAACTAGTTGTATAATCCGCTATTTTTCGGTTGGCATAAAGGGTAATGTTGCATGCTTCCGCCTTCTTTCTTGCTATAAGGTTTTCGTATATTATGGGATTGTTGTTTAATGTTTCGGTATTCTTTTTCATTATGCTCGAAAACAAATACTCCCGTTATTTTAGTTACTTTACGTAGAGCGGTTTAGTCAGTTTAATATTTATGGATAAACTTATTCGTTTCAAATTGACAAGTCACAACTCAAAAATCATATAAACCTGTTATTACGTGGTGATTTTATAACACGGATTCGACCTTCGTTAACATTAAAATCGTTTTACTTAGTTTTTTAATTAATTTAAAATTGGAGGTTGATGTTTTGTATTTTTTTTAAGTTATTTTTTTGAATAGTAAAGATGAAAATAATAGTAGCATAGAAGTGAATTTAAAAGTATGAAATGATGTCAGGATGGACCGTGAACCGTTGGGTTGGGCCTGCTTTCGTTGTTTGAAGCAGAAAGTAACCAGAATTGAAGGCGTGGGTCTATTGCACGTGGATATCGTACATTCTCCTGTCCTTTTTCTTGGCTTATATTTAATTATACAGATTCTTATACGGGAAATATCCGTCTTGAAATTAAAACGGTTTAAATAATAAACATAAAATAAAAGTAAAATGACTCTTTAGGCATAATTTTTTTTCATTTTTTTAATATATGTGATGAATATTTTATTGAAATGGGAAGAAAACAGAAAACAATGGACATTGGCGGGGTTAGGATTTTTTTATTACACTAGATAGTATTAACGAGACGAGCCGAACTCGAGTTGGCATTGCTCGGCTTGTGTTCAAGAACCAAAACTCGAGCTCAAGCTTATCCGGACTTGAAGAAATGTGCTCGATGAGCTTATATATAATTATTAGTTTTCTGATTTTTTTTCTTTCGATATTTTCAGTTCGAAAATTATATGTAAAAATATTTGGCAAATTAATGTGACATTTGATATGTGTGATACAAACATATAATTATGATAAAATATTTTTATGAATTATGAACAACATCTTATCTAGTCACACAAATTCGAACTGCTCGTCAGCTTTTGCTCGGCTCGACTCGTTAAGCTCTCAAGTAGAGCCCGAGCCCAAGCCGAGCTTTGACCAAATATATCTAGTTGCTCGCGTGCTGTCTCGTGTTCTTTTTGACTTAATTCAATTCAATTCAACCTCATTCAGTCTAATTCAGGTTCATTCCGATCAGTTACGTAATTACATTTAACCTAGTTTTATTCAGATTGGATCAATTCAACATTTTTTCAACGGAAAAAACATACTAAGCAGATCAATAAACTCGTCTCTTGAATACTCCGTAGTTTTTACTATATGAAGCATAGTAAATGCCACAGAAAGTCATTACTTGTAAACATATTTACATCGATGAAATCTCACAGAATCAGAAAGATCAGATAATAATGATGTATTTACTGACTGTAAATACAGTTTTTGTACAGTCTATTAACTCTTACTGTCTTACATTTATCATCTAAATCTGGATAATTACTTTGATTTGTTAGTTGTTACATCCCTTATTTCCTGCTTTAAAGCTGCCCAGAACATGTCCTTTGTGAAATTGGATTAATTATACGATTTATGACGGATATCTGGTTGTAAGTTTACGACACGTTAAATACTACACGTATCCATTTAGATAAATAAGACAAAACAATTAATCCGTATGATATTTCGTAGACACTCTGGTTTTGTTTTATCTATCCGTATGAGTATGTAGTATATGATCTGTCGCCGTAAACTTGTCACGGATAAGTCCGTTTATAGTGTATGTATGTAATACGTATGTATGTATGTATGTATGTATGATGTATCTGCATTGGCCTATGCTTAACTGATTTTGCACTGCTATATACTTCCTCCATTCCAATCAATTCTATACATTTCACTTTTTGGGCACTATTCATTAGTCGAGTGAATATTCGACACAACTTCTAATATATAACATAAAAGATAGTCATGTGAGATCTTGTTTAAATTGTCTTACCGAGTACATTGTGAATATCAAAATTTTATATTTTTTATCGATTTGTAACTAAAGTTATTAACAAAAGAAAACGGGTATTGGCAAACGTGAATAAAGTAAATGTATAGAATTGATTGGAATTGAGGAAGTATAATTAATACTTTTTCTGATTTTGCACTGCTATATACTATGAGTATTATTCAAATTTATAATTTATAGTACTATTATGTGAATGCACCTAATTGAAGATTTACTCGTATTTCTATAATTTTACAGGTCAGTTTTGCTTAAAATCATCTTAATAATTAGCTAAGAAACGGCGTAACTGTATGTTTTATAATGACTTTATGTTTTTTTCTTATGGGTTTAATTTTGGTCACCATTCATTTACCACTGTTTATTGGTATTCTAATCAAATATAAACAAATGATTAAAACGAATGAAGAATTATGGATCAGGTTAGGTTAAAAACAGTCTAGATCAGAATCTTTCCTTTACGTTAAATCAATCAATCCGAGCTTAGCATCAACTCACTAGTCTTATCACCGTCCCGAAAAAACAAAACAAACAAACAATAGTATTCATTGTAACATGTGAATTATGAGATATTGAGAATTGAGATGGGTTTAAGTATGGCCTTTTGAGATTGCACAAATTCTTATTTGCAACGACACTATCCGTCGCAAGTTTGTGAGGGATACCGTTTTCACTCACAAAATACCCACTTTTTCTCTCTCTCCAACACTATTCCTGTGGTCCCCTTTATCCACTAACTCATTTTGTATCCATTTTATCTCACAAAATATCCGTCACAAATGGTAACCCGTCGTAAGCAAGACTTACTATTGAGATTGAACCCTTTATACAAAATGGGTAGTATTAATTGCAAGAAATAATAATAATAATGAAATAACATGACATGTTATAAGCTAAAACAATTGTATTTGTTTCTTGTTGAAATGTCATAGATTTGGTTAGGTGTTGGATATCATGTAGGAAGGCAAGGAAACCAAGTCAATTCATTGTTATTTGTTACCTATAAAATCATGCCCATATAACCATACTACATACTACATGTTAGTTATGTATGCTTCCTAGCATAGACCCACTATATTATGTGAACAACTTCTTATTTTGTAACGAGTATATCTGTTGCAAGGATGTGTCGGGTTAATACTGTTAATATGTGAAAATAAGACAAAAATTAAAGGTCTAGGGATCGGAGTAACATATTAATTTGTTTTATCTACTTATATAGGTAGTATTTAAACCGCTATAAATTTATAATAAATATGTCTGTCACAAGGAAGACTGACCGTCCTATGTGAGCCTTTGTAGTTGGTTGGGATGGAGTTCAATGAAGCAAAATAAAGCAAACTAGAAACAGAATATTATGGGACATGCTTGCCCATTTACATTGGTGCCTTAAGTGGGTCACTCATATATTCTACCATTCCTTTCCATATCTTTTTTTCGCATTTTTACCGATCGGGTCGATGTCAGACGTAATTTAATTATTGGATGTTTTGAAAAGAACAAGTTTAATTAAGAGAGATTGCACAGTTCGAGCTAGGTTAGGGTTAGACAAGCTAAGCCTACCTGAGCTAGGATCAGCCTGTGAGTGAAGTTGATCTTATGAGCAAGAACAAGATCCCTCACACTGATCCAGGCCTAGTCCGAGGCATGAAAAATCAGTGATTTTTCACATTGGACTAGCTCCCTACTCACAGCTAACCCGACTAGGGGGCAATTAAGTTGTTCAAATCGGACTCTGCAGTGAGTTGGAACTCACCATCGGTCACAGTACACCTCTATTTATAACTTAGAAGTCATTTTTCGCATAACTTATGCATTGATTTGAGTTTCAGTTTAATTATCAGATGCTTAAAAAAGTATAACGTTCATTAATATTATCTTAATATCGAAAAAAGGAATCCATAATAATACAATAATTTTTTGCTTATTTAGTTTTTTATTCATACATATGTTACCTTCACGATATATTGTGATCGGGTTAGGCCAAAATACGTTGTCACACGGTGATTAGTACGTGGGGGTTTCATCCCAAAAGCATGCTTACAAGTTACAATTCCATGTTATATGATCATATAACAAACCTAAATCTATATTACATGATGTTTGTGTTTCAGGTTATTGATCATCTCATTTGCACATGAGTGGTTGGTCGTCTACGTACGTTGTCTTTGCTTTTTTTGTGTTGTGTTAATTGAAACAATGCAATTCATCATGCAAACAGTTTAAGTTGTTAATAAGAAACTCACTTGTTGCACTACTAATAGACATTGATGTGTTAGATCTTTAATTTGATTATTTTGTGATGTTTTGGCTTATGACTCGTGACACGGTGGAAAAATTGAGAGAAAAAGAAATACGTATGACTTTATACAAGCTTAAAAAGGGTTTATATTTAAGTGTATAAATAGATGGTCTTTGGGATATAAGGGCCTAAGCGTTTCTTAAGTTAGATAAAGCAGTCTTAAACATGATATTTGAGAGTATCGGTACGCGATAAAGAAGTATTATTTGATGAAAATACGGTACTCCTTAAAAATATAGGTGAATATTTTGTAATTATTAGGTTATAAATCGAATACGATAACTCATGAAGCGACCCCTACCATGTGGTAGAAAAATTGGAAGGAAAATAAACATAACTCGATATGACATCACAAACGGCTTAAATTGAAGTGTATATATACACGGTTTTCGGGATTTTAGGGTCCGGAACAAAAAGGTCCATAAATTATGTGAATGATTTCTTGGGTCATAAATCCAATACACAAATTTTGAAAAGCAACCGAAGACATTTGAGCTACGGATACGCGATAAAAGAGTATCGAACGGATAAAAATCAGGTACTCCTTAAAGTAGATGAATTTTTTATATTAGGCTTGAAAATTGAATACGATGAACATAAAGGGATGATCTCAAACATGTGGTAGAAAAATTGGAAGGAAAAGATACATAGCCTAGTACGACCTATTAGACACCTCAAATCAGTCAAATGTAAACAGAGACGAAGCTATGCCTGGGCCGGATTAGCCACAGCCCATGCTATCTTTTCTAGAACAAGTAATAAATAAGAAGGTTATTAATGTTAAATAAAACTCGTGTGGCATAGTGGTAAACTAGTAACCGGTGAAATAGTAATAAAAATGTTCGTAAATCACACAAACTAGTTTTCAAACCGTGCAAAATTGCACGGGTATAATTTTTGAAAAAATGTGGTGGAATAATTAATGACCGAATAGTGTCAATAATACGTGAATATTTTGCATTCAATTTCTATTGTATTGATAATACGTTAAAATGCATCATCGAAACTGTGTTTTATGATTATCGTATAATGATTAATATTTAAAAATGATTAATATTTAACGTCGATATAATTTTGTTTTATATCTAACGTATACACTAATAATTTCGAATAATATGATTATCGTATTATAATCACTAATAATTTCGAATAATATGATTATCGTATAGTTACGGTTTATTTTTACCGTTTTGTTTATGATTGGATTTCGCATAATATTTAAATTTGTATACTTTTATTGGTTGTTATATTAATATTAAGTTATTTTTATTGTTTTTTACTCCCTCCGTCCCGGTCATTTGTTATCTATTTCTTTAAATGGGTGTATCAATGAATTGTTATCTATTTCTAAATAGGGTAAGTTGGGGCAAGTGGGTCAAGTGTTCTTTATTTAATTATTGTGCAAGTGAGTCTTTTGTTCTTTATTTAATGTTACTTTTGTGTACCTTTCAACTTTCCTTGGTCTTTGTGTAGAACACAATAGATAACAAATGACCGGGACGGAGGGAGTAGTTTAGTATTGTTGCTCTTTTTTTATTGCAAAAAATGCACTGGTATATTGAACGGGTATAGTTTTAAGAACATCGATATAATATATCGATATATTATTTATTGTAATTATTTTACATTTTTATTATTTACGAAATTATATCACAAATGTTACGTAATATTTTTAAAAATAGATCAGGCATTTAGTTCGAAAATAAGGCAGTTATCTCGTAGGAAATTCATCAAAGAAATTACGGGTTTCACCTGAGAGATTTTTTTTTGAAAAAAGCATGTGTTATTGACGTGGTTCATCGAGAGTTTCCTAAATGTTTCTATAATTATATAGATAAGATAGTTTCTCGAATCGTTACTACTTAAAGAGTTAAGAAGTTGAAGTTGTTTAATAAAATCACAATCCAAGAAAGGTAAAAAGAGTAAAAGAAAGAATAAGATGGTAAAAGAAGACATTCCTGAGAAGGAAATATACTCTCATCCTTTTAACTGGTTTTAATGGCATGGTTTTCTGGAATATGCAATTAATTTGCAGAACCTCAGCTCTTCTGTTTTAGCTTCTATACACGCCCTTATTTTACTTCTTCTTTGATTTGACTTATCAATGAAACCTTCAATTTCCAATACTTGCAATTTGCATTTCATTTGCAAAAATAAATTTAAAAATTCAAATAAGACAAATCTTTTAAATTTATATACCCGTAATATAGAGGCGTTTTTAGTAGGATTGCAGTTGGTGCAACTAGAAGCGAACGCATGATTTTACTTAAGTGAGGACACTCAGATTTCTTTTTTACTAAAAGAATCATATAGGTACCAATAACTAATTTATATTTAGAATTTTGAGATATGTATGTTATACTACAATGAACAAATTAAGGGGCCGTTTGTTTAGAGAAATGAAAAAGAAAAGGAAATAAAAAAAAGGTAAGAGAGGGAAAGGAAAAAGATTACGTGAAACTTAATTGGTTGTTTGGTTACACCAAAAAAAGTAATACTAGTCCACTCACAATCACTCGTACCACCAACACACACCACCACAAACAACCACTTATTCATTGGTGTCGGTGATGGTGGTGGGGTGTCATGGCGGTGGTGGTGGTGGAGGTGTCATGACGGTGGTAGCGGTGGTGGAGGTGTCCTGGCGGCGGTAGTGGTGGCGGAGGTGGGCACGACGATGATGGTAGTGGCGGTGGTGGTAGAGATGGCATGACTGTGGCAGTGGTAGTGGTGACGGTGGAGTGATAGTGGTGAAGGCGTGTCATGACAGTGATGGTGGTGGTGTCACGACGGTGGTGGTGGGGGTGTTATGGTGGTGGTGGGGGTGGTTGCAAAGATGGCGGTTGCGTCATGATGGTGGCTATTGTGGTGGTTAGTGAAAAAAGTGGTTGAAGGGTAACATTAGTAATAAAATCTAGATCAATTTTGCGCATATTTAAGAGTTTTAACATGTTTGGCTAATCAATATGCTAATTTGAGTGTTTGACAAACAACCTATTGAAACAACATATTTTGGGTCAATATGATGTTTACCCCAACATATAGGTTAGCATATTCTAAACTGGAAATTGTACTAGAATTTAGAAAGAAAACTAACAATCTACTAATCATAATCTACGAAGTATTATCTATTAATTATAATATGCTAGTCAAACTTTATGTTTAAATCTGTCATTTATAATCCGCCGTTACAATATGCTTATATTGAAATTTATTCGTCGTTTATATTATTAAACAGAACCTACATTTTTCCATCGTTATTCAAAACCGTTTTAGATGAGAATTTGCCGTTCTTAATTGTTTCGAGATTTATACTTTCGATGTACGTACATACTTCCTCCATTCTTTTTATATCACCCCATTTCTTTATACACGTTTGCCAATACTCATTTTGTTTCGATTATATCTTTAGCTACATACTACTAAAAATTATAAAATTTTGATATTTTTAATGCTCTTATCAAGACAAATTAAAAAAGATCTCACATGAATATATTTCCGTGAACGAATTGAGAGAAAACTGACGTTGAATACTCGATTGTAAATAGTGGCCGAAAGGGGAGTGGAGTGATATAAAAAGAATGGAGGGAGTACAACCTAGTTTATGTATAGTAAGTACGTACTACTAGATGAACATAGAAGCTAATTTATGCATAGTGATTTATAACACTACCAATGTGAGAGCCTGTGAGTAAGTGTCCTTTTTGTTTACATTTTTAACAAAGTCAGTGCACGTGCACGTGATTTTAACAGCTAAATGACTATTGTTCCTTTCTTTCATACAAATAGGTTTTCCCTTTGTTTCTTTGTTCTTTGCTATTCATCCTACTTTCTTGCAACTTTTAAGTTTTGCATGTGTAACCTTGTTACTTTGATTCCTCTATTTTACAATACTATCTTCAATTGTTGTTTTAATTAATCCTTGCTCATCAAATACAAGCTAAGGTTGATTGTGTCGGAAATTAAAAGTTTGTAATCTAGTTTAAGACCGGTGTAATTATATAAAGTAAAACGCACACAATTAGAAGTAGAAGTGGCTAAATGAACGGGCCAACCCAACCCTGGTCTGCCTCTCGGTCCCCCGAGTTAGTTTTGGCCCGACCTAACCAGATCTGTCACTGACACAAGTCGGGCTTAGGCTCCAAATAACCAACCCGGCTTGCCCGTGGCCTGCCAAGTAACGAAAAAAAGATGTTATGCTTGTCAGGCAGTTCTGCCAGCCTTGGCCCGGGTCCGGGTCACAACTCTTGCAACCCGGGCCGACCCTCCTCACTCACATGTCGGTTCAGGGCTTAGTCAGATGAGTCTGCTTGCTCCCACACCTCCGGGTCAACCCGAGAACAACACTAGTTAGAAGTAATAATGTCGATGGATCAACGAGTTTAAAGTAGTGTAAAAAGGACTACACAATCAAAATCAACCATGCATGCAACTTAAGATAACTTAAATTTTCAAGGAACAAGTTGGTGACGCTATAAGTATTTCGCTAATATTATACAACTTCGTGAGAATAATTGGTTTTTTAGATTTACTTTTATATTAATCGGGCGTTAGAGTCGTTTTAAGATGGCCTTAAATAAGAAATGACGCTCTTCGACAAGATGGAGAAAAATGAGGTAAATTTTGGTTGATGGAACAATATAATTTAAGAGCACAATAATAATAAAAGGGTAGTTGATGAGTCTACTTCAGGTGCCAACTTTGCAGGGTGGAGAAGTATAGGGAGACATTAGACATATAGATGTAGAAATATTGAGTTTGATTGATTGAGATTGTGATGAACCAAGTAGCCTATTAACTCACACAAACACTGACAGACTTAGATAGTCTAAGTTTATTGCCTTAAACTCAAGTCGTACACTTGTTGTTCATCCACTTTTCAATTGCCAAAAAATTATTTTGGAGTATATTAATATTGTTAATGGTAAAGAGTACAACTTATATGTATAAATGTATAATACAAGTATGCTGTAAAATAATTGAACACTGTATAACGATTTTACGTGATAATGTTAAATACTGAAGTAAAATATACTATGGTACGTGATATATCTGGGTTAATCTGGTCGAGTTTGAAGCGAGTTTATTGGGATTGAGTCATTTTTGGATTTCACACATACATTTTATCTCGATTTGGTGATTCTGAAAGTTTGGCCAGTTTCAGATGTAAAGTTGTCGGGTTCAAGTCACTCCAGCAGGTCAGGCTATTTAAAATTTGGTTAGTTTCATGAATGAGTCATTTGGAATCAGGGCGTGTCAATAGTTACTAACACTTTAATTTCTACTAATGTGATTAATATACACATTGATTATCATTCAATGTTCATCATTTATTATAGAAGGTTGCAATAAATAAACTCTTTATTTGATATACATATATGCGAGTATGAAATATTAATATGACATTAATACTTGTCATTTCGAGTTACTTTGGATCATTTCAAATCCGGCTAATTATATAGGTTAGGTGATTTTAAAACAAATAATCAACATTTTGTCTATTAATCAAAATATTGGTCGGACCGGGTTGGGTCGGGCCGCGTGGCACTCGGGTCTCAGATCATAATTATTGAGACAAATAATTTTAGGTCACTTTCAGAGTTTCAGATCTACCTTCTCGTATTGAGTCGCGTCACTTTTGCCAGATGACTCGGATCTAGTTTACCTCTAACCTTTTAGACATATATATCCAACCTAAGGAACTCTATCTATAGTAGTTAGTTAATTAGTTGGTTAAGTTACATCAAATATGTATAAACAAGATTTGAATCTACCAATTAACTACCATACTAAATTAAGTTACATGCATATTACATAAGTATGTCATTGTTATGCCTAACTTCTTTTTAAAAAATAGTCAAACCTAATTTAAACAAGATAATTAGAGTTACTACTACTACAAACACACACTTTGATTATTGATTATTGATTATTCCTTTCCTTTGGTTGGTCATCAATGCTCTCAACCGGAAATATGTGTATGGGTTTGACTCTAAATTCTTGTAACTTCACATACATTTTGGAATTGTTTCTGTTATAAAGTAGTTAAACTTATTTACTCCTACTTTTTAATTAGATCAACTGATAACTGAAATTAGTGTCTTCTAATTCTCCTAATCAATTACAAACTTTGGTATCTAACTTTGAACAAAACATGTTGTGACAGATAGGGGTGTTCATTCACGGTTCGGTTCACCGAACCTCATATTTAATACGGTTCGCACACGGTTCGGTTTGGCAAAACACCGAACCCAAACCGCACCGTTTGTAACGGTTATTTGCGGTTCGGTTAACCACTTTAAACGGTTATTTGCGGTTCGGTTAGCGGTTAACCTATAAACATGCTAAATATTTTTTTTTCTATAGTTTTCGAGATTTTTATCTAGTAGTTTAATTAAATTTTTAATATTTAATTATACTCAACAATAAAGTTAATAAGTAAAACTTTAATATTAATCATTTTAACCATTTTTGAATCTTGAAACACTTTTTAATTAAACAAAAGAACAATTTTTTAAATAATTTTAATTTTTTTCCTTACTTCTTTGTGAACGGTTCGGTTCGCGGTTAACCTCATTTCTAAAATTGCGAACCTTAACCGAACCTTGTCCATGATAAATTAACCGGTTCGGTTCACCGAACCTAATTGCCCTTAACGGTTCGGTGAACCGAACCTCGAAAACATGCGGTTCTCCGGTTTTGCGGTACGGTTTTTGCGGTTCGGTTTTTTATGAACACCCCTAGTGACAGACACTATCAACCATAAGTTAAAGATGAATAATGATACTCGTACTGTCAACCGTGTAACGACACAAAAAGTAATCATTTTATGATAAATAACGATCATCTTATGATAAATAATTTTGCCACATACAAGTAATTTGATATTGTGTACCTTAAACTTTCAAATTTAAAAAGTGTGAATGTATGATAATAATTATCATAAATAATTAAGTAAAATTGTATGTTGTATAGTAGTATATAATGATGTACATATATAAACTATTACAAAGTCGTATATTATACAATAATCTTATAAACAAGAAAGTATTATGATTAGTATATACTCATGACATCGTTAATCAATAATATTAATGTGCAATAAAACGCATTTTTGTATATAAAAAATATATATATATATATAATATATATATAAGAGTTTTAGAAGTATTTTTCTCCCCTTCAAATAGGTTAACATCAAGCTTTCATTTCGAAAAATATCAAAAATTCCAATAATTCTAATGCAAGACCATTTTAGTATGACATCAAACAATCATCTTACATTCTTTTTTTAAAAATAATATCTATATCAATACAACAACAATCTATTTTAATTATACTTTAAACAACCTTATTCTATAATTTATAAAAAAAACCATTAAGTCTATTAAAAAACCTTCATAATTAAAAATTTAAAATATAAAATTTTATTTAATAAATGTAACATCATCCAGTAAATCTCATTTAACACGGCCATTCTACTTTTATCTTATCTATTTTAATTATACTTTAAAGAGCCTTATTCTATAATTTATAAAAAAAACATTCATAATTAAAAATTTAAAATATAGAAATTGTATTTAATAAATATAACATCAAAAAGTCATCCAGCAAGTCACATGTAACACGTTCATTCTGCTTTTATCTTATCTATACACTTGGATAGTTAAATGTTATTCTCGTTTTCAGCCTGTAACGAATATGTCCGTCCAAGACGGAAATTCGTGAAGTCATCAGTCAGCAGGGTGTTTAACAACTTGAAATGAGAAGTATTTATTTAACCCCAAAAGAGGGACAAAGTAAGGAGAAACAAAGTATGTTTATAGGTTTTCTGTTACACAAACACTTTTCCCATTTTCAAGTGTTTTCTTTTCACATTCAATAACTCTAAACTCCCCCCCCCCCCCTCTTTACTTACTTATTATCAATCATTCCTAGCATTGTCAATCAATACACTACTTCAAAATCTCTCTATCCCTTCTCTCTTTCTCCAAAACTATACAAAATAACTCAAAAAAAGTATTCTAATTATTCCATTTATATAAGTTATTTTATCGGTTCAGTATATTTCAGAGTGACGTTATCAGTTCCCAGTTCCCGTGTTTTAACGAATGTGTAGTTCCCCATAACAACTTAGGTCTACATTTCCATATTATTTTGTTTCTATGAGTGTTTTTCTTGATTTAACTTCACTTTCTTTAAGCAACAATCCCAACTTTTCCAGGGTATTACCCTCTTCACAAGATCATACATCCATGAACAAGAATATTATTCCTTTCATGGGTGATTTTTATGGTGATAATAGTATTAATAGTATGATTATTAATAATAATAATATTAAGATTAATAATAATAATAATAATAATAATAAAATGGTGGGTTCTTCTAGGGAAAATAAGATTTGTGCTAGAGGACATTGGAGACCAGCTGAAGATAATAAGCTTAAAGAACTTGTTGCAATTTATGGCCCTCAAAATTGGAACCTCATTGCTGAAAAATTGGAAGGGAGATCAGGTAATTAACCTCATTTTTTTTACTTATTTTACGAGTTAATCTAGCTGACATCTGGTGTTACAAATTGTCATATCGACTTTCTTTTGCCAACCTAATCGAAAACATTTTAAAGACATTAGGATAACGTGGTTGTCATTCGGTTACTCAACATTTTCTTCATGATTTGATATATCAAAAAAGACCCAGTAGGGTTTTAAACACGATTCCTAGCTGATTAATCTAGTTGACATTTGCTGTTACAAATAGTCATACTTAAATCGAAAACATTTCAAGACATTAGCATAACATGGTTGTCATTTCAGATACTAAACATTTTCTTCATGAATTGATTTATCAAAAAAGACCATAGGGCTTTAAACACGATTTCTAATAATTAATCTAGTTGCAAATAGTCGATACTTAAATATGATTAATTGAAAATATTTCGAGACATTAGGATAACGTGGTTGTCATTTCAGTTACTAAACATTTTTTTCATGATTTGATTTTTCAAAAAGAACCCATAGGGACTAGGGTACATGTGACACTCTATGTCAGCTGAAGCGGGAATTTTTGAGGCACTGGGATAACGCGGTTATTTTTTTCCGTATAGGTAAAAGTTGTAGATTGAGGTGGTTCAACCAACTAGACCCAAGAATAAATAGAAGAGCATTCACAGAAGAAGAAGAAGAAAGATTAATGCAAGCACATAGAGTATATGGAAACAAATGGGCAATGATAGCAAGATTATTTCCAGGAAGAACTGATAATGCTGTTAAAAATCATTGGCATGTAATTATGGCAAGAAAATATAGAGAACAATCTAATGCTTTTAGAAGAAGAAGAAATCTTTTTATTTCTCATAATAATAATAATATTAATAATAATCATAATAATAATCATTATCCTATTTTTCATCATAATAATAATATTAATTATAATAATCCGATACAACCACGATCATCTTCTTCTTCTTCCTCGTCTTCCATGGAAAACGATAATAATAATAATAATAATTATCCGAGTTCATGTCAAATCATTTCAGCTAATTACAATGGATTTTGTCATCAGCAATCTCCTTTGGATTTTTTCAAAGGTATGTTCATTTTTTTTCTTTTTGGTTTGTGATATTAAACAAGTGTCGACTTGTAACTGTAATAAAACCGTCTCATTTTATAATTTATCGTGAAATATGCTATTATTGTCATGATTGTTGTTATGGACAGAATAAACCAGGTGATCAAACAAAAGATTTGCTGATCTCATGTCTAATGCATAATGCATTCATGCATAAATAAGCCCTTTTAATCTTGGGATTTGAACTACTTTCTTTTACCCCGCCGATGTCCGTTACAAACTTGTGATCAGTCAAATAAAACCCACGTGTGATTCCTGTAAAAACCTATATAGATGATACTTAACCCGTCATAAGAAGTTTACAGTAAAACGGTTTTATACTGTCAAATAACATCATGTTTTACAGGGTGAACTGTCTTACTCTATAATCTGTGAATTTTGGGAATGCAGGTCAAAATGGTCATAACATGGGAAGCATGTTCAGTCAAAGCAGTTGTTTGGATAGGCCAATGCAAACATCAATGCCACCCCAACAGCAACAACAGCAACAACAACAATACATCTACTCATCTTACTGCTACAACAACAACAATAACAATAGCAACAACACATTGTTTCCAACTCCTCACACACATCATCAGTCTACTACTTACACTACTATATCTTCATCATCATCTTTATTATTATTAAATAATAATAATGTAGATCATGATGATGATGATCATGGTAGTAGAAGATCATTAGAGATCCCTAATTCACCATTAAATCATCCACCTTTTATTGACTTTCTTGGTGTTGGTGCCACTTGATTTATTAAGTGTAAAATTATGTATTAGGAAAAAATTAGAGATATTATGGTATTAAATCTCGATTAAGTCTTGATTTGTAATACGTCATTATGGTCTGGTCTGGTCTTATTTGGTTTGATAGTAGCCAATATCATTTGATTATGTATGTGATCTTCGGAATGATTTAACCTGTTTGACATACGCTCATGCATACGTTTTAATTGACTAGATTTAATACATTAGATATCATTTCGAGGTGTTTAATTTTGAATATTATGTGAGACACTAATAAGTCAATTAAGGGCAAAAAAATGTAGTGCTTCCTTATTAGTATAGTGAAACATGACACTTGATGTATATATATAATTAATTTATCATGTCATCTTAACTAATTGATTTCGTTTTCATGATTTTGATATTCCTCTCAACCGATTATTTACATTTTATTCAAATACTTCTCGTAAATGAATAAAAGTGAAATAAAGACTTGGTTGAGCTAGAGGTAGTAATTGGCTAGATTTAATACAATGGATATAATTTTGCACAAATAAGACTAACATCCAAATTTATAAACACCATTCATTCAATATAAATCTAATTGAGCTTATATGCATTTTTTTCACCTTTTCACAATTTTGACTTACATTTTAATTTTTTAGGTGTTAAAATTAAATTCTTATTGAGTTTATATGTATTATTCTTGAGTTAATTTTTTTTATAAAAGCGCTCAGATTATTTTCAACAAAATTCGTAAAATGTATATATATAAGCTCAAATTTTTCGTTATATATAAAACTCCAAATCTACTATTATTGAGTTTTAATATAGTAATATTTTGAGTTAATTTTTTTTATAAAAACGCTCGGATTATTTTTATAAATCTTGGACAATGTATATAATATATATAAACTCAAATTTTTCGTTATATATAAAACTCCAAATCTTTCTATTATTATTGAGTTTCAATATAATCTTTTGAGTTAATTTTTTTTATAAAAATGATTAGATTATTCTCAATAAAACTCTCAATTATTTTGTTATATATAAAACTCTAAATCTATACTACCAGATGTTTATAACTTATTGTATAGTCCATTAACCGGTAATTTAGAGGTGTTATAGGGAATTATGTGAGACACTATTAATGGCAAAAAAAAGCAGTCCATCCTTGTAAGAGTGAAAGATGACAGTTCATAATGTATCTCAACTAATTATTGATTTCATTTTCATGCATGTTAGTTATTTTCAACTTTAAAATCAAATTTCATAAGAACCATCCATCATTGTCAATGTTTCCTTGTTATACACATTGTGATGGAAGATGTTTTTGTTAAGGACCATTGGTCCAAATATGGTTTTCTGTTAACAAGTAAGTTACTTATTATAATTATTATGATTGTTCTTGTGTTGGAATAAATAAAGTTGGATTGATTTGATTAGATGTGATTATTACTTATTCTCAAGGTAATGCTATGGATTGTACTTAATTCATGCATAAACACATAGGTTGCATATTTGTACTTGATTAGATTGTTATATAATTAGGAAATGCCCTAATATCATTTATGATGCGAGACGGTGAATAGTAACGTGCCCTTAAACTTATCAAGTATTGTTGCGATATTAAATGAAAAGTGTAGTATATTATCGTTCCTATAATTAATCAGCTTATGACAAGAAGTAAGTTGCGATATTTCACAGCCGACCACCTCCCTTTTTCCGACATTATTTTACCTAGTTACCCCATTGAAGTTTTAAAATATCGAAATTTTAGTTAGAATTTTTGAATTTTTTCGAGACACCCTTATAATTTTATCTTTTCACACCGTTAACTTAAAATTCTGACTCCGTCACTGCTTCAATATCTATCAAAATATATAAATAAATATATTAAAATGTATACTCATATAGTCAAATTAAAGCTTCCTTCATAAAAAAATTTATGGTGTTATTTTCATAATTTTTCAATCAATAAATATCTATAAAAATTAGATTCAAAGCCTCAACTCGTAAAATGAAAAAAGTCAATTATAATATTTACATTAATGTACACTGATGAGGCTCGTATTCTAGACTAATATAAGTATCATGTTTTCCAGATTCGTTTTATATCATTTCTCGTCGTCATAAAATAAAGTAAACAAAAACTATTAATCAACCAGAAGTCCAGAATATCAGACGAGTATAATACATTCCCTACAAGAAATAAATGGTCAATTTCCTCTTTAACGATCTACATTTCATCCTGCAACGATGTAACGGTTCGAGTTCCGGTTATAAAGCATCACAAATTGAGAGCAATGAGTTTGATGACTAGTAGTTGATGTGTTGTACAATCAGGAGTAGTGCCAAAGATAGAGGTCTGAGGTCTGTACCCCAAGTCTTTTAGTCTAGAAGAGCTAATTTAGGCATGTGAAGACTGAAGATGGACCAATCAAACACCAAACTTGTAAAATTAAAACAACACGGGAACTCATCATGTACTCTTCTTGCATTCAATTATCTTAGACATTTCTGCTAGCCCGGCCCATTCTTCATTTTTTGGTCAATTTCAGGTCTCTAGCTCCTCCTATCTTACACCATTGTCCTGTCACGTATTGGTGAAGACCAGTGGCGGATGCAGGATTTTTACTTCGGGATGGCACAATTTTTTTTTCCATAATTAGTAGTAAAATATTCATCCCATAAAAACTCTCTCATATATATATTTGTTTAGAATATTTGAATTTGAGATAGATTAAGCATTTATCAAGAAAATTGTGTGAATAAAGATGTCACTAGGGTTGTGAATGTCATGGAAAACAAAAAAAAGAAAAAAATTGGTGAAAATAAAGCATGTTTTTCTTAAAAAAAGCCTCTTAGCGGATTTGAACCTCCAACCTCACAGAATTCATATTTTCATAGCCACTTTTAACCACTAAGCCCAACACATTTTTGTGAAATATATGCTCAAAATAGTTCTTATTTTTATGTTGGGGGGTGGATAGTGTAGGCAGGTGCCACCCCCCACCTGCCTACACTATCCACCCCCTAGATCCGCCCCTGGTGAAGACCCTGTTTTTTCGACTTAGTTTCAGTTATTAGGAATATTAATAATAGTTAGACATCAACCATTAACTTAAGGTAATATGAATATTAATAATAGTTGAGTGTCAATCATCATCCTAAGGTTTTGGTTGACATGGTTCATCTATCTTGGTATCAGAGTCAGTATGATCGAAAGTCATTGGTTTGAATCCCGACAACCTCAAAACCTCTCAAAATCTCACGAAGTGGAAACCCATGTGTATGGGGGTGCATGTGCAAACTAACTACTCTTCAAGCACGATGATGGCCATTTGACTGAGAAAGCGTAAGAAGAATATTAATAGTACTTGAGCTTCAACCATCCCCTTAAAGTTGGTCGACATGGTTCATCTATCTTCAACATTTTTTAATTGAGACCATATGAATTGAATAGAAGAGCTAATCAAAATAAAACTTATAAGGGTGTGAAGTAAACAAAACTAAACTCGAGTGAACTGAATTATGCTAAAAAAACAGGATCTGACTCCGATTTATGCATATTATTATACATACCGATTTGTCTAGCCTGACTCGATGTAGTGGATTACCAGATGACTTCAACTCGTAAACTTGTCAAATGTAAACTGTAGGGGTGATAATAATTAAGCGATCTTTTCAAACTGAGCCAACGTTAGGTTAGCCTAACTCGTTAAGCTCTTAGCTGACCTTGTACCGTGCTTGCAAGCACAAGCTAATTAAGACTTGGCTGATCTGTGACCAAACAGAGCTCTAGTTACTCGCGTAATTGTCTCATCTTATTATCACCCCTACTTATATCTATCACAGATAAAAAGAGTTGATAATTAGCTCCCGTATTACACTACCACAATAGAACCACCTTTAGACTTATAAAGTAAACTGTCCCTTCGTTCATAACACATGCCATTTACATGGTTTTAACCCGACTTGAACAAATTAAAGTTTTAACCAAAACAAGATTAACAACGTAGAAAAACACCCATCACAAATGAGAATTTGCACAGCAACGTCAACGTACAATACTATTCTTTCATACAAGTTTCAATATTTGTTTCATTAGATTACTGTAGTGTGACAGAAAGCGCTAAAATTGAGGTAGTCCTTTGGATATTAATGAGTTGCAGAGGTATGCACACGTTTGATTTCACAGTCATTTTTATGACACTTTCTAGATAGCACACTACCCTTCTATCTTCTATCCATGGACCATGTACATCAGGCTGTGACTCTTCAGTGTGTCGACCTAAAATTGGCGAGACGGGTTTGGGTCGGGTTAGTTTAGAAACGTCTGTATTGACGAGTATAAGTAGTTAACTTACTAAATAAGTAGCAAAACCATGTATATATTCGATAAGATATAATATAAGCTCGTATAGACATAACTCATAAGCCAAGCACTCGTGACCTACGACCTTGGTTTAAGCCATTAGGTTGTCACAAGTGCTAGGCTTATGTAGTGACGGGTTTATACTTTATATCTGGATGGATGTGTATGAGTTTGATTCTCGAGATTTCTTATGCATTACTTCGTACTTTTTCTGTCATTCTAAATAGTTCATATTTGCTTTATTTTGGGTATTCTATGTGATAACGCGGTGTTTTTATTTTAGTTTATGGCCAGTTAAAACCTTTTTGGCCAATTTGAAACGTCTTTGACGGACTCTAACTTACGATCAAAAGTTCTGAAAACGGCGATTTTGTTTCACATTGATCGGCTTTACGAGATCTTTGATTTGGAGAAAAAACACTGAGTTAGCACATAGAATATCCCTAAAACAGATGTAAACTATTCTCAAGACGATGGGAGCGAGTAGTTATTTTTGAACATTGTGAATGAAATGAAAAACATAAAACTTAATTCCATTTCCGTTCATATCATTTTGAAATAGGTCAATTTTGTCTAATATATGAGTTACTCAATGTCAATTTTTATTTAAAACCGTCTTAATTTAAAACGAGTCTCACTCCCAATTAAAATAAAAATGTAAACCGAAGGAAACTGTGAGAGATTTTTAAGTTAAAACGGTTTTAAGCAAGACTGACTTAGAATCTCTCACAAACAACCTCCTTTTGTTTCCACCTCTACTCTAATCGTATATGAGGGACGTCAAAAGCTAAGACGGTTTTAAACAAGAATTGGCGAACAATTAATTAACCGAAACACGTGTGGATTGAACAATGATTGAGTGTGAAAGTTGATCGAAGATAATATATGGTTAGGCTTAAATCGTACAAGTCAAATAATGCAAAATGCAGAAGAACTCAGAAAAATGTCTGAAAATGGTTTTTACTCGATTACTTTCGTTACAAATATTTTATTTCTTGTTTTTATTATCCTTCACAAGTTAAAGACGGATTGTATTCCTGTCACAACAATGCAAGTGGGAATGCAGATGGAGAAAAATGGAGCATTTTTATGGGTCACATCACTTACATTTTATGAGAGAGACACTGTCCGTCTTCACCTTGTGACGGATAGTGTGCGTGTTCAGTGAGAATTTGGGTTTTATAATTATATTAATGTCAGTCTGATTGTTGAAATTACGTATGCTATGCAGTTTGCTTCTGCACCCCTATTTCTTCATTTATTTCTTTTAACTTCCCTGCTTTTTTCTAACTTTTTTTTATGCATTTATTGCCTCTTTGACTAGTTTAATGGCTTAATTATAAATTTATAATCTCTCCGTTTTAGTCTTTTGTTTACATTTGATTATAATTAAAAAGATCAGTTAAGGAACAGGACAATTATTGGATCACAAGGGGTCAAATAAAAAGTTAAATAAATCATTTTAATATAGAAAGATAAAGAAATGAACGAGACGGCCTAAAACGAAATAAGTAAAAAATAACCAGATGAATAGGGTATATTTTATGACAAGATACTAATAAAAGTGGATTATATACTAAACATGGACCAAACCCGACTCTTTTATTAGGGGTTTGGGCTTTTAACAAAGCTTATGATCTGGCTCCGAAACAAACCCGACATAAATTTAGGGCCGGGTATGGTGAACCGTCCGACTCTGAAAGTTGGTTTCCAAGGCATGAACCGTATGAATCTACTTGGACTAATTCATCATAAAACCTATTTTATATCTTGGGCTATTTCACAGCAATCAAGGAAATGGATGACCATTTGGGCTGTTTTTCAATTTCAAAACCCATTTGGGTTGTTTTTCTGCTAAACGTCGTTGACAAATGGACGTTCTATTTTATAGAGCGGCCGAAAAAGGGAAAATGTAAGTTGGAATGAAAAAGAAACTTGAAATTGAAAATTGGGATCGGCCCTGATGCTTCTCAATTGTGTGGAAAGGTGGGTTAAGGGTGTAACCAAGTCGTTTTGAGCTTAAGTGTTGGTGGACCATTCGCTCGGTACACGCCAAATTTAGAAAGTTGAAAGTTAAAACTTAGAATCCGCTCTTAAAAAGACTCGAGCTCAACTCAAACTTAATCAAACTATTCTTTCCTCTACAAGCTTCTGACTTGAGCTTTTCAAAATTTGAATCGGGTTGGATTTGGTCAAGCTTGGCTCGAAATCAATTATGACCGATTTTAAGTTTAGCTTTTTACAAGCTGATTTCAAGGGCTCTACGTTCTAATTCAGGTCATTGCCAGCCCTAAGAGGAATTCATTGTTGTAGTCCGTAGAGAAAGAGTTGAGCAGTTGACTCAAATGCTAAGAACTCTCTTACTCCAACCATGAGGTTGGAGGTTCGATTCTCACTACTTACATAAGTAACTTCACTCAAGCTGTTTTAGCTCTAGCGGATCTCGATTTAATACGAGATATGAATAATTACATCAACAATTCAAAGAGTGGATCCTTACAATAAAAACAATCACATTTTATATAATGGTTTGCATATGAGTATGAATAGAGTTACACTATGCTTACTCCATTGATTTGAAGAAGCAATTGAGGAAATTATGAACTATCTAATCACACATAAAAAACATTACTCCAGTATTTCAAAGATCGCTTCGACTTATTACGAGCCAAGGGTGTTAAATATACACAGACTTATCCCTGTGTCAATAATCGAAAGAAACCTAAACGGCCGGATTTTACTCGGGAGTCGTCAGCGTGATATTTCGTGAAATAACAAAGACCTCGAGAATGCTGCAGGGTTAAACTCCAAAGCAGTAGATGACGCTTCATCAATTTGATTAAGTCTCCTTTCATGGTGTTCATGATCATTATTATGTTGTTGTATACCTCTAAAGAACCCGCCTCCTTTCGTGATTGACATGCGCAGATGACGATTGTTGTTGTTCTGAAGTGTAGTCCTTATTGAGCTATTGGCAGCTTCAATCGGATCATCAACTTCTAATGTTTTTCTAATCACAATTCTCGCGGTTTCAGATTTCCTCTCTTCTGTAGAATTCTTCCTGTCGCTGTCACTTTCCCGAGAATGTTTTCTTGTCCGTATGCCTAGTACATGGCGGTTCTGGGAAGCCGAGGAGTTCCTGTTCTTACGCTTACTGATCCCCAAAGAAACGTTCTTCGTGGCATCGTTAATTGGCTGGTTAACATTCAAAGGTAATCAGATGATATTCACAAATTAAAATGCAATCTTAAACAGAAAATGACATTACCCCAGTACCTCAAATTCTACGTAAATAAATGTTGGGTCTATGCCTTGAATCTGTTAGTCGCCGCTTCGAACGACTATGCGGGACTGTATTGTATTAGGTTAAGAGTACTATATAAACTCTTCACCTCTACCCTAGCAGTTAATATATTCTATATCGTTCTGAATCTGTAATCTGGAAAACTTCTCACATTATAATCTCTCTACCTTCTGCCCTGTGGGCTGTGGACATAGCTAACACATCGTTAGTAAACCACGTAAATCTGTGCGTATTGTTCCTTATTATTTGTTTTATCTTTCTCTGTGCTTCCGCTATAACAATAAAAACCGTCTTGTTTGAGATAAAAGTTAAGGTAATCAACGCCTATACGAAAGTATAGGATATACGAAACAATGGCTAAAGTTTCATAAAGACGCGTGTTTAATCTTCAGAAAGCAGCAGAGTAGCAAATCCACCTACATACCTGATACCTCTGTACTGGAGCAAAATCAGCTGTACACTGTCGAAACTCGAAACCTCTTGAAAAATTAGCTTAGGTTAATGGACATTGAACAAGCTTAGTGTCTCGGACACTTAAGTTTTCCTGCCGGATTTGAACTCAAGTTAATGTACTAGCACTCTTGACAAAACTTTTTTTTGTCGATTCTAACGAGTAAAAGACTTCATCCGATTCATCTGTTTCTTACCGTTTGATCAAAATACTCCTCACGTAAAATAAAAATGTAAAAAACCAGATGAATCGGAGGAAGTAGTGTTTTTTCAAAGTCGAAGGAGGCGACAGCCCAAACTAGCTCCTTGCTAGTTGCTCCTATAACTAGATAGGATCATTCTACAAGAAATTGATTGCTTTGCCTAAGGGTAAATTCCTTATCCTACTCTTTAATTGTTTTTACCCTTATCTTAGCCGAGAGAACGGATTTTCTGTCCAATTTCCGTGTCATATCTTGTGTCCCACTACCTTTTATGGATCAACCACTAGGAGATCAATGCTTACGTGTCAAATAAAGAAGTAACGGGACAGAAGGTGAGACATGAAAATTGAACAGAGTTATATGAACAATTCATAACTCGAATTCATCATGTAAACAAAGAAATACCCAATTCAAATTCCTCCAATTTAACAACTGGGTACTTGTCAAAATTACAAATACTTCCTCCGACTCAATCATTTGTTTAATTTTGATTAAAATACGCTCATGATCAAATTGATAGAATTCGTGTAATCAAAGAAATACCCAAAACCCAATTCAAATTCCTACAATTTAACAACTGGGTAGTTGTCTAAATTACAAATACTCCATCTATCTCGATCATTTGTTTAATTTCGATTAAAATGTGCTCATGATCAAATTGATAGAATTCATATAAACAAAGAAATACCCAATTCAAATTATTCCAACTTAACAACTGGGTAGTTGTCAGAATTACAAATCTAGTTTCCTCCGTTTCAATCATTTGTTTAATTTTGATTAAAATTAGTTCACGATCAATTGATAGAGTTCATGTAAACAAAGAAATACCCAATTCAAATTATTCCAATTTAACAACTGGGTAGTTGTCAGAAACTCAGAATTACAAATTTAGTCTCCGTTTGATCATTTGTTTAACTTTGATTAAAATACTTTCACAATGAATTGATGCAATTCATGTAAACAAAGAAATACCCAATTCAAATTCCTACAATTTAACAACTGGGTAGTTGTTAGAATTACAAATACTCCCTTCGTTCTTATCATTTATATATCTTTCTATTAAACGGTTTTTCTAACGTATAGCCTAACAACCCGCTTAAGCTTAATATGAAATAATTTGCAATATATTCTCACTAATTACGGTAAACAAATGAATGAGACGGAACGAATAATACAGAAAATACAATCACAAGTTATAGAAAGCACACCTTATGATGTCCACTGTTTCCATCCTGTTTAAAGTTGTCACTTGAACTTGTAAATTCATAATCACAATCATAATTATTATCATCATTAAAACCCCTGAAACCCTGATCAATCATTTCTGACATATTTCTACAACTCAAAATTAACTAAAATTTATGTTATTTTTATCTAATTTTTGAGGATATATGAAGATGAAAGCCAAGTCATCATTAAATAAAATGGGGAGAAATGAGAGCCACAAACTAAATGTGAGTGTGTTATTAATGAATTATTCAAATGCTTTAAGATCATAGTTTTAGATTCCAACACTTTTTTTTTTTTTTTTTTGCGAGAAGTAGATTCCAACACTTTTTGATAATGATAGTGGATGACAATTGCTACATGTCTTGCTTTTCCAAGTGTCAAAAGTTAACACCTTATCCAATAAGGTATATCGTCTCGGAACAGATATATCCGTCTTAATTATGGATGACATTATGTCTGAAAAATGATAAAAGGACAGAAATATCCGTTTTAAATATAGATGACATTATGGCCCAATAAGATATACTCCCTCCATTCAAATCCACACTAGCACTTTCTTTTTTCACGTTTGCCAACGTGTAGTTTATACGGTAAATATTGTTAGCTACGTATTTTCAAAAATTATATAAGTCGATATTAATAATATACTCGTAAAGACGAATCAAACAAGATCCCACATGGATATAATTTCATTTACGTATCGAGAGAAAAATAGATTTAAATGGTGGTTTGTGAATAGTGTGTAAAATAGATAGTGGTAGTGTAGTCTTGAATCGAGAGATTATGTATTATATGGATAAAAATGGAGGGAGTATTAAAGGAATAAATAAAGGAAAGTGCAAAGTCATTACAAGGGAGTGAGGGAGAAATGAGAGCCACAAGTTAGAAGGAATGAAAGCTAGAGTCCATGCAAGTTGTCTTTTTTTCCCCCTTTTTTCCTTTTCCATGTCAGCAATAGTATTTTTTTAAACATAGATTTTTATGGAAGACGGATCCTATCGGTCACAAGCTGAAGACGGATAGTGTCTTTCACAATATGCGAGTGGTAATCAAGTGAAACTCAAATGGAGCACCTCACTTACTTTTCCACTTGTGATATTGTGAGATGGGTACTTCAGTTTGTGATGGATAGTATCCGTTAGGCTTGTTTTCGAAATTTCGGAGACCCTTACAACAAAGCCATTTTACACATGAGGCCATGAACACATATTGATGCATTATCATCCGAATCTTCTATAGTTTTGCTTGCTCAATTGTTCCTTTAAAAACCGTCTTTATCCTCACAAGTTACACCTTATCTAGTCAAACCAGTTAAATAATGAATTGTGGGTCCTAAACATTGATGAAATGAATAAAATATGAGTAAAAAAGTTGAATAGGGTTGGGTGATAAGAGTGATGAATGAATAAAATATAATTAAAAGTTAACACAATAGGAAAGAGGAAGAAAACTTGAATAATCGTTTAAGAAAATAGTGAAGAAAACAGAGAATAGGAGGGAGTATAATTTTACTTTTCTTTATAAAAAAAATAAATAGTAGTTGTACTTCAGTATATTTGAATCCCGAATGGGTTTTTTCGGTGTATTTTTTATATGCAATACATTCAGTAAGTAGATAAATGTTGAGACAAAGAGACTACTTAATTTAGAATAGTTAGACGTACCCTTTGTACATTGGATGTTTTGGTAAGGGCTACATGAATACAATCCCAATAATATTATTCTACATTAATTTGTACGTATATAGTATATAGAACAATTAACAACTCCTCACTACTTTGTTATAATAATAACGTTTTAAACAAGACTTTTTATATTTAAAATATCCATTGAAGCATGTTGTCAAGCCGCTTTAGGAAGCAGAAGGTGGACAAGGAGGAGGGGTAAGAGACGGTTTCCAACCCGAATTTTGATTATTAGTCCCTGTAGCTTTTTGAAAGGTCCGGCGCATCATAGAGTACATAACATCTTTACTCATTTCCAAACGATGTAACTCGGGAAATGATTTCATCATGTCATAGCAATCGAATTTCATCTTTGGCAAGTAGTGAAGACGGAGTATTTTACAATCGATTTCAGGGTTAAGTTTGGAAAGATTACCTCCTTTGATATACAATTTCTTGAGTGGTATTGGTGTAGAAGTAGTAGTCTTCTTCTGATGAGCAATTAGATCTAGAATCTTTGCTGATGTGTCATCCGAGGCGGCCTCCATCTCGAATTTGGTAAGTTTTGGTGGAAATTTAGAAGCAACATCAAATCGAACTTCTTGATTATTATCAGGAGAACACGCCCCGACCCAAGTTATTCTCAAGTGGGTAAGACTCTGTAACTTGCAAAGAGTTTCAAGATCGGAGTTTATGGGAAAATTCAAGCGCCTTGTTCGTAATGTCAGCTTCCAAAGATGTTCAAATTGGGAGGGGTTAGAAATAAAAGAGTTGTGAGGATCATCCTGTTGACTAGGAATAACAAATCCCTTAAGCACTCTAAATTTAATACAAGCATCAACAACATTAGCAGAGTGATCAAGCTGGTAACACTCCGACATGTCCAAGTATTCAATGTCTCGCAGCGTTTTAAACTGCAGGATAGATTCTAAGTTATGACAACCTTTGAGAATGAGGACCCTGAGGAATTTACAATAAAGAGAAGGCAATATTACTAACCCAGACACCCCTTGAAGACTTAAATAATCCATCGAGGAATTGTTCAAAATCTTAATCAGAGAATCGACATCTTCAATCACAATGTATTTTTTGGGATCGTGATTCCAGTTACCCAATTGCATCATTACCACGTAATGTTTTGTTAGAATGTTTAGTCTTTCGGTAGTGAGATTACAAGCATCCCTATTTACTACACTCTTGCCGATCGGTCCTATTGAAGATAGTGATAAAGAGTTTATGTTCTCAATTGTAATCGCATCAAACTTATGACTTTTGTCACTAGCCTGTAATTTGGACCAAATTACATTGGGCATCTTATACTTAAAACCTTCCCTTTTATTACTTTTACTTACACTTTCTGCAAATGTTACTACATACTGCTTCAATCATTTTCATCTCTACTAACTCCTTGACGTGTTTTTCAAAATCCGACTCTTTGCCATCGTCTTTTGTTGCAACAGGGTGTAGTCCATAACTGGGCGAGAGATACCAAAGGGCTAAGTCATTCTTCTAAATATTTGTCCCACGGGGGAGCATACCAAAAAGGTGTAACAAAATTTGTTTCTCATCGGCCAACTCTTTGAATAAACCCAAGTTAAAATCAATTTCCGCATTATCATTATCATTATTATTATTATTATTATCGTTGTTATTATGGGCGGGAGTTGAAGTAGTAGTACCATGAGTTGAAATAACATCAGTAGACAGACGGAACTTACCAACCATGGTAACGAGAGCTTCATAACTGGTTGCATAATACGGATCATCGAGTTTTTTTAGCTCTTCAAGACTTGAGATGGTTTTCCGCACGACTTTGTCAAAACAATCTTTCGTAGTATACTCACCATCATCGAGTACATCCAAGTCTTTCATTAAACCATTAATGACCTTCTCGACTTCATCATAAATATTATTTTCGGCTTGTTTTGGTTTAATTTTAGGTTTACTACTATTTTGTTCAAACATAGTTTTGGCTAAATCAAGTTGTTTTGCAAGAGAATTGCCATGATTCATAAGGGTGGAAACTAGATTAATAGTTGACATGATAAATAGATTATTAATTGTTATAGAATAATGATAATAGGTTATAATATTAATTTATAAACCGGGAATTTAAATTATATATTATGTTCTTTGAATTTGTTGTGAGTGACAAGATGAATTAAAGCATCAAATAAAAAAAAGTTGGGCTAAAATATTTTGATTCTTAACCACCAATATCAACACAAGTAAAGAATTTCATAAAAGTATGACTATATATCCAGATGTTTATAAATATATTACGTCGAATATAAAATTTAATTGAGCTTATATACAATTTTTTTTAGCCTTTAAAAATGTTCGTCCAAAATTTAGGCTTAAAAAGGAAAAATTGAACATTGTCAGAATATATCAGTAAAATTTGGAACAATTTGTAACCTGATAACATTTTAAGGGAGTAAATTATTAATAATTGACTCTAAATTCTAAATAAAAACTTCTAAAAATTATTGTTGACGATGGTGGGTTAGCTGGATACCACCGTCGTCAACAATATTGAGAGGTGGTGAAGCTAGTGAAGCTAGATTATATCTCTCTTGCTCAATCATACATATTCATACGCATCTATCAACTACTTGTAAGTTATAATTTGACAGGTCTAGTAACATGTGACATTTAACTTATGTTGAGTTTTTCGTTACATATCTTATACTACCTCCGATTTCTTATGATATTCCCCTTTCTATTTTGGTCTAATTACATGATGTTCCCTCTTTCCTCTTTTGGACAACTTTGTGTGGTCAAAAATCAATTTTATGTGGAGTCATGTGTATTGTGTGGTCCAAAATAATTTCCTTATTTATTGTGTTAAAATCAAAAGGGAACAACACAAGAAATCGGAGGGAGTACATTTTCCATTTTAGGTAGCATGAGTAGTCCACTTCCATTTCTTTTCATCAATTATGTTTTGAATAATACACGAACTACATAAACTAAAATCGCTTTTCACCGCAAGTCGTCAATTTGATTAAAAACACTCATTTATGATCATGAATTATTAAAAGGATCTAATTAATACACAAACAGTCTATTGTACACTATGATTGTCTCACACGATAATTATTAGGTGACAATGCAATTATGTGACGTGGTGCTTGTTTTTTTAATAGAAAAGAACAATTCGAGCAAATGCCTTTCTGTGGATTATATATTAAATTTCTTCATAATAATAATAATAGTTTTTTTTAAAGTATAGACATAAAAAAACGTGAAAAAACACGTAAAACAAATTCTAAAATAGGAGATTTTTCAATGGGTTTTATATATCCCAAACAGGCCTTCCTTCCTATCCGTTGCTCATAGCCTAAAAGTACACATCCAACTGTCACAAATTTGTGGTCAATTAACGATATTTAGGGATGTTCGAGTAAAAAAAAATGTTGACTGTAATTAATAATAATAGTCCATTGCTTATTGAGTGAAACGATGAATCTTCATTGGCACTAACCACTAATAATGCACGAGTATATATATAACAATCCATTGCTTTGTACGTGGTATATGATACAGAGTACATAATAGGGAGTAAATATCAAACATATGCATACTGAATCATCCATTGAAGCATGTTGTCGAGCCACTTTAGGAAGCAGAAGATGGACTTGTCGGAGGGGTAAGAGACGGTTCCCAAGCTGAATTTTGATCATTAGTCCCGGTAGCTTTTTGGAAGGAACGTCGCAACATGGAGTACATGACATCTTTACTCATCTCTAAGCGGTGCAGTTTGGGAAATGATTCCATCATGTCATAGCAATCGAATTTCATTTTAGGCAAGTAGTGAAGACGAAGTATTTTACAATCGATTTCAGAGTTAAGCTTGGAAAGATTACCTCCTTTGATGTACACTTTCTTGAGTGGTTTTGGTATAGTAGTAATTGTAGTCTTTTTTTGATGAACAATTAGATCTAGAATTTTTGTTGATGTGTCATCCGAGGCGGCCTCTATCTCGAATTTAGTAAGTTTTGGTGGAAATTTAGAAGCAACATCAAATTGAACTTCTTGATTATTATCAGGAGAACACGCCCCGACCCAAGTTATTTTCAAGTGGGTAAGACTCTGTAACTCGCAAAGAGTTTCAAGATCGGTGTTTGTAGGAAAATTCAAGCGCCTTGTTCGTAATGTTAGCTTCCAAAGATGTTCAAATTGGGAGGGGTTTGAAATAAAAGAGTTGTGAGGATCATCCTGTTGACGAGGAAGAACGAACCCCTTAACCACTCTAAGCCGAATACAAGCATCAACAACATTGGCCGAGTGATCAAGCTGGTAACACTCAGACATGTCCAAGTATTCAATGTGTCGCAGCGTGTTAAACTGCGGAATAGATTCTAAGTTGTGGCAACCTTTGAGAATCAAGGCCGTGATTCTATTATTACAAAGAGAAGGCAGTATTACTAACCCAGACACCCCTTGAAGACTTAAATAAGCCATTTCGGAGTTGTTCAAAACCTTAATCAGGAAATCAACATCTTCAACCACAATGTATTTCTTAGGATCGCGATTCCAATTACCCAATTGCATCATTACCCAGTCATGTTTTTGAACAGAAAATGGCCCATGAATACTTCAAAAGAGGCTGTTTTGTAATCTCGGTTTTTAGAGGCTTTTTTGGATGTTTATTTCTGAAGTTTTGAGCAACATAAGGAAATGAAAGATAGAAAGGATATGACTTAACTTCAATAATGAAGTTTAGCCTAGGATATGACTTAACTAGATTACTCAAATTAAGCCTAGGATATGACTTAAACCAAGCACACAGCCACTAGTTTAAGACTAAGAGTTCACTCAAGCACTAAGCAAAGAGGTTACTCAATCCCCAAGCACATAGCAAAGGAGATAATTCCAGCACTAAGCAAAGAATTTAGGTTGAAAAACTTAAAGTTTTCATCTTTTTTTCATTCATCCAAATCTGATTTTTTTACAAAGGAAAGTGAGCTCTTTATATAGAGGCTCATCTTTCATCCTAACCATACATCTATTGTTTAATCTAAGGGCTTACAAGAGTTCATAAAATCCTTACATAGAGCAAAAGCCACGGCTGAAAACAACACAAAATAACAAGCTAAAACAGGCTGCCCTCTTACACAATTCTGCATTGAAAGTGACTTGTCCTTTGCTTTTGGGAAGACCAAATCTGAAAGTTTCAGGCCCTTTTCTGATCCCATGCTTTTGGCAAATGATTCCTTGTGCTTTTGAAGATGCTTGAACAAAAGAGGGATTAAGATAAGGACCATAAACAACCAGCCCCTTACCCTAATCCCAAGGACACCTCGAAACAATGCAGCCCCTTTTCTTCTGAAAGTTTCAGCAACTCAGCCCTATCTTGTAGAAGCCATATCTCTTAGCTCAGAATGAATTTTGGGACGTATGATAGCTCTTTGGAAAGCTAAATGAGTTAACTTTCACCTCAAAAACGAATCAACTACATATCTTGAGTAAATCTGTATTTATTGAAACCTTAGTGCACATAGGTCATGGGCTGTCCAAGAATGCGCAGTCTGTTTGGGACCGCCATAACTCAAGTTATAGACCAGATATGAAGGTGATTCAAAAGCCATTGTTTTTGTAAGATCTTAAGATTTCTAATGACACAAAAATTATTTGATTTGCATTAGTAAAACGTGAGATATGATGCTTGAAAGTCAGGCCAGATTTGGATGCAAACAAAACTTTCAACTTGTAAATTCATTTTTTTGCATAAAAATGGTGTTGAAATTAAGGCTCGAAATAAACACTCAAACAGACTGTTCAAGCCTCTCCATTTCAGTGCAGTTTTGCTAGCATGCTTAGTCTTTCGGTAGTGAGATTACAAGCATCCCTATTTACCACACTATTACGGAATGGTATTGTACAAAATAAGGAATTTATCTTCATAATTCCAATCTGATCAAACTCATCACTTTCTTCACTTGACTGTAATTTGGACCAAATTACATTGTGAATCTGATACTTAAAACCTTCCCTTTTATTATTTTTACTTACACTTTTTGCAAATGTTAATACAGGTTTAATCATTTTCATATCTACTAACTCCCCTACGCGTTTTTCAAAATCCGACTCTTTGCCATCGTCTTTTTTTGCTTCAGGGTGTTGTCTATAATTGATCGAGACAAACCAAAGGGCTAAGTCATTCTTCTTAATAATCGTCCCACGGGGGAGCATAGCAAAAAGGTATAACAAAAATTGTTTCTGACTGGCTAACCCTTTGAATAAACCCAAGTTAAAATCAATATCCGCATTATCATTATCATTATTATCATTATCATTGGTAATATGGGCGGGAGTCGAAGTAGCAGTACCGTGATGAGTTGAAATAACATCAGTAGACAGACGGAACTTACCAACCATGGTAACGAGAGCTTCATATCCGGTTGCATAACACGGATCATCGAATTTCTTTAGCTCTTGAAGAGCTGAGATGGTTTTCCGCACAACTTTGTCAAAACAATCTTTGGTAGTATACTCACCATCGTTGAGTACATCCATGTCTTTCATTAAACCATTAACGACCTTCTCGACTTCATCATAAATATTATTTTCCGCTGATTTTGGTTTAATATTAGGTTTACTACTATTTTGTTGAAACATAGTTTTGGCTATATGAAGTTGTTTTGCAAGAGATTTGCCATGATTCACAAGGGTAGAAACTAGATTAATAGTTGACATGGTAAAATAGATGATTAATAGATTAGATTTAGGTTATAATTTTAATTTTATATACCGGGAATTTAGATTATATAGTATGTCCCTTGAATTTGTTTTGAGTGACAAGGTAAATTAAAGCATCAAATAAAAGACATATTCGTCGTAAACTTACGACAGGTTAACTATTAATCACATGAGCATATAAGATAAAAGTAAAGTGTCTAAGGAGCCGTATTTTGTTTTGTCTTATGAAATCATGTGGGTAGTTTGGGACGGATATGTCCGTCACAACACAAATTCTTGTTTCAAACAGCCACTTTTGGTCTAAAGTTTCAGACGGGTCATATGTGACCATTTTATAGTTAAATGTAACCACAATAGTGTGACCAATGTTACCGCTTATGATAACTTGTTTGTCAATAATGATCACATTTTGCTGTAAAATGGTAATATATGGCTCGTCTGAACCTTCAGACCAAAAGTTACCATCTGAAGCTAGACCAAATGCCGTCACAAAGAAGATTAGCCGTAAAAGTTAGGTTAAAAATATTTTGATTCTAAACACCAATATCAAGACAAGTAAAGAATCAAATAAAGAAAGTTAGGTTCAAAACTAAAGCAAATCAAAATCAAAATTTTTATATTTGTTGATAGTTTCTGAAGGGAAAAAAAAGAGGTTTGCTCTTTAAAGTTTGTTCGAGGGATTTTCTTACATCCACAAATTCTCTTTGTGGTTCATTTTGCTATTGTAATATTACGCAAAGAGTCTTGTTTGGGACGGATATTATCCATCACAAGTTAAAGACGAATATTTTAACCTTATATTAAAAAGTGGACATGTAACTGAGAGAAAATGGAGCATCTTATAGTCTTATAAATAGTGTAACTTGCACTAGATATGTGAGAGAGACGCTCTCCGTCTTCAACTTGTGACGGATAGTGCCGTCTTCTATGAGAATTTGTGATATTTACATGGTACCGTTATGTGGGTGAATGTCCATTAATTGTCGGCTTTCTCGTCAGTTCACTCAGTTGAGTTAATCATCACCCACTTGGAGCGGCTGTGGGTAATGATTTGATAGGTCATGAGACGGAAATGGGTTTTAAAAGTATCATTCGTCGCGGGTCGTGGGACGGGGGTGAGTCTCACCCTATACCCACTCCACCCCACACCAACCCCGCCCACCCGCCCCACATGTCCCCATCCGCTTATACCCACCTAATAAATAATACTGTAATATCTAATAACTATTTAATATATATAAAGAAAAAAATATAACTTAAAAGATAAAAAACCTACCCTCGCTTCCTACTAACCCAGAGTTTAGACAAGGAAAATAAGCCATGAACCCAGTAGTCCAATAGTATTAGTCACTACTCACAAGTCACAACTCACCCAAATTCCCCAAATACTTTGACAAAAAAACTCATCTGTATAAGTAGTATGACTATTATATTTTAGATTCAAGATTTACATTTGTGAGGAGATAAGTAATTTGGCGGGTAAACCACGGGTCCCCGCAGGACGTACGGGGGATGGTTTTTAAAAGTTCAACCCGTTGCGGGTCGTGGGGCGGGCGTGGGTGCGCATTATAGTTCGCGGATGCGGCGTGGGTTACCCCTCCTCTGCACCCGCCCCGCCCCATTGACATCCCTACTCGGACATGTCCAAGTACTCAAGTGTTCGCCTACGCATTGAGTTAAACCTGCAATATTGATTCTAAGTTGTGATGACAACCTTTGAGATTCAATACCTCGAGGTATAAACCGTCAAATGGGGGCAATATTAGTAACCCAGGTAATGAAAGTTGCATATCCGGATGCATGTTGTGGTCCATCATGTTTCTTTAGCTCTTCAAGACTCGATATATATGGTTTTTCGTACAAATTTGTCAAAACACGCTTGTTGAAGTGTGAGACTTTTCCGGAGTGTTTCAGAAGGTTCCGGAAAGTTCCAGAACAATGTAGAAACATCTAGAATGTTCTAGAACACTTGTGAACACACTAGAATAGCTAGAATACTCTAGAAGGACCAAGAATGTTCTAGGTGTGTATAGAGAAGTCTAGAACCTTCTACAAATATCCTGTATGTATAGAAGAAGAGTAGAAGCCTAGAACTCTAGATCACTCTATTCTAGAGAATTCTTAGAATGTAGGAGGAGGAGGAGGAGCCCTATAAATAGAGGACCTCCCCTCCCATTTCATGTATCCAAACAAATTCACAAAAAAATCAATAACAAACTAATTCCTTCAACTAATCAACCTTCAGGCTTCAACTAATCAAATAAACTAACTAACTAATCTCCAAATCTATTTCATACACTCCCCCATACACCAACAAGTGGTATCAGAGCCCTAAAGATCTTAAGGGCAACAAAATAAACTTATGGCTTCCGCATCAAATACAATATCGACCTCTCTTCCAATTTTTGGAGGAGAAAATTACGACTATTGGGGCATTAAAATGAAGGCTTTCTTAAAAGCTAATGCACTATGGGAAGTTGTGGAAAATGGTCCTCACAAACAACAAGAAGGTGTTCAACCTACCGAAGAATCCTTAAAGAAAATAAATGAGGATGAACTAAAGGATGCCAAAGCATTGTCTTTCATGCTCAATGCAGTTACAGAGACCATTTTTCCCAAAATAATGCGGGTTCTACCGCAAAAGAGGCATGAGATTCACTTCAAAAGGCATTCCATGGTGATGAGAGGTTAAGAGCAATACGTCTCAACACCTTAAGAAAGGATTTTGAAAACTTGAAGATGAGCGAGAATGAAGGCATACAAGCTTACACTTCTAGAGTAACGGAGATAGTTAATCAAATGAAAATATACGGTGAAGACATTACCGACATGAGAATTGTGCAAAAAATTCTCGCAACCCTAACTAAACGGATCGACATGATAGTCACCGTTATTGAAGAATCAAAGGACCTATCGAAACTCACCGCCGAGGAGCTAGTTGGATCCTTACTCGCCCATGATCAGTCAAGACCGAAGAATCTTCTTCCGAGGATGCTTTCACGTCATCACATAAAGAAAAGCGGTCCGGAGGTTGGAAATAAAAGAGAAGTGACGATGGTGGCAATAAACAAATGTCACAATCAAAGGGAAAGTTTCCTCCTTGTGGCATTTGTGGAAGAACTAATCATGCAGAAAAGAATTGTTATTTCAAAGATAAGCCTCAATGTCACCATTGTAAGAAGTATAGGCATATCCAAAATATTGTCGACAAAAACAAACGGAGTCCAAAGACCAAGCTCATTATTCAAGTAGTGTTAATAATGAGCATCTCTTCTATGCCGGCCAAGGAAAAACTTCCAGGAAAGAAAGCAGATGGCTAATTGACAGTGGTTGTACAAGTCACATGACGAATGATTCAAGCATCTTCAGCAAGTTGGATACTTCCGTCCAAACTCCAGTACGAATGGGGAATGGTGAAGTTCTCACATCAAAGGGCAAAGGTACGATCATTGTCCCAACTAAACGGGGTACAAAATACATTAAAGATGTGCTGCTTGTTCCGGATCTTGCTGAAAATCTACTAAGTGTGGCACAAATGATCAAGAATGGTTATTCACTAATCTTTGCGAATAATCATTGCACCATATATGACCCCGAAAATAAGGAGATTGCTAAAGTTGCCATGGAAAATAAAAGTTTCTCCTTGAAATGGAAGTATGACCTAGAGTCATCATATCGAGCTCACACCGCCGAGACCTGGCTATGGCATAGAAGGTACGGACATTTCAACTTAAGGGCACTCGCTGACTTACACAAGCAGAATGTTGTGCGGGATTTTCCAATGATTCAAGCAACTAAAGAACTATGCGAGCCTTGTCAACTTGGAAAGCAACACTGCCTGCCATTTCCAAAGGGCCAAGCACGGAGGGCAAGTAAAAAGCTAGAGCTTGTTCACACAGACGTATGCGGTCCTCAAAGAACTTTATCTCATCTTGGAAACAGGTACTTTATCCTGTTCATTGATGATTTTACTCGAATGACTTGGGTGTACTTTATGAAACAAAAATCAGAAGTATTCCAAGTCTTTCAAAAATTCAAAGCTCTCGCTGAAAATCAAAGTGGGTGCAAATTAAAGATGATAAGATCTGATCGCGGGAAAGAATATACTTCTTCACAATTTGATCAGTTTTGTGAAGATGAAGGTGTGGAACATCAGCTCACCGCAGGGTATACTCCACAACAGAATGGGGTATCCGAAAGAAAGAACAGAACAGTCATGGAGATGGCAAGGTGCATGTTGGCCGAAAAGAGAATGCCAAAGAGATTTTGGGCAGAAGCTGTTTACACAGCGGTTTATCTACTAAATAGACTACCTACCAAGGCAGTTAAAGGAAAAACTCCAGTAGAAGCTTGGAGTGGTAAAAAACCCACAGCTAAGCATTTAAAGGTGTTTGGCTCAATTTGCTATGCTCACGTCCCAGCGCAAAAAATGAGCAAGCTTGATGATAAGGCAGAGAAAGGTATATTCCTTGGCTACGACTCAAAATCAAAGGCTTACCGGATTTTCAATCTCAATACGGAGAAGATTATGATAAGCCGAGACGTGGAGTTTGATGAAGATGCAGTATGGAATTGGGAAGAAAAGAAGGTGGAAAGAAATGTGATCCTAGTTCCTAATCACCAACATCAACATCCAGAAGATGATGATGAGATTACTAATAACGATGATCCTCCTACACCTCCATCAACTCCAATGCAAGCACACTCTCCACCCTCAACCGACAATTCCGAGAATGCTACGGGACCTCGGGGTAAGAAAGATCTCTCTCAGATTTATGCTGAATGTCCAATTATTAATCTGAATGAAGAGGAATGTGAGAGATGCTATTTCGCTTTTGAGGAGCCAAAAGACTATGTTGAGGCTTCCAAGCACAAAGAGTGGCAAGAAGCAATGGAGACCGAAATAAACATGATAAAGAAAAATAACACCTGGGAATTGGTAGATAAGCCCAAAGACCGAAAGGTGATTGGAGTAAAATGGGTCTACAAAACAAAGTTGAATCCAGATGGTACGATCAATAAGTATAAAGCAAGATTGGTCGTGAAAGGATACTCCCAACAAGCTGGAATAGACTACGGAGATACATTTGCTCCAGTTGCTCGACATGACACCGTGCGAACTCTAATTGCCTTAGCCGCTCAAGAAAGGTGGAAAATTTATCAACTTGATGTCAAATCTGCCTTTCTAAATGGAGAGCTTGAGGAGGAGATTTATGTGGAGCAACCTCCAGGCTTTGTCACACAAGGAAATGAAGAAAAGGTGTGCAAGCTGAAAAAGGCACTATATGGCCTTAAGCAAGCTCCAAGAGCGTGGTATAGCAAAATTGATTCTTACTTCCTTGAGCAAGGATTCACGAGGAGTAAAAATGAGCATACACTATATGTGAAGAAAAACCAAGGTGATCTTCTCATCGTTTCTCTCTATGTTGATGATCTCCTTGTTACAGGAAATAACGCCCAAATGATCCTTACATTTAAGAAGGAGATGAAGAAAAGATTTGAAATGACGGATTTGGGCTTAATGAATTTTTTTCTTGGCATGGAAGTCCATCAAAGTGAAGATGGAATCTTCATTTCTCAAACTAAGTATGCTCGGGAAATCCTCAAGAGATTTAAAATGGAGAACTGCAAGCCGGTTTCTACTCCTCTAGTCTTGAATGAGAAGTTATCCAAAGATGATGGGTCAAAAGAAGTTGATTTGAAGCAATATCGAAGCTTGGTTGGAAGTTTACTCTATCTCACAGCAACAAGACCTGATCTTATGTTCGCCACAAGTTTATTATCAAGATTTATGAGCAAGCCAAGTGAGGTTCACATGGGTACAGCCAAGAGAGTACTTCGATATCTAAAGGGTACTTTAGAGTATGGAGTATTTTACCAGCCTTGTGACAATCCAAAACTGCTAGCCTACTCCGACAGTGATTGGGCAGGATCGGTAGACGACATGAAAAGTACTTCAGGTTATGCCTTCACTTTTGGCTCAGGAGTGTTTTCATGGAATTCAAAGAACAAGATATAGTTGCTCAAACCACGACCGAAGCCGAGTATGTTGCAGCTTCAACAGCAGTGAATCAAGTAATATGGTTAAGGAAAATACTTGAGGACTTAGGCTATAAGCAAGATGAAGTTACTAATCGAAGTCATGGTGGATAACAAATCAGCAATTGCCATTGCGAAAAATCCAGTGTGCTTCAGTAAGACAAAGCATATGAAGGTACGGTTCTATGCACTTCGTGATGCAGAGCAAGAAAAAGAAGTGGAGCTTATACATTGCCCATCCGAGTTCCAGCTAGCTGACATCTTAACCAAGGCTCTACCGATGACAAGGTTTGAGTTTCTAAGGACAAAGCTAGGCGTCACTCCAAAAGTCTCAAGGAGGAGTGTTGAAGTGTGAGACTTTTCCTGAGTGTTCCAGAAGGTTCCGGAAAGTTCCAGAACAATGTAGAAACATCTAGAATGTTCTAGAACACTTGTGAACACACTAGAATAGTCTAGAATACTCTAGAAGGACCAAGAATGTTCTAGGTGTGTGTAGAGAAGTCTAGAACCTTCTAGAAATATCCTGTATGTATAGAAGAAGAGTAGAAGCCTAGAACTCTAGATCACTCTAGAATGCTCTATTCTAGAGAATTCTTAGATTGTAGGAGGAGGAGGAGCTCTATAAATAGAGGACCTCCCCTCCCATTTCATGTATCCAAACAAATTCACAAAAAAATCAATAACAAACTAATTCCTTCAACTAATCAACCTTCAACTAATCAAATAAACTAACTAACTAA
Organism: Silene conica; assembly: GCA_029255685.2. NCBI lineage: Eukaryota > Viridiplantae > Streptophyta > Magnoliopsida > Caryophyllales > Caryophyllaceae > Silene > Silene conica. The sequence goes on from CM055312.2 coordinate 98,540,373, forward strand.
TCTCCAAATCTATTCCATACACTCCCCCATACACCAACACGCTTTCGTAGCATACTCATCTTTATAGAGTTCATCCAAGCCTTGTTTCCTCACTACGGGCCAGGATTTTGTTGATGTCAACAAATTTAGTTGGTATAGTCACGAGAAGGCGGACTCCCAGGGTGTACTCATCACTTGGTTTAAACCCAATCGACATTATATTTGCCCTTTACATGGCATCATTCATTGTCGCTGTCACAGTATCAGATAAACTTTATACGTTATAAGTCAGAATTATTTCAAATTATACTCCGAACAATGAAGTTTGCGACTCTTAACCAATCCCGGCTTATATTTCCTCCATAGCTAAGCTAATTAAGTCGACATTAAGTTCCAAGAAATGTCGCTCCACAACATGCTTTAATGAATCTATATTGGCATTAATAATGTACATAGAAATATTTTTGTGGAATAAATATGTACATATTATTATTCATTTCTCGGAATTAGTTTAGAACATATAGACTTCGCATTTTATAAATTTTTGTAAGAGCTATATGAAAAAAAACTCGAATGATATTATTGTATGTACGTGTGTATATATATAACAACGCATTGCTTTGTACGCGGTATATGATATAGAGTGCATACATACGGTGTAATACTAAACATTTGCATACTGAATCATCCATTAAAGCATGTTGTGGAGCGACTTTAGGAAGCAGAAGATGGACTGGTCGGAGGGGTAAGAGATGGTTCCCAAGCTGAATTTTGATCATTCGTCCCTGTAGCCTTTTGGAAGGACCGACGCAACATGGAGTACATGACATCTCTACTCATTTCCAAGGGATGCAACTTGGAAAATGATTTCATCATGTCATAGCAATCGAATTTCATCTTAGGCAAGTAGTGAAGACGAAGTATTTTACAATCGACTTCAAGGTTAAGCTTAGAAAGATTACCTCCTTTGATATACAATTTCTTGAGTGGTATTGGTATAGTAGTAGTATTCTTCTGTTGAGCAATTAGATCTAGAATCTTTGTTGATGTGTCATCGGAAGCAGCCTTCATCTCAAATTTGGTAAGTTTGGGTGGAAATTTAGAAGCAGCATCAAATTGAACTTCTTGATTACTATCAGGAGAACACGCCCCGACCCATGCTATTTTCAAGTGGGTAAGACTCTTTAACTCACAAAGAGTTTCAAGATCGGTGTTTGTAGGAAAATTCAAGCGCCTTGTTCGTAATGTCAGCTTTCGAAGATATATAAATTGTGAGGGGTTGGAAATAAAAGAGTTTTGAAGATCAACATGTTGACGAGGAACAACGAAACCCTTAACCACTTTAAGATAAATACAATCATCGATGACATTAGCAGAGTGATCAAGCTGATAACACTCAGACAAGTCCAAGTATTCAATTTTTTGCACCGTGTTAAGCTGCGAGATAAATTCTAAGTTGTGACAGCCTTTGAGAATCAAGACCCTTAGATTCTTACAATAAAAAGAATGCAATATTACTAATCCAGACACCCTTTCAAGACTTAAATAAGTCAATGGGGAAATGTTCAAAACCATAATTAGAAAATCGACATCTTCAACCACAATATATTTTCTGGCATCGTGATTCCAATTACCCAAAAGCCTCATTCTGAAGTAATATGTCACTAGATAGCAGAATGATTAGACTTTCAATAGTGAGATTACCAGCATCCGTGTTTATCACACTCGCGGAGTCTAGTGCCGTTAAAGCTAGATTTAAAGAGTTTATCTTCTTAATCACCTCAAAGTTGTAGACAAGAATAATTAGCTACTAATTATTCACCATGATTTGTGCTAGTCATTAATTGTGTAGATATTCCTACCCTCTTTAGACACAATACTTTAGGAAATAATTATCTCATTCACACCTTAGCCTTTGTATAAATGTAATGTACAATCAGTAGCATAATGTATCCTTTAATAAAATTCAATCATAATCTTTACATGGTATCAAGAGAAAGGTTCATTCCAATCTCCTAATTACCACCAACTTCCGCCTTCCCCTACCTTCACTCGTCAGCCATGTCGAGCACCATCCCCAACCCAAATGACTCCGCAAATCCACTCATTCTCTTAAATGCACACGCCATTGTCAAATTCGATGGTACAAACTATCGTCAATGGCGTATTCAAATCGAATCACTATTTGAAGGATATGGCTTGTCATCCTACATTGATGGCACGACTCCCCCATCCAAAACCGTGGCTGCCACCACCGAAAACACGGCTCCCACACCTAACCCAAAATACGACACCTGGTATCGGCAAGACAAATTACTTTTCTCGGCCGTGGCGAGTACCCTCACCACTGCCGTTTCTCCTCTTCTTAACCGATTAACAACCACTCGGGAGGCATGGGATGTTCTTTCTACATCCTATGCTCGCCCCTCTCGTGGTCATATAAAACAATTACGCCATAAACTTAAAAATACAACCAAAGGATCCTCATCCGTCACTAAATTTATGAACCGAATCAAAACCATAGTTGACGACCTTGCCCTCCTCGGTACCACTATACCACCCGAGGATGTTATCGACCAAGTGCTTGATGGCCTTGATAATACGTATCAACCTGTTATCGACGCCATCAACGCTCGCGATACAACCATTCCATTCCCCGAACTCCTCGAAAAATTGATTAATCGTGAACTCACTATTAACCAAACCCAACACACCTCCCTCCCTGCCACCGATTTCCCCACCATTGCCCATCCCACCTACACCCGCCACACCAGCCGTACCACTACCACACCCAACCACACCACGGCATCCAACCCTCGTAGCCCATTCAAAGGCAAATGCCAATGGTGTCACACCCAAGGCCATACCTTAGGTTACTGTACCATTTTCAAGGCCTTGTATCCCGACATCAAAGTCCCACCCTACACCCGCTCCTTGACTCCCTCGGCCCAAGCCAACACCACGACCCTCACACAACAGCCTCCCAAACCGTGGCTTCTTGACAGTGGGGCTTCCCACCACGTCACTTCTGATCTTGACAACCTTGCTCTCCATCAACCATATGACGGAACCGATGAAATAGTGATAGGTGACGGAACCGGGCTTCAAATTCTTCACACTGGTTCAACTTCCCTCTCCTCTTTTCAACTCAAAAATATTTATCATGTTCCATCTATGCATAAAAACATTATTTCCGTTTCAAAATTTTGTTCCGATAATAATGTTGTTATTGACTTTTCTTTTTCCTCTTTTGTTGTCAAGGATCCTAAAACAGGGGCAATATTGTATACGGGACCGACACAGGATGGAGTTTACTATTGGCCCATGTCGTCACCGCAAGTCAATGTCACCACCGCCGCACAAATCGATCTACATCACCGCTTTGGTCATCCACATTTTTCTGTTTTGAAGCACATTGTTTCTTGTTTTGATTCAAAAACTATTATATCGAATAAAGACTGCTCTTCTTGTCAAATTTACAAAAGTCACAAATTACCATTTAAAAATTCGTCTCTGAAAACTAATGCACCTTTTGAAGTTATCTTTAGTGATTTATGGACCTCTCCTATTCATTCTATTAATAACTTTAAGTATTACGTTATTTTCGTAGACCACTACACTAAATTCACGTGGCTTTTTCCGTTAAAGACCAAATCAGACACACACAAAACGTTTTTAACATTCAAAACACTAGTTGAAAAACAGGTGTCTAAACCCATACTCACCTTTTACTCTGATAATGGGGGCGAATTTGAGAAGTTAAAACCCGACTTCGCAAAATTCGGCATCCAACATCTCACCTCTCCCCCACACACCCCGGAACATAATGGCTTTGCGGAACGACGACATCGGCATATTGTAGACACCGGCCTTGCCCTACTCGCACATGCATCCATGCCCCTTCAATACTGGTCATACGCTTTTCAAACAGCTACATATCTAATAAACAGAATGCCCACTCAAACTCTTAAAAATGAAACACCCTACTATCGTCTTTTTTCCCAACATCCAAAATATGCTAATTTTCACAACTTCGGTAGCCTATGCTATCCTTGGCTACGACCTTACACTCATCATAAACTTGAAGCCCGCCCCATCGCCTGCACTTTTATCGGTTACTCACCCTCTCAACATTCATACCTCTGCCTAGACCCAACTACAAATCGGGTCTATAGCTCACGTCATGTCCGGTTCGTAGACAATGAGTATCCTTTTGCCAAGACAATTACAAAGCCCACTACCTCTCTGCCCACAACTGAAACGTGGGTCAATATCTCCATACCCATAATATCCCAAGCCCAACCCATATCCCCACCTCAAACCCACCCACAAGAACCACCCTCCCAAACATCAGAACCCCTCACCCCTGTCTCCTCTGCCTCACCTATTCCCACTCCACCCACCAGTCCCACGACACCCACCAGCCCCACGATAACCAACAGCCCCACCCACACACTCTCTCCCACTCCAACCACCGAAGCCTCCCCCAACCCAAAAAACCCGCCTCCACCCCCACCACAACATACTCACGGTACCCGCGCATCCCACCACATATATAAACCCATCAATAAACTAAACTTATCAGCTCAACTACAAAAACCCGAACCCAACACCGTGAAGCAAGCATTAATCGATCCCACATGGCGAGCTGCGATGGAAACACAATTCAAAGCTCTTCAAAACAATAACGCCTGGGAACTCGTTCCACCATCACCAAACCAAAATATTGTCGGATGCAAATGGGTATTCCGTACAAAATACAAACCCGATGGCACAATTGACAAACACAAAGCCCGTCTAGTCGCTAAAGGTTTTCATCAAAGACCCGGTATCGACTACTCAGAAACGTTCAGTCCGGTTGTCAAACCTGTCACGGTCCGGTTAATAATTAGTCTTGCCGTTACACAAGGGTGGCCCCTTCGTCAACTAGATATCAATGACGCCTTCTTGCAAGGCACTCTCACCGATACTGTCTACATGGCCCAACCACAGGGCTTTGTTGACCCATCCAACCCAACACATGTGTGTAAGTTACGAAAAGCCCTATATGGCCTCAAGCAAGCCCCACGGGCCTCGTACAACGAACTCCGAAATTACTTGCTCACCACCGGCTTCAAAAATGCAATCAGTGACACCTCACTTTTTATTCGTCACGGCACTAACACCCTCTTTATTTAAAAGTACACACTCGATCTCCTAGCTCGTGCCAAGATGATCGATGCCAAACCCTCGCCCACCCCAATGGACGCGAATCCTATCCTTCATCTCAACGACAGTCCAGCCCATGAAGACCCAACTCAATACCGTACCTTGGTTGGCGGTCTTCAATATTTGTCATTAACAAGACCCGATATAGCATACTCCGTCAACAAACTATCACAGTTCCTCCATGCCCCAACGGACTGCCACTGGGTCGCTCTCAAGCGTCTATTTCGGTACCTATCCGGCACCTCAGCCCACGGAATAACCATATACGAACATACACCACTCAATTTGCACGCCTATTCGGACTCCGACTGGGGCGGCAATCCAACAGATTTCACATCAACAGCCGCCTACGTTGTTTATCTAGGTCGTAATATAATCTCATGGAGCTCCAAAAAGCAAAGAACCGTGGCCCGATCATCAACAGAGGCCGAATATCGATCCGTCGCAAATGCAACAGCTGAAATAGTCTGGCTTACCAATCTCATGCGTGAACTAAACATCACCGTCTCCACCACTCCAACCGTCTACTGTGATAATCTTGGTGCAACAACCTTTAGTGCAAACCCGGTCTTCCATTCGCGAATGAAACACATTGCCCTAGACTATCATTTTGTCCGAGAAAAAGTCCAAGCTGGCTCATTACGCGTTGTACCCATCAACAACGACGATCAACTAGCGGATGCACTAACAAAACCACTTCCCCGCCCGCGCTTTCAGATGCTCATAAACAAGATTGGACTACCAACACGCCCGTCCATCTTGCGGGGGGATGTAGACAAGAATAATTAGCTACTAATTATTCACCATCATTTGTGCTAGTCATTAATTGTGTAGATATTTCTACCCTCTTTAGACACAATACTTTAGGAAATAATTATCTCATTCACACCTTAGCCTTTGTATAAATGTAATGTACAATCAGTAGCATAATGTATCCTTTAATAAAATTCAATCATAATCTTTACAAAAGTTATTACCTTCGCCCATACCCTGTAATTTGGACCAAATTACATTCGGCATCTTATACTTAAAACCTTCCCTTTTATTAATTTTACTTACACTTTCTACAAATATTACTACTGCTTCAATAATTTTCATCTCGACTAACTCCCTTACGTATTTTTCAAAATCCAACTCTCGTTCTTCAAAATCCAACTCTCTGCCATCGTCTTTTATTCTATAACGAGTTTATCTGTCGTAAAAATTTGCGACAGGTCAAGTACCGTGTTTAAGGAGCCGTATTTTTGTTTTGTCTTATGAAGCTATGTGGGTAGTTTGTGACGGACATACAAGATAGATTAGCCGGAAAAGTTAGGCTAAAAATATTTTGATTCTAAACACCAACATGAATCAAATAAAAAAAAGTTAGGTTAAAAACTAAAGCAAATCAAAATCAATTTTTTTTATATATTTTGATGTTTTCGGAAGGAGAAAAAACGAGGTTTGCTCTTTAAAGTTTGTTTGAGGGATTTACGCAAAGAGTTTTGTCTGTGACGGTAATAATCGTAACAAGTTGAAGACGGATACTTCATTTTCACAATAAAATAAATGGAAGTGTAAGTGGGAGAAAATGGAGTATCTTATAATCTTATGGATAGTATAACTTGTATTATATGAGAGATACACTCGTCGCCTTCAATTCAGCTTGTAATGGATAGTGCCGTTAAGTTGGTGAATGTCCATTACTTGTCGGCTTTCTCATCAGTTGAGTTAATTGAAAATGAGCAATAGTTCTTACTTGTGACGGATATATGCGTTACAAACTTATCACGGGTCAAGTATCATCTAGTTAAGTAAGTAAGACAAAAAGTAGTAGCATGGAAATGCACAAATTATTTGTCTTTATCGTCCATGTTGGTTTTATTGACCCGTCACAAGCTGGTGACGGATATGAGAATTCGTGGAAACGAGTGCCTAAGTTATAGTTTGTTTTTTTTATTTTTTTTTTATTTTACAGAAAATATAAAAACAAATAAAAAATTCAATTCTAATTGAATTCTTTTACTTAAAATCAGATTTTAAGGATTTGTAAAAGTAATTTTTTTACAAAATATCATTAACTAGTTTTTAACCCGTGCAAAATTGCACGGGTATGTTTCAAAAATATTGATATACTGAGTAACGCTTATAAATATTAATCAAAATACATGAATGTTTTACTATTTATCATGGTATATAGTACATTAAATCAATGTAAAGAAAATAATAAATAGCTTAAAATGTAAATATCGCTATAAAATAAAAACAATTATCAAAATTTAAAAGATTTGCAATACGATTCAAAAAAACATAAATATAAGATTAACTAAAACATTTTAAATATCATTTCAAATATTGGAAAATTTCATGGTAGACTACATTAGTTATTATATTTAATAACAATTATTGATTGCACAAAAAATTATTATATCTGATTGAATATATTCATGACGTACGTAATACTTTATTTTTTTTATTTTTTGGAAAGAAAATTCTAATATTTTGCATTTACAGTTAATTTATATTTGCATTTAATATTTAGTATTTAAATTTCTTGCTAAATTGATAGTTTATTATCTAATAACTTCAGTCAAATACTGTTATTTTTGTAACAAAATTGATTTTTATCAATCAGTGTAATTTTTTGTGCTTTATTTTTATTGTTATAGTAATTTATTATTGTAACTTAAAATTTAGACAGAATTTTAATCAATTGGTGTAATTTATTATCGTAGTTAAAATTTGTTGAATTATTTTTTATTTAAATTATTCATTATTCGCTATTCATTAATATTTACGTACAAAATATTGGCGTAAACATTTACGTACAAAACATAAATATAGAGATTTTTAGTAATTAATTATATATTATTTGCCGTGGGTCCCACATTTTTATAAAAATAAAAAATTGTATGTCATGACGTGGATGCATGAGACTATTTGAAATGTTCTTCTATTTATATAGATAGGATTGATGTAATTTATTAAAATTTATTATCGTAGTTAAAATTTGGCTTGAATTGTTTTTTATTTAAATTATTCATTATTTGTTATTCATTAATATTTACGTACAAAACATATACATAAACATTTACGTATAATATATAAATATAAAGGTTTAAGTAATTAATTTCGTACTAGTTTTAATCCCGTGCAAATTGCACAGGATTACAGGTTCAAGTATTGTTATTTATGAATAATGATTAGTCATATTTTCGATTTTCGATTTGTAATATAATTTTATATGACCAATATATTAAAAATATTGTAATATTAACATACAGTTTATATTCAAAGTATATCAAAGCGCAATCAATCTATATAAATTTGAAATATCATAACAGAATTACAATATACAATGATAAGTAAATGTTAATACAAAAATCTCAAAATTTTCTTCATTATATATGCATTTTTCATCGTCACAACTCACTCATAAATCAATGTTGTCAACATGTCGAATTCTTTGGAGATGGTTTGAAAGCCGATAGTTTCAACATACCTCATTCAAAATAAGGAAATATGTTGGTCCTACTCTAGGGGATCATATAGTTTTTTACCTTATCAGAGAAAAAAGATATGACTGCTCCCAAAGCCCGTCATTACTCGTGTTTTTGTAAATGTTAAGTATCTATTGTGGTACTTTTCTTTTACAATTTCAACTAGTTTTAAACCCGTGCAAAATTGCACGGGTATCCTTTTAAAAAAAAATAGTACATAAATATTATTAATAAAATATAAACGATATAATTTGGCGGAATTTTAGTATTATTTTTTGTAACTTTGCTGATGAATTTTAGTCATTTGATGAAAAAAATCTGAACACGATAACTTTAAAATCGGGAAAAAGAAATTTATACTTCTCGTAAGTATACTAAAACTCTTTTTTTATATAGAACTAAGACGTTTGTTTTTATAAAATGTTAAAAACTTTTCCAAAATTAATTTCTTGGAATTAAAATATTTTGTTCTATAATTTTGTAGTTCATTTCTAGTTACATTTTAGTATTTAAATTTCTTATTCTTATCAATTAGTGTTTATTATTAATGTTATTTTAATCAAAATTCTGCGATTTCTGAAACAACATTAATATTTTCGTACATACGAAACATAAAACATAATTATTTACGTACACAACATAGACCTAGCGGTTTTCCAGAAATTAAATTCATTTTCTTTGTTGCGGGCCCACATTTACTTAAAAAAAACTAAATTTAATGAGGTGTCTTCATAAGAATGAGTTAAATGTTTTCCTATTTATATAGATAAGATTGATATTTTATTATCTAATAACTTTAGTCAAATATGTAATTTTTGTAATACCATTGATTTTTATCAATTGGTGTAATTTTTTGTACCTTATTTTTATTGTTATCGTAATTTATGTTTTTATTTTGACAAATTTCTTTTAGATTAAATTAATTACATAATAAAAAAACAAAACAACCACAATAATAACAATAATTGTGACAAAACACTAATAAATGTACAATATTCGTGGCAAAATACTAATAATCCGTGACAAAAATTCAATAAATCGTGAAAAAATAAATTTCGACTATATATTATGGCAATAAAGTTATTTCATTAATAATTTTATCGAGACCTTTACGTTTGATATGACTTTCTAGATGTAGAAGACACTTGATGCGCTTGTTCCTACCAATCCAACTGGTCTTGGCCTAATATTGAGGGTCACGCTGACCTGCCCAAATTTTATCGAGACCTTGACGATAGAAAAGTGAAGTTGAAGATCTTTAAAGACCTTGACGAGGTGAGATTGTACTTCCCTAACTTAACGCCGTTCATTCTATTTGTGTGCATCCTTCTCACATCACTCATGACTCTCGTATATATCTCCTTTACCCAGTTAGTCCTTTCAAAGCCTTTTAGGTCGTTATCAACAAGAGAAAAGCCTGGATAACCAATTGATTTTAGCGTTGTTTTCACAACAAACACAAATTTGAGGAGATATACATACATTATTTTTTTGAAAATGATTTTGTTGTTATCATCGATCACCATCTCTCTCAAAACTTTGTTAAAATTTTTTTTAGACAGGATGTTTTTTTCACGTTTACTAAACAATTTCCTATAATAGGAAGGTGGAGGTGTGAAGTCTATACCTAAAATAGGGGGATCAGCCCCTTCATTTCTCAAACCTAAAACTACAGCCGCTTCCTCGGCGCAAAATCTAAGCCATTTGCCCCCCAGAAAAAAAGCATCCCTGTTAGGGTCGTACGAACGAACCAAAATCTTAAACGATGGAATCGATTTAGTTTTTGGTTCAGCCCGCAACAACGATAGGAAAGGGGAGTCTTCAAATAACTCCAACTTCACTTTCCTATCGTCGACATCTCGATAAAAATTGGGAAGGTCAGCGTGACCTTCAATGTGAGGCCAAGACCAGCTGGAACCAGGAACGTCCATTGTCTGCTGCATATAGAAAGTCATATGTTCTTGCTTATTTTACAGTCTTTTCGACAAAATAGACTCCAACGACAACGACCACAATACGCTAGAAGTCTTTACAATAAAGAATCATGGGAATGTACTATGGGCAGTAGAGATAAGAAGCTTAGGGAAAGGCATGACTAATGGTAAAAGGACGCAATAGTATGGGCAGCAGCAACACTGCAACAACAGCATTACACGGTAGTAATACCGTAATAAACAGCAGAGTAAAGGGTAGTAATGCGCAACAACAAACAGCAGCAATGGAGAGCAGTAGGATGGTCTGGTGTGCACAGACCAACTACTAAACACGACCTCAAATAAAAATTGTTCTAATCACTACTCCATCTGTTCCATTTCATTAAGTTGGTTTATAGGCTGTAATGTATATCATTTGAGGGTAAATGGTGAGACCTACAAACTCATTATAATTTGTTGAATTTGCTTGACCGACTTACAATGAAACGGAACAGACGAAGGTAATATACTACTTGTGTTTCAACTCACTTAACATAGTCCTACTTTCTACTTCGCCTGTTACTCATATCGATCAACCAATGCAATCCAAAGTAAAGCAGAAAAGAAACATCACACAACATTTACAAAAAGACTGGCTTGTGACGGACACTATCTGTCACAGGCTGAAGACGGATAGTGTCCCTCTCACACTAAGGTAGGTGGGAGGGGGGGAATGGTGCACTCCACAAATCTTAATATACTAGTTGTAATCATTTCATAACCCTAGACAATCATATAGTAGCCTAATCATCGAAACATCTTCGACATTTCCAAATTAAATTATGTGAATGAGCTTCAGGAACATTTGATCTGATTCAATTTACTTCAACAATTCGCACAAAACAAAGATAATGAAGAATCAACAAGTTTAACACCTAAAAGTTCGCGTGTTTGACATGAATCAATCAAATGTGGATGATCTAATTACATGATTTGTACATCAAAATGAAATAAACCTAATTATAGCATAAAAAAAAAGTATTAACTTAATAATCGCAAGAAATTATCAATTAGCATAAATATCTATTGTGCAATTGAATGATTGATCATGAATAATTCCAATCAAATAATACATTGAGTAGAAATAATTGAAATACTAATAATCGTGACAAAACACTAATAAATGTACAATATTCGTGGCAAAATACTAATAATGCGTGACAAAAATTCAATAAATTGTGAAAAAATAAATTTCGACTATATATTATGGCAATAAAGTTATTTCATTAATAATTTTATCGAGACCTTTACGTTTGATATGACTTTCTAGATGTAGAAGACACTTGACGTCGCTTGTTCCTACCAATCCAACTGGTCTTGGCCTAATATTGAGGGTCACGCTGACCTGCCCAAATTTTATCGAGACCTTGACGATAGAAAAGTGAAGTTGAAGATCTTTAAAGACCTTGACGAGGTGAGATTGTACTTCCCTAACTTAACGCCGTTCATTCTATTTGTGTGAATCCTTCTCACATCACTCATGACTCTCGTATATATCTCTTTTACCCAGTTAGTCCTTTCAAAGCCTTTTAGGTCGTTATCAACAAGAGAAAAGCCTGGATAACCCACAACAAACACAAATTTGAGGAGATATACATACATTATTTTTTTGAAAATGATTTTGTTGTTATCATCGATCACCATCTCTCTCAAAACTTTGTTAAAATTTTTTTTAGACAGGATGTTTGTTTGAATTGTTTCACGTTTACTAAACAATTTCCCATAATAGCAAGGTGGACGTGTGACGTCTATACCTAAAATAGGAGGATCCGCCCCTTCATTACTCAAACCTAACACTACAGCCGCTTCGTCGGCGCAAAATCTAAGCCATTTGCCACCAAGAAAAAAAGCATCCCTATTAGCATCGTACGAACGAACTAAAATCTTAAACGATGGAATCGATTTAGTTTTGGGTTCAGCACTCAACAATGATAGGAAAGGAGAGTCTTCAAATATCTCCAACTTCACTTTCCTATCGTCGAGATCAAACTTAACAAAGTTTTGAGAGATATGGTAATCGATGATGAGAACAAAACCATTTTCAAAAAATAATGTAGGTCTACCTCCTCAAGTTTGTGTTCATACGTACGTAACTTTAGAAGTTACACTAGTTTTATGCCCGTACAAAAAATGTACGGGTCTATTTCTAAAAATTTCGTAAATATATTAAAAAAGTAGTACAAATACAATTTAATATGAACTTAAATGAGAAAATATAAATTATGAATTCGGGGGATGATTTTGACTCCAAATAATTGATTCACTGGTATAATTAAATTTTTTTTAATGATTATATAAATTGAAATAAATAATCATGACATTATGAAATAAATTTGAACCATATAAAATAGATAAAGAAATTGTATTGTATTTCTATATCTTACCCTTTAAATAACTTACTCTCTAAATAAAAGTAAATTGATAGAAATATTTTTAATAGCAGTCTCTTAAAATTTGTGGATGATTTTATAAAGAAAATATTAGTGTATTGTTATTAAGACCATATTTTTACTCGATGTTAACGTAGTTTTAATTGACTAATTCTCGAAGGTTGTTATATTTTCTTAAAAATCGTAAATTTATATTTTTTTTGTTAATTTAGTGGGTTGGGTTTATTTGATCTTATTCAAAAAAAATTGATCTACGTTTCTTTCATTTTTTAATCTACGTTTTTTTGTTAATTTTTATCTCCTCGTGTATTTTTTTCATTTTTTTAATTTTATGGGTTGGGTTTATTTGATCTTATTCAAAAATCTTTGATCTATGTTTCTTTCATTTTTTAATTTACGTTTTTTTGTTAATTTTTATCTCCTCGTGTATTTTTTTCATTTTTTTTAGATATACGTATGTTTGTTAATTTTTATTTCTTTGTATAATTTTTTTCGTTTTTTTTTTCCGTTTTTCATACCTCTAAATATTTGTTAATTACTTCTAATTGTCCAACTTTTTTTTAATAATTTTGAATTTTATGTTTCTGGGTAGAATTTTAGTGATTTTTTTATTTTTGAATTTGGAGTAAAGTTGTTTTTTTATATTATGTAGATAAAAATTATTTGTAACTTTAGAATGTTAAATGGAGTAAAGTAAAATGAAGAAAAATTAAAGCTCCTTGTGTGAGTGGTGGGACATGGTGAGAAAGAAGATTTTTAATTTCCTAAAATAAGCAACCAATGAAAAAGCAGGAAAAGTTGTTCCTTTTATAGATAAGGGATTTAATCTAAAACCGTATATAGTAAAACGACATTGTATATTTTTGTTGACCCCAACTATTTCTGAGCTTGTAAAAATATATATTTTGGGCTAATAGACAACCATAAAAACATGGATCAATATAGATGCATGAGTCGACAATATCACCTAATAATAATTATTACTCGTATTATTTTATGTAGCCTTAATTTACTATTTCGCAAAATTCTACTTTAGGACGGTCGCACATGCGACCAGTAGGAAAGTGATCACATTTTGATACGTAGTGACCACTTTTGATTAAATAGTGACCATTTTTTTTCATATTTTCGGAAATATAGATATTTTTAGGATTTATTTTTCATCAAAATCTTAAAATTTGGGCCTCGTGTTAAATTGAATGTATATGTTTATATAGTATATAAATTTGCTTTTATACATTTGAATTGTCACAAATTATAGAGTAATACGGTCTCATATAAAAAGTTCTTTTTTCAATGCTAATAAGCGATTTTTCCTTTTATATATGTTGATCGTCTTATGGTATGAGAGTATGAGACCGTTCATACAAAAATTGTAATCCAATTTTAATTGTCAAGGTATCCAAGAGGTTAATTTTCCGGAATTGTAATTTTTTTTTTATTAAAATTTGTTGTCCCCTATATAGATTTCCGATTTTTTTAAAATTTTCTTTTATTGTAAGGTTGAATGTGATTAATTTTTTTATCATAAGTTTTTTAACATATGAATATGTATATGAAAAATAATAAGAAATGAGGAGAGGGGATAATTAATTGGAGAGAGAGAGTAAGTGGAGAGAGTGAGGTTGGTTAATGTGCAAAAAAAAATAAATTAAAAAGTAAAAGTTTCAGCCAATCACAAGCCTAGAAATGACCTACCTTTTATATATAGGGGATATCCCATTTTTTTTTTATCGTGTCATTATTAATTTAATAGTTGGAGCGTTTTTTTCAAATGATATTTGTGTTAAACTTTACACATAAACTCTTGAATAGTTACTTTTTACCGTAATTAAAATTTTCATCCATGAAGTTTTATGCTAGAATTTTGTGGTATTTTTTTCGTATTTTTATCATTGTCTTCTTTTGTAGTTTTAAATAAACTTTTTAGATTAGTTCTTATGTTTAATATTTTTGGCATGCTGATATTGATATGATTATCATGAAAATAAATGTATGTTTGTTATTTATATACAAAATTAAAAATGAATATAACTTTTCTTGATTTACTTGATATAGTTTAACTAACATTTTTTTGTCATATTATTGTTCCAAAAATACTTTAAAGTAACTAATTTTAGAATGTTATTTATTTGATTAACTTGATTATTTAAAATCGAAAATGAAAATAATACTAATTAACATACAAAATATTTACTAATAAGTCATAAACACTAATATAAAATCAACCAAAACAATTAATTCACATGTATCTCGACATGACCCACCATTACTAATTTATTACGGAAAATAAAAAAAAAAAAAAAAAACTGCAAATGATGACGTGGGTTAATGAGGATGCTTTAAATGTTCTTGTATTAATAAAGATAAGATTTATTTATATTTCAACTTTTTAAATTAATTTATATTGTTTTTATTAATTGATTTTTTGTCTAAGGGGTTAATTTTGAGGTATATCAATTACGGTCCTCTGATAATGAATGATTCGGTTTTGAATCCTCTGATAAGGACAGAAAATTGTGGAGGAGTTTATAATATGGATAAATGCATGCATAGTGTGCTTTGCTAAGGAAACTTGTTGAGCAAGAGGTTTATCATTATTATTGTTTTTTCTTAAATTAATTTATATTTTATTTTAAGGTCTAGTTTTAACGGCTTTGTTTATAATTTGATTTTCGTAAAATATTTTAATTTGTACACTGCACCTGGTCGTATATTAATTTCTACGTTATTTTAATCTTTTTTTAATTTTGTATGGTCGATTTTTTATTGCTGTAAACTGTTAATTATTATAATGTTTATTTTAACTATTTAAATTGTTGCCTAATCGTTTTAGACGGGACATATATATTCGATTATATAATATTTAATTTTATGTTATACAAATTGACCGTTTTCCGTAGGAATTCATGTTTACGAATTTATATAAAAATGTTACGTAATATTACTAAAACTACGATATCAGGCATTTATTTAGAATATCGGGCGGTTATGACTCAGGAAATTCATCAAACACATTGCAGGACCAACCTGTGAGAATTTTAAAAAAATACTAATCGTTTTAGACGGGACATATATATTCAATTATATAATATTTAATTTTATGTTATACAAATTGACCGTTTTTCGTATGAATTCATGTTTACGAATTTATATAAAAATGTTACGTAATATTCCGAAACTACGATATCAGGCATTTATTTAGAATATCGGGCGGTTATGACTCAGGAAATTCATCAAACATATTGCGGGACCCACCTGAGAGAATTAAAAAAATATCAAAACCTGCGTTGATGACGTGGCTCAACCAGGACATCTGAAATGTTTCTGTAATTATATAGATAAGATTTGCTAAAAAAAAATGCAATTTAGTTGAGTAATAATGAGATTTTTTGTGACGAAAAATTGCGAAGGTTGTATTATTATTGTTTTAATAATTTAATAATAACCAAACTTTAGAGTGGTTAATAACCAAATTTTGGATTATTAAATAAGTTAGTTGTCTTAGATGTTTGCTTTTAGAATGTTTCGATTCTAAACGCAACATCCAAGGTAAGTAAAGAATCAAAACATTATGTTTGGACGACTGAACCGTCTGGTTGATATTTACATTTTACGGTTTAAGAGATGCTTTGCTTTGGCTAAATTATGGAATATCCTTGTAGAGCTAGCAGAAGGAGTCCTCGAATATGGAGGTATGGGAGTCTCGGTTAATGGAGATGACAACTCTCACTAATCCTACGTCTGAACTAAACATGCAATTCTCGACATAATTTTTATACACTTCTTTTAAAACAAGTCCTTCCCTATTCTCCAAATCCCAAATTATCGGAATTCTCCATCAACTTGACTAGAAAATATTAGGATTAATTTATAGAAATACTCTGAACTATGAGTGAACTGCTCAAAATACTTTAAATTTTATTTTAACTATCAATATACTCTGAACTATGGCGAGATTAGATGAATAGATTATCAGAGAAGTAAAAAAAGATAGATCGGTTAAGGAAGGGTTAGAAACGTGTTCACTTATTTAGCAGGTAGAGAGACATATATTATAATAAAAATCAAAAGATGGAGTACATGGAGTACATGACACATCTTTGCATTATAATGGTTCACGAGGAGTAAGAGATGGTTTCCAACCAGAATCACCATCTTTAGTCCCATTAGCATTTTGGAAGGATCGGCGCAACATGGATCGGAGTACATGACACATCTTTGCTCATTTCCCTCCGATGTAACACGGGAAATGATTTCATCGTGTCATGGCAATCGAATTCCATCTTAGGTAAGTAGTGAAGAAGGAGTATTTTACAATCGACAGAGTAAAGCTTGGAAAAGATTGGAACAATTCCTAAAATACGGAATATGAGCTAGTACCTTCCTTACTGGTTCATCGAACAAACCTAAAGAAATGATGGGGGAGTTAATATATTTGTATTTCGTTTAAACTAATTTTGTTTGCCTTTGATTAAAACAAATGTACCGAGTACTAAGTAATACGTATCTCCCTGCTATTTCATAAATTTCTTAAATTAGTTGATCTTGATTAAGATGGTTATGAGTCTTATGATTACAAGCTTACGTGTTTTATTTCGTGTCGATAAATACTTGGCGCGGTGTGCGACCCCGCTAGCCCCATCACCGCCGACAACAATAATGAGAGGTGATGAAGGCAACAAAGCTAGATGATATCTCTCTTAGCTTGCTCAATCATACATACTCATACTATTTTACTCCAATATTGACAACCTTTGAATACGGCATGATGGTGATGGTGATGATCGGAGGCCCTCCTTTCTCTTTAGTCCTTATCTTTGTTTTTCTTGTCAGCAATCAGAAATTCTCATTGAATACAGACCTTATCTAACACAAGCTGAACACGGATAATGTCTCTCTCATAATATGCAAGTAGCACTATCCATAATGTACTTTATTTCCTTTCCCATTTGCCCTCCCACTTAACTTATTGTGAGTCTTCAACTTGTGAAGGATAATATGCGTCACAAGCAAGAGTGCAAGCTTAAGACACTTTGGTAAGTAACGACTTCTCCTTTTAATTGTCTCTACTACCTATCGAAATTTTCGGGTTTTGACCATGGAAAACGGTTTTAATTTTTGGGTTAACATAGAATTTGACTGGTCTGGTCACATGTGACATTTAACACGACTCGAGTATTTCTTTACATATCTTATACGTTTACCATTTTATGTAGCGCGAGTAGTTCATTTTCGTTTTTTCATCAATTATGTTGTGAATAATACATGAATTATATAAAACAAAACCGTTGTCACCCAAAGTCGAGGCTTTGATTAATTAAACACTCATTTAAGCTATAGACGAATTATAAAATAAAAAATAAGTTAAGTTAAGAATATTTTGATTTTAAACGCACCATCCAAGATAAATAAAGAATCAACCCAATATTTGCCTTGTTTTTTTCATTCAATGATTCTCGTATATTATACGGAGTAACTTTTACTACTATACATTTATCGGAATTACTTTAGAACATATAGCTTGCCTTTCCCAGTTTACGTTGGAAGTTATGGTAAGGGCAATATGAATACAGAGTACATACATACGAGAGTAATTATTAAACTTATATATGCATACCTAATCATCCATTGAAGCATGTTGTCGAGCCACTTTAGGAAGCGAAAGATGGACTAGAAAGAGGAGTAAGAGCCGGTTCCCAAGCTAAATTTTTATCATTAGTCCATGTAGCTTTTTGAAAGGACCGGCGCATCATAGAATACATCACATCTTTACTCATTTCCAAACAATGTAACTCGGGAAATGATTTCATCATGTCATAGCAATCGAATTTCATCTTTGGTAAGTAGTGAAGACGGAGTATTTTACAATCGACTTCAGGGTTAAGTTTGGAAAGATTACCTCCTTTAATATACAATTTCTTGAGTGATATTGGTGTAGTAGTTGTCTTCTTCTGATGAGCAATTAGATCTAGAATCTTTGTTGACGTGTCATCTGAGGCGGCCTCCATCTCGAATTTACAAAGTTTTGGTGGAAAATTAGAAGCAACATCAAATTGAACTTCTTGATTATTCTCAGGAGAACACGCCCCGACCCAAGTTATTTTCAAGTGGGTAAGACTCTGTAACTCGCAAAGCGTTTTAAGATCGGTGTTTGTAGGAAAATTCAAGCGCCTTGTTCGTAATGTTAGCTTCCAAAGATGTTCAAATTGGGAGGGGTTAGAAATAAAAGAGTTGTGAGGATCATCCTGTTGACGAGAAAGAACGAATCCCTTAACCACTCTAAGCCGAATACAAGCATCAACAACATTGGCCGAGTGATCAAGCTGGTAACACTCCGACATGTCCAAGTATTCAATGTGTCGCAGCGTGTTAAACTGCGGGATAGATTCTAAGTTGTGGCAACCTTTGAGAATGAAGACCCTGAGTAATTTATTATAAAGAGAAGGCAATATTACTAACCCAGACACCCCTTGAAGACTTACATAATCCAATTGCTAATCGTTCAAAACCTTAATCAGAGAATTGACATCTTCAATCACAACGTATTTTCTGGGATCGTGATTCCAGTTACCCAAATGCAGCATTCCCATGTAAACGTTTGTTAGCATGTTTAGTCTTTCAGTAGTGAGATTACAAGCATCCGTGTTTACCACACACCGGCCGATTGATTCCGTAAAAGATAGAGATAAAGAGTTAATCTTCCGAATTCTAATCGCATCAAACTTATCCCTTTCGTCACTAGCCTGTAGTTTGGACCAAATTACATGGTGAATCTGATACTTAAAACCTTCCCTTTTATTATTTTTACTTACACTTTTTGCAAATGTTAATACAGGTTTAATCATTTTCATATCTACTAACTCCCTTACGTGTTTTTCAAAATCCGACTCTCTGCCATCGTCCTTTTTAGCAACAGGGTGTAGTCTATAATTGGGCGAGAGATACCAAAGGGCTAAGTCATTCTTCTTAATAATCGTCCCACGGGGGAGCATAGCAAAAAGGTATAACAAAAATTGTTTCTGACTGGCTAACCCTTTGAATAAACCCAAGTTAAAATCAATATCCGCATTATCATTATCATTATCATTATCATTATCATTGGTAATATGGGCGGGAGTCGAAGTAGTAGTACCGTGAGTTGAAATAACATCAGTAGACAGACGGAACTTACCAACCATGGTAACGAGAGCTTCATATCCGGTTGCATAATACGGATTATCAAGTTTCTTTAGCTCTTCAAGACTTGAGATGGTTTTCCGCACAACTTTATCAAAACAATCTTTCGTAGTATACTCACCATCATCGAGTACATCCAAGTCTTTCATTAAATCATTAACGACCTTCTCGACTTCATCATAAATATTATTTTCGAGTGATTTCGGTTTAATATTAGCTTTACTACTATTTTGTTCAAACATAGTTTTGGCTATATCAACTTGTTTTGCAAGAGATTTGCCATGATTCACAAGGGTAGAAACTAGATTAATAGTTGACATGGTAATAATAAATAGATTATTAATTGTTATAGAATAATGATGATCATAGGTTATAATTTTAATTTTATAAACCGTAAATTTAATTTATATAGTATGCTAGCGCTCTTTGAATTGGATGTGAGTGGCAAGATGAATTAAAGCATCAAATAAAGAAAGTTGGGCTAAAAATATTTTGATTCTAAACACCAACACAATGACAAATTGACAAGTAAAGAATTTCATAAATAGTAGGAGTAAGACTATATATACACATGTATATACACGTATTATTTTTTATTTTAAAAATAATATTTTGAGTTAATTTTTTTTTATTTAAAAAACACTTACATTCTTTTCGATAAAACTTTTAAAATATAGATATAAGCTCAAATTCTTTGGAATATAGCTCTAAATCTATACTACCAGATATATACCATTGATTGTATCCTCTACTAATTGAAATTATTCCTTGGCTTGTTTCCTCACACAATGTTATTCTTATGGGAAGGACAGCGGGAAATGTCACAAGCTTGTAACCGTTGAAAAATTTAAAAAAACTTGAAAACTTCTAACTAAAAACTTCCAAAAGTTTAATTTCACCCAGCACGGCCTGCGCCCCTGCTAGCCCCACCACCGTCGACAACAATAATGAGAGGTGATGAAGGCAGCAAATGAAGCTAGATGATATCCCTCATGCTCAATCATACATATACATATGCATCTATATATCTACTATAAGTTTCACTATGAGCCATTTTGCATTAATTATTTTTCTTCTCAATCTCATACACTCTTTGAATATGGCATGGTGGTGATATGGTGGAAGGCCCTCCCTTGATCTCTTTGGTCCTTATCTTTGTTTTTCTAACACCATTATCAAAGTTTTCGAGTTGATCCCAGAAAAACGGATCAGGTTTTTAAGTCAGGTAAGAATTAGACTGGTCTAATGACTCTAATCACATATGACATTTAACATTTGCCATTTTTATTTTATTTTTTGTATTGACGGTTAGATATAATTTATTACAATAAGCGTGTTTTTCTTGCCGTGTTATGAGCAAGGAAGTTCATACACCTAACTAGGTACAAATCTAAAACAAAGACAATGAAAATTTGAACTAAGTTTCATGATATCGTTGATAATTCCATAGCAATAGTGGCTTCTTGAAATGACCCTAAAGATCTGCAAGATAACATTAAGACAATTTGACGCGATTGAAAGGCGTAGGATATCATGATCGATTTGCCCATAGTAGAATAGTTCATTTTCATTTTTTCATGGTGAATAATAAACGAATTATATAAAATAAAACCGCTTTTCACCGCAAGATGACAATTTGATTAATTAGTCACTCATTTATGATTATGAATAAATAAAATGAGATAATACACAAACAGTCTGTTGTACACCATAACACGGTCTTACACGATAATTATTAGACCATAATTATTAGGTGAGTGGTGCTTGTTTTTTTAAGAGAAAGGAACAATTCGAGCAAATGCCTTTCTATCGATGATATATTAAATTTCTTAATAATAATAATAATAAATCTTCAATCGTTCTGTCTATGTGTCCTTAACTTGGTGTCTTTTCCATCTTTATTGATTTTTAGAGTATAGATATGCAAGAACGTGAAAAAACACATAAAACAAATTCTAAAATAGGAGATTTTTAAGTAGATTTTATATAACCCAAAGAGGCCCTCCTATGCCATTGCTCATAGCCTAAAAGTACACATCCAACCAGGGACGAAGCTAAAATAAATTATAGGAGGGGCCGGTTTTCGTGCTGTCCGTTTATACTCAATTTATCATAAATGTCACATTGTTACTTTAGAATTGCCGATAATATATGTTAGGGTTTTGTCACCTGATTATGTATATCAAACAAACTATTTCGTAATATTTGTTTTAAGACTATTTATTGAAACAAATTTACCTTCTATTTCTTAGCAATTTTTTTGTCAATATGCTAGACGAAAATTTAGAACAACAAATAATAAGTAAAGTATCTTATATGACAATCTTATAATTTAAGGTGAACCAAAATCATACTATAAGTTACCTTGATAAAAATTATTTTCAATGATAAAAATCGTCCCCAATTCTAAAAATACTATTAAAATATTTATCAGGTAATAAAAAAAATCTTGTTACTATTTATTACTTAGTCTTGAAACCCCGCCCCGGTTTCTGGCTTCTACATCCAACCGTCACATATTTGTGGTCGGATTAATGATATTTAGGGATGTTAATAGGACGAGTAAAAAAAAATATCGATCACACGTCCAATTATGGAGTGTATGGGTACGTGGGTAGTATTTTGGTCGCATGTACTACTTCATAACATGAATTTTTCCTTAAAAAAGTATTATCGAAACTAATAATTTTGTGTTTTTATTACAACAATGGGTATGAAAAACTCGTGAATTCGTAATTCGTATGATTTATTAACATGTAAATTAAATTAGACAGATATACGATGTGATTTTCTGAAAACTTGTACTCGTGAGTCCATTCTTTTGTACCTTTGTATTTGTATTTCGTGACCCTTTTGTCATTGATTGTACCATAGTAAATTCGTGTCTATTTATATAATAAATGTACTTATTTTATCTTAAATCATGATTTGTACCAATTTTATTACTTTTAGGCCACTTTTTCTTAAATTTGTACAATAGTCTCTCAATAAGCTTATTGAGAGACGGTCTTTCAAGAGATTTACTGTATACGATATATCATATATGGATATGAAAGAGTCGATATGTCCGTCCATTTCTGTCAATATGACTATCCCTATCAATCTTATTTGTTTTGCAAATTGCTCTTTAATTACACTTGAAAACAAGAGCTACAAAACAATTTATGATAATAGAAAATGAGTGATAAATAATTTTTCATTGATGTCATATTGTCATATATAGTTCATTAACTTTTTGCTAGAATTTTATACGGAATTAACGGTTAGTGGACTATACAACCAGATGTGTATACATCTGATAGTATAGATCAGATTTAGAGCTTTATAGCAAAGAATTTGAGCTTATATGTAAATTTTACGAGCTTTATTTAAAACAATCTGAAAGTCTATATAGAAAAGTTTAAATCAAAATATTATATTAATACTAAAAAATAATACATATACACTCAATAAGATTTTGATTTTAACATCTAAAAAATAATAAGTCGAAATTCTTAAAAGCTCAAAAGAATTGCATATAAGCTAAATTAGATTTGAATTGAATTGAATGTACGATGCTCTGATGCTCATATACATCTGGATATATAGTCCTGGCTATTTGTGACAGAATTAACACAAATAGGACTATACATCCAAATGTATATAAGCATTATACATTTAATACAAATCTAATTGAGTTTATATACAATTTTTTTGAGCTTTTAACAATTTTTTATTGCACTATAATGTTTTAGTGTTAAGATTAAAATCTTTGGGTTTTATATGTATTATTTTCGAGTTTCAATATAATGTTTTTAGTTACAATTTTTTTTATAAAGGCGCTCAATTTTTTTTCAATAAAACTCGTAAAATATATGTATAAGCTCAAATTCTTTGTTATAAAGCTTGAAATCTATACTATCATAATGTATACATTTGGTTGTATAATCCTCTAATTACAAAATTAAGAATGATACACATAAATCGAGAAAATCAAATTGAATTGTGCAAGATAACATGAATTGATATGTACATTATAACATTACAAAATCTCTTTTTCTTTTTTTGTGTTTCTGTGTTTTGTTTTGTTTTGTTTTCGTCGTTTGGTAATGGTCGTAATTATCGAAACCAATCACGTTTGGGCATTAGGTATAAATCACAATAAGCCTTGTTACGTGTCTTGCATGGCATCATATACTGATATACTTGTACGTACTGATTATTAACTACACAAATTAATTTCTCAATCTTCCCCTAGATTTTATTTATTTGGAGTTATTATCAAATCGGATCGAACATTATAATTTTCATACTCCCTCTATTCCAGTCGATAAACACGTAACACATTACACATATCGCGATGTCTGGTCATAATTGTACTATATAATGGTTTGGTCGGGAGTCGAACCATGTTGACATTGTATGCTGGCATTCCCAGAATTTGAACTCGTGACTTGAATTATCGTTAAGGTAAAATAATTTTATATCAGTTGATCTAAGTGTTCATAGCCGTGTCACGGTGCATTTTTTTCCTATTAATACTAACACCACACATTTTCCCTACATTTATGAATGAAAGAAACTTGGGGGCTCCAATGGCTTAAACTATTGTACGATGTATTAATTAAATAGGCCAGTTGTTCACTTGTTTTTGGCTTCTGCGTTTTCTGTTTTTATCCAATCTATGGTCTAGGTGAAGCGAAAGACATCACGATTCTGACCACAAATATAAAACTGAATTTATAAGAACTGAAATTAATAATAATAAAAAAAGGGGTTTTCACTTGTTAGTATCATTAAAAAAATCCGAGAATGAATTTGATTAATAATGGAGCTAATTGAATGAAATAACGAAGATTTGAATATCTATCTATTTGTCGTGTTTTATTTATTGTCGTTAAACCGAATCTAAAGTAATTGATTAAATTAAACATTGACAAATTTGTTTGTAGTGCTAGTATTAATTATTGACAATTTTTTCCTTAATGTTTAGTCATTATCAAACACTTTGTAAAGTCTTGGCCTTTTGCTTATTTCATAATGATCATATAACTCTACATTCCCAACCATATATACTCCCAGCTTCGTCCCGATCATTTGTTTACCTTTTATTTTCATAAAGATCCACAGGAAAATAAATCTGCCAATTATTTACGAGAACCAAATTGAGTGTGGATGATCAAATTGTCAAACGGACACTCATAAAATAGAAAAAGAAACAATTCATCGATCATTTGTTTACCTTTTGTTTTAGCATACACACCCACGGGCAAAGGAAACTGCCAATTATTTAAGTGAACCAAATTGACTGTAAATGATCAAATTATCAAACAGACACTCTTAAAATATAAAGGTAAACAATTCATCGATTATTTGTTTACCTTTTGTTTTAGCATACAGACCCAGGGGAAAATGAAACTGTCAATTGTTTACGTGAACCAAATTGAGTGTGAATGATCAAATCATCAAACAAGCACTCCTAAAATAGAAAGGTACGTAAACAATTCATCGATCATTTGTTTACCTTTTGTTTTAGCATACAGACCCCGGGGAAAGGAAACTGCCAATTGTTTACGTGAACCAAATTAAGCGTGCATGATCAAATAGTCAATCAGACACTCCTAAAATAGAAACATAAACAATTCATCGAGACATTCAATTAAATTGTCCTCTATATATCTTCATCGCCTCAAAACCGTACCTTCATCATCTCAATTCTCAAGCAATACTACTTCTTACATGGCTTCTTCAAACACGGCCATACCGCCTTCTAGGCCATCCGAAACCAACTACACCACCCTCCGCGACGTCTCATTTTCGTCATACCTCGACCCATCAGAAGAAAATTACATCCGTAACCTTGTCAATACAACCCGAAACCTTAATAAAAAGGTTGAAGACGAAGAGATTGACGTCTTTAGGGCCGATAAGTACTTCAATGGGGAAGTCAATAATCAAGAAACTCACACAAAACCTACAAAACCCGAGTATCAATTCATCGAAAAACATAATGAAAACACGGTTATTAACCTATCGAAACTCAATTTACAGCCTCGAACTCCAAGCAATTACTCAGAGTCGTCGAGCTGGAATAGCCAAAGCGGGTTGTTAAGGCCGGTTATGAGGAACCCGTCTAGGAGGAGTAATAAACGTAATATCAAATCGACATTTTTGTCGTCGTGTTATTATTGTTGTAATGATAAATCCATTGAAATCGAGTTCCAAGATCGTTTAAGCAGCGATCAAGGCGATACAAGCTTCGACAATAACTCTTCTTTTCGAAGAGATAGCATTACAAGAACAATCAAGACAAGTTTCGACCCTAACCCTAACCCTAACCCTAACCCTAACCCTAACGCTGACCCATTTACATTCCCAGTATCATGGGACAGTATACCAAAATCATTGGCAGGTCGGAGTTGTGGGACCTACATTGACGACACAGAGAGCGATACAAGCTCCGACTTGTTCGAGATTGAGTGTCTTTCGTGTACCGCTAATAACCCGAATAACGGGTTTAGCGGGTGTGGGACCCCGACGACTAGGTACGAGCCGAGTGAGGTTAGTGTAGACTGGAGTGTGGTTACTGCTAGTGCAGCTGATTATTCAGAGGATCAGAGGTCAATAACGTTGACTTCAGTGACAGGGAGTGGAGTGGGGCCCAAATCGAGGTCGGCTGTGAAACGGGTTGAGACGAAGGGTGGTCAGAAATCGCGGTCAGGCGGGTTGCTTGGCGGGTGTAGGAGTCAGAAGGCGGTTCGGGTGGCCGAGGATAATGTTTATAGGTGTCGTCCTAGTGACATGAAATCGACCACCCTACACAACCTTACTCGTATAATTCGAGAAATGTAGTGAATTGGACCGAACAAATCAGTATTGTGTAAAATTATTTAGTTACGTATTTATCAAAGGTAATTATTCTTTAATACCAATTTTATTCCAAGTTTTAATTATTTATTTGTTCATTTATGACATTTAAGTATTTACTAATGGTATACGGAGTAATATTTATTTCTTATTCTACTCTTTCATTTTACATTTTTATTTTTATTTTACACTTTTATTATGTAAAATTGGGTTACTATAGAATTTTTAGAATTTACTTTATAATTTTTCAAATCTTTCTACAATCTTCGTCTCCATATAGGTGTCCTAGTGACATGAAATCGACCCTTCAAAACCTTACTCGTATAATTCGAGAAATGTAGTGAATTGGACCGAACAAATCAGCATTATGTAAAATATTTATTTACGTATTATATCAAAGGTAATTATTCTTTAATACCAATTTTATTCCGAGTTTTAATTATTTATTTAAGTATTTATTAATGGTATACTTCGTAATATTTATTTCTTATTCTACTCTTTCATTTTAAATTTTTATTTTTATTTTACACTATTATTATGTAAAATTTGGGTTACTATTTTTAGAATTTACTTTATAATTTTTCAAATCTTTCTACAATCTTCGTCTCCATTATTATTGACCCGTGTTCGATGCCCTGGACGATTTTAAATGATAATTCATGTCATCTCGTGATGTTATTATTGTGTTTTTAGTGGTACATTCAATTGTTTTAATGATCTTCCTAGCGACTTGTTTAGGTTTATTAGGCTGTGTTTTCAAATTTAGACGATCTTATACAAAAACTTATTGAACAATAATTTTTTGATTGGCCTTTTATGTACTAGTAGGTGTCACGATAACGTTGCGTATGAGTTAGTTCATGTTAAACCTTGAATTATAGGTAAACGAGTTTGGTTCGATATACCGTAGCAAGTATTATTTATTCTTTTGTTGTTGGTATCCCCTTGGTCGGGTTAATTTATGGTTCTTATTGCGATTATTTTCTTATAATAAATTTACAAATATTTGTTGTATTTCATAACAATTTAAAACATAAACTAGGAAATTACTCGATTAATGACTTTAGGGAAATTTCGTTACTTTAATTACAGACTTGCCTAGCTATCTCGTAATAAATATAACAATTCCACAGTCTCATTCAAGAATCAACGTAAAACTCATACCTAAACTCGTGACCCATACCCGACATCATTATCGAATATCGAGAGTGTGAAAGTTCCACCACTACTCTAGGTCTCGACCCCATGACATTATATATATAGGTGGCTCTACAAATGTGATGTTTGAGAGTTATGACTTATGGGTAATGTACAAATGTGTGTAATAAGGTCAATTACTTAATCAGACCGTCTTTTATTAAATGAGTGGGAGATATAATAAAAAAAATATATTAAATTTAACATGTGAGAGATCTATTGTTAATATTATCGAGAGACCGTTTCTCTAAAGTTGTTGTGTTACTTAATCACCCATACCGGATCTCGTGGCCTAGTACACCAAATTTGAGACCAATGAATCAATGATGGGCGTGTATTTCAATAGTTAATGGCTATATAGTGTGCCAAATTTGCCCATCACTATTGCATACAGTAATTCACTTTATGTGTCACATGAAGTATATTAATGTAGATGTTTTAACCCAAAAAAAAAGAATCGGTGGTGGGTGATGCAATGTCCTTGGTCGGGTTTGCTTCTTGATACATCTGAATCGGGTCGGTTTCGATTAATGCAATTAATTTTAGGATGTGGGGTTGTCTATTACTACCTCCCATCCCGAGTAGAACCGATAAAAGGATCAATCAGGTCGGGTGAAGTTGATAATGTTTCCACGGAAATATTGAGAAGTAATTGAGAGTATTTGAGGGTGTCGATATGCAATAGACTAATCTCGGGGAAAAGTTTGATACTCATTAAAGATGGATTATTGATACCTGTTATTTGTAGCTGAAATCGAATAAAGCAACTCCTGATACAACCTTGGACACTTGTAAGAAAAATTGAGAGAGTAAGAAACATGACTTGTCACTTGACACGACCTCCCCAACGGCTGAAATTGAACTGTATAATACACGAATTTCGTGATTATAGAATCCCGGAACAAAAATGCTCGTAAATCATACGGAGGGTTCCTAGGTTCAGATAAAGCTTCCATATAGAATTTTGAGGAGTAACATAGGATATTTGTGGGTGTCGGTTTACAATAGACTAATCTTGGGGAAAAGTCAGATAGTCGTTAAAGATGGATGAATATTGAATACCTTTCCACGTTTTGTAAGCCGATAATGTCCCGAGATAAAAATTCACAAAATTCGCATCATAGTACCTTAATACCATATAGAAATGACTCAATGTGTTAAATTATCATACGGTTAAGTATACACACATTTAAAGGTGTAACGCCCTCAATAAAATTTAAATTAATATATTTAAAATGAAATCAAATTGGATGAAATAACGAGTACGTTTTATTTATATATAAAAGAAATATAACTTGAAAATAAATTTATTACAAGGCGTTACCGCCGTATTTCCTATACTGGAAATACAAGGCTACAAGATCTACTCAGCAACTCTTATATTACATACTAATCATATCCTAAGTTTTAAATTTATAATGAACTCACTCCCTCGGTTCCCCAGCACAGAAACCTGAAATAATTTGAATAAACAAAATCAGTCAACACTGACTGAATATGATCTCAGTTACCTTCAATGGTCATAATTAAATAATTCTTATTTAATTATTACCTGTACCAGTCCATTGTCAATTGGAATACCCTGTCATTTTATCATAACATGCAAGATATTGAATACCGGTTTACCATTACTGAAATGAGACACATTACGGAGTAAAAACTCCCCTGGGCTATGCCCTCATCTATGTACACAGGATCCCAGATCTAAGACCTGTGTAAACCCCTGACATTTTTGTCAGTATAATAACCAGAACCTTAGTTCTTATGAGGCCGTGCCCCCTTCCATGTACATAGGTTAAAATTTGTAATGTCATCTCTTTCTGTAATAGTATCCCGAATGCTACAATTGGCCAATTATACATTATAAGGAAAATATGTAATCACACATTCAAATCCTATCTTTACGTAATGTATATATTATGATTATAAAAAGAAAGACTTGATTAATACTCCGTATTATATTATATCGAACGAAAATATAACTTGAGACGGTATAACAAACCTACGACGAAATTAACAATAGAATTGATAATAACCGCTTATTTTTAAGCTCTTATTTTACAATATATAAAGGTAAATAATTACATTTATCGACGAAGGGTCCTGAAATCATACCTTATTATTATTTAGGTAGGTAAATATGGATGATTTAATTAGTTTTCGTACAACTTGTTCTTCTGTTCTTTACATTCTCTTGTCTTTTTCTTCCTTAAAATCAGAAGAATATGATGGCTTATATAGCCTTGTAATGACGGTGTAAAACAAGGAAACTTACTCAGGTAAGTTTCTTGTTGTCAAATACGAATTGTTTAGTTCTTTCTTTTATACTTATCTTACCAAATTACTTTTATACCATAATACGTATTTTTGAACCATTACATTTATAATAAGGGTAAATATTAAATCGTATAAATACGTAAATGGAGTACATGGAGTATAAAGTACGAAATGTCTTATTTAAGACTAACTATTTCCCGTCTGAAATAAGACTTATTGGTATAAGGTATACTACATGTTCGTCGTATTCTATTATACGTTATAATATTAATAAAGTGTTATAATATTAATAAAATATATATATATATATATATATATATATATATATATATATATATATATATTCGGTTTATTACATTCTACCCTCCTTAAAATAAGTTTCGTCCCGAAACTTGAATTACCTTGTTTTAGAACAAATGAGGGTACTTGTTTTTCATTTCCAGCTCGGTTTCCCATGTTGCTTGTGACATATCATGGCGAGACCATAAAACTTTCACCAATGGAATAGTTTTATTACGAAGAATTTTCGCCTTTCGATCTAAAATTCGAATTGGTAACTCCTCATAGGTAAGATCTTCCCTAACTTGTAAAGGTGGTATGTTAATAATATGACTTGGATCAGAGACATACTTCCTTAAAAGTGAAACATGGAAAACGTCATGTATCCTTGACAATTCTATCGGAAGATGAAGTCGATATGCCACATTCCCAACTCTTTCATTTATTTCAAAAGGCCCTATGTATCTAGGACTTAATTTTCGTTGTTTCCCAAAACGTACTACTCCTTTAGTAGGTGATACCTTGAGAAATACAAAATCGCCTTTTTGAAATTCTAATGGTCGCCTTTTAAGGTCAGCATAGCTCTTTTGACGACTTTGTGTGGCTCTCATTTTCTCTTGTATGATTCTTACTTTATCTGTTGTTTCTTGTATCAGATCTGGTCCAATTATTTTGGATTCATCAATATCACTCCAACATAATGGTGTTCTGCACCTTTGTCCATACAGAGCTTCATATGGAGTCATACCAATACTAGCATGATAACTGTTATTGTAAGAAAATTCTATTAAGGGTAAGTGTTGCTCCCATGATCCTTGAAAATCTAAAACACATGATCTTAATAAATCTTCCAAGGTTTGGATGGTGCGCTCAGTCTGACCATCTGTCTGTGGGTGGAAGGCAGTACTAAAGTTAAGCTTAGATCCCATTGCGGTTTGAAAAATTTTCCAGAATCTAGCTAAGAAATTTGTATCTCTGTCTGATATAATGGTTGTGGGAACTTCATGTAATTTCACTATTTCTTTTATGTATTTCTTAGCTAATTGTTCTGAGTTCCATGAAGTCTTCGTGGCTAAAAAGTGAGCACACTTAGTTAGTCTATCTACTACTACCCATATTTCATTCATTCCTTGGAATGTTACGGGTAATCCTGTCACAAAATCCATCGCAATTGACTCCCATTTCCAAGTAGGAATATCTAGGGGTTGTAAAAGTCCTCCGGGTCTTTGATGCTCTATTTTTACCTGTTGACATGTCACGCATTTTGAAACGAAATCTGTTATTTCTTGCTTCATATTACTCCACCAAAATGTATGTCGAACATCCTTTTACATCTTATTTCCCCCAGGATGTATCGAGTATCGTGACTTATGTGCTTCATTCAAAATCTTTTCCTTAATACTTTCTGAATTTGGTACACAAATGCGATTTTGAAACCAAAGCGACCCATCTTCTTGAATTACAAAACCTGGTGCTTTTCCTTTTTGTAAGTCTTTTCGAATTTTCTCAATTTGGGGATCTGTTCCTTGGGCTGTTTTTATTTCATCTTTCAAGGTTGGTCTTATTTCTAAGGTTGCCATATAACCACTTAGATCACCAACAACCATTTCTATATCCAGTATTTTCATGTCTTGCTGGATACGAGGTTCTTTTACCGTAAGCATGTTTAGGATGGAAAAAGGTTTCCGACTAAGTGCATCAGCTACCACATTAGCTTTCCCTGGATGATATTGGATATCTAAATCATAATCTTTGATAAATTCAAGCCATCTACGTTGTCTCATATTTATCTCTTTCTGGGTAAAAAGGTATTTCAGACTCTTATGATCAGTATATATCCGGCACGAAATTCCGTAGAGATAATGTCTCCAAATTTTCAAAGCAAAAACCACCGCAGCAAGCTCTAAATCATGAGTGGGATAATTTTGCTCATGTGCTTTCAACTGTCTAGAAGCATAGGCAATTACCTTTCCATTCTGCATTAATACACAACCTAACCCTAGTTTTGAGGCGTCGCTGTATACTTCTAATCCATCGATGCCATTTGGTTGTGTAAGAATAGGGGCAGACGTGAGCCTATTTTTCAGTTCGTAAAATGCTTCCTCACACTTTTTATCCCATAAAAACTTGGTACTTTTTCTGATAAGATTTGTAAGTGGTTGGGTTATTTTAGAAAAATCTTTCACAAAACGACGATAGTATCCTGCTAACCCCAAAAAGCTACGTACTTCTGCCACATTCTTGAGTGCTGGCCACTGGGTGATTGCCTCAATCTTTTGAGGGTCAACCTGTACTCCTTTCTCTGAGACAACATGGCCTAAGAAACTTATTTCTTTTAACCAAAACGCACATTTCTTAAATTTAGCATACAACTGGTTTTTCCTTAAGGTTTCTAACACTACCCGTAAGTGGTGAAAATGTTCCTTCTCATCCTTAGAATATATTAAAATGTCATCAATGAAAATAATGACGAACCTATCCAAATAAGGCCTGAATATTCTATTCATAAGGTCCATAAAAACTGCAGGAGCATTAGTAAGTCCAAAAAGCATGACCACAAACTCATAATGTCCATAACGGGTTCTGAAAGCTGTTTTAGGAATGTCGTTTGTTTTTATCCTTAATTGATGATATCCAGAGCGAAGATCTATTTTTCGAGTAAATAGCACATCCTTGCAATTGATCAAATAGGTCATCTATTCGAGGTATAGGATACTTATTCTTTATAGTGACCTTATTAAGCTCTCGATAATCTATGCACAAGCGCAAACTTCCATCTTTCTTTTTAACAAAAAGCACTGGCGCTCCCCAAGGCGAAGTACTGGGTTTTATGTACCCTTTCTCTAACAGTTCATCTAGTTGGGTTTTCAATTCCTTTAATTCAGCAGGTGCCATACGATAAGGGGATTTGGAGACGGGTGCACTTCCTGGTATCAGTTTAATGGTGAAATCTACTTCCCTATATGGCGGCATTCCTGGGATTTCTTCAGGAAAAACATCTGGAAATTCATTGACTACGGGGATACTGGTTATATTTGGGTCTGTCTCTAAACTGCTACATACATCACATAAGTAAGCCTTACATCCTTGTCGTACAAATTTCAGGGCTTTTAAAAAGGATATAATTCTATTTTCGTAGGGTTTGTGGTTCTGAAATAGTATCTCATTCCCGTTATTTGATCCGACATCTTCCTCAGGTGGGTTATTATTTAGGTAGTCGTTTCCCTGATTGTTTTCACCATCTACTTCATCATCAGAGATATATACCACATTGTTCCTCTCAAAAGTGATAACTTCCCATGTTAGGTCTTCGAAGGTTGGTATCCAACGATCATAAAACACACCTCTGTGAAGGTATTTGGAATGATTTGGGACCCCGTTTATTATCAGATCAGAGTATCGATCCTTAACAGCTTTCCACGGAACTATGTCAGACAAAGTTTTGATAAGGGCACATGCTAAGTACGGTTCAGTCATACGAAATGCTAGAAACAAGGCATTGTGACTCCTTAAAGGATTTCTCAGATTGTCAACATGTTCTGCAACCGTTTCACCTGGTGTCATTATGAGATCATACGGGTGGGGTATTGTCATTATATCTAAACAAAGACATTAACCATATTAGTAATAATACACACATAAATAAGAAATGAATAAAACAAAATAATAAAACTCTACAACCTACCCTTCTTACTAATTTACCCCTCTCTCATTCAATTTTAGTATAGAGGCTCTGATACCAATTTGTAACGCCCTCAATAAAATTTAAATTAATATATTTAAAATGAAATCAAATTGGATGAAATAACGAGTACGTTTTATTTATATATAAAAGAAATATAACTTGAAAATAAATTTATTACAAGGCGTTACCGCCGTATTTCCTATACTGGAAATACAAGGCTACAAGATCTACTCAGCAACTCTTATATTACATACTAATCATATCCTAAGTTTTAAATTTATAATGAACTCACTCCATCGGTTCCCCAGCACAGAAACCTGAAATAATTTGAATAAACAAAATCAGTCAACACTGACTGAATATGATCTCAGTTACCTTCAATGGTCATAATTAAATAATTCTTATTTAATTATTACCTGTACCAGTCCATTGTCAATTGGAATACCCTGTCATTTTATCATAACATGCAAGATATTGAATACCGGTTTACCATTACTGAAATGAGACACATTACGGAGTAAAAACTCCCCTGGGCTATGCCCTCATCTATGTACACAGGATCCCAGATCTAAGACCTGTGTAAACCCCTGACATTTTTGTCAGTATAATAACCAGAACCTTAGTTCTTATGAGGCCGTGCCCCCTTCCATGTACATAGGTTAAAATTTGTAATGTCATCTCTTTCTGTAATAGTATCCCGAATGCTACAATTGGCCAATTATACATTATAAGGAAAATATGTAATCACACATTCAAATCCTATCTTTACGTAATGTATATATTATGATTATAAAAAGAAAGACTTGATTAATACTCCGTATTATATTATATCGAACGAAAATATAACTTGAGACGGTATAACAAACCTACGACGAAATTAACAATAGAATTGATAATAACCGCTTATTTTTAAGCTCTTATTTTACAATATATAAAGGTAAATAATTACATTTATCGACGAAGGGTCCTGAAATCATACCTTATTATTATTTAGGTAGGTAAATATGGATGATTTAATTAGTTTTCGTACAACTTGTTCTTCTGTTCTTTACATTCTCTTGTCTTTTTCTTCCTTAAAATCAGAAGAATATGATGGCTTATATAGCCTTGTAATGACGGTGTAAAACAAGGAAACTTACTCAGGTAAGTTTCTTGTTGTCAAATACGAATTGTTTACTTCTTTCTTTTATACTTATCTTACCAAATTACTTTTATACCATAATACGTATTTTTGAACCATTACATTTATAATAAGGGTAAATATTAAATCGTATAAATACGTAAATGGAGTACATGGAGTATAAAGTACGAAATGTCTTATTTAAGACTAACTATTTCCCGTCTGAAATAAGACTTATTGGTATAAGGTATACTACATGTTCGTCGTATTCTATTATACGTTATAATATTAATAAAGTGTTATAATATTAATAAAATATATATATATATATATATATATATATATATATATATATATATATATATATATATATATATATATATATATATTCGGTTTATTACAAAAGGCCTTAAGATTATTTTATTCTATGTTGTTTTATAAAAATATCCGAGCATCTAATAATATTTATTAAAGGTTATAATGAGCCTATAAACAAGGATCCAGAAAAAAATCTTTCGGGTTCTAAATGACAAAAAATAGCCGATTTTGAAGGCTATTATCCACGTTTTTTAGGCCGACAAGGTCCCGAAATAAAAAATCTCGAAATTCGCACCATAGTGCATCCAATAATATTTATTATAGGATATAATGAGGTTATAGACAAGGATCCAAAAAAAAAATCTTTCGGTTCTAAAATGACAAAAAAATAGCCGATTTTGAAGGCTAATATCCACGTTTTTTAGGCTGACAAGGTCCCGGGATAAAAAAATCTCGAAATTCGAACCATAGTACCTTAACACCATATAAAAATGACTCAAGGTGTTAAATTTAACATAAAGTTTAAAATATACACATTTAAAGACCCAAACATTACTTTAATGTCGTGTTTGAAATAGAGAAAAATAAGTTTTATACTTTATTTTATATTGTTTTGTGAAATATACGAGCATCCAATATTTATCATAGGATATATTGAGTCTATAGACAAGGATTTCGAAAAAATCTTTCGTGTTCAAAAATGACCAAAAATTGTCGATTTTGAAGGTTATTATCAACGTTTTTTAGGCCAACAAGGCCCCACGATAAAAATTCACGAAGTTGCATCGTAGTACCTTAATACCATATAAAAATTACTCAAGGTGTTAAAATTGGCATACGGTTTAAAATAGACACATTTAGAAACCTTAAGATTATTTTAAAGGTCGTGTTTGAAATAGACAAAATAGGTTTTATACTTTATTCTATGTTGTTTTGTGAAAAATCCGAATATCCAATATTTATTAGAGGATATACTGAGCCTATAGACAAGGATAAAGAAAAAATTCTTTCGAGTTCTAAAATGACCAAAAATAGCAAATTTTGAAGGTTATTATCCACGTTTTTTAGGCCGACAGGTCCCGGGATAAAAATTTACGAAATTTGCACCATAGTACCTTAACACCATACTAGTATAATACCCGTGAAAAATCACGGGTTGTATACTTTTTTTTAAAAACAGACGACAAAATATAGTTATTATATAACCAAAATTATTCATAAGTACACCTTGAAGTTTTCGTTTTATCATGATTGTTTAATATTTTGTGGGTGTCTTAAAGTTGTTAAACTTGTAGAAAAAAAATGGCGAATTAATGTCACTGTTGATATTTAAAATTCAGATTTGAGAACTTTAAGATATACTCCCTCCATTCATATCCACATTACACATTTCTTTTTTCATGTTTGCCAACGCGTATTTTGTACGGTA
Organism: Silene conica; assembly: GCA_029255685.2. Lineage (NCBI taxonomy): Eukaryota > Viridiplantae > Streptophyta > Magnoliopsida > Caryophyllales > Caryophyllaceae > Silene > Silene conica. The sequence goes on from CM055312.2 coordinate 98,577,732, forward strand.
AATATTGTTAGCTACGTATTTTCAAAAATTATAAAAATTAGATATTAATAATATACTCGTAAAGACGAATAAAACTAGATCCCACATGAATATAATTTTATTTACGTATCGAGAGAAAATCGAATTTGAATGGTTGTTTGTGAATAGTGTGTAAAATAGAAATGTGTAATGTGGATTTGAATGGAGGGAGTATGTAAATTAATTAAAAAAACAAAATTAAGATAATTATATTCTATAAATTGCAGAAGATAGAAACAATATAAAAATTAATAAGCTAATAGTTAATGGAAGCTGACATGGCTGCTATGGTTCACGTTATTGGCTGAAAAAAAATTGAAATTCTGAGGTTGAATGAGATACTTCCATTAGCCTAATTCTGAAACCATATTGCGCCACATAAGCGATTTTACAAGATTCTTTTATATATATAATGATAATGATAAAAATGACTCAAGGTGTTAAAATTGGCATAAAACTTAAAATAGAAACATTTAGAAACCCTAACATTACTCTAAGGTCGTGTTAGAAATACACGAAATAAGTTTTATACTTTATTCTAAGTTATTTTGTGAAAAATCCGAGTATCAATATTTATTATATGATATAATGAGCCTATAGACAAGGATTCAGGAAAAAAAATTCGGGTTCTAAAATGACCAAAAATAGCGATTTTAAAAGGTTATATTATCCACATTTTTTAGGCCGACAAAATCCCGGGATGAAAAATCTCGAAATTCGCATCATAGTACCTTAATACCAAAAATGACTCAAAGTGTTAAAATTGGTATACAGTTTAAAATAGACATAATTAGAGGCTCTAACATTAATTTAATGTCGTGTTTGAAATAGACAAAATAAGTTTTATACTTTATTTTTATGTTGTTTTGTAAAAATTTGAGCATCAATATTTATCACATGATATTTATCATAACGACTAACAAGCCTATCTACAAGGACTTAGAAAAAAAAATTGGGTTCTAAAATAACCAAAAATAACCAATTTTGAAGGTTATTATCCATTTTTTTCGCCGTCAAGTTCCCGGGATTAAAGAATCTCGAAATTCGCACCATAATACCTTAATCATATAAAAATGACACAAGGTGTTAAAATTGGAATACGTTTTAAAATATACTCCCTCTGAGTTTCCATGATTGTTCCTATTTCTCTTTTGGTGCGAGTTTAGTGATTGTTCTTATTTTCTTTTTTAGTAACTTTTTTGTGGTCCAAAATGAATTGGGTGTGGGGTAGGGTGTTTTGTGTGGTTTAGAATGATTTTCTTATTTTTTGGTACAAAGCAAAAGGAACAATCATGGAAACTCAGAGGGAGTATATACATTTAGAGGCCCTAACAATACTTTAAAGCTGTGTTTGAAATAGACAAAATAAGTTTCATACTTTATTCTATGTTATTTTGTGAAAAATAAGAGGATTCAATATTTATTATAGGATATATTGAGCCCATAAACAAGCATTTAGAAAAAAATCTTCCGGGTTCTAAAATGACAAAAAATAACCGATTTTTGAAGGTTATTATCCACGTTTTTTTAGGGAGACAAGGTCCCAGTATAAAAATTCACGAAATTCGCAACATATTACCTTAATACCATATAAAAATGACTCAAGGTGTTACAATTGTTATAAGGTTACGAAATAGACACATTTAAAGGCTCTAACATTACTTTAAAGCTGTGTTTGAAATAGACAAAATAAGTTTTATACTTTATTCTATGTTGTTTCTGAAAAATACGAGTATCCAATATTTATTATAGGATATAATAAGCCTATAGACAAGGATTCAGAAAAAAAATATTTCGGGTTTTAAAATGACGAAAAAATACGAGCATACAATATTTATTATAGGATATAATGAACCTATTGTCATTTTTACAATGATCCAGAAAAAATATCTTTCGGATTCTAAAATGACAAAAAAAAATGTCGATTTTAATTTTTAAAGGTACCTGTTATTTGTTGCTGAAATCAAATAAGGCAACTCTTGATGCAACCTTACACATTAAGAAAGATTGGGAGAGTAAAAAAAATGACATAACACGATCGCCTATATAGCTGAAATTGAAGTGTTTAATAACACGGTTTTCGCGATTACATGGACCCGGACAAAAATATCCTTAAACCACATGGATTGTTACTCGGGACCGATAAAGCGTCCACATAAATTTTTTGTAGTAACAAGATGCTCGTAAGTCGTAAATCATATGGAGGATTCATAGGGTCAAATAAAGCGTCTACAGAAATTTTAAGGAATAACAAAAGACATTTGAGGATGCCGGTATATAATAAACTAATCTCGGGCAAACGTTGAATATTTGTTAAAAATGGATTTACCCTTGTTATTTATTGCTGAAATCGAATAGGACAACTCCTAAAACGACCTTGTAAACATGCAAGAGAGATTGGAAGAGAAAGAAACATCACAAATTCTTATTTGCAACGGCACTATCCGTCGCAAGCTTGTGACGGATACCGTTTTCTCTCACAAAATACCCATTTTTTCTCTCTCTGCACCACTATTCATGTGGTCCCCTTTCTCCACTAACTCATTTTATACCCATTTTACCTCACAAAATATCCGTCACAAATAATGACCCGTCGCAAGCAAGACTTACTAAACAAACATAACCCGACCACAACCTCCCGAACAGCTGAAATTGAATATTAGTATCAAATTAATTTGGGAGGTAGTGTGCAATAATACTCGGGTCGGTTCATACTGGGTCGAGTCAACAAGGTGTCTAGCCATTCAACCAGAACAACGCCATATAACACGCACCAAGAGTCGATTTTGAAGCAAAAACCAGAACATCAATGGCTAAGGCTTAAAACTCTGGCCTCGAGTTCGATTACCCACCTCTCGATTATTGAAAATAGGTCGACCAAGTGAACTGAAAGCGCAATCAGAAGTCGGCTCCTTCCCAACAAAACAATAATCAGCTACTGAAACCGTCAACCATCCAAGGAGAAAAATGCGGAAATGGTGACACTCCATGATCGAATGCTCGTTCATGAGTCAAAAACTTCATATAAATACGAATAAATACAATTACAAAAGAAAAAAAAAAAAATAACATATACATTAAAGCACATTCCGAGGAAGTCCAAATCAAATTTATGGGATTAAGCAATAATAGTGGTACATGGATCACATACAGTGGCTATCTAGTTCAGATTCAACGCGGTCATTCATTCATTCATTCGTCCTTCCACTCCTTTGCTGGTGTGACCTCCAACCCACCTCCCTCTCGCTGCACTAACGAGTACGGCATGTAGGTTCCAAGGATCCGGTCCCACATGACAAAGAACGGCTGCGAAAAGTTGTACTTGCTGCCATAAAGCTGGTGATGCACATCGTGGTATGCAGTATTATTCTTGAACAGGGCGTGGAAGAGGTTCCCGGGTAGCCAGAGGCCACAATGATCATCGACAGTTTTTATTGTTGCGAAGGAAAAGAAGAAAATGGACATCCGGGGTGACATCCCGGAAATAAGAAAGGATAAAGCACCCCCGATTGTGTCAAGAAGAAGACCCTCCACTGGGTGATTGTAAAGCGCTCCAAATGCGTAGGGCACAACAAGCCGGTGATGCTGGGAATGGATATGGCGGTACAAAAACTTGTTATGGTGCATGTACCGATGCATGAAATATTGCCAGGTGTCTATGACCATCATTCCCGTAAGAAATTGGCGGATGAGAACAAGTATTGACGATTTCTGCTCAGTTAGTGCATCATCGGGGTTTCCAGTCACCTACATACACAAGCATTTCCAACAATTAGAGGGCGAAATCCGGTTACTCAACGTGTTAAATAGGATCTGACAGCTCTTTTTATTAAACGTATGAGACCCTGCAAGATCACAACAACTTCCGCAAGCCTGTTGGAATTTCAGAGACGGAAGTCTAATGCATCCAAAAATCACAAACATGGAATTTTGTGAAAATCGAAAATGCATGACTAAATCAGTGATTCGGAGCAAACATGTTCCAGTAACATTGTCCTCTCATTCTTAGCTTATAGTCTAGAATCTACGAGATTTGTTTAAATATTACCAATATTAAGAAAGATTTATGTACATCCAAACTCGATTCATTGTAAATGTTATCGATGATGTATCTAGATATTTGCTCCCAAGTTCTCTTAGATTAGCTTAAATTGAACATTACCTAGGTACGGCCGTGAGGTGACTCAAAAGGGTAAAAAAAAGGGGAGTCGGGTGCACGATGGCGTCCCCGCTAGGCGAGGGTCCGGGGAAGGGCCCCACCACAAGGGTGTAATGGGGGGGCAGCCTTCCCTTGCCATTTTGGCAAGAGGCCACTCCCAGGGCTTGAACCCGTGACCTCCTGGTCACAAAGCAACACCTTAACCGGTGGTATTTCAGAAAAAATTCAGAGGGACACAAAACAACATACAATTACTTTCCAACCCCAAAGTCAACTTCCCAAAAGCGTCACGTAGTTTCTAGAACAATAGGTTAACAGATAATATCCCTAGACTACGTCTTTAAACTACTTGCTTGTGCTGATTGCCTGCCTGTCTGAATAGCAAGCGATGTTGAAGGGGAGAGGTCTCAATGAATGAAACATTATGCACATGACTTTGTTTTTCGGCCTTTACAAGTCTAAAGACTTGGCAAAGAGGTCGATCGAATTGAAAATGAGTATGTATGCGCGCGTGTGTGTTGCAATTTTAGTGGAAGTTTGTCACTGACCTACAGTTTCCCGCACCACCTTTCGACCAGATAGGACAATTAACAAGACTGGAGACAGAAACGTACGACCTTACAAGAAATTCAAAGTCCTCATTCCATTCAAACATGTCAACTTCTAAAAAGTTTCACATCTGTACCTTTTATCTAGAACATACGTATGACGTTACAAGAATATTCAAAGTCCTCGTTCCTTTCAAGCACGTCGACTTCTTAACAGTTTCCACCTTCTCTAGAACATATGACTTGACAGATTTTAATTCTAGGAGACCTTCACAGGGAAAGACAGTAAACTGGTGGGGGAACTATTAGTGATTTCTATTACCTTATTCGGAGTACTACACTACCATAGAGGAAAGGTGGATAACTGTAATACCCTTAATAGCGAAATTCCATTTCCTCCTTCCACTACGAATCTAGCACCACTAAATCCTCGATCTTCTCTTATATTGACATCAATTACCCCGGTACCAATCACTCTCATTCCATGCGAGCCCTGAATTTTCAAAAACGACAACTAGTGGCTTTCCTATAGTTACCTTGGTAAACAACCTTTTTCCTAAAAAAAAAAAAGGGCAGCCCGGTGCACGATGGCATCCCCGCTAGGCGAGGGTCCGGGGAAGGGCCCCACCACAAGGGTGTAATGGGGGCAAGCCTTCCCCTCCCAGGGCTTGAACCCGTGACCTCACGGTCACAAAGCAACACCTTAACCGTGCGCCAAGGCTCCCCTTCGGTAAACAACCTTTTCCCTAATCAAAAAAAAATTAATTCCGCTCCAGGAATTGCAGCTAGGGGATATTTTATTTCCTGAATCTCATATTATTCATCAAATCATAACTTGAACTACTATCCTTCTAGATTGAGAAACATTCTTTACACCGACTTCTCCAAGCATCCTTTCAAAACCTTCCTTAAACACCGTCATTAATTAGCGTCAATCATATCCTACACTTTCTTAATTCATAATTCAATCTAGCCGTAAATCAACCATGGGTGGAGAGAACATTACAATTCACCTAAATAATTCCAAATTCATAATTTCCACACTAATTTTGAGCTACAAACATTCAATCTAGCGAAAAGGTAGAAACTTTAGCATCGTGCTACACCAACCATTGTCGATCACTCACACTTTTTCTTAATTCATAATTCAATCTAACCGAAAATCGATCAGGGCTAGAGAAAATATTAGAGTTCACCTAGATATTTCCAAATTCATAGCTTCCACACTTTTTGGCTAAAAACATTCAATCTAGCAAAAAGTTAGAAACTTTAGCATCGCGCTACACCAACAATTATCGATCACTCTCACTTTTTCTTAATTCATAATTCAATCTAACCGGAAATCAACCAAGGCTAGAGAAAATATTAGAGTTCACCTACATATTTCCAAATTCTTAATTCCCACACCAATTTTTAGCTATAAACATTCAATATAGCCAAAAGATTGAAACTTTCGCATTCGAAATATCATGATTCACACTTTCTTAATTCACAATCCAATCTAACCGAAAATCAAGCAGGGCTAGAGAAAGCATTAGAGCTCACCTACATATTTCCAAGTTCATAACTTCCACACTAATTTTTAGCTAAAAACATTCAATATAGCCAAAAGATTGAAACTTTAGCATCGCGCTACACCGACAAGTGTCAATCATTCACACTTCTTCTAATTTATAATCCAATCAAATCGAAAATCGACCAGGGCTAGAGAAAACATTAGAGTTCACCTACATATTTCCAAATAATTAATTCCCACGCCAATTTTCAGCTATAAACATTCAATATAGCCAAAAGATTGAAACTTTCGCATCGCGCTACACCAACAAGTGTCATCATTCACACTTTTTCTAATTCGTAATCCAATCAAACCGAAAATCGACCAGGGCTAGAGAAAACATTAGAGTTCACTTACATATTTCCAAATTCTTAATTCCCACACCAATTTTCAACTATAAACATTCAATATAGCCAAAAGATAGAAACTTTCACATTCGAAGTATCATCATTCACACTTTCTTAATTCATAATCCAATCTAACCGAAAATCGATCAGGGACTAGAGAAAACATTAGAGACTTAGAGTTCACCTACATATTTCCAAATTCTTAATTTTCTACACCAATTTTCAGCTAAAAACATTCATATAGCCAAAAGACTGACACTTTCGCATTCGAAGTATCATCATTCACACTTTCTCAATTCATAATTCAATCTAACCGAAAATCGACCAGGGCTAGAGAAAACATTAGAGTTCACCTACATATTTCCAAATTCTTAATTCCCACACCAATTTCTAGCTAAACACATTCAATATAGCCAAAAGATCATAACTTTCTCATCTCACTACCCTAACTTCTACAAATTCTAAGCTCAAACTCAATATTAACACAAGGGCAAGTAACAAAAACCAATTTATGAACATAACCAACACTCAATATTAAAAAAACAGCAAGTCTTACTCGTAACGGTCACAAATTAAGACGTCTAAGGTCTCACAAACCCCCCTTTCCTTTCTAACATTATTTAAATCGGTTTTGAGTGTCGTCATAACTTGTGACCGTCAACAAGTAAAAACACAATCAATCTATCAATACCCAGATCAAATTAAACTCAAAAAATTCTAAAAAGAACACAGAAATTAGGGTAACATACTGCAAAAAGGATAATAGCAACAACAGCTTGAACAGATTGTTGAAGAAGAACACCCTTAACAACAGTAGATTTAGAGACCAAATTCTTTTCATCTTCATCTTTTCTAGAATGTAAACGATAATTATCAAGTGAACCCAACATTATATAAATCCCAGAATATGCCCAATACACAAATATTGGTGCAAATGTGCCCAGAATTTCATCTGACACCATTTTTTTCTTCAAATTAAAAATAAAATAATATTTAAATTGAAATAATTTAAATTGCCCTCCACACCATAAAAATTGATTGATCAACCCTAATTAAATTACATGACCCCAAATAAGAGAAATTAAATTGAATTAAATTAAATTAAATCAACCCAATAAATTAAATTAGGAAAATTTAATATAGAATCTAATTGGGTGATCTAATCTAGACCCAGAAAGTGGAAAAACCATATAAAGTAGGAAAATTTGAAGCTGGATCAGATGATTTTTTTGGGGGAGTAAAGGTTTGGAGGGCAAAAAGGGGATAATAATTATGAGGGAGAGAAAGGAGGAAAGTCAAGAGAGAGAAGTTTAATTTTTTTTAATTAATATACAGCATCTGAAAATAATTGATCAATGTAATAATTATAATTATTATTATTATTATTAAGTTGGTTGAAAATACTTTCTAGGGTTTTATAATAAAATTGCAGTTTTCGGTATTTCTAACAATGATGAAAATATCAAAGACGGTTTAATAGTTAAAACTGGTTTGATGTATAATAGATTCTGAAGATCGATGTAATAATTAATAATATATTATTATTATTATTATTATTATTATTATTATTATTATTATTAGTTGGATGAAAATAGGTTTTATAATAAAATCGCAGTACTCGGTACTCCTAGTAATGATGGGACTATGCTTAAATATCAAAGACAGTTTAATAGTTTAAACTGGTTTGATGGATTAGTAAGTCTTGCTTGCGACGGGTCATTATTTGTGACGGATATTTCGTGAGATAAAATGGATAGAAGCAGACCACAGGAATAGTGTTCGAGAGAGAGAAAAGGTGGGTATTTTGTGAGAAAAAACGGTATCCGTCACAAGTTTGCGACGGATAGTGTCGTTGCAAATAAGAATTTGTGTTAATGGATAATAGATTCTGAAATTGTTGATAACAAAATTTATAAGACTCGATAGTAGTTTTTAAGCTCAAATTTTCATTTCGGGTTATAGTATTTTTGTGACTTAAATAACTCTAAATTACAATATCGTTATGACTTGTAACACATATAAAATTGAATCAGAAACTAAAATTTAAAATCGAGAAAATTCGTGGTCGGTCTTAATTATGTGATTGATATTTTGTAGGTTTGTGTAATGTTTGTGGGAAGTGTGGATGGAATAGAATGAAAGTAGAGGAGTATTGTCAAATTTTGGTAGCTAATGTTAGGGTTTGGTTGTTATAATAATACTTCCTCCGTTCAAATTCATATTGCATGTTTCTATTTTGTACACTATTCACAATTGAACATTTAATCTCAATTTTCTTCTAATACGTAATAAAAAACATATTTATGTGGGGTCTTGTTTGATTCGTCTTTACAAGTACATTGAAAATATCTAACTTTTATAATTTTTGCAACTACATAGCTAAAGATATTTACCACGTAAAACGTGCGTTGACAAACGTGAAAAAGCAAACATGCAGTGTAGATTCGAACGGAGGAAGTAATAAATAAAGTGATGAAGTATTTATGTGTGGGCTTGATTTGTTTGACTAGGTATTTTTTTATTAGATATTTAAATATTTTAATATAAAAAATATTGATTGATTGGCCTATGGATTTTGAATGGTCTATGATGTTGATTGTTGAAGGTGTGGGGTTTTGATGAGGTGAACAATTGAAGATGGTGTGATTGATTACGTATTTTAGATGTTAATAAATTTGTTAATGGATTTCGAGGATTTAGTTGGTTAACGGTTTTGAATATAATTTGAATAGATCGCATATCATCATATATTTATCTAATGCAGAAGCCAAGCTGCTGACGTGGCATCACTAGAAAAAAGCTTTGTCCTACGTGTCCCGTTGTAAAGCATCCTAGAGCTATTATCCAATTAGATTCATCCTAGAGCTATTGTCCAATAAGATTCAAGATATGGTATAATGATATAATAACTATTCCAAGATTTCACGGACTAAATCTATTGAATCAGAAGATTTCATTCCATATATTGAAACAATAAATAATGACAGTTTTGGCTGAAGATTAATTCCGTAGCACGGCCTAAATCCTAGAGTTACCAATCCATAATCACCGAACAAAAAAATACCTACAAGTATTTTTTAGACTACATTTTCGATTTACATATGGGTCGGAATAATTACGGGTCGTAATACCTACAAGAATTTTTTAGACTACATTTTTTTATGGTTTAATCGTTATTAAATATGGGTCGGAATAATTACTCTTCATCGGTATATATACTTATGTGAGCGTCGTGATTTATTACACTACATTTTCGATTTATTGTAAGACATCTGACTATTCACGTGAATGCGAAACATTTTAACAACTACGGAGTATTTATTTAATATAGTAAATAGTAAATGAGTGGTCATTTAATAATTTTGGAATGTCTTCGTGTAAGATGTCGCGCGCAATAACTGTTATTTATTATATGAACATTTTTAATAAATATAATTAAAAATACGTTTTTTTAACCCAACTATACATTTACTACTCACGTCTCATCAGATTATTTACGTTTTGCTTTTATTGTACGATATGTAATATAAAACTTTATTTTATATATGGGTTACATATTTTAAAAATGGTGCAATGAGTAACTAAAAGTATACAAATTCTATTGTAAGTCTCGATCATCTTAATGAACAACTATATGATAGCTCATGTATACCGTCATACCGACATGTGTCATAAATAATTCAAAATTTATTTATATGTATATAATTAATCAGCTTTCTTTGATATTATTAATTACGGTATTCATCTAAAGTTAAAAACAGGCAGTAAATAATTAATTTGCTTATCTCCAATATTATTAACTATATTCATCTAAAGTTTAAAAAACAGACCCGTGAATTTTACGGGTTACAACCTAGTTAATAATTAAATCACTTAATTAGTTAAGTTATCTAACGTCAAGTTTTTTGAAAGTTTGTTTATTTTGTTCATTAGCCGAATTATTACGACTAGTTATTTGGTTGGATATAAGTTGGTCATTTCGATAGTTGAAAATCATATCATTGGACTACATAAGAAGTATGTAATATGTCACAAATAAGGGAGAGCGTCGGTGTTAATTACACGTAAGAGAAGACAATTAAATTATGCACTTAATATATGAAGAGGTATTTAGCCTTTTACAAATTCATGTATAATAGGTAGATAGCAAATCATTCCGCAAGATACCATAGTTTTATGTAAACATCAACTTTTAGACAATCAAATTAGTTATCTATAATAGGTAGATAGCAAATCATTCTCGCCTTTTAATATAAAAGAGTAAATTAGGGAAAAACCTCGTACGCTTCTATTTTCTTTTAATGGAGACACTTATGAAATTAGTTTACAAAATAAGGAAACAAAAATTTCACCATCCTACATAAAAGATATGGCTTTTAATACTAAAAATAAATGACAGAAAAATAAAATATTAGAATACTGCTCTTATATAGCAAGCTATAGCCTATAGGTAACACCAAAACAAGCACGAACACAACACAGACACGTAATATAACAGCCTATGAAATTTATGACACATACATGCTATTTTTTTTTTTTTTTTTTTTTTTTTTTTTTACGGGGAAAACGGAAAATATATTAATTAAGATAAGTCAAGCTCCGCCAAACAGAGGACGGATTCGGGTACATTAGTAACAAAAAAACGCTCACCCTCTGACAAACAAAGTCTAGCACAAAAGTGGGCTACTGTATTGCCTTCGCGCCTGATATGATGAATTCCTTTCCATTCGAACGAACCGATAGCATCAAGGATATCCCGGATACAGAGGCCAATTGGACTACGCATCGCCACCTTGTTGCGGACAGCATTAGTAACATTAAGGGAATCAGTCTCAACGCTAATGCCGCGCCACTCCATCCTTTCCGCTGCATTCAATCCCAGAATGATCGCTTGAGCTTCCGCTTGATCCACTGTCCATCTCGCCTTAATCCTCTTACTGGTCACCATTAAAACTCTTCCCTGCTCATCTCTAGCCACCGCGCCGAGTCCGACAGTACCGTCCTCGAAAAATGCCGCATCCGTATTAATTTTGATGGTATCTTCATCTGGGCAGGACCAACCGTGATGCATCTGCGCTGTAGTACCCCCCTGTCGCACTTCCTGTCTACTGACCAGTCCCTGGTACTCATTCACCATCCGCAAAAAACCCATAATCACTACCTCCGTATTACAGGCTTCCTCTTCAAAAACACGGTTGTTCCGAATAGTCCATACCGCCCACAGCATCGCAAGTAGCCTACCCTTCTCCTCCTCATCAACCTGGCCAAGAACCAACACCAGCCAGTCCGTAAAAGAGCGGGTTTGCGTTTCTGCCACCAAATTTCTGAACCCGCTTACCTCCCAAACCGGACCCGTCCAAGGACATTGAAACAGAGCGCGGACAACCGTTTCATCATGCCCATTACATATCCCACACCTAGCACTCGTCCCACAGTGACGATAAAACAAATTGGCCGTAACCGCAAGTGTCCCCGAGCAAGCTCGCCATAGAAAATGTAAGAGCTTTGGAGGGACATTGATTTTCCATAGATGCTTCCATATTCTCGTCTCATTACTCGCAGCACCGTGATCCACCGAATGAAAGGACCCCATACCCATCCAATATCCCGACTTCACCGTATATTCTTCATTCCTCTGTGGCCACCAATACAAGTGGTCCATCGGCAGGCTTCGGCTTAGCGGAATTCCCAGCACAGTATTGGATTCTTCTTCAGTCAGTAACTCCCTAACCACCTCCTCCCTCCACTCACCACTTTCAGAATTAATGAGATCCGCTACCCTCAGCGATGCGTCTGCATTCACGTTGGGAGCAGGCTGTTTCCATTCCCTCCCTGTTGGTATCCATGCCTCCTCCCATATATTGATAAGTTGCCCATTCCCAATCCTCCATCCCAAACCATCCTTGAGCAAAGATTTAGCACCCCATAGACTACGCCAAACGTAACTCGGGTCGAAGCCCCTGCGAGCCCCAAGAATGTCGGAATTTTTAAAATATCGAGCCTTCATCACCCGGCCAACCAAAGATGTAGGTTGAGTCAACAGTCGCCAAATTTGTTTAGCCAATAAGGCTTGGTTGAAAACACGAAGATCTCGAAAACCCATACCTCCCATAGCCTTTGGCGCACACAGCCGCTCCCACCTCCACCAGTGGATTTTCCGAGTTGTGTCCGTCGATCCCCACCAAAACCTTGCCATAAGCGCATGAAGCTCATCAACTAACCCACCCGGAATCGCAAAAACACTCATCATATAAGTTGGTATAGCTTGAGCTACCGCCTTAATGAGGATCTCATTTCCTGGTTTTAACAACATTTTTTCCTTCCAACCCCTCATTTTCTTCCACACTCGCTCCTTAAGGCTCTCAAAAATGACTCTCTTCGACCTCCCGATAATAGTTGGTAACCCCAAATATTTCTCATGTCTCGCCACCTCCCGAACACCAAGGGCCTCAAGTAATGCCGTTCTCACATATGGTACCACCTTTTTGCTAAAAACAACTTCTGATTTGGAGTAGTTAATTTTCTGACCGGATGCTCGTTCATAGCTACTGATAATTTCAGCAATAGTTGAGCATTCTCTCAAAGTCACTCTTGCAAAAAGTATACTGTCGTCTGCAAAAAATAAATGAGAAATATTCGGAGCACCTCTACAAACCCGAGCCCCATGAATCCTCCCCTGTGCTACCGCATCCTTAATTAAGTATGAGAACGCGTCAGCACAGAAAAGAAACAAATATGGAGAAATAGGATCCCCTTGGCACAATCCCCGACTCGGCCTAACCATACCCGAAGCCTTGCCATTAATCAACACCGAATGCGAAACTGTCGTAATGCACCTCATCACCCTACCCCTCCATCTAGCAGAAAAACCCATCTTCCTCATGACTTCATCGATAAACACCCATTCGACTCTATTATAAGCTTTGCTCATGTCTAATTTCAGGGCAATAGATCCGTGCTTACCTTCCCCCCCGCGCTTCATAGAATGGAAGGTCTCAAAGGCAATGATGGCATTATCGGTAATAAGTCTTCCCGGGGTAAAGGCACTCTGGTTCTCAGTTATAAACCCATTCAGGAAAGGTTTCACCCGGTTCGCAAGCGTCTTGGAAATAATCTTATAGATCACATTACAGAGACTAATTGGTCTGAACTCTGTAATTTTCTTCGGTGAGTCACATTTCGGTATAAGCCCCTGCGAGCCCCAAGAACTCTGTAATTTTCTTCGGTGAGTGACATTTCGGTATAAACATGCTATTTAAATTCAATGCAATATATATTTTATAGTTATAAACCCGGACTATAACTAATTCTCATTCACACCCAAACCTATCTTCTAATCATTCTCTTTTGACATTTTACTTCTCGTCTAAATTATACTCACTCCGTCCCGGTCATTTGTTATCTATTGTGTTATACACAAAGACCAAGGAAAGGTTGAAAAGTACACAAAAGAAACATTAAATAAAGAACAAGAGACTCACTTGCACAATAATTAAATAAAGAACACTTGACCCACTTGCCCCAACTTACCCTATTTAGAAATAGATAACAATTCATTGATACACCCATTTAAAGAAATAGATAACAAATGACCGGGACGGAGGGAGTAACATGTTTAGGCATATGTCCTACAAATATCGGGTATCCGACACCGCGTCAGACACGGAACGATTAGTTGGGAGGAGTGTCCTGCTACCTAAATTCAAGTGACATAATGCAAAGCTTGTAATCTATAATAAAAGAAATTCCATAGCATCTTTCCAAAATCTATTCATCTTTGATGCTATTATGCATCAGTAAAAAAGTTATTCAAACCAGAACATTCCCAGATCTATATTCTGCCAGGTATTATGTAAACATAAACATACTTAATTACTTATCTCAGATAAATTGAGATCTGAGTTGTACCTGTTATTCCACTTTATTAAAGTGGATTCATTCCCAAAATAACTAAAATTATCTTAATGATTAGGGCACTAATTACTTATGCCTGCAACTAATTAAACATAAATAATTTGTCTGCATTCTAGAATCTAGCACATGCAGTTTGAACTTTGAAGTCAATCATACTCAGTTTTACAGCAGCAGAATACCTTATCTGAAACTATACAAAAACATTAGAATTCCAAAATAATATTCAATTTTACAGGTGAACCAGTTGTCACTGAAACTTCTATCAGTCATGTTACAGAAACACCCTTTGCAGGAAATCTCTTGGAACACAGTTTTACACCAAGATATGGAAAAACTGCAAAAAAAGGTTTTATAATAATAATTTATGTAAAACCGTCTTGCATAAATATTTAATAGTTTTGGTGTCGCTGAATCAAATTGATTCCAAAAATTTTGGTGGATTGACAAGAATGTAGGTACCTATGTCTTATGTGAATAAGTCCTGGGAATCGCGTTTGTCGGTGACTGTAGGAAAGCTCAACTTCGCTTGCTTAGTTCGCTTGGTAGCAACTGAAAAAGAAAATGTGTTTACTATTAGGAACAGAAATGACATTTTTGAAGATTTTTCATTGCAAATGGATAGTGCCATCAATAAGCATACCAGTTTTATCCTTGTCCTTTTCGATTGATGATATTACATCCGATTTCCAGCCTTCGTAAGCATGCTTCTCCATTTGTTTGCGTTTCTTGTAGTGCGAAGACTGCACAAAATGTTAACAGAAGTGTTACTCTATCAGTGTCTTTCTTGCCTTAACTTTTCTTTGAACTTTCAGGATAAGCTTCAGAGCTTGTGTTTTGAGTTATATCAGATACTAGATCATGAAGCACACATGGGCGGATCGTGAAGCACAGACTCAGGGCGGCTAATTTTTTATCCCTCAACCTCAGGTTGAAATATTCGCTGATCAACCATTGGATCAAGGAGGCACAAACGATAATTATGAACTAAAATGTATATGAACTGAAAAACAGGAGTCAACTAAGTAGGATCAATCGCATTTGCGCGAATGCTTCTGAATTCCTCCTCTCATTGTACTAAAGTTTTAAGTTATAGATAAGTTGGGTAAGAAAATAAAGTTATTATCAGCAGGAAAATGTGTTGGATCATAAGAAAATGTTCTTCAGCTGAACCCAAAAGCAGTAAATGCAGTAAATTGTAGAAGACGAGTTTGGATCCTAAGTAGAATCTCACCAGGTGATGTGAATTAGTTACAATCTATCCGTGTATTTTAGAATGCCTAAACGACAGACAACAATGACGATGAAGATTGCCAGTATAATACACGGGCAGGGGAATTTGAATCAGATAACCTATTATCCACAGGCTAGTGGTAGATATTACTCACAATGAAAATCGAATACCAAACTAATATATAGTTTAATTATATAGCATAATAGCACAGGGAAAATTATGCTAAATATACCTCGTTTTCTTCATCGGACATGTATCCACCCTCCTCGTAACTCCTTTTCTCAGGAAAAACATCCAAAAGTTCTGAAATTACAAAATACCATCATAAGAATCACGTCTTTTCAGTCCACAAATACAAATCTAAAAGTGTTGGGACGAGTGTTACCTCTGTTCCCTTTCACTTCTTTGGGATCTTTCTTTTCGTTAAGCACACCAAAAACGTCATGACAGAGGTCCTTCATCGAATTAGAAACCTACAGATGAATCTAGATTTTTTACACAACGCTCTAGACAGGAAAAAGCCATCAAGTAGAAGTAAATCAGGAGTGAAGCTTTTTAATATGGGCCAGTAATTACTTACACTGGAAAATTCAGCTTCTGAAGCCCCACAAAGTTCTATCAGTTTTATTTTGTCGGCCTTAAGCTGTAGGAACAAAACACAGATCGATCATATAAGAAGGAATTATACACATTACATACTTGGGATTGAATAGATAATTTACGAGGACGTACCTTTTGCTTTTTAGCACATAAATAAAATGCCACGCCAAGAAACACAGGTCGACTGAAATCAGTGCTAGCACGCCTGCTAGCCGGAAGAGAAGCAAAGAACCTCTCTTTGTAACTGTAATCAATACGTCAAATTAGCCTCTCAATCACGGTATTCTTACACTTTCCGCATGTCACTAAAATCAATAAGGTTTTCACTCAAACAATGGAATATGCAATAATCTATACAAGGATAATGTAAAAACCACTATCTGAATGACCCATTGTTTGGATAGAGCGATTTGGAAAGAAATGGAGGGTGAAGTTTAATAACTATGTTAACATTTTGGGTGCATTTTCCTACCTCTAAGTCAAATCAAAGCCTTTGAACGCCGGGAAGATTCAGAAGAAAAATAACATTCCTCCATTCCCCGAACTCTCCATTTCTGTTACCACCATCGCCTATCCTTCCCACCAAATATCCAACCCGTCCAAGACTCCAAATAATAGCTATATATCAACGAAAATGCAGTTAAAACATAGGTGTCAGTCCTCATTTATTTACACACCCGTGTACAAGTCTACAATCATGTCTATTGTCTAACAAGAGATCACGAGACATGACAAGTACTTGAATCAACAAAACCTTGCATTGAGGTAATTCGAAAAACATCGGAAAGATTTGGAACAAAAACCACATTTCTCCATTCCACAAATCCGCCATCTCCCTTCCCTCCATCCTCTCCCCTTCCCTTCAAGTATCATATTAATACATGCTCTAAATGATAGCTACAAGGGTGTCAGTCCCCCAATATTCAGATACATCCTAGTACTAGTGCACAACCATTTCCACCAACATATACATTACTCCCTCCATCCCGAATCACAATCATTTGTTTACCTTTCTTTTTTTATGACGGGTATTTGAATCAATGTTAAAAAAAATGATTAGGACAGTGGACTAGTATGAGTGCAAAACCATTTGCGCCAAAATATACATTACTCCCTCCGTCCCAAATCACAATCATTTGTTTACCTTTCTTATTTTTTTTATCACGGGGTATTTGAATCAAAGTTAAACAAATGATTACGACAGTGGGCGCATATAACAAATACTTGAATCAACAAAACCTTTCATTGATGCAATTCAACAAACAGTAGACGGGCAACTCAACACTCAACGCCGATTCAAAAACAAACCATGTAATAATAGTAATTACACTTTCAGTAAACTGAATACTTACAGTTTCAATCCTTTTCTCACAATCGGAATGATCCGAACACATCCGAATTGAATCGCCAATTCTCGAATATCCAAATTATTCCTATAATACACAAAACTCAATTCAAAACTTCATCCTCTCGAAAATCGCAATCGAAACAAACCTAAAAACACAAGAAGAACATAACCTACTTGACATCAAGGACGTTTATCAAGGAATTGAATGATCTAGTGTACGCTTTCTCCGACATCCCGCTTAATCGTATCGCACTTTGTCGATCAAATATAACCTCGTATCTATACACACAATCAAATCCAACAAATCCCCAAATCAATTTATATAATAATTAAGTCAACCATTAAAAAAATTAGGTTAAAATCGAGATGAACTGAACTCACTTGTTTGCGGCGATTTCTAAGCAAATGATCGCCTTACAAATCTCACCCTGAAAACAGTAAAACAAAAAAATCAGAACAAATCTAAAAAAATTAGGTCTTTTGATGAAGAATCTGATAGGGGAAGAAGAAGAATCAATTACGAGTCCGATAGCGGAAGAATCGAATTTGACATCGGAAAGACGGCGAAACTCGGCTGCTTTTCGGATAACCGGTTTGTTGTCGGCGAGGTCGAGCTTTTTCGCAACCTCGGTGATGTCCATTGATGATAGTATGTGAGATTGAGCTTGAGATGAAGATGAAATTAGGGTTGAAATAATGAAGGTGCTGGAAGAATGGAAGGTGGTATTTATGGCGCGAATGTTTTCGAAATTTTAAGCGCCATTCATTTGGCGGCAAAACTCCAAAGGGGATTGGATATTTGGATCACATATTTGGAAAACCGAGTCGTTACGGTAATTTTGTGTAGAACCGTTTTAGTCGTTACGGTAATTTTGTGTAAAACCGTTTTATGAAGATTAGCTGGTAGAAAATGAACATTCGAGGTCGTATGGGCGGAGTTTAGTGGTTAAAACTTGAGTGAAATTTCAGGAGACCCGGGTTCAAGCATCTCCAAGAGCAAAATCTTGTGGTACATTCATGGCCCGAGTCCATAGTGGGTAATTAAGAAAAGATTTTTCTAACGTCTGCCCTTTAAAGATTCTGAAAGTGAAGGTTCAATTGACGCGTGGACTCTTGCAAAATTGCAAGTCCGTCCAGACTCCCTTAGAGGTTGTTGGAACTTATGTACCACTACCCTCAGGCCTCGGCGCAGTTGGGTACACAAATATCCCCCCAAAATTCACAATCGCTCTCGTTTTCTTGGTGTTTTCTAAAATTTTCCGTGAAACGTACCGTACTTAGTTTAGACAAATGATGTGAGATTTGAGGTTGTGCATCCCAAATCGGACGTCATCCCGCCTCTTCTCCTTAGCGGTAGAAGGCCGAGGGATACGGTGATATAATGCTTAATGTCTCGAGTTAAGCAACTTTTGGCATTCACCATTCATGGGGAAATTTGCTTTCGCAAATACAACATTTTTTTCAAGACAAAACAAGATACAATGTGAAGTTGTGAACCACAGCCATATGAAGGCGAGGCCGAATCCTGAAATATACCATGAAGAAAGGTAACTCTACTATAACACAGTAACAGAAGAACCGCCCTTCTGAGTTCTGGCTTCTGAAGACGATGCACTGGCTGCCTGACGTCTCATTCAATGCCACTGCTTTCAACCAACTGAAAATACCATGAAAGATTCAGTAAAGTAGGTTGCCGATAAAATCATTTTTAAAAAAAGCGAGAAGAAAGCAGATTACCAGAGCACCCGCTCGCTCATAGGCTTCCATAACTTTAGGATCTTCTTCATCTTCATACCCGAGTTGTAGTATCCGTGGACCATTTATTGACCAAAACGCTCTTCTACCAGCCTCCTGCAGTACCATTATAATGTTAAAGATTCATACAAGTAAAACCTAAAATGTTTCATAATCAACATATTACTGAGAAGCAGTGGTGGAGCGGGGGGGAGGGGGACTAGCAGAGGGTGGTCGCCCCGCTGGTGTTTGAAAATTTCGAAATTTTTAGTTAAAATTTTCGATTTTTTTTAGATCCCCTTATAATATTACCCTTTCGCCCCGCTGAAAATTCTCGCCCATGCTAACTTAAAATCCTGGCTCCGCCACTGCTGATCAAAACAAATCATTCGGGTTACACTAGAAATTTTACCTGTAATACAATCAGGTAGATTGCTTCAATTGCTTGTACACGAACCTCAGTATCGGTTACCTGTTCACGTTCAATCGATAACGCACTTGCAAGTTCACTAGGCATTTTGGATGTATCTTCCTGACTGTAGATCTGGAGTAAATGGTAGTATATAATAAACAAAAGTCTCATAGCCTATACCAGCAGAATTCACTTTTAAAATTTATCGATAAACCGGCAGAAATTGAATACTAGTCTGTACCTTGTTTCCAGCTACTGGCAAAAGTAGAGCAGGCCACAGAAATTCCGATGTTAAAAGCAAGTTAGGCAACTTAATTTCAGCATCAAAGCAGCAATTACGGATAGTTCCTACGACCTGGAAACCACGAGGTTACAATCCAAATCAGTGCCAAGCTTCAAGAAATATTACCAAATACTTTAAACCTTCCGATTTATCTTAGCCGTTTGACTATAATGGTCAAACGAAAACAACCTCGACAATAAATTTCTCACAATGTACAGTAGCTATAACCTTTTTAAGATCATATGAAATTTGTGGTTTCGATAAATCATCAAGAACGAAGTTCAGAATTAATGGCCAACGAGTAAACCTATGTTACTTCGACTTAGCTAGTGTTGGACATGACACGGTGTCAGAATGTTGGATACGGGTTTTTTCCGCAACAATAAGTCTCATTGAAAATGGACATATCCGTCACAAGTTGAAGACGGGTCAAGTAATACACAAGCTGGTAGATAAGACAAAAACAAATTGCCTAGGGAGTAGCATTATGTTTTTGTCTTATCTAACCACTTGGGTATTACTTGACCCGTCATCAGCTTGTGACGGATATGTCCGTCTTCAATGAGAATTTGCGTTTCCGTAAAGTTTTTATCGTTTGGTCTAAAATGAAATGCCGAAGTGGAAGTGCCGTGTGCGACAGACACTCCAAGTGTTGGATACGCCACACGCAGCCAAGTGAAGTGCGGAGTAACGTAGTTCAGACAGTTTGACCACGACAGTTAAATGCAGACAGATAAGTTTGGCATAAAAGTAGTAAGGAAACGCGGCGTTTTCGTTAGGCATGCTGAGCACATCATGACCCACATATATGAATATCTAGTCTACGACACCAGTTATTTTTATCTCCGACAATTTTATCTATGACAAGGCCAGCACGTCTAAGTTACAGCAGATTATTAGCAGTTTAGCACATCAGAATAGATACATTCTTTAGTAATTATATTGGCAATTTTCAACTACATACCCCCCTTTTCCGCAATGGGCTTGGTGAATCAAATTGCATAATTATCTGCTTTAGAAGGCCACGTTTGGGGTCCAACAAAACCTCCCTTCCTGCTTCTTTCTTCGAGATGTTGGTAAGAATAGAACCAACATGCTCAAACGGATCACCTAAAATATAGCAACGCAGAATAAAGATAATAAAAAGTAATATGAAGAAAGCCGTAATACAAGAAAACAAGCGCAAATGTATACCTTGTCTCTCATCAGGTGTTCTACAAAATGACCTCACAAGCTTCATAACGTAAAGTCCGTGCATTTTCTCATTCTCAACCTGAAAGCATCGACAAATTTCAACTGAAGGATCCACGCGCGCGCGCGCACACACACACACACACACACACACATAAGAAGACTGCTTGAAAATGTAACAAATAATAAAACCTTGTCACAATTTCCAACTAACCACAATCAGAAGTCAGCGAAAATCAATACAACCACCCTAAAGCATGGCAATGCAAAACAAAAAGGCTCGCCTCTAATACCGTCCGGTTAATATTTTGGTTGGCAAGGACACATATCTTCTCTATGTTTGAAAAAATAAGAGGTGATACTGAAACACCAGAAGACACGTTAACGACAGACAGAACTCAACGCACCTGCAGTAAGGAAGAAATACCAGCATCGAGCTGAGTGAGGTTAACCAAAAGCATAACCAGCAATCTCTTGATAGGAGACTCTGGCTTGTATAAGATTTCCAGGACTGTATTGACCAGTCCTAAAGATACCATCTCCCCTGCTAGATCTGAATTCTGGGACAAATTTATAAGAGACTCTGCTGCAGGTTCTGAGACTTCCTGCGGATAGGTACAGTCAGGAGACACAGATAAGAGCATGACAAACAGATCAATCATAAGTATCTCTCAGCTTCTTTGCAAAACAACAGTCTACATAAACATGCTTTCTAATGTTTGCTTCTTAACTAATAAATTTCCAGAAATTCATGGTGGGCACTCCCCTAGATCCGCCCCTACCTAAGTGAAGACTAATCAAAGTATGCCACTCAAATTTCCAAGATATGGCAGTGAAATAACGACCATACCTTACTAAAGGTTTATCTGATTTTACTCTTTTAACCATAAGGCACCCAAAAAAAGCAGAATATGTACTCTGCAACATCTGTGTAAACTCAAACACCCAGAGGAAGGTGTTGTAGCAATGCTTGAACTTCTGCCATCAGTTCAATATTTCAACTATAAACTAAAGATGAAGAGCTAAAATAGAAGACTTGAATGCACCTTGGGATCGCCTAAAAGATGAGATAGTTTAGTCAGCAGGATTTTGGAATATTTAGCCAGGGATTGCATGCCGTCTTCAGACCCAGTCAATCCACGAACAATGTCTACTGCTGCTCTCTTCACCTGAATGCATTATATAAAAAATAAATCAGCCATACAGCACTAACAGAATACCCAAAAAAACAGCACTAACCTTCAAAAACATCAAACTAGCTGACTATGTCAAGTTTTTTGTGGAAGTTGTAAACTTTGAATCATATAACAATAAAAAAAGTTTAAGTTAGTGTACAAAGTTCCACACATCTTCCTAGAAGAACTTGTTGCAAGGCGTCAACTAATCAACAGCAGAGATTTGCGATGGTCAAAATAGTACATTATCTCGGTAAGTTAATGCTCACTAAATGACACTGCCAAATATGGACAATGACACTATAAAGCGCAAAGAGACCAAGAAAGTACAGCTATAGAATTTTGACCACATACTATCCACCCTCTTAACACATCTTCAAAGGAGCCCTCTGAAGGAAGAGGTTTATTATGAAGCCGTGATGCAAAAATATGTAAAAGCCCCCTTGAAATTTGCAGAAGATGACAGTGAGCTGAGGTAAGGGCAATGACACACTACACCGTTGCGATAAAGATCAGATTTTTGTACTGACAAACTATGTTACTCCGACTGTAATTACGACCGCGTGAATTTGCATACGACACCTGGCACTCAAAACTCAAACATGAAAATGCCACTTGGGAGTTGGGACCTTCATTTTAATCCAAAAACATGACAATTGTTCATACAATAGGCAAGGTCGACACTTAATCCCGAAGCCATGTCAGATACTTCTAAACATGTCACAGCAACATAACTAACAAAATACTACACAAAATTATATCTCCAAGAGCTTCCAACTCTCCCTATGGAATCACAATTCAATTGAGGTACCACGTCACCCGATTAGCCACATCAAACACACTAACTTCTGATATCGGTATGTAAGGCTCTATAGTAGGGAAAATCTTTCCGGCTACCTTTAACTACAAAGCAGATGACAACTGACAATTCAATCAACCTCCAAAACCCCATCATTGCATATTGGGGGTATGCTAAGTAGGCATAAGGATCCTCTCCATTTCCTCTCTAGGATTCATACAATAATAGGGTTTATCTATTTGATGAAGCTAGACTACGATCCAGTCCGTTGAAAATAAATGGACCATCCATTTCCTTTGGCTCTGCTAAGCAATAAAAATTGATAGCATTCGCTACCCCCAAATCCCAAAAAATTAGTTAAAATTATCGATTTCTGCAACCCGAAAACTCTGAAAATCGGGCCTTAGTACAGATTAAACTACAGGAAGAAAGTTTTCTACGCAAATTTCATTTCTAGCACGGCTCCAGATAATAAACCCATCAAATATCCAATGCATCAAATATGCCACCCTAAACCCCAGCTAAACTTCACATTTCTGTAAAAACAACATTGCATTTGAGAATAATAACACAAACCCATTAACAAACATCAAAAACCCATTAAATTCAATGCTTGTGATTTGTGAATTACTTCAGTAATTACTTAACCCTTAATCCCATTTTTTAGTTACTGTTTTAATGAACAATACCGGAACAATTAAATTAAATTAAATTAAATTAAAGAAGTAAATAAAAAGATGCATACAGGAGGAGAAGGAGATGAAAGAAAGTCGATGAGTTCTTCAAGTTCAGTCGCCATTGTTGTTCCTTTTGTCGTTTTTCCAAAGACTCAAAGAGAGGCTACAGGTTTAAGCAAAGCAAAGCAAAGCGAAGTCCTATTTCTATTCGATACCCTTTGATCAACTCGGTCGAAACATTTCGGGATTTTTGATCGAACCGGATCGAACCTCACCAAATTGGATCAAGCATTCTGAATCGAAGACCAAATAAGAATTATGGGGTGAACCGAAGATCGGACCGTCTTGAACCTGACCAAATTGGACCAAACATTCTGAATCGAAGAACAAATAAGAATTATAAGGTTAACCGAAAACCGGACTATATTAATATTGGTTTAATTCAGTCTGGACTAAAAACACGTTGATCGGACTGGACTGGACCGGACCAAAGCTAATATCTTCCAAAAGATAATTTTTTTTGATTTATTAAGTTAACGTATATAATTGTTTTGTTCTTGATCCAAACTTTTCAATTGGTTTTTTTAACGTGGGTAAATTTCCATAGAGAATGCAAATTTAAATTCAAATTTACTATAAATAAAAAAATATCTTAGAAAAATCGTTGATAAAATTTTCGATCGACAATCTCTTGGAAAATATTACTTTGAAATTAAATAAATATTTGTTTTTGTATTTGATTTTCTAACGTGTTTTTGGAAGTTTACGAAGCCATAGACTCCGTATCATATATGTTAAATAATGTCAATGAAAAAATTATTTGGTCGCTTTGGTGCAGTCCAGTTCAGTTCGATCAATGTGTTTTTAGTCTAAACTCGATCAAACCAATATCAATATAGTCCGGTTTTCGGTGAGATAAAATTGAAGAAATTGTATTGTATTAGCATATTATATACCATATTCTCGAATTATTACATTTTTTATCTTGTAAATTATATTTTAAACTTTTTTGGCTTAACATTGAACTCTATACATTAGTTATATCATAACCGTATTTTCGTCTTTGCTAACTCGAGTTCTTAATTGACCTATTATTCTATTAATTAATTCGTTATTTACCAAACCAATTACTCCATAATTATATTTTTTTTTTCTATCAACTAATTTTACTTAAAAATTCTCAATTTCAATTCAATCCCACGTATTATAACCAATGCATATTACCGAGGTCGCGAAAAAGCTCGGGCGCCTCGCTGACAACAAACCCGTCATCTGAAAAGCAGCCGAGTTTCGCCGTCTTTCCGATGTCAAATTCGGTTCTTCCGTTATCGGTCTCGTAATTTATTCTTCTTCCCCTTTCCGATTTTTCATCAAAATACCTAAATTTTTAAATCGTTTCTGATTTTTTGTTTTACTATCTTCAGGGCGAGGTTTGTAAGGCGATCATTTGCTTAGAAATCGCTGCAAACAAGTGAGTACCCAATATCGGAACAACCTCCGTTTCAAACTTATACACGTATATCGAGCTGGAACGATATCCAGAGCAACAGACTCATTAACCAACCAAGCAAAGGTATATCAATCAATCCAATTTTCAGCACTAAAACATCAAAATTAACAAGCCAACTGCAGTAAAACTCCCCATCACGCAAGATACCTGTACAACTTTCGGTCTGCACTATCCCTCTCCAAGAATTCCCGTTCTATGAGGGACTCGATACGCTTCTTGATCTCCACGGGATTGGGCAAAAACCGAGACTGCAATTGTTTTGTGACTTCGGCAATAATATTATTATGATCAAGTACTTTCCTCGACTTCATTATCCTCACTACAGCAGCCTCTATCTGTGGTTTTCTATCCTCCTCCACTCTTTGTCGGGTCTCCTGTTTCTCGGGCTCCGACTCTTTCTGTGCTACAACTGTTCCTATCTTCACCTTATAGAACTTGCTTGTGAACTTATCATTGAACAAGAAGGAATCATCCTCGCCTATATCTTTGCTCATGGGTTCTTTCCGAAGGACATTTTTCCCCTTCACGAGAGCCAACGACTGCAAACATCTCTTCAGTTCAATAGAAGGAATCTCGGTGGCCAGCTCAATTTCCCGGTATGTGAGTTTATCGGAATTATTGAAGAGCATAAGGATACACATTTGATAGGTGGAGACATTGAGCTCATGCTTCTGACCCTTACCAAAGGTGGCTTTTAAATCAGCCGTGCCCATGTTAGTTTGCCACGATAATCTTCTACCAGTATGTGTCCCGAGGTAATATGACCGAAACTTTTCACAAAGTACAGATACTTCTGCAGGCAAGTTGCAAGGAACATTTGGTTGAGTCGGCCAAGACCCGGTTGTTAAAACTTGCACAACCAGTGAGGGGGCATCTCCTAACTCGGAACCTTGACTCGCGTAAAATCCCTGTATTGTATCCTGAGATGTTTTCATGTCCGTGAACATGCCTTCGAGCTTGGATGTAAACTGATAGCCACACTCCGTCTTGAGCTTCACTATCAAGCTTCTCTCGGCATCGTCGGACACCGTTTTTCCAGAGAGCAGTCGCTTGGCCAAATGCTGTTTGTAGTACTTCTCGAAAACGTCTTTTTCTTGCAAATACCTGAATAACATCATGACTTTATCTAGTACAACCTCCACATCCTCCTCACTGACACCCTTGAGACCTTTACGGAGTTTGTCATCGACAAAGAGAGAGATAAACTCAGGAGAACGGGGGTTCAAATTGATAAAGTACTCAAATGAGGAATTCAAAGCATTCTGGAATGTCTTGTCATTACCAAAAGCTAAACCTATGATTTTATCGTACTTATCTTTCTCATCTAATAGACGTTGCACAAACTCGACAGGGTCCTTCACCCGTTCGGGATCAGTAACAAGCTGCTTTCCTGTGTCTCTGATATGAGAAGTCATCACATCTCGGACGGTGTTGGAACCATTGGTGACCCGACGGAACAAGTTATACATTCTCCCGAGGTCTTCATATTTGTCATCAAGAAGCATTTTCACCAGACCTGAATTCTCCATGTGCACAAGCCTAAGCATGTGGTTCGCAATCATCTCCTTCTCAACCACCTTTGTTATCTTTTCTTCACTCCTGAGGTCCAAATAATGAAAAACCCTATCAATTTCTTCATATAACCGCCTCTCAGCCTTTCTAAGGTAATCACCACAGTCACAGCACTCAATGAACTGCTGAGATTCAATTTGGTAGAAATTAGCAGAAACTTCAAGAAACGGTTTCTCAAAGTCCTCTTGGTAAACAGAAGTTCCGAGATCCATAAACATCTTAGTTATGTTCCTCATGAGCCCCCGGTTTATAACTTCTCCAGTTCTCTCTTTCAAAACTAGTTCAAGAAGGGTGCTTAGAAGTCTTGGTTGTATATTGCTCGAGTGAATAACATTGTCTCTCCACAAGTTCAAGCCGAGCTCGTAGACAGGAGTCTTGTGAGTGCTAGGAACAAACGTCCTGTCCATGTACATCAGTATGTCTCTGATCATTTGCAATGCTTTGTTATGTTCAGCCCATTTTCTGTTCAATTCCTCAAGGAACGAGCCTCCTTGAGAAGCTTCTATGGACTTTGCAATTTCTTTCAAATGAGAAGTCATAGTCACCACAAGCCCAGAGTATAACCTCTCACCATATTTGTGGAGAACCATGTTGTAAGCATTTCTGTAGACATAGCAAGGATGTAATCAGAGCGGAAATGAGAAAACATGAGAGCGTAGCAAAAACTGAATATGCAGTGCGCCACAGCAGGCCAAAAGAAAGACAAAAATCTAGAAAGGTATATGAAAGGAATCAGATCATCCCGACCAAAGGTGATAGTACAGCATAAGATAACGAGGAGAAAAGAAAACACTCAGAATGTGAAAATTGACAATAATAAACAGATAAAACTTCGTCGCTTCAAAACTGAAAATATCATCTTGCTAGTACAACTTTCTTGCCCCTATTTAACCAACAAAATTTAACATACAATGCAAAACAAAACCATCACTTGATAGGGAACTGCTTTCAGATGATCAGAACCAATATCAAAGTAGAAATAACTCACAACTTCAACGCGAAATTCCTAAACAAGAGAGCAAAAAGATTTATAAAATACTTCTTGCTTTTTCTGACATTCAACTACTAGACCTAAGCAGTATTTTGATGTATACTTCTCAGTTTTACCATACATAGCTTACCACTCCAAGTATTTCCAGTCACCCTCCAAACATTTGCAAAAACCCATCCCATTGCCACGAGACTAGAATGTTGAGTCTGAATAGCTGTGCCGTAAGAAGATACTTATCAATCATTTTCAGGATGATTTATAAGCTTGTCCATCTTGTCTCCAAATGATGAACCATGACTAATAGGTAAGCAGATAACTGGACAAGAAGAATAACCTGGACGTGGGAAAAACCAATAATGAGGCGTTTGGTTCGGGAAAGGGTAAGAGATGGAATCAAGAAAGGGAAAGAGGGGGAAAGGAAGGGGATTCCCTTAGATTATTGTACTTTTTTAGTTAGTAAAACATAAAAAAATAATCTTCATTCCACCATTAGCATACCAACGACCACCACAAAAACAACCGCCACCCACAACCACTACAACCAACACCATCAACGGTAACTCCCCTGATCCCCGCCGTTGCCAGCATCCCTGGTGTTGTTCTGCTCTCATTGAACCCTAAACCCAAACCTCGTCGAACTCAGGGGGTTTTAGGGGTGGGTTGATAGGGAGCATGTGCGGGGCTGATGCCCGGCGACGGCGCCAGGGTGGTGGGAGGTGGGTATGACAGTTGGTGGTGGTTGGAGACGGGTGTGACAGTTGGTGGTGGGTGATGTGAGGGACGAAAAATGGAGGTTAAAATATCAAGGGAAAAGGGAATGGGTTACCTTAGGGGGGGGGGGGGGGGTGAGGAGAAAGGATGTAGAGGAGTTTAGGGGTAAGGAAGGGGGAAAGAGGATGAGAAAATATGGTAAACAAACAACAACAAAGGGTTTTAGTGTTTTTTATTCCCTTTCCTAAAGACCCCAAACCAAACGCCCCCTAATATTCGATTCCTTTTTATCGGCAAAAAGAATCGAATGGCCAATCAGATTGAAAGTTAAAATCTAAGATACACAAGCCAATAACATTAACTAAGAAATCGGCATTTAACCATGAATCAGTGCACCCGACTTTTTTTTTCAAGGTCTAGTCGAGATCCAGCGTAAAGTACATGTAATAGCATAATGATCCATAATACAACATTGCATCAAAGGCTTCCGCCCATGCGTCCTTAAACTTCAGTTGATTAATTACATGCAATGAGAAACTTGAAGGCTATTCAACTAATACATTGCCTAGACGATGAAATACATACAGAAATCACAATGTTCCTTGATTTAAACTTGGACGTCTCAAAAAGGTGAACCAAATAGCCAAATTAGGTGGACAGTTGCCAGTTAGAAAAGAGCAGTTTGAAGGAGTAAACATTACAAATCGAAGTATGGTACTGGAGAAAGAAGATTACAGCAGATTTTACAAGAAACAAGGCTCGAAGCAAATCAAGCAATCCATAAAACTGAAAGTGGGATTTTAAAAGGCAACAGAAGTTTTTTTTTGTATTTTCAATTACCTCACCGTAAAATCACAAATAAACCAGCAACACAAACAATCGGTATTTAAACACTATACAGATTTAAAGTAGACCATTATCCTAGATTAACAACTCACACGTAATTGTTAGCCTTACAGTAACACACGAATAATAAGCCGATTCACCAAAAGGGAATGCTTATAGCAGAGAAAGCTGAACATGAAAGCCACAGGGTTCAAAATCAACCAGATAAAGAGCGAAATTCAGCCATATAAATCATAAAAGCAAGTACACAACGGCCGTTTCTCAACAGCCACAGTTGAACCCTCTCCGATTATTCCGAGTTATTGATATCACAGCCTACTCCCTCAATCTTATATACTAACTAATACGTGGAAAAAACCTCGGTAATTAGCACCGGACCATTATTTCTAATACAATCAACAAATGCAAGGGATCATCATAACATTTTGGTTCCAATTTCCTAGCTAGTTAGCACGGGACCAATATTTCGAATACAATCACCAATGCAAGGCTTCATCATACCATATTCGTTCAAATTTCCTAGGTGATTAGTACTAAACCATTATTTCGAATACAATCAACAAATGCAAGGCTTCATCATAACATTCTGGTTCCAATTTCGTCTAAATCACTCTTCATCCCTAACTAACCAACGAATTCAGATCAGAACACAGCAGAAACATCACGCTACGTCGAATCAAGATCATTTCTTCGATTTTCCTTCAAATGAAACACGAATTGCACCAAAAACAATAGCTACAACTTCTTCCTAACAATCAAATCATAGCTATTCATAACAAAAACAAACAAATGGCAATCAATAACCTAAATTAACAAATAATCAATCAAAATTATGATAACAAGAACAAGATTATATACCTGTAAAGCTCCTCAAAGCTAAGATTACTAGAATTATGATTATAAATCTCATGAATAGCATGTTCCAGAACTTTCCATGTTTTATCGCCGTATTTCGGATCAACAACAACCTTATGTTTAAACGCCTCAATTTGAAACGGTTTTCTCCTCTGATTGCTCATTTCTTCGCAATAATTTCACCCTAAATCCTCTCAAATCCAGAAAATCCCCAAATTAAACCAATTTTCAAGCGAATTAAATAAAGAAATGATTAAATGCGCGCGAAAATAGTCCAAAATCAAATCAATTAATCGGCGATTACAACGAATAAAGAAGAAACGCGGTAAGATCAAGGGTTTTGAATTGAATCGAATTAGGGTAAAGATTGTCGGAGAAGCTGGAAATTGATTTGGGGGAAAATAATTGGATATATTATATATATGTATGGATAATGATTTGGTTTGATGGTTCGATATTTTACCAATCGTGACTTGTGAGTTGGGACTTGTGAGGGGAAGATCAGATGGACACTTTCGTTTCGATTTCGCGGATTTTTATGTAAGATCGTTTTATATCCGAGTTTGTATTTAATACAGAATACTCGGTAGGTTTTTTTATGCTCGGTAAGCGTTTTCATCTGTTTTGTCTTTAGTTAAATTAAAATGGTTGGGGAAGGCCGGTGGAGCGAGGCGAGTGGTGGTGGTGGTATGGTGGAGGACTGGAGGGTGATTGTTTTATCGTAATTGAAAACCTGAATAAGCATTATCGTGGACAAAGTGATATATCTTAGAGTTCGTTTCATTTCGTTTGTGGAAGTGTGATACATGTAGCACATCGTGCATATCAGATGAGTTCGTGCATGTTAATCCTCCTTTCGTTTGTGGAACTATGATATATGTAGCACATCATGCATATCAGATGAGTTCGCGCATGTTAATCCTCCGTTCGTTTGTGGGACTATGATACAAATAGCACATCATGCATATGAGTTCGCGCATGCTAATCCTTGCATAGTTGGTGTAATGGTAGTCGCAACTAGTTAGGTCGTTTCTACAGATCTTTGTTGCTTTTGTCGAGGGCGAATTTATGCTCTCGTTAGTTCTTTTTTTAGGAAATCAAAAAAATAGGTTATGATTTTCACGATTGTAAATATATTTTACGTAATAATAATATGAAACGAACTTAGGAAAAACCGGCACCCCACTCGATTGTTCCAAATAAATACTCTTTCTCGAGTCATCAATTCAACATATCTTGTACTTTGTTTCTCGAGTGTTTTTATTTTTTATATCGATTTTTCTAACGTGTAATCAGAATATATGGACCAACATATAACCAAGACTTTGTTTCGTAAAAGTGAAATGGTAGGGAAAAAAACTCTATATATTATGCAGAAAAATCAAACACGAATTCGTTCTAGGCATCTGACAGATAATCTCGTTCAAGACGTGATAACATAACACGATCAATGAAACTATAGACCGAAAATGGGAACAAGAATACTTGGGAATTGGGATCATCTAGCTAGATCAATCTGAAGTCTACTTTCTGTGAGTTTAGTCATATACTTCCTCCGTTCGTCACAATTCACTACATTTCTCAAAATATACGAGGGATATTTTGAAAAATGTAGTTAAATGACAGAGATCCGTCAAAGGTTTCATCCCGGGTGTAGTTGTTACCGGTTTTGTGTGCTTGGAACGGGTTAGACTTTGCTGTCAAGTTCCGAGGAATCAGCTCCATTCTTCTGCTGTTTAGGAAGTGAAAGGCTCCGACGTTCTTTCCCACCAGGCTTTGAAGAGGCATTGCCGTACCAAATCATCCCGAGTACAGCTATGATCATGCCTATGACCACGTGTAAGTTGAGACCCTCTTTCCCGAAGAAGATGAACCCGAGGATTAGAACAAGAATCGTCTTCATATGGCCGAGCACTTGGAATGATACTGCTGTGAATCTACCAATGCATATGAACTGGCTCAGGTTTGTTCCAATTGCGATTGTGCAGGAAAGGGTTATGAAGAACTGTCAAGACAAAGCATAACGTTAAGTCGTTAACAACACGTTCTAATTCAACCTAACCAATGCAATCCTATGCTTACCACAGCTGGTACAGTGTAGTTGAATGCATCAATCCTTTTGCTAGTCAACCAGTAATCAAGGAACGGGCCCACGGTGAGCAAAGAAGCGGCCTGCACCGGTGCAGTGTGTCCCAGTAGGTTGAAAGACGTGAGCGAATATTTCTTTTGCAGATGATGTACATACTGCACAGCAAGCAACAAAAGATGAGAGTTGTTTCATATTGGGTTCGGCCAGCAGCGCTCAATGAAAACATTGAGTAGTACTAAGGCCCTGTTCTTTCTGGCTTAATTTCAGCTCCTTTCAATTTTGCTTGCTTATATTCCTTTAGGTTTTATTTACGTTCAATCAAGTATATTCAATTAATCTCTTTACAAAGTTAACTTTTAATTCAACTAAATTCACTTCACCTCGTTCCACTCCAATTAATTCAATTCAGCTCGTTTCAGCCGAAAAGAACAAGGCCCAAGCAGAACAGTTGCACCAGTATAAGTATGCTGTTATATGCAAATTATGATGAACATTGATACATGTGTTTCACACGGGTACCCACTGTTCTAAAACGGGATATGATTGCAAGGACACGTCTTGATGAACAAAGTTAATAAAAAAGAATCGGAATTTTCTAGAATTTGTCAAGCGAAATAAAGCAATGTTAGAGAAATAAGGCTTAATGATCACTAGTCTCATACTAAATACTTTTCTTAGGGTTTAGGGTTTAGGGTTTAGGGTTTAGGGTTTAGGGTTTAGGGTAAATACCTTTCTTGAACTACTTCCGTAATGTAGGCCTCTCATTTGGCTATTCCAAGAGAAGGTCGGAGGGGTAAAGGTCGAGTAGGGAACCCAAACGCAAAACCCATATCCTCGAGTGTCCCATAGCACACGGGTAGATCCCCAAAAGTGTGTATTCGATGTAACATGGTATGCAAATCATCCTTTGGTTACGAGTCTAATATCTTAAGATAGGGGCAATGATAGAACTTACATATTGCTGTAGAGCCGTGCTCCAAACAGCGATAAAAGCAGCAATAAAACCTTTAGTATTTACGCTGACATCGGTAACTGTGCATACACCAACACCAACAAGAACAAGTCCAATGCTGAGCTTTGTGTGTCTTGAGTATCTAACTTTGTCAAGCACGATCTCCAACAGGCAGGATACAGGTATCATACTCAACTTAGCAATCTGAGAAGAAAGACGAAATCTTGAATCGAAATCGAAATCGAAATCTCATATGATAAAAGTTGAAGGAGTAAAAAAAGTGAAAACAAAATGAAGTTTACCTGATAGAATCCTACAGAGTTCCACATAAGGCTAACATTCATGCCGACAATCGAAAAGTTTGCAAATATGACGAACTTCAGTAGATCAGGCAGTGGTAAATGAGAAGGTTGAATTACTCCGAGCCATTTGAGAACAAGAGTCATTATGGTTGTGAAAGCAAAATGCAAACCGGTCAACGTGGTAGCTGCACCATGTAAAATAAGTAAATGTTTGAGAATTTATTTTTACACGGAATCTAAGTAAAATCAGAATGCAACTTTAGCTAGCAGGGAATATATGGAGTCCGGACCGTTATATGAGGCATGAATACACTAATTTATTTATCGTACCCAAGCTCATCATTTTCATCAATTTCCTCGTTATTCTTAATGGTTATTTGGATATGCGTATAGTATATTAATGATAACTAATAAAGGTCATCTGTTTGTGTGTATTATTTGGGTTATTAACGTTCGTATGTGTGTTTTTTCTTTTTCTTTTTCTTTTTTTTAATAAATATAAGGGTCTAAGGGTCGGGTAGGGTCCCAAGACCAAGACCTGGACCCGGACCCGAAGTTTTTATATAAGACCCATACCCGAGTGGGTCTCAAAAATTCAGACCTATACCCGACCCATTAGGGTCCGACCCTAAGGGTCTGGGTCGGGCACTGCCATCCCTAATTGCACGTAAAGACGATTTTTCACAATAAAAGAACCGTCACAAATAATATCCAAAACCAAACAATAACGAGTTTCTGATTTCATTCAAAATTTCTATCGGAGTTAATGATTTGACAATGCGTGCAAACACTGCAAAGAAATTTATTGTAGAGCATAGGAAAATGATTTACCAAAGCTAAAGCCATAGGAGGCCATCAAGGCTTTATTGACAATAATAATCCCGACTGATGTGACAACATTGAACATCCAAGCAGCAGCATCAACTGCTGCTTTCTTCTCTGCCTTGGTAGACGGAGCCATATCTCTTCAGAGCGTTTTGCGAAAAAACTGATGATACTCGCCCCTCACAGTCTGTTAATATATCAACGCCATTCGTTTATATGAATGACCATCAATTCTGTGACAGCTTGTCTGCAAATAATAAAAATAATATCACTATGTGTAATTTGTGTGCATACAACGATTTCAAACTAGACTTACTTTTCCTGGTGAACTGAAATCAAATTGTAGTCTAGTGAGCTAGGGATGGTATAGTATGAGGGATCGGATGTACATCATCTTAATCGCTAATCTACAGAGGAAAACTCTCGAGTTTCAACTAAATATGAATCATTTATCTTGACACCCCTTACAAACAAAAACTTAATCTAGTCTATCCAATCGAAAGCTACGAGATTGCTACTCATTTCAAAAGCTAGAGATAAACGGACATTAAAACAACAATAATTATCTACATCAATCAAAGAACAATAAACATAGGATTATTTACGCAATGTCAAAAATAAGATCACCACAAATCTAAGCTTCGCTACATCATATAACTCGTGCAAAACCCAGCCAAACATATTCCGATCATATGCATCATTCAATAATTCAAAACTACAAAAACTACCCATAATTAATATTGACATTTCACGCTACAAGAAACTACTACCCCCTTCTCAATCATGTGTTCACCTTATTCTTTGCAAGTAGTATTTTAATCAAAGGTAAACAAATCGATACCCAACCGTTTGCATAAGCTTAGAACCCTGCACGAAAAGGTAAACACCTTGATCCAAACTAGGCTTAAGAATAGGGACGTGCTATTTCATACGTGCAATTTCCAACTTTTATCCCTTTCCTTTTTTTCACCAAAATTTCCTTATCCAAAAATGCTTACAATGAAGTAAAATCCGTGTATGAAATAGCAACTATGTAACAATAATGTGTTCAAAATCTAACTCATGCCTTGACAAACAAGCTCAATTAATACAATTAATAAGCAATTAAACACCCACTAAAGATCATAACTTTACACCATAATTACACCATTAAAAAGCTAAACAATTTGATCTATACTCGGGGTTTATCCAGTGCGCACTAAAGGAACGGTCAGGGGTTCCAATTCCAATAATGGGTTCAAAATCTAAGTCATGTCTTCACAAACAAGCTCAATGAATAAACTTAATTAGCAATTAAACACACACTAAACTAATGAACGAAAACCCGCTCACCATAATTACACCATTAGAAAGCAAAACAGCTTGATCTATACTCGAGGGTTTACCAGTGGGCACTAAAGGAAGCGGTCGGGGGTTCCAAATTCGAATAATGGGTTCAAAATCTAACTCATGCCTTAACAAACAAGCTCAATGAATAAACTTAATTAGCAATTAAGCACACAATAAACTAAATTAATGAAGAAACCCCATTAAAGATCATAACTTTACATCATAATTACACAATTACACCATTAAAGCTAAACAACTTGATCTATACTCGGGTTTATCCAGTGCGCACTAAATGAAACGGCCGGGGCTCCAAATTCCAATAATTGGTTCAAAATCTAACTCATGCCTTAACAAACAAGCTCAATTAACACAATTAATTAGCAATTAAACACACACTAAACTAATGAGCAAAAACCCAATCAAGATCATAACTTTATACCATAATTACACCAATTACACCCTTAAAAAGCTAAACAACTTGATCTATACTCGGGGTTTATCCAGTGCGCACTAAAGGAAACGGACGGAGGCTCCAAATTCCAATAATGGGTTCAAAATCTAAGTTATGCATAAACAAACAAGCTCAATGAATAAACTTAATTAGCAATTAAACACACACTAAACTAAATTAATGAACAAAACCTCATTAAAGATCATAACTTTACATCATAATTACACATTTACACAATTACACCACTAAAGCTAAACACCTTGATCTATACTCGGGGTTTATCCAGTGCACACTAAAGGAAGCGGGCGGTTTCGAATAATGGGTTCAAAATCGAACTCATGCCTTAACAAACAAGCTCAATTAACACAATTAATTAGCAATTAAACACACACTAAATTAATGAACAAAACCCACTAAAAGATCATAACTTTACATCATAATTACACAATTAAATCATAAATTAGTAACCCCAAATCAATAAATTGAAGAGATAACACACCTTTTACGTTCCCAAATACTTGAATTGCGAGCTAAAGTAGATCTATGGCGGAAAATAACCCAAATGTTGATAAAAATAATGAAATGAACAACAATTTGAAGTTGAAAGATAATAAAGTTTCGATCTTTTGCAACAAATATGCTTTAATTTGATAAAATCGATTTAAAATTTAAAAAATTGATTAATTATGGAAAATTGAAGTGAAATTTATTAATAAAAATGAGAAAAAGAAAAGGAGAGTGAAAATATAAAAGGTAAGGTTTGTGAAACAAGTCGACAATGAGTCGTATCTTCTTGTTGGATGGTTTTTTTAGGATTTGTTTGGTTTTGTAAATATTTTAGTGAGGTTATTTAGGTAACGATTATGTTTAAATGTTCGAGTTTATTTCATTGAATACGATGTATGGAGTATTAAATACAAGTATAATGTTCGGTTAAGGAAATATATCGACTTACTAAATTAATTACAAGCAAGATATTAAAGTATAAATTAAAGTATAAATAAGGAAAAGTGTAAGTAGAAATTAAATAATTATAATTTTCTAATATAATATAGTAACATTAATTACCAGATGTAAATTTTGATAAGAAATATTCGTGATTGTTTTTTTTTTTTTGTTTGAAGGGAAAAATCGTTTCATTAATCAAAAGTCTCATGGTAGTTACAACATATGTCAAGAATTAAGTGGAAGATCGGCGCTTTCATTGTTGATCCTATGGAGATAAAACTGCTGTCAGATTGCTCGTTACAAACCTTTTGGTCAAAAGAACTTAATATTCGTGATTGTTTAATTACAAAGTAATGTGTGATTACTAAATTTTGAGAATATTTCGATGTAATAATTAGTAGATTATAAAATCAAGCAGTTTAGTATATCTACTAATATAGAATTGAAGTTTTATAGCAAATGATTTGAACTTATATGTACACTTTACGAGTTTTATTGAAAAAAATTTAAGCGTCTTTATAAAAAAAAAAATCAACTCAAAATATTATGTTGAAACTCAAAAACTATACATTTAAATTCAATAAAAATTTAGTTTTAACACCTAAATAATTAAAATGTAAGTCAAAATTTTTAAAAGCTCAAACAAATTGCATATAAGCTCAATTAAATTGGTATTGGATATACAATAGTCACGTACATCTCGATGTATAGTCCTATTAGTGCCTTTCTTTGTTGTACTATATAATATTAATATGATTTAATACTGTAATTTCAGGTCGTTTTGGTCAATTCAGATAATTTCAGGTCGTTTTTTTACGGGTCAAGTTTCATATGTCAAGTGAGGATCATTTTGGGTTTAAGTCATCTTACTTAGGTTGCATATCATTTTTTGGATATGGATTATTTTGTGTCGGGTCTTTTACAGGTCAACGATTGAACACTTTAATTAGTTATATATTATGTGCTGGCTATCGTTGTAACCAATGAACCCTTTATTTTCTAGTCAGTTTGAGATGTTAAGTTGTCAAGTCATTTTGGTCTTAGGTTATCTCGACCAGGTCCGCAAAACTTACACGATATCTTAATACATGTGGGTAGTTTTGGGTTGGGTCGGACCAACATTGTATCAGTCAATGCTC
This sequence comes from Silene conica, assembly GCA_029255685.2. Lineage (NCBI taxonomy): Eukaryota > Viridiplantae > Streptophyta > Magnoliopsida > Caryophyllales > Caryophyllaceae > Silene > Silene conica. The sequence goes on from CM055312.2 coordinate 98,616,243, forward strand.
GGATGGTTTGAGTTATGTCGGGTCAATTCAGATTTCGAATTATTATAGGTTCAAGTAACTTACAATCACTTTCTAGTCTTCAACTTTTAACAAATATTATCGGTTTGGTCATTCAAATCAGGTAAGTTTTAACAGATCTAGACCTGATAGGTAATTAATATAACGGTTTTTACAAATAGGTAATTTTACAAATCTTTCCATATTAAACCTATTAATATAACAATCTTGTCAAAGACATAGTTTCCATAAATATTTGTTTTTATTATATATAACTTTCCTAATACTTTTTGGTATTATTAAGGAAACAGAGTTAGCTTATGACTCTAACCTTGTAAAAATATATAAATAACATGGTTCTAATTGAAGTTAGGGATGGACAAGAGCAAAAATCACGTACAAGTAGCATGGCAATCGATACTCGTAAACGACCTCGACTTGATTACGATTACTCGTACGTCCCTTCGGAAATCTGGTTCGAAATTCTATCAAAATTACAACTAAAATCCCTTTTCGTTTGTCAAGCTGTCTGTAAAAATTGGAGAGAAATTGTATCCCGTGTAACAAAAAACATCGACCCTCTTCCATTATGTGGTCTCGTACTTAGAAAAGGTCTCGGCCCTCGGGTTTATTTACGTGATGGATATTTTCGTACAACTTATATTTGCTTTACAAAAAAAGCGACACTAGACCCGGGTGAATTATCAATCGCTACTACTGGCTACGACCAAGGTTTGATTTCCGGATTAAAGTTCGACTTTAATACATTAGGTTCGGTCAATAACCCGTCAATTCCCGAGAAAAAACCGACCTCGTTAGTGAGCCATAAGGGATTGATACTTGTAGACTACTCGTATAATGGTACGTTCGAGGTACATAATCCCGTGACTAAACAAGTTTTTACGGTACCCAAGTCGTGCAATCGACCCTCCGGGTCACGACGAGGAAGTTGTGGGCTTATAATTAACCTCTCAGACCGTCCAGGATCCGAGTGCTCATTTGTTATAACGAGATTCGCTCGTAGATTTAGTAAAATTGAGACGTACTATTCCGTCACAAAAAATTGGACTAGTTCACGATTGTGTAACGACGTCGTCGCGAGTGCGCACTGGTCATTGGAAAATTACGTTGCTCTATATAAGACTAATAAAACACTTTCCGTTTATTTCTTGACCGACGCGTCCCGTGGCGCGGTTTTTAATTTCCGTGATCTTATTGATCCGAAAGCGTCGAGTTTTGCCTTTCCTTTACCAAATAGTCCGTTGTTGCAATGGGCCGATGCCAGTCGACGAAAAATATGGGAAAACGGGAAAAACCTCGTGCTCTCGTATTGTGATCTTACGGGAATTAAAATTTGGAAAGCGGGTTTTACAGGACACGACGACACTTGGATATGGGTTCCGGAACTTGAGATTAGTAATTCAGACCCGTTAAGGAATGTGGTTGGATCGGGACGGGATGATATTGTGAAATTACTTAATTGGGGTGTTGGATTGAGACCGATAGCGTTCCATCCGTACGATCCAATAATTTACGTTCTCGTAGGAGCTTATATTTTTGGTTACGATCTGGAGAATGATATTTTAGTCGGAAGTGGTAAGATTAACGATTTTGATCTTTTTGAGAATTTGAATGGGATCCTTGGTTACCCGTTCGTCCCCTGCATCGCCTCTTTTCGTGACGTGTGAGGCTGATGTCAGCTAGTAGAGTTAATCTCGTGTAAGACGGTTTTACGTGGAACTCGTTTTCTAAATAATTATTTACAAATTACAACATGGTTGTGTAACCCAGGAGTATTATTTAGTGATATACGGAGTAGTTTTTATTAAACCGTCAGCGATACCACTTGTTGAGCACTCGGGAAGCTTATAAAAGCAGGTGCACACATTGAGTTCATAAAACGAATGAAATTATATTTCGATATTCAATTTATTGAAGAATAATTCATTAACTTATATAATACTCCCTCCACTCATTTGTTTTTTCACGTTTGCTAACGCACGTTTTACGTGCTAAATACTTTTAGCTACGTGTTTGTAAAAAATTATAAAAATTAAATATTTTCAATGTGTTCGTGAAGACGAATCAAACAAGATCCCACATGAATATATTTCCTCTTAACGAAATAGAAACATGCAAAGTTAGTCTTCGAAGTATCTACTCATAATTACCTTATTTAGAGTTTTTTTTTGCAAAATCTTGAGAAAATTTCTCTAATTAGCATCTTAACACGAGTCTATTGCCTATTGCCTATTGAATACACGTTAGAAAAAACTTATTCATAATAATAAATTAAAATTTTGATCTTGTATTTGCATTATGAGTATATAACTATAAAATTGATATTGAGTTATAGACTACCCAATTCCCGTCATGGCATGGTCTGATACCAAATCGGCCTCAATTCGATATAAAACGGCATGGACCGATACCAAATTGGCCTTAATTCGATATAAAACGGCATACGAAGTATATCCAAAAATCTAATTTTAACTCGGCCACAAATTTAAATTACATGGGTAATTAATGAACAAACAAAAAATTTATCTATCGATGGATACGACCTTTAAAAAAATAATGAAATCTAGTTCAGATGGGATTATATCTCGATCTGATACAACTACAAAACGAACAGTAGTTATGATGGTTTTATCCCGTGTTTTTCTTGCAAAATGTGACCAATTTTTGGTAATAAGTAACCACTTTGAAAGAACAAGTCATTTTTTAACCAAAAAAATTGTCATTGTTCAAAAAAGCGGTACCTATTTGTCAAAAAAGCGATCATTTTTTTTGTGTCGTAGAGTAAAATTTATTCGAAATGAATATTCACAATTGAATTCAGAATGATTTGATTAAATAGTACGTAATAAATCCGATTTTATAACCGACCCAAACGACCGGATTATATGAGATAAACAAAACAACAAAGAGACAAAAATTTGAGTCCAACAAAACTGAGATTCTGTTAAAATAATTACAAAAAGTCAGTTGTTAAGTGGGCCCACCTTAACCAAACAAAGTCACCTGAAACAAACAGAACTTCCAAGTTAGAGAGAGAAAGTCAAGAAAAGAGGAGAGAGAAACTCCAAAATAAAAAATTAAAAAAATTAAAAAATTAAAAATTAAATTGCACGTCGCGATTTTCAATTTATTCAATTCAATTCAATCGATTAAATTAATTGAGAAAGAAATTAGGTTTTTTTATTGATGTGTTTTTGGAGTTGTAGAAGTCAATTTTGGAGATTGATCGTTGATTTTATTATTTTTAGGGTTTTTTTGGGGGAAGGTTGAATTAGGGATTTGAGAGAGCTGGATTTGATTGATTTGGTGTGTGATTGAGTGAAATTGGGGGTGAAATTAGGGTTTGTTAGGGTTATTTGATTGATGTGTGTAGAAATGGTGTGTATAGGGGTTTTTGGGGAAGAATGATGAGGTTTAATTTGGGAAATGGAGGTTGTTGGAGTTAATTTGATACTGAATTTTGTAAGAATTGTTGTTTATTTTTGGGGGAGTTGTTCAAATGGGTGAGTATTCGAGGCGGCGACAAGGTAAAGGCTGGATTTTGCAGGTTAAATGGGTGATTCTCAGAGGGGTAGCCTCGCCGAAAGAGACATTGAGCAGGTAGTTAAACTCTAGTCTGTATCTTTAATGGTTTAGTCCTGACTCCTGAATCGTAAAATTTTGTTTCAGACCGTCTTAAGCTTAAGACGGACTCTTTTTATGTGATGTGGCTTGTGTTATGCTAGCTAGATAGTCTGTGTTGTAAGCTTAAGATCGTGTTAAGCAAGACTAGCCCTGATTGAATCGTAAGTTTTGTTTCAGAATTCAGACCGTCTTAAGCTTAAGGCGGACTCTTTTTATGTGATGTGGTTTGTGTAATGCTAGCTAGGTAGTCTGTGTTGTAAGCCTAAGACTGTCTTAAGCAAGACTAACCCTGATTGAATCGTAAGTTTTGTTTCAGACCGTCTTAAGCTTGAGACGGACTCTTTTTATGTGATGTGGTTTGTGTTATGCTAGCTAGGTAGTCTGTGTTGTAAGCTTAAGACCGTCTTAAGCAAGACTAACCCTGATTGAATCGTAAGTTTTGTTTCAGACCGTCTTAAGCTTAAGACGGACTATTTTTATGTGATGTGGTTTGTGTTATGCTAGCTAGGTAGTCTATGTTGTAAGCTTAAGATCGTGTTAAGCAAGACTAACCCTGATTGACTCGTAAGTTTTGTTTCAGACCGTCTTAAGCTTAAGACGGACTATTTTTACGTGATGTGGTTTGTGTTATGCTAGCTAGGTAGTCTGTGTTGTAAGCCTAAGACTGTCTTAAGCAAGACTAGCCCTGATTGAATCGTAAAGTTTTGTTTCAGACCGTCTTAAGCAAGACTAGCCCTGATTGAATCCTAAAGTTTTGTTTCAGACCGTCTTAAGCTTGAGATGGACTCTTTTTATGTGATGTGGTTTGTGTTATGCTAGTTATATAGTCTGTGTTGTAAGCCTAAGACCGTCTTAAGCAAGACTAGTCCTGATTGAATAGTAAAGTTTTGTTTCAGACCGTCTTAAGCTTGAGACAGACTCTTTTTATGTGATGTGGTTTGTGTAATGCTAGGTAGGTAGTCTGTGTTGTAAGCTTGAGACGGTCTGAAGCAAGACTAGCCTTATTGAATGTTTGTTTACATATGTTTTTTCATTGAAATGTTAGTGCTATCTGTCAATGGTGCCATCATAACAGGAAAATGGGGTATGGTTCATGGACTGTTTTTGCTGTCGTTATGTTTAGTGGCTGATTAGGACGTTAGGGTTTGGATGTACGGAGTCTTACCCATGTGTCCTTACTGATTGTTGGATGACGAACCCCTATGCTGAGAAAGTTTATTTAAGACTAGTAGCAGTTTGGAGATACATAATTCCACAATGACATGTACTTCGTATAAATCTAGAGCAGATGTAGTCTATTTTTTTCTCGACGTGCTCTCAATTGATTCCATTGCACTGATACTTTTAGGCAATTACAGCATTAAAGAAGGGGGCAACTTTACTGAAATACGGGCGAAGAGGGAAACCTAAATTTTGCCCATTTCGGCTTTCCAACGTAAGTTTCTTATCTTTTTTTATTTGCTGGCCTATGTGATTTTTCCACTTTGTACAAACTTGCTAAACCTCATTCAACACAAATCCTTACCTTTGTGTTGCCGCCCTCTTTCCACCGTTCTTGATGTATTAGCTACAAATTTTCAATTTTTCTGTGCTTATTGTGCATGGCTTATCATGACCCGAGATTTCTGAAAAAGCTCCATTCTCTTTATTAGCGGCATTTAAATCTCCTAATGTGGGACCGGGCTGGAGAGTGTCTGGTTGTTTAATGATACTAAAGAGTTTAAGTTCTCATGGCTGCCTTTTCTTCGTTTATACAGGACGAATCCTTATTGATATGGTACTTAGGGAAGGAGGAAAAACAGCTTAAGCTCAGCCAGGTTTCAAGGATTATTCCTGGACAGCGGACTGTAAGTTTGACGATTTCTTTTGGAAGTAGTTCACGAACGCTCTTACTTTCAATGTGATTGTATCCAATTTGTGTAAAACTGGAAGAGTCACTGTTTGTTTAATAATTCTTTTCAAAAAGAGTTGGACTCGCCTATTTTTTTTTTTGAAAAATATGCATTTTTTGATCTAAAATGAGGTTTCCAAGTGTTATACACTTATACCCATTTCCGAGTGCCGAGTGCCGGACACAGGTACGCGTGGAAATTAGAAGAGTCAGACACCGCATCATTGAATGTTGCAGTGTTATAGACGTTACTAACGGTGGTGACACATATCATGATTCAATTCAATGAAGCCAACCTGTAGTTTCAAGGGGAACCATAAAATTTCCCTTCATATGATTTTGAAACATTTGTAATTGTTAGCCGAGAGAACTTCTTGTCCTCTGAAGCTCCACAATAATGTTAATGAAACCATAACCGAGTACCAAAAGTAGATCAATCATCTGCTATTATTGAAATGTATCTACCTTGATAAATGATAATAAAAAAATGGGAAGTATAGCTATCTGTAAAATCCAAAATCAATAGAGCTTGTGGTTTTTAGTGTATTTTTCCTATACTTAGCAGTTTTTTTTCATTAGCCAATAAATTTTGGCGATATGAATCAAATGATGAATTTTCTGTCTCCTTCAGGCTATTTTCCAGCGATATCCTCGTCCTGAAAAGGAGTATCAATCATTTTCACTCATTTATAATGACAGGTCCTTGGACTTGGTGAGTCATATTAATTTTTATGGCAATTGTTGTGTGGTATAGCTACCCTAACCACGTACAGTCTCAATATTGTTAATTTTGTCTGGTTCCTCTACAGATATGCAAAGATAAGGACGAGGCTGAAGTTTGGTTTGTTGCTCTCAAGGCTCTAATTTCTAGTGGTGGCTGGCGTAAATGGAGATCTGAACCAAGGGAAAGCAGTACATCAGCAGATGGATCAACTACGAGGAGATTTCATCATTCATTTTCATCATTTGTTCGTATCCATACCTTATTCTACTCTTATATTCTAAACCAGATCAATCTTCCATCTGATTAGTTGCTTTTTCCCCTTGAACTACATTAGGATGCTGGTGATGCTCATAGCCATGCTCCATCTGAGAGTCCTCCGCCAACTGGTTTAGGAAAGGCATTCTCCGATATAATATTGTATACTGCAACATCCAAAAGCTTCAGCCAGGTTGAGGCATCCACCAGCATCGTCAGTGTGCCATCGACCTCTATTGTGGATAACCCTACAAACCGAACTTCAACATCTGATAATATTCGTGTTAGTTTATCAAGTGTCATAAGTTCGTCAAGTCAGGGATCCTATCATGATGATTTTGATTCCCTGGGTGATGTTTTCATGTGGGGGGAAGGCATCGGCGACAGTGTCCTTGGTACTGGTACCTTCAGAGCTGGTAGTAACAAATTTGATGCTGGTCTTCCCAAGGCACTAGAATCAACTGTTGTTCTTGATGTCCATCAAATAGCTTGCGGTGTCAGGCATGCAGCTTTGGTTACCAGACAAGGGGAAATTTTCAGTTGGGGAGAAGAGTCAGGAGGAAGGCTTGGTCATGGTGTAGAAGTTGATGTTGTGCAACCAAAGCTTATTGATGGACTGAGTGGCCTAACCATTGACTTAGTTGCATGTGGAGAGTATCACACGTGCGCGGTTACGGCTTCTGGGGATTTATTTACATGGGGTGGTGGTGTCTGTAATTGTGGTATGCTTGGACATGGAAGTGAGGCCGGTCATTGGCTTCCTAAAAGAGTATGTGGCCCTTTAGATGGCATGAATGTATCGTACGTGTCTTGTGGACCTTGGCATACTGCAGTGCTTGTCTCAACCGGTCAGCTTTTTACTTTTGGAGATGGGACTTTTGGTGTTTTGGGCCATGGTGATCGTATTAGCTCCACTTCTCCAAGGGAAGTTGAAGCCTTGAGAGGACTACGAACACTTAGAGTGGCTTGTGGGTCTTGGCATATGGCTGCGATTGTCGAGGTGTTAGTAAGTGAACCTTTAAGCGCAGCTTCCTTTGATAGATCTTTTTCTGCTACAGGAAATCTCTTTACATGGGGTCAGGGAGATAAAGGCCAGCTTGGACACGGTGATAAAGAATCAAGACTCGTCCCTGAATGTATAGAACCACTGATGAATGTAAATTTCTTCAAAGTTTCTTGTGGACGTGACCTCACAGTCGCTCTGACAACTTCTGGGAAGGTGTTCACAATGGGAAATTCTGCTTATGGACAACTGGGATGTCCTGAAGCTGATGGAAGCAATCTCGTTTGTATCGAGGGGAATATTGCTGGCATTTTTATTGAAGATATCGCATGTGGTTCTCACCATGTTGTTGCTCTAACATCTAAAGGGGAGGTCTTTACATGGGGAAAGGGTACGAACGGACAGCTAGGTCATGGAGATAATGACCACAGAAGTAAACCAACAGTTGTTGAGTTCATGAGAGATAAGCAAGTCAAGAGTGTGGCGTGTGGCTCCGAATTTACGGCTGTTGTTTGTCTACACAAATGGGTTTGTGGAAGTGACCATTCTTTATGTACTGGTTGTCATAACCCATTTGGTTTCCGGAGGAAACGGCACAACTGCTACAACTGTGGACAGGTGTTCTGCAAAGTATGCAGCAGTCGCAAATCTCTAAAAGCTTCTTTGGCTCCAAATATGAATAAGCCTTACCGGGTGTGTGATGATTGCTTTGTGAAGTTGAAGAAAGCAATGGAGTCCGGGAATGTGCGAATTCCTAGACCTGCTGGTAAAACTGGGCTTCAGAAACCCAATGATGGAGTGGACAAGGAGACGCTACTTCCAAAGTTAACTGGACTTTCACTTGTCAATTCTCTGAAAAGAACCGAAAGTGGTCGAACTAAAAATGGTAGTAAACTCGGAAAGATCGAGAGCCCAATCTTGCCTATGATAAATGGGATCTTTCAATCTGGAAGTCATCATCAATCAATTTCACGTGTTTCAGCTTCTGCCCCTGGTTCTAGAATGGCTTCTCGAGCTGTATCCCCTATCTCACAGCCGTGCAGTCCTGTTAGAGCAGGAAGATCACTATCGTCCGTCAGTATTCCTACATCTCCGGAAGTAATGACTCCTAACACAAAGCAGACTGATGATAATGCGAGGCAAGAAGTCGTTCGATTAAGAGCAGAGGTGAGTCAATTAATATAGTATGGTTGACCTGCTATCTAATTTGATATACATGCATTTATATGATGCGCATTTGAGAAAAGGCCCTTTAAGAACAGCAATGGAAAAGACCAAATTCTGCGAGGAGAAGGATTCCCGAGAGATCCTTTTACTCTTTGAGTGGATCACAGAACCGTCCTACTTTTGATGAACGATGATCATAATTGTGGGGCCACTAGAGGGAGTAGTTAAATCTACGTTTGTGTGGATGAAATTTGCATGTCAATAAGATTGAGATTGTTTCTGTACTGTTCTTGAGTATCAGGCCATGGAGAGTTGTTTCCTGTCATTGATAACTGCTACACTTGCTTGGCAATTCCTCTCTCTTTCGATCTATTTTCTTTCCGTCAGGAGTCAAGAACCCAAAAACATGTAGTCGAACTTCAAACAAACCAAGACACCCTTTCTATAGCAGTCAAGTCTTTTGGTATTGGGAGTATCGCTTGCCTTAGAGATTCTGAACTTTAGTTGTTATTTAGCCCTCTATGCCAGGGCGAAGTCTTGTCCTGTGTTGGGAAAAAAGTAGGTTGTTTCCTGATGACCCGTAATGGAAGTTTTGCCAAGAATTGCACCGACAGACTGCTATAACGCAATGTAAGAAATGTGCTTTAAATGACTAGGTGCCAACTAGAGCTAGAAAAGGACCGTTTCCATGGACTTGTTGTCTTTAGCGAGATTCGTGTTTGCTGAAGCTTTTTTTGTTCGACATTATTTGACTAAGTAGGCTCTGTGGTAATAGCAGTGTCGTTTTCACGTGTTGGTTTTTACAATTTTGATTATATTAAACAGGTAGAGAAACTTTCCAGCAACAATCACCTTCTTGAAATAGAACTGGAGAAAACCAAAAACCAACTTAAGGAGGCGAAGGCTGCAGCAGTTGACGAGGCTGAAAAATCTAAAGCTGCAAAAGAAGTCATCAAGTCTCTAACTTCTCAGGTAGTAGCCTTTCCTCCTCTGTATAATTAACATTCGCAAAATCACGACATTGCCATATATAATCTAACTTTTGCCTTATCTCCGTACATAGTATAATGACTTAATTGATATGGCTGCAAAAGAAGTCATCAGTCCTGATTCTAGTTACTGCTGAAACAGTCTGCTTAATTCTGATATTACGCGTCTGGTCGTTTGTTTTCGGAGTGAATATTGGTTAAAGATGACTAACGAGTATTAATAATATGCGGGCAGTTAAAAGATATGGCTGAGAAGGTACAAGAAGGAAATCATGTTCGAAACAGTTCAGATTCTATCATCGGCCAATCCTCTAGCTCTACTATACACAACCATGAGAATAGTCTTACAGGTCTTATGTCTCCAAGAAGCGAGTCAAATCTGAAAAATATGGATTCCGTATTAACTAATGGCACCAAGCAACAACCTGAGAAGACAGAGTGGGTTGTACAAGATGAGCCTGGCGTTTACATAACTCTTTGCTCCCTTTCGGGAGGAGGTAATGAGCTCAAGCGTGTGCGCTTCAGGTATAGTTTCCCACGTTTTTACATGTTTTGGTGTCGTACTGTCTTTTTACAGGTCATTTACTTCAAATGATGATGCATGTTAGCCGACCCCAAATTGTCTTGGGATTAAGGCCTTGTCGTTGGTGTCAGTGTCGTACCTTTCTCTGTCCCACATAAGCTAGTCTTATGCAATCAGTGTCATAGACATGTGTAAGGGCGTGGGGTAGAGGTGGCAATCGGGTCACTCGGGTCGGTTACGGGTCGGGTTAAAGCAGGTTGGGTCATATTGGGTTCGGGTTAGTAACGGGTTCGGGTCCATTCGGTTCATGTCGGGTCATCGGCGGGTGACAATTCGGGTCGGGTCATTAGCGGGTCAAGTTATTGACATATATTTTATCTTATATATTTAGTTTTAGATGATAATTTTATGTTCAATTAATGGATAGATGTATTAATTGAAGTTTAAGTTAAAATAATTAAGAAGAATTATCAATTTGGTGTCATTTAAACCATTATTAAGGCAGTTCATTATAACGTCATCTATCGGGTTGAGAAATATCGGGTCACAGTCCGGGTCGGTTTGGTTCGGGCCGGGTTCGGGTTGGACAAAATAATGCTGTTAGCCTGTTATCGGTTAGCGGGTCGGTTCGGGTTGGGTCAGGTCGGTTTCGGGTCGCCCAATTCTCGGGTTGTATCGGGGCGGGTTTCGGGCGGGGCGGGTTCATCGGGGCGGGTCAGCTTTTGCCAGCTCTAGCGTGGGGTCACCGGTTTCACAAGTTCATGATTTTACGGGCTGTAGTGTTGATCACTTAACCAGTCTTTTCTTATCTTCCAGTCGGAAGCGTTTTAGTGAAGGACAAGCAGAAAAATGGTGGACTGAACACAGCGCAAGAGTATGTGAACGACACAATATACAAAATCAATAGGTCCGGCACTGACAGCAATGGTAGAAGGTGAAAGAAAACCCATCTTCCACGATATACCCTCGGGATATAACTGTGAACCAGCTTGCTGGTTTTTTCTGGAATTTGCAGTTCAGATTCAGGTCGAAGTTCATGTATAGGTCACTAACAAGAGGCCATTCACAGCCTTTTTTTCTTTAGATACACGATCCAGTTTTGTCGGATTTTTGAGTGTATAGTTAGAAAAACGATGAAACCACAGAGCCGTTGTAGCTGCAGATTTGTATAGGGCAGTAACACGAGGCCCGTTCGTTCATGGATGACTGTAAATTTATGTGGAGGGATATTGTAGCTCGGTTATTACTTCCCCCAAAATGTTCGGATTAGCATTTTTATCTTCTATGTAAAGGCGAAAAAAAGTGTTTTTGAAGTGCGCGTTTGTACACTACAACAAGACCGTTATTTGGTCTAGAGTCGACTGGCAGAGCTTGAGCCAAGCTAGCCGCGGTCTGGCCGGTCTCTACCTTGGGTCTCGTCTCTCTAGCCTTCGCTTATGGAGTCGAGAATTCGTCACGAGGCCAGCTTCAACAAGGTTACTCTGTAATGCATAACAAAACTCAGCGATAATTTAGGATCGATCAACACATATCTAAAGGATCTAAACCAACACCGTCAACTAAAACGATGAACAAAAACCGAGTTTTTTTTACAGTTTTATACATTTCGGAAAAATATCATAATCACATATTCACATGTATAAATCCAATTGATGAATCGAGTAATCTTTATATATAGACCTTGCAAAATAAAGCTAAACTCGGAAAATCTATTAAAAATACCTTAATATGAGTAAAATCCACGTAACATTTATGATAATACGATTAGACCGGGCAAACAGATCGGGTCGTGTCGGGTTCGTGTTCAAGTCACGTGTAAACGGATCAGGAACCCTTCAACCCGAACCCGACCCAATTAAATTTCGTGTCGTGTTCGTGTTGGCCCACTTAGATAAATGGGTCATCAAGCCTCAACTCTAACCCGTTAATTTCGTGTCGGGTTCGTGTCGGGTTTTCGTGTCATGTCCATATTTGGAAAGTTTAAGTATATTTATGTGATGAAGTATAAAAAAATAAAATCAATACATATACATATATATACTTAAAAGAGGAACTTTTCGAGCGATGTGATTGGTTCAAGTTTTGTGAATTATTTAAGTTATAATTATGAGAATTTGAAACTATTTATTTAATTGACTATTATCTTAGATGATTAAAATTTGAGAATTGACCAACCATAAATTAATTAAGTAATTAAGTACTTAGATATACTTTACAACTAATAATAATAATAAAATAAGTAGCTAATAGATAGAATTTACAACTGGTTAGAATTATAAAATAAAAGAAGACAAGTGCGACTCAAACACGTCACCTATTATATTAGGGAGTATATATATATTTGCATCAGTATTTATTCGTCTTTCCAATGTTTTTGCTTTGATTCTAATTTCTTTATATTGTTTCCATCTTATATATTTGTTTTCTTTATCATTTTTACACATATGTATACTAACTACTGTATGTTTTTGCTACGGAAATTTTTTTCAGGACAACGGTCGCCAATTCGGCACGCTTGAAATGACTATAAGAAGCCTAGCTACTAGAGATATAAGAGGTTATTAACTTATTATAGTCTTGAAAATTACCGTACCTTTGAATCTTTGATATGATCTAATCAATAGAAAATCATCACATTGGTATTTAAGAAATTCTTATGCACGTGGGATTAATTCAAGAGCCAAACAAAAAAGTTAATTTCGAGCAATATTACTGCAAGAATTTGATCAACAATAATATAATAGGTTATATAATTTTGAATGTATTAGAATTCTAGCTGCGCAATTACACAATATCTATTTGAGTGTGATACAAAGTCTAATTATATATGTAGAGACTCTTTTGTATTATGACCTCGACCTTACCACAATATTGTGTTTGTTATTATATTATTCCTATATATTTAAGCAAAAAGTTTTTCTCTAATACTCTAATAGATAAATACCATAAAATATTACCTGGCCAGCGGCCGGGCGTGAACTTAAGTATATAAATAAAAATATAATTAAATATATAGTAATAAAAAATCAGTTGGATAATTATTGTTTTTAGAGCGATTATCTTGGATATTACTTTGTAAAAATAAATTAATTATATAAATAAAGAGATAATTAAATTAAATAGTAATAAAATATCGGTTGGATAATAATTGAATTAGTTAACAAAATAATTGATTTCATTAGCAATTATTTTAGAGCAATTTCATTGGCTATTACTTTGGTTAAATAAATTAAGTATATATATAAAAAGATAATTAAATATATAGTAATCAAATATCAGTTAGATAATTATTGTTTTTAGAGCGATTAAATTGGTTATTACTTTGTTTAAATAAATTAAGTATATAAATAAAAAGATAATAAAATAGTAATAAAATATCAGTTGGATAATAATTGAATTAATTAATAAAATAATTGAGTTCATTAGCTATTGTTTTAGAGCAATAATTTCATTGACTATTACTTTAATTAAATAAATTAAGTATATAAATAAAAAGATAATTAAATGGTAATAAAATATCAGTTGGATAATTATTGTTTTTAGAGCGATTACTTCGACTATTACTTTGGTTAAATAAATTAAGTATATAAATAAAAAAATAATTAAATAGTAATAAAATATCAGTTGGGTAATTATTAAATTAGTTAAAATATAAATTGACTGTAAACTATTGAATTAATTAATAAAATAATTGATTTTAAACTAAGAGTTTTGGCTACCGTAGAGTTATAGGGATTAAGGAGACGTTGAGATATGAGCTAGCCATTTTTGATACAATATAGTACCTTTTTTTTATAAAACAAAATTAATTTTATAACAACATTATCCATTTGGAGTAAAACATTAGCTTTGTATTTTTGTCAATGGAATTTTGTTTTGACAAATACGAGCTACGGAATGCAAACACATAAGAATATGAGCTAATGTAAAAAGAATACGATTTTAAGAGAATCAGAAACTATAAAATACGAGCACAAACAATGCGAGTTATTAACCTAAGAATACGAGCTAATATAAAAAGAATACGAACTACTAAGCTAAGAATACGAGCTAATGTAAAAACAATACGATCTATTAAGATAAGACGGGCTTTAAAGTATGAGCACAAATGAATACGAGCTAATGAAAAAACAATACGAGCTATTAACATATTACGAGCTTTAAAATATGAGCACAAATGAATACGAATATGAGATTAAAAGGATCACGGGCTTAAATATACAAGCACATAAGAATACAGCCTAATAAGATGATAATACGAACTAATATAAACAAAATACAAAAACAAGCTAATTGAAACACTTCTCGAGCTAAAAAAAAATAGACCCATATTTGCAATACGTTAAATTTCATGATATAATAGGCACTTAAGATTACGAGTTATAATTAAAAGAATACGAGCTACAAAATACGAATATATAAGAAATTCGAGCTAATGTTAAAAGAATAAGAACTTAAGAGAATCAGGAACTAAAAATACGGGCATATAAGAATGTGAGCTAATATTAATGTCAGAATGCGTGCTAATAGAGTTATTAAGTTAAGAATACGAGCTAATGTAAAAAAATACGAGCTATTAAGATAAGAATACGAGCTAATGTAAAAAACATACGAGCATATTAGAGGATCAAGAACTTACTAATATGAGCATATAAGAATACGGGTTAATATAAAAATAATATGAGCCAATGTAAGAAGAATACGGGCTAATAAGAGAAGAATACGAGCTATTAAGATAAGAATACGAGCTAATGTAAAAAGTATACGGGTTAATAAGATAATAATACGAGCTATTAAGATAAAAATATGAGATAAAGTAAAAAGAATATGATATATTGTAAAACAAATACGAGTTAATATTAAAAGAATACGAGCTCCAACTATCTTCATATATTAGAAATATTGGGAAACAAATGAAAAGTATATAGAAGTTATTATAAAAATATATGTGCTTAAAATATTATTTTAACAGTGATGTGTAATATGTAAGTGCCTTTCCAAGACCATTGAATTAGAGGTACATGTTTCCGTTTCCATTGGAGTTTGATACACTCTCAACGTTCCATGTTGTTCCGATGATGATACATCTGATATTTTATTAGCCATAAAAAATAATCATACTTAAATTATTCTCTATATATGTCTATTATACTAAGTATTTTTAGAAGATTAACTGTTACGATAATTACTTTTGAATCCATGTCAAGATATTACCCGGGCAACGCCCGGGCATGAAATCTAGTTAATTTAGTAAACAGGTCATTTGTGTCGTGTTCGTGTTTAAAGAGCTCAATCCAAACCCGACCCAATTAAATATCGTGTCATGTTCGTGTCGACCCACTTAATTAAATGGGTTATTAAACCTCAACCCAAACCCACTAATTTTATGTCGGGTCATTATTTATCAGTTCTAAATACGATAATGATTCGAAACCAAACTGAATAACTCGTCTACCAGATTTTACCAGAGCAAAGTCCATAAACAATTCAAACTTCTTCAGGTCCAATAACCCAGCCCATCAACCCGCCCAAATTACTAGGGTTTTGTATAATCGAACATAAATTGAAAACCTGGGTTTAAATTCGTCTCTTAAACCCTAATCCCAAAATAATTCCGTAAAATCACAACGCCGCCGTGAACAACACCGTCATCTCGCCGCCGTGAGATCCGCCATCAATCATGGTGCACGTTGCATTTTACCGCAACAGTTCGTCTCTTTCCTTCGTTTATCATTTTTCTGCATTTAAGCTATTATTTGTAATGATTTCATGTGTTTTTTAGAGATTTTCAATTAAATTAAAATGTTGGGTCTTTGTATTTAGGTAATTTGGTATTGAAAGTTTGCATCTTTCATTAGATATCTTAAAAATTATACTTTTAGTTGTGTTATTTCCCCAATTTAATCAATGATCCATAGATGAAGCATTATGATTAATGATTTAGGGATTGTTATTGGATTATAAAGAGAATAGATCTCCATGCTTCAGCTGAGCTTTGCTTTTAGATTATCGGTTTTTCTAGCGTGTATCCTTATGCCGTAGAGCTAACATTAAACACCTAGAATCCTAGATGAATTAAATTAAATAAATTGAGTTTACGCTTCCATTGCGCACACGTTAGGAAAACTGATTATGAAATATTTTCATGATCTTAAGCTATGTTACCTTTATTCGGCTCTGCAATTATTGACGAGTATCGGGTTTAGTTATTTTCTCGCAAGTTTTCAATTTTTTGGTCAAAAATGAAGTGTCGGGACTCTTCAAGCAGGCAAGCGACATACCGAGATTTGGGTTCAATTGTTCTTTTAGATTATATACAGCAATTGTGCTTGAGTTGAATTTATAAATGAAACATGTTGAATAATAATATCCCTGTGTGATGTTTAGATGGGAAGACATTTAAGAAACCACGTCGTCCATACGAGAAGGAACGTTTGGATTCTGAGTTGAAACTAGTAGGAGAGTACGGACTACGCAACAAGAGGGAATTGTGGAGGGTACAGTATGTTCTGAGTCGGATTCGTAATGCTGCAAGGCATCTTCTTACCCTTGATGAGAAGAACCCTCGTCGTATCTTTGAAGGTGAAGCCCTTTTGAGGAGAATGAACCGATATGGACTTTTGGAAGAGAGTCAGAGCAAGCTCGATTATGTTTTGGCCTTGACTGTTGATAATTTCTTGGAAAGACGGCTTCAGACACTCGTATTCAAGTCTGGCATGGCCAAGTCTATTCATCATGCTCGGGTTCTCATCAGGCAGAGGCACATAAGGTATCCCCATTCCCGAGTTTCATCCAGAAGTTATCGAGTGTCATGTTAGTATGATACCATCTTCGAGGAATTAAAATTTTGGCTTATGTTGCTGATAATAATGCACAGATGGGGTACCGAAACAAAATTCGTTTCTAATTACGTATAATGTTATCGTATATTACTGACAATCATGACGGTTCCAAAGGATGGTTCATGTCAGGCGACCCCAAAACATTAATGATTATAATGCACTCATGACGGTTCCAAAGGATGATTCATGTCAGCCGACCCCAAAACATTTTGGGACTAAGGCTCTGTTGTTGTTGTTGTTGTTATTGTATATTACTGACAATCGAACGTCTTTGATAACAGGGTAGGGAGACAGGTGGTGAACGTGCCGTCTTTCATGGTTAGGCTTGATTCCCAGAAGCACATTGACTTTTCACTAACGAGTCCCTTTGGTGGAGGCCGTCCAGGCCGTGTGAAGAGAAAGAACCAGAAAGCTGCCGCCAAGAAGGCTTCTGGTGGAGATGGTGACGATGAAGATGAAGAGTGAGTCGACTAGCCATATTCTTTTGTAGGATACTAGGATTAAGATTTACTGAATGAGTCGGACTGCCAAGTTACCGTGATTTTGATATTATTACGCCATTGTAGGAATTTTGAATCTGTGTTCTGTTAGATTAAGTTATAACTACATCTGTATTTTTCATGGATCGATATTACAAGCGCCATTTCCAAACTGAACAAGTTCCTGTTCTTCGTTTAATACATCAGTATACGATACTGATCTGAATTGTCGTGAATTGAGTGCAAAATAGGCATCCGGGTCCTCTGTTTTACTTTCGTGTTCAACATGAAAGAAGACTCGGAAAATTTGGAAACAATAATGCGACAAAGCTGACGTTCTTTGGAGGTCGTGTCATAGTCGATTAGCCACCCAAAAACCTACTGTTTTGTAACAAGCACAGTCACGTAAGAGACTCGTACTTAAACCTATTATCGAATTTAATTATACTATTTGTTAATTTGACTCGTGTCGACTGTCGACTAATGAACTACTGCAAATTTTTATCGATTTAAATAGGCTTTGTTACCGACAAAATGGTCGAGAAAATAATTCGGTTTAATCTAATCCTATATCGTACTATTGATGACGATTTCGAAGTGGTTTGGTTTAGTTTAGTTTATTTCTATGTGATCTGCAATCGTTCCATCGTCATTTTTTAAGATCTATTTTCATCAAAATATCAACATGAGAGCCTGTTTATCCATGGTGTCCGAAACTTGTCAGTTGTAGAGTTGTTCATGGACGAGAGTACGAGACGGTTTATTAGGTTCGTCTCGTCTAGGCTCGCTATCAAAGCAGGCTTGGACAATGTTTTTTAAAATTTACTAAGACCTGGACCAGAACTTACATAACCCGTAGATTTGTGGCCTACAAAAAATCATGCTAGTTTCACCCGTGTCACCGTGTGTAGCCCGATCCTGTAATTGACCACCTCTTGTCCGTTGCCTATAAAACCCGAATAGCCAAAACAATATACAGAACGTCATGTCTGGTTTAAGATAATCTTAATTAGTGTCATCCCTTTACTATAAAAGGGATAGCTTTCAGAGGCTTCTCATTGGCCGCATCATTTAGGGTAGATGGGTCCTACCATTATCTTCTTCTATTTAATTAATCTCTCTCCTTCATTTTTTTTTTTACAAACTTTCGATTTCAAAATATTCATTTTCATATTTTAAGTTTATGATACAAAGTTTATTTACATAAAATTTTATGCAGAACAAAAAGAAAAAAAAATGAAAAAATGTTTTGAAATTCATATGTTTTAACAATTATAAATTAATAAATCTCAAACTACTAAATTAAAAAATAACAACCAAAATGAATAATAACAAATAAAATATAGACAAGTAATTTATATAATTATACACCAAATTTAACACGGAGATCCAATTTATAATATCTTGATGAAAATAACCAAAAAGAAATCAATTAAAATTAATTATCGGAAATAAAAATCATGAATATTTGTAGGTTGAAAACATCAACCTTATATATGGTCAGGTTATTTTTGGGTAGGTAGATAGACGGAGTTTATATTATATGGTCGTATTCATCCTACACATATATATTTGAGTCGTCTTAAATAAAAATTTGTTTTATCTTTATATTGTCGAACTAACGCTTTGTTTTACCTACATTTAAGTTAAGCTATAAATTATTTATACATGTTAGATTGATATAAATGTAATCCTAAAATCATACTTTTCTTTTAAATATATTACTTACTAATTAATTTTTTCAATTTAATACAAATAAACTCGTGCATTTTTTGCACGAGAGTAAAACTAGTCTTAACTTAAAACAGTCTTAAAAGATGTCAACTAACTTAATTGATAAAGTCTTAACAGTTAGTGGTAACCATGTTCACTCGCAACCTCTTTGCTCCGAAATATTTAGAAATTAGTTTCAATAAAATTTATCAAATATGTGTTGGTGTAGTGGTTAGATACCGACTTTTTATTAGTTTGGTCATGAGTTTGACCCCGTTGCTGACATTTTTGCACGTTTTGACTTTAATGCTATTTAATATCGTAATATTGATATACACTTACAAAATTATTCAGAGCCAATTTTTTATTTTATTTTCTGTTTTACTAGCCTCACGATTTTTTTGTGTTTAAATTTTAGTTCATATCACCGAAATAATTTTTAAATTTTTACACCCTGTGTGAGCTAGTCCTAGATACACCCCTGATCTAAATTCAACTAATCATTTCCGTCAACATTAAAATCGCCTTCAGCCTTCGACTTAAAAAACCAAGCAAAAGTTAAAAAAAGAAAATTACAAGTTGATGAAATATTGACTTTGGCTCATGTGGCATCTAGAAGAGTAGAACATGTTTAATTGTTTATTACTTTAGGTGCACGAGAAAGGAGAAGATAAGTTGAAAGAAGTTTGCTTTAGATGATGAAAAGATAAGTGGGAATATATATGGGCAACAAAGTGAGTTTAATTGTTCTTAGTTATCAATGACAACAACCCCGTAACCTTTCACTCTTAGAGGTCCCGACTCGTGACTCGTGACTCGTGACTCGTGACTCGTGACTCGTGACTTCTGAATTTTCTTTGACTTGTATAATAGGAGACATGAATAGGTTGTGTTATTGAAATGTTTAGTTTGTACAAAGATAAGGATAATGAAAAAAGAAAGGATGAAAAGTCATGAAGATAGATACCCTTTAATTATCATAGATGGTTGTGGTGACCGTGAAAAGAAAAATGATTAAGGTTCTGTTCTTTCTGCTTAATTTCAACTCCTTTTAATTTTATTTGGTTGTAATCAGTTAGGTTTTATTTACGTTCAATCAATTATATTCAGTTAATTTCTTCACAAAATTAACTTTTAATTCAAATAAATTCATTTCACCTTAGTTCCAATTAATTTATTAGTTCAATTAAGATTTAATTAAATAAATTTAATTCAGCTCATTTGAGCCGAAAATGACCAAGCCTAAGTCATTATTCCCCGCCTTGAACACGACTTAGTTCCTCTCTGTCACATCACCGCCGTTATTTCCCCCAACCAATAACCCTAAACCATCCTCCCCCATCGGAGAAATTAATTCTTACTCGATCGGAAAAAAAAATTAATTGTTGTTATTTGCTTGTTTTAGTAATAGTTTTAAAGTGTTTGTTAATACTATATCAGTTTTTTTTTGTTAAGACAAGGGTGTAATCCGGTTCGAGTGATCTCCCCCCGCCCCGCCCGCCGCTACCTCTAATACTCCCTCCGATCCAGACAAAAGGTAACAGTTGCTTTATCACACTTGTCGAGACACGTTTTGCAACGTGAATATCTTTAGCTACATATTATTAAAAATTATAAAAATTTGATATTCTTGTAGCATTCAAAATGATAAATCAAACAAGATCTCACATGACTATATTTTATCTTATAGATTAACGGCAATTTCAAAGATTTCCTACGACCATGAATAGTGTCAAAAAGCAACTGTTACCTTTTGTCTGGATCGGAGGGAGTATATTATTTGAAAATAATGCTGAACCTGTAACACCCCGTATTTTATAATAATATTTTATTATAAAAGTATTTTATTTAATTAATTATTTCGAAGTTTATTAATGGATTTTGGAAATATATATATATATATAGCTTCCGTTCTCTATTTAATTATTTCCTCGTTTTGATTTACTTTTGGATGGGTTAAAACGTCCGTGCACAATTTTACTATTTTAATTTAATAATTATTTTTCTATTTCCAGTCCTCTTTACGTTTTAATATGGCTCAATCCAATTTGTAATCAGATAATCCATTGTATGAGCTAATGGACCAAAAGCCCATTAGTTAATCTCCTTATAAATAGATTTAACCTAGCAAGCAACTAGGTCAAACCTTTTATTTTTCACGTGAAAGTGCCGCGCCACTTTCTCCCTCTTTCTCGTCTATTTTCTCTTCTTTCTCCCTTTAACTCCATTGTTGAATATCTTTTATTCTTCAAAACTCATACATAAATTATATTTTCACAATCCTTGCTCTTACTTCTACAATATAATCTATTCAAAATATTTTATTGGTAATTATTTGTATAAACCTTTAGACCTATGTTTTGGGTCTCTTGTTTTGTGTTTAAAGAAGAAGAAGTCTTTCTTTTTGGCGTCTTCGAAAGAGTGATGGTTTGGTACAATTTCTATCATAAGGATTTGTATTTACGCTTTCTTTAAAGTTGCCTTTTGGGGTTATTGACACGTGTTGGAGACAAGACTTTGTTGGTCGTATTCTTTATGAAGATTTTCATTAATTGCTAAAAAGGTAACTAGGTGTTTCTCTTTTAATTGTGTTTATGCCAATTGATGTGATTAATATGATTTAATGATTGTTTGTACGATTAGTACATGTTTGATTATTTATTGTCATGAATTAATTGTGCTTCATATATTTATGTATGTCTTATTATCTTAATTATGGATTATAATGTGTTGATAAGTCGTTATGGGTGTCGTGTGCGCAACTAGGGTTCGCGAGGAAAACCCTAGATGGCGACACGGCTAATGGCCAAGAGCGTTGCTCAAGGTTATAGTTGAAGTATGTGTAACTTTGAAAATATGATTCAAGGTTATAACTGAAACTAGTACAACCTTGAGTACGACTCAAAGTTATAGCTGAAGTTAATATAACTTTGAGTTGCGAGTCAAAGTTATAGCTGATGTCTATATAACTTTGATTGCAAGTTAAACTAGCTGAAGTTAATATAACTTTGGGTTGCGATCTAAAGTTATAGTTGAGACTAATGTAAACCTGAGGTATGACTCAAGGTTATGGTTGGTGCTAGTATAACTTTAGGTTCATGTTATGGTTTGGCTAAGGTTACTATAACCTCAAGCCATATGGGGAAGTTATAGTTGAGGTTAGTATAACCTCGCATCCATTACTTATGTTATAGTTAGAGTTACTATAACTTTGGTTGTTTATACTTAATTCACATGTTGAGCTGTGTTCAGTGATTGTATAATATTGTGTTTGCATATGTCGTTGGATACTTCTATGCATTTGATATTAGGACAGTCTGTTATGATGTTCTACTGGTTTGAGTCGTGATGGTATTCACGCATGTTAGTACAGTCAGTTATACTGTGCATTGTTGTTTGCCAGTTTGAATAGATGACGGTAGTATCAGTTATATACTATCGGAATGAACTAACGCCACCCATTGATGTGGGATTTATTTTGGTCTATGTTCGGGGGTGGCCAGATTCGTCAGTTATACGTTCTGGGTCCCGAGTGTCGTTCGGTGTACAGTTATTGCATCGAGAGGTCTGACCAGGTCTTAGGCACATAGGCAGTGGTGATACGCTATACATAGTACCGTGGAGGCAGTGGTGATACGCTCCACACCGATGGAGGCAGTGGTGATACGCTCCGTCAGTCAGAGGCAGTGGTGATACGCTCTGACAAGTTAGAGGCAGTGGTGATACGCTCTAACGGGCGTTCGCTCTATTCGCTATGCTTTGATGATAGCTTTGTGCCTTCTGTTACAATGGATTGTGTGTCACCATATTCGCTACGCTTTATTGCTAGCATTGTGCCTTATGTTACTATGAGTCGTGAGTTACTTGGGTTGTAAGTGTTCATGGTCTAGTGGTCGCATATGGTCTATAGGTTCGTTTGGTTCATTGGTCTGGTGTTGAGAATATCATGGTATGGTAAGTTTGCTTTCATGTCATGTCTCGTTTATATCTTCACATGATTGCAGTTTTGTGTCTTCAAATGATGGTAAGTTTGATTGGACGTTCATGAGTATAGGTGATCTCGCATGTTTACTAGTTTTACATTTCAATTGTTAATGATTGTTGGTTACATTCAATTGTTGTAAACATGACTGGGAGAGCATCTAGTTACTCCCGACTGATTGTCGACCCCCTTCTCAGGTTGTTCAGGTTGTTGCTGTTTGGTTGATGCTTGCTTGGGGAACGTGCGAAGCGAGCTTAATAATTTGTTTAGGAATTTTGCTTTAAGTTTTTAAGAACCTTTGAATAATGTATTAGTTTGGTTTTCGATTTGAGTATCGATCCGGATTTGGGTAAGGTGTTTCCGCCACCTTAACCCAGTTATCATTGAGTTACACTCTGACATTCTTTTATATTATGTTTTTCCTTTGTTTTATAATCCGGGTTGTTACAGAACCGATGACCCGATCAACCCATGCCTTACTCAAATTTGATATTATTTGAAAATAATGTTCAACCGGGCCGGGGGCAGGCTCGCCCAGACCCACCCTCAACTTAGACTTATCGATCCCATGTCCACCTCCATCAGGCTTGGCTCGTCCAGCGTTAGCCCGCCCCCTACCAAGGTTGGTTTCGGGTTTGCCTAACCAAGTCTGGCTTGCCCTAGCATCAGCCTGCCCCAGAAGTCGCCGTGACCACCCCTAATACGGAACGAAACGCATGAATGATACATGACACGTAGGAGCTACCAAAATATTCGTCTTATATATACACGAGTGGGACCATAATTAGTCCGTTTTTATTTCAAAGTGCCTTGATTGTTACAAACATTATCCATCACGAGCTGAATACAGATATTGTACCTCTCACAACAAGACAAGTGGAAGTACAAGTGAAGGAAAATGGAGCATCCTATAATTAATGTCACTTACATTTTGTGAAAAAACAACTCCCGTCTTCGACTTATGAGTAATACTGTTCATTTTCAATAAAAACTTGCGTTTTAATTTTAAGACGGATATGGAAGATCATATCACCGTAGAAATAGATGGCATAAATAGAAACAAAAAGTGGGCCATAAATTAAAATTATGACAGTAAGTGGGTCCAATAATATAAATAAGAATAGTCATGAAGTCATGTACGTACATGAATACGCAACTATGCAAGCAGGCCATTATAAAGCACTTTACCTCAACCCAAATTCATATTCGTAATCGCAACATTGTCACAAGTTTATGACGGGTCGAATAAAATTTATCTAGCAGATAAAGGTAAACAATTTATAATTCTCTATGCATATTTATTCTAAACAAGTGTTATATTTAACCGTCGCAAACTTATAACGAATATACCCGTTACAAGAGAGACTTATTGTTACCTTAAAATTGTAAACCAAACAAGTGGGTCGAAATGGTCCCTTCAAGATTTGTACCTTTATGAACCCGATTAGTCTTGTTTAAGACAGATTAAAACGGATCAAAAACGTCATTATTCAAAAATATCTCACTTGTATCATTGTATGAGTACGGTAAAAAAAAATTATTTCATAACCCATTTAGTTCTGTTTTATTTGACATACTTAAACTATTTAATGTTAAAATAAATACTTCTATCTTAAACAATAAAAATTTGTGTCAAAGAACACTTAGTAAGCAATAACGGAGTATATTTTTTCAATTAGCTAAATTTGGAAATTCATCCGGTTTTAATTGACAAATATTTAGTGAAATTTATGAGAGGAATAAACTTATTCATCAATTATATTATTTCTCAACAATTTAAAATATTTGTGTCGAGAATATTTTAACTTTTCATTTAAGCTTAAAACGGATTAAATGTATACCAAATTCATATAGCAAGTTGCCTATTATTTGCAAAAAAATTGTCATTATACAAAATTTGTGACGGACTAAATCCGTCACAAGCTTGTGACATAAGACAAATAATATTTCATTCGTTCTAAAATAATTGACGTTTTCATTTTACGATCTTACAAAAATATACTGGTCGGAAAAATATAAAAAAAAAAATACATCATAAATTCTTTACAAATAGAGCTTTATTTTTTTGATGACGAGGGGGTTAAATCCTTCAGGCCCATGTTCTCGCACCACCACATGGACCATGTAAGCCACCCCTTCGGGGGCTGCGGTGGCCAAGTGGTCATCGCCCCAACTGAAAGTCGAACCTGAGACCTCTCAACTCCTGCATTTCTGCAAGCTTCATGGCTTAACCCAGTTATCACTAGACTAAGGCCCGCCCTGTTCTTTCTGGCTTTTTAGAGTTGAACTGAACTGAGCTGAACTGAATGGGGCTGAGCTGAACTGAACTGAACTGAACTGAATCGAGCTGAGCTGAACTGAACTGAGCTGAGCTGAACTGAATCGAGCTGAGCTGAACTGAATTTAATCGAGTTGAACTTAACTGAGCTGAATGAAGCTGAAATTAATAGAAATAACTTAAGTTTAATTAAAGTATACTAACTAATAATAATAATATAAAAAAAATGTTTGATTAATACAAATTTGCGATTTTTTAAAAAACAATTATATTAAAAAAATATTAATTTTTAAGTATATTTTTTTGTAGTAAACTCTAATGGATTTGCTTTTTTCTTTTCTTGTGTTTTAAAATTAACAAAAACAACATTTGAATTACGTCTAATTAATATTAATTATTATTTTTATTATCTAAACATTTTACGTCTAAATGTGGTAAATGTGGCGTGTATTTCATTTTTTTTATTATCTAAACATTAATTATTTTTATATATAAACATTTATTGGTAAATATTATTTGGTGGATTCGGGATACCCGAATACACTTGTGTATTTGTCTCGTATTAGTCATCCAAATGTAAGAAACCATGTGCCTGAATATAAGCATGCACCTCCTAGCGGAATATTTGAACATTTTAATTATCGACATTCATCTTTGAGGATGACGGTTGAAATGGCGTTTGGTCAGCTGAAGAGAAGGTGGAAGGTGTTAAAAAACATGCCACAAAATGACAACGAAATATCAAATGTCAATTATCGTATCCGCTTTTATACTTCATAATTTCATTCGGATGCATAAACCTGGTATTCCAGTTATACAACATCAAAGTATTCAAGGAAGACGGATTCAAACATGGATGATAAAGAACGGAAGAAATTCATGGACAAAGTTCGAAAAGAAATTGAAAAAAAAAGGTGCGATATTGATGTCCGTAATGACCTCGAAGATGAAACACATCAAGATGATAACAATAATAATCATAATAAGAATTATTAATTAATAATAATAAATATAATAATAAATAAATAAATATAATAATAATAATAATAATAACAAAAACAACAACAACAACAACAACAACAATAATAATAATAATGTGGGATGTACTTAATAAAGTGGAGCTGAACTGAACTGAAATGAATGAAGCTGAGCTGAGCTGAACTGAACTGAATGAAGCTGAGCTGAACTGAATTGAGCTGAACTGAACTGAACTGAACTGAATAGAGCTGAGCTGAACTGAACTGAGCTGAACTGAACTGAACTGAACTGAATAGAGCTGAGCTGAACTGAAACGAGCTGAAAATAAGCCAGAAATAACAGGGCCTAACACCACTTTGTTCAATTGTTCAAATAGAGCTTTAATATGAGTATATATTTCAATATATTTAATTATATATTTTGAGAGATATTAAAGAGAAAAGTGAGAATGATAATTAAAAAAGAACCGAAAAAGTATCATTTTAATTAAAATTTATGGCTAAAGACAGGTCAAATTATTCCCAAGTGGGTAGGTGCGACAAGAGTAAATTGCCTATGGAGTAAATATTCTGCTTTTGTCTTATCTAAACTCATGCATATTACTAGACTCGTTTTCAGTTTGTCACGAATATGTCCGTTTTTGAGGAAAATTTGTGTTAAAATTTAGTGATATTTAGTAGGTCCATTTTATGAAGGCACAAATTCTTATTTGCAACGGCACTATCCGTCGCAAGTTTGTGACGGATACCGTTTTCTCTTACAAAATACCCACTTTTTTTCTCTCTCCAATACTATTCCTGTGGTCCCCTTTCTCCACTAATTCATTTTGTATCCATTTTATCTCACAAAATATCCGGCATAAATAACGACCCGTCGCAAACAAGACTTAGAAGGAGTATACCCTAAAATGTAAGCGAAACAAGTGGGTCGATGGTCCCAAAATAAGAGATTTGGAACTTTAAGGACCACATTATCGAAGCCCACCATGTGCATCATTTCCCACATTTGTACGTTCGAAACTTTACTCGATATTCGTACCCATTTTTGTACCATCTCTTTTTCTGTCTTTCACATTTAATTTGTATTAATCTCAACGTCTATTATTTATTCATATTTTCGAGATCCAACTACTCCCTTTGTTTTAAGCCTTTTAGGTTTTGTTATATTCGACAAAAATGAGTTGAGCTTAGCTAAATTAAACATAATTCAGTGGAATCGTGGTGGACTGAATACAGTTGAAATAAGAGTTAACTTTGTGATGAGACGAGGAAAATAATTAAACTAAAATAGCGCTAAACTGAAATGAAATAAGTTGAAATTAAGTAAAAAAGAACAGGGTTTAAGACTCGAGGAAGACGGCTTTAGATTTTTTTTTGGTATAAAGAAGAAGGATGAGACCTTTAACAAACGAGCATAAAAGACACAACAACAAACGAAAACGAAGAACACGAAGCAAAAAACAGAACAACAGAGCTACGGACACCAGACACCTCTAAACTAATATAGTTGTAAAATGGCTCTAACACGATTTTATTAGGCTTTCTTTCTATTTTTAGTTTAGTTCATTTCATTTCATTTTTAATACGGTTTAGTTTAGTTTATTTCAGTTCAGTTGATCTCTTTATAAATAATCTCTTATTTCATGTTAGTTTTGTTCAGTTTTATTTAGTTAATCAGCTCTTATTAGCGAAAAAGAACGGGGATCAACTGCTAGGTAGAAGTGATTATTAAAATATCTCGTTTTACGATAAATTTATGTAAAACTGTTTTGCGCAAATAGCTCTACTACTCCTAATTTAATCTTTCACTTTTGTACGTTTTCATTTTAACTTTTATGTATTTGTTTTTATTTACATTTTGTTTTGGCATAAAGACCAAAGAGAGAGTATGATCTCATTGGTAGAGATAATTGTTGGATTATGACAAGTGTACTGTATAATGAGAATGTAAATCAAATAATTCATTAATAATAATTAATATTATAAAATTAGAAAAGTAAATAAATGAGTAGGATACCCAAAAATAGAGTAAGTAAACAAATAGCCGACAGAATTGTAGAGGTAACAAATGTTAATTTACCTTATATATTAAGGTTGTTTTTCATTACGTTTTTGTTTTAAGTATGTAAAAGGCAGTTTTCCATTTCATGTTTATGTTGCTTTGCAATTGTTTTTCATTATCATGTTTAAGTATTTCATTTTCAATTGCTATATATAAACACGATTCAAGAAAAAATATCATTATGTAAAAGTGGTGGAGTCGGGTTTTCTCGCTCGGGGTGAAAAAATTTAACGAGGACAAATTGATAATGTCATAAAGTAAACTTCAAAAAATTTAAGTTTTTTTTAACTAAGCAATTCAAAATTCCAAAGTTCGGCTAGGATGCACACGTCTCTTAACCCCTCTAAATCCGTCACTGATCCTAGTAGAATCGTACGACACTAGAATTGTTGAAAGTTGGAGCTAGTGAATTTTCACATGAAACAATAATGAAAATTGATCTAAAAGGACATTTAATTTTATTTGTTGAATAAAAGATTTTAAAATGATAATTTAATATATACATTATATCATTCATTATTTTTCCATTTCTAATTTGTTTAGTGAATGTATAATATTACTCCTCCATTCCAATCAATTTTATACATTAATTTCATTCACTTTTACCAATACCCGTTTTCTTTGTTAATCTTCAGTTACATATCTATAAAAAACAAAAAAAAATTGATATTCACAATGTACTCGGTAAGACAATTTAAACAAGATCTCACATGACTATTTTTTATGTTATTATTAAAAATTGTGGTTGAAGATGCACTCGACTTATGAATAATGTCCAACAAGTGAAATGTATATAATTGATTGAAATGGAGGAAGTATTATTTATCCATATCCATTGAAAAGACCACTACGACATCACAAATTCTCATTTATGACGTTCATATCCGTCGCAACTCTATGACGGGTCAAGTATTCCCCACGTGGGGTAAATAAAACAAAAGTAGAGTGCATTGGGAATAAGAAACTGTTTTGTTAAACTACCTGTTCCGGTTGTATATGTATTACTTAACCCGTTGCAAACTTATTACGAATATACCCGTCGCAAGTAAGACTTGCTGCTCCGACGACATATCAACCACAAGTCTTAATCATAATTCTTTATCGTTAATTACCTTTATTTATATGATCGAAATATAAAATAAGTGGAGAATTACATTTTGATAGTCTTTCTTGAAAAGTTAAACACGTTTTCTAAGTTTTCAAAATATTGGCAACTATTTGAGCCTTCAACAAAGCAAAGAGTCTGCTTGTGAGTTGTGACGGGTAATATCCGTCACAAATTAAAAACGGATATTTTACTTTTATAATAAAACAAGTGGATATGCAAGTAGAAAAATATAAATCATTTTATAAATAGTACAACTTACATTATGTGAGAGGGATACTATGCGTGTTTTATTTATGACGAATAATATTCATCGTCAATAAAATTTGGGTCTACGAAGAAGTGGGTATAAGTCTTAATCATAATAATTGTCCAACTCAAATAGGATAATATGCTTTTTCTCATGAATATCGACACATGGTCATTTCGTCACGAAAAACTTGATTATTTCTTTGTCAACTATTATTCTAAATAGCGCAATTTTTTTGTTTCAAACGGTCTTAAGTTTAGTCCGTATTTACAATTGATTTAAATAATGTTAAAACGGTATGGGGGTTGTAAGAGGTCTAAAATTTAGACCGACTGAAACAAAAATTGTTGTCTAAATATATAAGGATAATAATTCTTAACGAATATATCGTAATCAGGATAATATATTATTGAAAATAATTTATTATATTTCCCTCAAAAAAAAAGAAAATAATTTATTATAAATATCTTATAATAGTTTATGTGATTCAATTTTCGGGAGCATTATAATCTAAAAGTACCGTGTCAATGTAATTATTCACGATATTAACGAATATTTATGAGCTCTATCTTCTCAAAGTCTAATAATAATGGAGCAAAACTTATTTAAGCCAAGGTATATATCCTTTTTAAATATTAAAACGGAACAAATAGATAACAATTCACACTAATAGAAAATGCCAAGACTTAATAATAATAAAATCCTAATTAACTCAATTAATATACCTTAAAATGATACGGGTTAAGTACCACCCTACTCGTATATAAAAAGGTTCGAGACATAGTCATAGCCACTGACCAAAATAAAAGGGTTAATACTTACCCGGTTCTCTAAGTAATTTAGAAATGACGGATCTTCTATATATAAAAGTTGAGTCATTTAAAAACATGTGATTGGTCCGCTAATTTTAGAATTAAAAACAAAAGATATTACCCTCACTACCTCCACGACTTAAGAAACACAATTTTATTATCGATCTATTAATTTCAGACTTTTTAAAGTTTTTAAAGTTCGATTATCAGATAGTTCTTCATATAAATTTAACCATGTAAAAAAATTTAAAAACATCATACTTTTAGGACTAATATAAAAATAATAACAACAATTCAATATAAGTAAAATCCTTATATATTTAATTTTCTTTCAAATTTTTTTAATAAAAGTGAAGAGTATGTAGATGCTAAAATTTTCGTGCCGGACGGCGGCTAGGCATGGTGCATGGCGCATGAATAAATCCACAAGCCAAGTCGCAAATTGCGTAATATAGTATGTAATTTTCGTTTCCAAATTTTGCCACGACAAATAAATTACAAATTCCTCATTGTTTTGCTAAATACATTTAATATGACAACTTCAAACACCTAAGTGTATATGTGTCCGTCCTCTTAATATTTTGGTAACACAATTGTTTGTCATTCGTTTGGCCGTCGAATTTCGCCACTAAGGTTTAAGAACGAAAACCACAAATTCTCGTTCAGGACGACATTATTCTATTATAATTTTGTAACTTGTCGCATGAAGTATGTGGGAGGAATATTGTGACAGGTTATAATTTTATTTGATTGTTATAAGCAAGACGGTTTGGAAGAAATGAGCAAAAAATATAAGTTTAGGCTTTTTTTTTTTTGGCTAAACTAACGTAACTGAGCTGAAGTAAACTCGATTGAATGAAACTGAAGACCCTGTTCTTTTTTCCTTAATTTTAGCCCCTTTCAATTTTACTTAGCTGTATTTCATTAAGTTTTATTTACGTTCAATTAATCTGTTCACAAATTTAACTTTTAATTCAACTAAATTCACTTCACCTCAATTTCACTCAATTTAGTTCAATTAAGCTGTACTTCAATTAATTCAATTCAGCTCGTTTCAGCCGAAAAAAAAAACATGAGTAAAACAAAAATGATAAGATGTACTATCACTTTAAATTCAGCGACTATGCCGACTAAGTTATCTTTTTTCATCGCTATATATCCAAATAAGTACTCGTAAAACTTAATCGCTTTAGCTTGAAAACCGAAATCTCATATGCTTGAGTTTTTTGTTTAGCAACAATAAATAATTTTACCCGTTTTTATAGGTTTGGGTAGTAAGTCTAGTCTACCCCTTACTACTAGCTAGTTCGGCTTATTCTCACTCGATTCACTCATGGTTTACAATTATACATGTACTCTCTTATGTTTGTTTCCGTTTAAATAACGTTAATTACTCTTGGTTCCTCAATCATTTTTCGCGATTTTTTGACTATATATACTTATTTTATGACTTGTCACAAACTTATAATATCACACAATAATTAATTAAATTAATGTTAGAAAGAGAAGGTGGTTGTTCCTCGTATGCCATCCAATGGTATTGTGAGTTGTGACTATAAGATCATGCAAAGGTAGGTAGGTGACTATGATCTTTAATACCCGCATTCTGTTTATCGGTTTTCTTTTTTTCTATACCAAAATTATGAAAATAAATTTGAACCATTCAGAACATTATACCTCATATAAAATTTATATTAATTCCGAAAAAAAATTACTAAAAAAAAAGAAAAGTGAAACCAACGCCACTGCAATTATTCGAGGACAACTTTCAAAATAATACAAAACTTAATCGTTATTTTTAAAAATTATTTAATGATAATTTATTAGGACCTTAGATGGTAAGACCCATTAGGGTTAATCTAGGGTTAGGTTTAATAGTGAGTTATTATAAATAACTCACCATATATGATGTAAACCCAATTCATGATAATACAATCATATTTTATGCAATTGTTTTCCTTCCTCTCTATATCTTAACATGGTATCAGAGCCTCGTCCCTGAGGTCTTTTAAAACCGCTTCCACATTCTTACCGGGAGTGGTCGGAAACTTAAACCCACCGGTGGGATTATTCCAAAAAAAAAAAAAAAAAAAAAACGTTTAATTTCCCTGTTCAATGATTAATTAACAATTTCGTTTCAAAAAAAAATCAAAAAGAGAAAAAAAAAAAATGAATCAAAAAAACGTTTGTCTATTTTTCTAGGCAGGAGCTCCACTGATTTGGTTTTCGTGTGAATATGAAATAGTGGGTTATGTAGTACATGGCTACATGCCACTTGATAAACACCTATGTCGACGGTGTCTTTTTTATTTATAAAAAAAAAATTCTCTATTTTGAATCTTGATTAATTTCTTCTTCTCCGTTTAAGGTGGTTTTTAAATTAAATTTGGAGTCCGAAAAACTTAATGTTCTCCAAATCTTGACATTTTAGCGGATTATTTCCGTCTTATTGATATTTGTCAGGTTCGATTATGGTTCCTGCAAATTAACTCATTCTTTCGACAAGTCCGAAAAAATTAACGTTCTTGTTCGAAGCTTTTCTCGCGAGTCTTAATACTCGTTTATCTTACCCACATTGCGGAGATGAAGATCTGAATGAAGACGAAAAGAGACGACGAAGACTTTTTTGATTTTCATTTTAATTGTGTTTTCTTTGTATTTCTCCAATCGTAAAGTTTCGTACAATGTACCGCCTTTACGATTGCGGGAGGGTATTAGGACCTTAGATGGTAAGGCCCGTTAGGGTTAATCTAGGGTTAGGTTTAATAGTGAGTTATTATAAATAACTCACCATATATGATGTAAACCCAATTCATGATAATACAATCATATTTTATGCAATTGTTTTCCTTCCTCTCTATATCTTAACAAAACTTTCAAAATAATACAAAACTTAATCGTTATTTTTAAAAATTATTTAATGATAATTTGAGTATTGAGTCTTGCAATTTCATTTCAGTAGCTATGAATGGTGTAACTCTAATTTTGGTGTAACTTAAGAATTACAATTACACCATAATTACAGTTACACGCGAATTGTCGTGGAGTTACACAAACATGACAGTGAAGTTGCAGGACTTAATCGACTCAACTTACCTTGTAAACTTATTTAAACTTGTAATAAATCCATATAATTTTACACGGATTTAAAACAAATAGAAATAAGAAAGGCCAACACTTAACCCTTAAACAAGGAGGTTGTGATAAGTGGCTAAAGAGTTGAGTGCACTAGATCTCTAGAAGATATCTCACGGATTAAAAATGCAACTCATTAAAAGATACAAATAACATATTGGGATATGTCGACATCTTCATATCTAACCCCTTTTTGTTCCAACAAAATAATATATCATGCACTAGAAATTAATGAAATATACTTACACGTCAACTTCAATTTTTGTTTAAAATCGAGTCGAATTAAAACGGCTTATATAGTAATATATACAATAAAAAGAGATAAAAATAAAAGAGGGTTATGAAAAATCTTAAGTTAATACGGTTTTAAATAAGGAATAAATAAAGTGGTACAAACATTTATTCAAACCAATTGTATTATGGAGTACTAAAGTATTGTAAAATCAACTTATATTACACAACAAGTTAAGATACTAAAGAGATCTTGGCTAATGGCTATTACGAAACTGTTCTGATAATATGACGTGGTTTCAGATCCCCTTTCTCATTTGTCGGTACGGATTTTCTTCATTTTTTCAAAAGAAATAGATCCCCATTACCTATAAACGATTCGGATCTACCTATGATGATCCAATGGTTGTAACTTATAATTCTTTTATGAAAGTAAAGTTTCAATAAATAAAAAGAGAAGATATATCTAAATATGAGTGTATTAGAAAGAAAATTAAAAGAAAATAATAAAAATAATCCAAATTACTTATTAATTATACTGATCTCGCGCCTCATTTTGATTCCCGAAATTCACAAGGAATATATTATTTTGATCACAAATTTAAAATATGTAGTTGTCAAAAGCACAAAGCTATCATTAGCTACAATTGAAATGTAATTGTCACTTTAGCACTAACCCCAATTACTATTATTAATTTAATTATTATTTAAATGATTTGAGTCAAATTTTTAGTTCAGACCATCGAGCATATGCAAGAATTTTATACTTAAATGTAAACTTACTATTATAACCAGTGTGACAATGTTACAACTTATGATAACTTATTTTTCAATCTTCGACTCGTCGTTATATTTGACTGTAAAATAGTTATACAATCTCGTTTTATTATTTTAGACCAATATAACCCATCTAAAATAAAAATAAAAGTGTTACACAAATGGGTTATTTCATAGGAATAATCCAACCTATATTCCATCTTCTCATATTAATCCATACTAACGATTAACCAAGAAAAATCCAACCTATAACCTCATTTATCTTTCATTGAACTTTGACTATTTTTAAACTCTTATTATCGGTAGGTTAGTACGTCACCTTCACTTACTTTTTGTCCAGGAAGAAGGAAAAACAAAAAGTAAGTTAAGGTGACGTGTTTGCTTATCGAAAATAAGAGTTCAAAAATAGACAAAGTTCAATAAAAGATAATTGAGGTCATAGATTGGATTTTTCTCAGTTAATCGTTAGTAGAGATTAATATGAGAAGATGAGGTATGGGTTGGATTATTCCTATGAAATAACCCTACACAAATAATGAAATAAATAAAGAAATAGATTTGAACAAATTATTAAAGTAAACAAATGAATTATACTTTGTCAACTTAGACTTATCATCCTAAAGTCTTGTTTTACAACTTTTTTTCTTTAAACAAGGGGTCATTCAACAATTTACAAAAGATGAGGGACCAAAAAGAAAAACCGAACCAAAAGCGGTTTTTCAATTATTAGTCCCTCAATATTTCATTTCCTTGCAAACATGCCCCTCCATAAAACCATTTTACGGTCTACAACGAACTTATAATAAACCTATACAACCCCGCTTATTATTATCATTAAACGAGATGTATAAGCGTTATTACTCGTACGAGACAGTATAAACCGTACAACGATCTTACACAAACCGAACCGGACCAAACCGGACCCCTAAGTGTTTTCCACTAACTTGACCTACTTTTTCTAACTTTAAACAATCAAACCCCTCAATAAAAAAAGGACTTGTTTGTAAATTGAGAGGTTTGAAAGGACCTACATGAAAATCTCAGATTGTAATAAACTACTATACTCATAATAATTATTTGCTTCATGGTCCTCAAACTCCCATAACCCTTCACCAACAGGCAAGACCAAATCTCCACCGTCCACGTGTCCATCCAACACATCATAGCCGTTCATTTCACTCGACAAATTAGGTATCCCCAACTCATCATCAGAAGCTTCTAGTAGATGCTTCATCACTTTCTCCACCTCCTCCTCTTCACCCCCTGAACCGGACTCACCGGAACCGGAATAAACCGGGTCCAGTTCAGCTAAACCGGTTTGAACCGGGTTCGAACCGGTAGAGGAAATTATTTCCTCTTGAAGGGTAGAGATTAAGGAGGATATATCTTCATTTGGGTCATCCTCTTCTTCTTCAAGAAGGGTAATTATGTCTTTGTATGATTTTTGCCTTTTTATTATTTCTTCATTTTCTTCTTGAACTTCTTCTTGTCTAACTCTTTTTAATGAAGAATTTGAAGTATCTTCCATTATTTTATTATTATTTTATTATATTATATTGCAATATAAGAACTTAGAGAGAGAAAGTAGAGATAGAAAGAGAAAGATGATAGATTAAGATGAGGAAAGAGAAGGTGGAATTGTGGAGGTTTATATAGAAGGGAAATGAGGTGGGGTAAAGATGTTTTCTTTTTGTTTTGTCAAATAGGAGTGGAATAAAAGAAAAGTAGGAATACATCAATCAATCAATCAATCAATATTAAGTCTTGTTTGTGACGGGTTATCATTTATGAGGATATTTTGTGAGATAAAATGGATACAAAATGAGTTAGTGGAGAAAGGGGACCACATGAATAGTGTTGGAGAGAGAGAAAAAGTGGGTATTTTGTGAGGGAAAACGGTATCCGTCACAAGCTTGTGACGGATACCGTCGTCACAAATGAGAATTTGTGATCAATCAAAGCGTCTTATTTGTGACGGGTTTGTCCTAAACTGATAACAGATAGTGTTTCGTTTATAATAAGACGTGTTTTATTTGTAACGGGTATTATTCGTGATAAGCTGAGAACGAATAGTGTTTCGTTTACAATAAGCCAGATGGGGTAAAATGGATCACCTTGCGGAATGTGCCACTTGCATATTGGGAAAGGGGCACTATCTATTTTCATGTTGTGACGGGTAGTGTCCAATGAGATTTTTTTGTACAACAATACATCATTGTTCGGATTCTGTATGCCCGTCTTAAATTTAAATTAGATTAAATAAAAAGATAATATAAAAATCGAACGTGTGTGAATTAAGAAAAAGTTATCGTGTTTATCTAGCGGTGTTGCTAAATAATCATAATAGTACTATACATCAATATGTAATGGACATTGTACATTTAATACAAATATAATAGAGCCTAAAGGCAATATTTTTGAACTTTTAAAAATTTCAATTTACATTTTAATTTTTTAGGTATATTAAAAACAAAATTTATTGAATTTTATATATTATTTTTTTAAAAAATTTTATATAATATTTTGAATTAATTTTTCTTAAAAAACATTTAGATTCTTTTCAATAAAACGCCTAAAATATACACATAAGGTTTAATTGTTTATTATAAAACTCTATATCTATGCTGTCAAATACTCCTTCCATTCATATACACTTTGCATGTTTGTTTTTTCACGTTGTCAACGCACGTTTTACGTGGTAAATATCTTTAGCTACATATTTGAAAAAATTATAAAAATTAGATATTTTCAATGTACTCGTGAAGACGAATCAAGTAAGATTCGACATGAATATAGTATTTTCTATTACGTATTCGGAGAAAATTGAAATTGAATGTTCATTTATGAATAGTGTAGAAAATAGAAATATGCAAAGTGGATATATGAATGGAGGGAATATATATAACTGGTTGTATAATACATTAATTGTTAAATAACAGCGTAAATTTTAACAAGAATATATCTGTTTTAAGAGAAGCCTCCCGATATTTTAAAATGAATAAAATGGTGGGTGGTCCAAAATGTTAAAAGTAGAGATATGAGATGCTTAGAAAAGTGAGCCCAAGATCCTTAAAAATAATGGTATAATATTAGTGCATTGTCACCTTTGATTAGACCAAATCAATAATGAGACTTTAAGTTAATGGAGATGTACTACTCCGTAATTGCTTCATATGAAGTGGTTGTTAGTCTATATACTAGGAAAAGTCTATCACGAGAAATCCAACTAATTTTTTTTTAGGTGAATGAGAAATTCAACTAATTTTTAAGATGTAAACAAGTTGATTATAGTTTAATTTTTAATAGTTTTAATATTGATCAAAATTATTTACGAACTATCCTGTTTTTTTGGGACTGAAACTGTTTGAACTGGATTTAATAGACTTGAATTTGAGATGAAGTGAGCTGAA
The DNA here is from genome assembly GCA_029255685.2 of Silene conica. Classification (NCBI taxonomy): domain Eukaryota; kingdom Viridiplantae; phylum Streptophyta; class Magnoliopsida; order Caryophyllales; family Caryophyllaceae; genus Silene; species Silene conica. The sequence goes on from CM055312.2 coordinate 98,654,490, forward strand.
ATTAGAGTTACGGCCTGTTTGGCAAACGGCATAAGCAGATTCATAATAGCAGATAACGTTAGTATAATACGGTTAGTAGATTTTAGTAGCAGGTTTGACTATTAAATTAAATTAGTAGATTAAAAAATGGTGTTTGGTAAATAGCATATTAGATGATAATTAGAACGGTTTCATATATAAATTGAATATGCTAATACCAAACACGTGAAAATAGTAGGTGGATTGGTCAACTTACTAATTATGTCGAAATCTACTAATTTTTTTCAATACGCAATTTACTAAACAACGCCTTAATTTGTAAGGAAAATTGTTTAACTGAACTGAATAAATCTGAAGTTAAATGAATAGAGTTGAACTAAACTAAAACGAGCTCAGATTAAATCTATAAAAATCTCACAAGTGAAATTCATACACGTGATATAAGTGAACACAAATTCTTATTTGCAACGGCACTATCCGTCGCAAGCTTGTGACGGATACTGTTTTCTCTCACAAACTAGCCACTTTTTCTCTCTCTCTCCAACACTATTCATGTGGTCCCCTGTCTCCACTAACTCATTTTGTATCCATTTTATCTCACAAAATATCCGTCATAAATGGCGATCCGTCACAAGCAAGACTTACTAATAGGTGAATTTGCTTTTTATCCACTTTTCAAATCGGGATTTGAGTGAGATGGTGTATTGAGATATCGGATTTGATTCAACCACATCTATCAGTCAAGCATCATAAGGTTGTTATGGTATTGTCACGAAATTTTTTTATTAGAGCTTGTGTTTGCCTCAAAACTCCCAGAAATATAAGATTTTTTTTAGTTAATAAAAAAAATCGAAAATTCAACTCATGCTCAATTAACTCACTTTATAATTTCTTTTTTTACCTTTCGATTTTCGATATCTAACTAAATTTTAAAAAAATATATATAAAGGATTTTCAAACTATAATCATAATGTGGAATACTCTTTTTGTGATTTTGAAATTATCCATTTAGGATGATTTTGAACAAATGTGTCAACTATATAATAATTTTCGATAGATATATTTAAACAATATTATATTTACACGAGAAGAAAATAAACGTTAACAAACGAGTTTTGACCAAATTGATTCCAGAACTCGAAAGATCAGAAATACACTAATCTTATTCTATTTTTTTGCCCTTATTTTAAAAATATTTAAGATATATTGGTATTATAGCAATTTTGTCCCTACAATTAAAAAAAAAAGAGGACAATGTCGTTCTGATGGAGGGAATAATAGTTAGTAGGTCATAGACAAATTAAATAATTCCCTCATTTATTTATCATACCGAGTACTAAATTTATAAAGAGTACAATTAGGTTGAACTAAAATTTTGAGTTAAAAGGGAACATAAAAATTGAACGAAGGGAGTAAAACATAGCATAAATTCTTAAGAGAAACGAGACGGTAAAGTCGGTAATGCTTGAGAGATCGGTTTGACCGAATTCAAACTGAATCGATCCGAGGGCATATTCTCTAATTTAATTAATGAAATAACAATGATAATTACTCCATTAGCAATGAATCTACTACTATACTCAATTGATCTTAATTATTTTAAGAATTTTTATAATAAAAAGTGTACGATTCCTTCTTCCTATAGATGTACTTTACCCAATTTTTTTATGTTTAATTTGTCAAAGAAATGGCTTTAATTGGACACAACTTTCAAGAAATATTAAAAAAAATGACCCTAATAAAATACCCAAATTCACATATGTGACCGGTAATAGATATTATCCGTTACAAACTTGTGACGGGTTAAATAACAGTTACTTAAATAGATAAAAATAAATTATTTATACACTTTTATTTCTGTCTTTCGAGTGAGTGATATTTAATCTATCAAAAATTTGTAATAAAAATTTATGAAGGATTATATACGTATACATATCAATTGAGTTGCATTATGTCGGTCTCTTCCTAACGCAATTATTCATGATTTATGAACACATTGCATGTCGTGCGCCTTGGCCCTCGGCTTTGGCTATTTCACGAGCGTCCTTCTGTTCCGAAAAGAAATGAGGTAGGGTTCTCGGGTCGTGTCATTTATTAGTATCGAGTTATATGAAGTACTGTATTTGATGTATTTGTTAAATCGAGTTAATTTTTACCACTTTTAAAGTAGACATAACTATGTATTTTTATATGTACCATTTTATTTGTAAGCTGTATTAGCGGATTCAAACCTAGGTAAATTCGGATGATAATTTATGTTAGTCGTTCATAAATCATAACCTATGTTAGGACCAAGGCATTGTTTAATTTAGTAGTCGACATATTATAATTAGGAGAAACAAATTGGTCAAGTAAATTACAAATGACAGATTTGATTGATATGTTTGACTATTATATTACAAATAGGATTTAATAGAAATGTTTGTTAATTAGCAAATTTAAGTTAATAGATTGTTGTATTACTTGTATACATGTGTAAATTATAAACACGTTTATTTTTTACAATCTACTAAAGTACGTGAATATACTGGTGGAGCAACATATTGGAAAACAGTACGTAGATTGAAACTCAATCTAAGTTCCAAACACGTAATTTAGTAGATCGTTGAGTCAAAGAAGCGAAAAGTCTCGAATATGCCGAAATTTCATCAATCTAATATTACAATTTACAAACACCTCCGAAAACTTTGTTGTTGTTGTTGATACCATTTTTATTTAGAATATGACCAATACATTAATATAATGATTATTTTGGTTGAGATGTAAAATGCAAAAAAAAATATTGTAATATTTTTTCAAAAACATGTTTTTTTTATTCAAGGGTATACCAATTTTTTCATTAAACAAGCTAAAAATTAGACTTCGAACTTTTTTTTTAAAAAAAATGGTCACTTAAAATCTACGGAGTATTTCAATATTTCATATTTCGAGGTGAGAGATATTTCATTGAATTAAAGTGGCCGATATATGAGAGTTTTATTATTATAGCAAAATTACGTTCAAAATTTAATCAATGGCCCCATTTTCGCTCTATATTATTAAAAGACGATTTTATTTTTCCTCCGGCAAATGGTCAACTTTAATTTTAAGCATAATACTTTGTAAACAAATAGAAGCTTCATGAAATTTGTCCTTTAAAATGTTTGAAATTACATTTTATTACTTTAATTTGCCATGCATCATTGACCTTGACCACTTCACTTTTATATATATATATATATATATATATATATATACTTGAGATCCGGTGAGAACCACCTTACCATGAGAACTTTGTGAGAACTCTACCTTACGGATTTTTTTAGAAAAAATTAATGACATATTTGGATTCGGCATCACATTTTATAGCTAGAGAACATATTTCTTGGTCTAGAAAATAAATACTAGTGACGGAAATCAAGATGAGATACGTTTTATTTATTTGCATGCACATACTATCTATTTTTTCGTACCTATCATTTTTCCGCCACTAGTATTTATTTTCTAGACCAAGAAATATGTTCTATGACCATAAAATTCCATGCCGAATCCAATTATGTCATTAATTTTTTTAAAAAAACTCCGTAAGGTAGAGTTCTCACCGGTTTTCATTGTAAGGTGGTTCTCACCGGATCCTAACCCTACATATATATATATATATATATATATATATTTGAAACTAAATAAATTACTTTATATTTTAAGTTTCTTACGTAGTTGCTTGCATGTTTGAAGTACTCGTATTCGTCTTACCCGTTCTTATAAATTGACAAATGAGTTTTCTACCACTTGCATTATGTATTTATGTTCAAAGATATAATCCAAAATAACGTGAGCCTTGCTTGCATGATTGTTACGATTATTGTTATTAAATACATATTCTCTCCGTCACTATCATTTTTTTTATCTTTAATCGTTTTGACATAGAGACGGGATAGAGGAGGGGCCATCTCTAGATATACTTTGTAATTATTGCATCATAAAATGAGTGAGAAATGTAATAAATGAGTGAGAAAATAAAAAATGAAATATGTAAACATATCATCAGATCAGAACGAATTGAGTTATTGTTTGATTGAGATATAATCCAAATAAAAGTTAGTTTGCATGCGATTATTACGATTTATGTTTATTTAATAGATATTTTCGCTTTATTTTGATTATTTATTTACTCTTTAATTTGTTTTTACTCAAAAGACGAAAAAGGATGGGTGGGGTGGGGAGGGGTGTTATTTCGAGATATATGCCTTAATAATTGCTAAATAACAGATGATTTTCAGTATAAAAAGATTGTAACGGCAGAGTATAAGTAACCGATTTTTAACAGAGGGTTTGACTAACATATTATTATAAACAGGATTAATTTGAGTGTTTTTTTTGGTGACGAGGGGTTTAATCCCCCGGGCCCATGCATTCCCGCACCACCATGTTTTTTTTGGTGACGAGGGGTTTAATCCCTCGGGCTCGTGCATTCTCGCACCACCACATGGACCATGTAAGTCACTCCCTTCGGGAGCTGCAGTGGCCAAGTGGTCATTGCCCCAACTGGTAATCGAACCTGAGACCTCTCAACTCCTGCATTTCTCCAAGTTTTAAGGTTTAATTCAGTTACTATTGGACTAACACCACCTGATTCAATTTGAGTGTTTGGTAACTGAAAAATTATGATTAGGAGATTGTTAGTTTTCTTTGTAAATTGTAAAAAATATTTCTAGTTTAGAATATGTTAATCAATATGCTAACCTAAGTAAGAAACATATTGAGCCAAATATGCTGCTTCAATATGTTTTTTACCAAACCCTAAAATTACCGTATTGACTAGTCAAATATACTAAACCCTCGAATATGCTAAAAGTTACCAAATACTCCCTCCTCCTTATTATAAGTGTCCCATTGTCCATTTCTGTCTATTCACAAAAGTGTCTCATTGTTTATATTTAGTAAGTTTTTTGTATGTTTTTTTACTATACTACCCTTACCTATCTTGACTTATTAGTTATTACCCCATCCACTTCTAACCCAACATAATGAGCCACTTATAATAAATATATTTACCTCTACCCAACCCAAACAAATATTAAACAATAATATTCCTTAATATTTGTACCCTCCTCACAATGACACACTTATAATAAGTAGGAGAGAGTATGTACTGTTAACCAAATAAGGCCATATAATTACTAAATGTTAGGTGGATAAAGATGAGTTAGATGGTTAAATAACTTATAAAAACCCAAATTAAAATGATAAACAAATGTACGGAACGGAGCGAGAGTTATTGTTTGATTGAGATTTTGAAAAATGAAGGGCCAATGAAAAAAAGGAAACAAATTGAAAAAAAAATCAAAGTCATTTTCAAAGGGACCTAGATGCTTTATTAGCATTAGTTTCTTGTGCCTGATATAGTTTGTGAGACTTGGCAAAGTAATTGCCCTAGATTGTTGATTTAAAAGAGTGGTTTACAATGCTCCCTTGCTTTCAATCAAGTTGCTTATCAACAACAAAAATTGTAGTAGTGATGCTTTCGTTCTGTTCATTTCTTTACGTTTACTTTCTACTGTATATAAACAGAAAAATGACTAAAAATAATAGCCGTAGCGGGTGAGAATAATTAGCAACGTTTTACGTATTAAAAACATAGATGTAAGGAAACGACTGAGATATTCGAAAGATATAAATGCGATTAAATTAGTGGATGGAGAGAGTACAATAAAATGAACATTAAAAATGAAAACTTTAAAACTTTAGTTATAATATTGAATTGTTTTAGAGTTTTATTTAAAATTACTTGATTGCGTTCACGGTAATATTTAGACCTTTCCGATTTAAAATTCTGACTCTGTCATGTTAAGAATTCATTCTACATAAATTCCCAATACCATAAACCAACCATACACCAATAAAGGACATTAGTTTGGTGTATAATTATGCATCTCCTATGAGTCCTATCAACCAAAGTATCAAGCTAATTAATTACTACTTTACAATAAATTATAAACTAAATGATTTAAAAATATACCGCACATGTATGCGCGGGATCTATACTAATTATTAGGAGTGTTCATTGGTGTAAGACCGGACTGAACTGAACCAAACTTCATATGATACTGAAAACCAAATAAGGGTTAAAATATGTTTGAAAACCAGACCATATTAATATTAATTTGAACCAATTTGAACCAGAAAAATGCATGAACCAGATCAGACCGAATAACCAAAGTATCAACCCAATTAATAATAAGAAGTACTTTTCTTTTTCCTTCTTCTTTCCATATACAACAACCGAACAAGGGTGTATAATTGAGAAAACATGATTAAGGAGAGATTAGTAGCATAAAGTAGGTTTAATAAGTTAGGTAGAAAACAAAATGGCAAATAATCATGTGAAATAGTTGATAATAATTGCATGCCTAAGTAATAAGTATACGCAAATTCTCATTTTTGACAGCATTATGAGTCGTAAACTTATGACAGATCAAATAAAACTCATTTGGAGAAATAAAAACAAATCATTTATGATTTTCTGTGCATTTTTATTCTTATTTTATCTAATTAGATGGATATACTTGACTCGTCGTAAGCTTATGATAGATATACCCGTTCCGAGGGACACCTATTGGTAAGTATGATGAGATCCACCATGCATGTGTTAACAAGGTAGGACACCTTTGTATCTGGAAAGTTTACATATCACGTGGCTATCTACTGCTTCCATTATTTCTTAAATATCTACTTGCTTCAAAATGTGGAAAATGGTAGTTGTTGTACGTACCATTTAAGTACTATAGCTTTTGCCCATATCGATTTAGTGGCGTAGCCAGAAAATTTGATCGAGGATTGAAACATGTTTATGTAGATTTTTACAGTGACGGATTTTATGTAAAATGTTAAAGTGGGTTAAAAATTGAATTGTAATTTTGAAAAACAAAATTAGGGTAATTAGAGACAATGGACTCGAACTTTAGTCTTCCTTCTGAATTCGCGAGAGGATAGATGTCCTGCAAATCGCTGAACTACGTTAATTATCGTGTATAATTGAGGGAGTCATTGTATTATACTTGTAACAGAGAAACTTGGGGGTTGATCGGATCCGTATGGCTTAAGATATGTCAGTGATCTCTTGAGATCCCTTTCCACCAAGGTAGTTTACGCTAGTCGTTCTTATTTGATGATATTTATAAAATATACGTTTAGATAACATACACAAACTTAAGTTTGGACTCTGTAATTTTTATTATGTATTGATCTTAGAAGGCCAGATCTGCCATTGGTCTCTCGATATCCCTTCCTACCAAGACAATTTATGCTACTCGTTATCACATAATTTAAGTTTTTTTAAAGTCGTGATAAATGATATTTATAAAATACTCCGTATACCTTTAAATAATATACACAAACTTAAGTTTATACTCGGTAATTATTATTTTTTGATGCTAGAAGGTATATGTAAGGTTTATAATTTTTCTCAATTTTGAATTAGTCTCGTGAGTGTGTTGTATACTCCGTAATTTTTATCAATTTATTAATTCATCTAGAGAAAATGGTATGCATGATCAAGTTATAAACGCGGTTTAATATTGACAAATTACAAATTCAACCAATAAATCATTAAATAACATTACACGGAATACGGAGGAAGGTACTACTTTCTCCGTACCAACTATTATTAATAATCTTATTACGCTCTTATACTCAAATGTTTATTAAGCTTGAAGAGTGGTTAGTTTGTACAACTCCTTTATACCGTGTGCTGATTTCCACCTTCAGTTACACTGGCTCTAATACCATGATAGATGCCAAAATTTTAAGGTAATAGTTGAGACCCAATTATTATTATTAAAAATATCAAGACCTAGTTATAAGGTAAGACATAAAAATAAAACGGGTGCTCTTTACTCAAATTCGTGACGTTGGGAGTTTGGCCAAGTTTATAGGCACTTAGCCTACCCTATTAAACCAAGAACAAGTGCCGTCTCTAAAGGGATACTTTAAAGTAAATTTAGGTGACTTTGGATACTTTTTGGACGTTTATGTAAAAATTTGGATACTACTTCACATGATGTAAATATCTATAACAAATAGTAGAAATTAAGTTTGAAATATTCATATTTTTCGATTAATAGAAGGTAAATAAAAGACATTAAAATTATTTTTGGCACCAACGTACCTTAACCTGTATAACTTAACTCGTATTCTGATTAAACTGGATCAACCGATCTTATTGTCTGGTATAATATACTTTGTACTCATTTTTACCCATCTATATATTACTCTGTATTTTTTTTTAATCGTGAAAATATACTTTTGTAGTATCTGAATTTTTCATGTTTGAAAGAGTAAATGAGTGATTCGGAGTGGAATACAGCTAGTAGACGGTTAATGGCTCTCTCATATTGCAAAAGAGGTAAAAGTAAAAAAAGGAAAAAGTCTCATGTAAAACCAATAAATGAAAGGTATCAAAACTTGCTAATTTAGAAGTGTAAAACCGTTTTATATAAGTAATTTTCAAGAAGAAAACGGTGCGGGAGTGAATTGGGCCAAACATATTCAGAACAAGATCCATAACGGCATAGAACAGGATAAAGTGAGCCCAAATACTAAAAGGCCTGAGAAGATGTTTAGATCTTAGAAGAGTGTCTTAGCCCACCTAGGAAAAAGTGAAGAACAAAACTTCAAATACTAAAATTTCTTAATAAAACCGAAATTCTCATTTCTGAAGAGCTAAATTCGTCACAAACTTGTAACGTGAAACAAACACGTAAGCGGGAGGGCAAGTGGAGAGGTTAAGTAAAATGGGCTGTGAGAGACCAGCGTGTGACTATCATAAACAAGACAGGTTGTAGTAAAAAAAAAATATTTGAATCGATCTGAAAGAAAACAAACATCACTATTGAGATTTTGTATCGATAATTTTGTTGTTGTGTAAATATTAGAAAAGTTTTTCTTGGAGTAAGTGACCGTTGCAGTTGTCAGGGTGCAAATCTATGTATCACATCGATGGTGTAGAGACGAAAGAGCATAGTCATAAATGTTCACTAAGTATAACTATATGAGTACTTTTAGAAATGAGCACCGGAGTACTCTTGATCCATCTCGAACAATTATGAATAGTGGACACAAGTCACACAACCACACACGTGGAACAGAAAAGCCCGATGAAAGGGTATTAATGCTTCTGCACAACAGCAATCGTAGGCTTTGAAACTCTGGTGTTTGTTTCGATCACTACCAATTTCACTTTAATATATGTCACTGACAATGGTTAATTCAAAATTCCGCAGCACATGTGGTTGTGCTAGTTATATCTCATACGCCTAATCGTCTTTCCTTGTAATAACTTAAGAAAAACTCGTAATAATTAGTAATACATCTATAATTCAAAGTTGAAAACCTGAATTTAAATTGAAAATAATAAAATCTGATGCAACAAACAATACAATTATAACAACCTCCAAAAATATTTCAAAAGAAATACCAAAAACAAATTCAACTTCTCGTTTCTGAAAAGACGACCCCTCTACTAACCCCTAATCGTTTCGTCACCAAAATCAATACACATGTGGAAGGCACCTAAAAAAAACTTTTAGAATACAAAGATTGACTAATATTATGGTGCACAATTAAAAGACATATTTAAAAAGTAAAAGAATAAATTCAAATTCATCAAAATAAGCAAATAGCACTACGGAATTCCAAGTCAATAATACGGACGGAGTGTACGCCAAATTTCATTCTTAATTGGACAACTATTTTGCCAACCATCGAAACTGACTTTTCAAACGTAAATTCTTATTTATGACGGATTTTTTCACGTTATAAATTAATTAAATAGGATTATATATTCAGATATATATATATATATTAAACATTATACATTCAATATAAATATAATTGAGCTTATATGCAATTTTTTGAGCTTTTAAAAATTCTGACTTGAATTTTAAGTTGCTAGGTATTACAATTAAAATTTTATTGAGTTTATATGTATTATTTTTGAGTTTTAATATAATATTTTGAGTTTAATAAAGATGTTTAGATTCTATTCAATACATCTCGTAAGATGTAGATATAAGCTCAAATTTTTTGTTATAAAACCCGAAATCTATACTACTAGATGTGTACAACTGGTTAGTGGTTACATAGTCTTCTAATTGTATAGATTGTGACAAAACTCAAATTATGATTATTTTATATGAGTATCATACATTCAATACGAATTTAATTTAGCTTATAAGTAAAAATTATGGCTTAAATTTGAAGTTGTTGGGTATTAAAATTACAATTTTATTGAGTTTATATGTATTAATTTTGAGTTTTAATATAATATTTCTAGTTAATTTTTTTAATAAAGGCGTTTAGATTCTTTTCAATACAGCTCGTAAGATATAGATATAAGTTCAAATTTTTTGCTATAAAGCTTCAAATCTATAGTAGTAGACTAGCAAATATATACAGCTGGTGAACGGGTTGTATAGTCCACAAATTGCATAAAATAGTGGTCGTATTTAGGGCCGTTGTAAAAAAGATATTACAACTTTTCAAATTAAATAAAATCATGCTTGAAAATGTGACCAAATCCAAACACTAGGAAAGTCATTTTCATGTACTATCAATTGTACTAATGTAGTAATAATGTACATACACGTCTTGTTAATAATACTACGCATAGATTAACTAATTGTCCCATCATAAATTGATTATTATTAATGAGAAAATAATACCGAGTATTAAGCTAATCGATAAGTCTCGCTCTTCCACGTATTTTTCCATTTGTAGTTTGTGAGAGATTATAAACATGTGATAAAAAGTGTTTTTGTAAATGAAAATTTGTGTAAGCTGATATCGATAATTTTGTGTAAAATGGTGATTTTACATAAATTTTATGGTAATATAGTGATTTGATGAGACTTAAACATATAGGAGTGTATTTATTAAAATCGTGAGTGTAGCTTGTCGTTTAGCTCGATTTAGTGTTTATTTACGCATTATATAGTTAGGTTTCGAAAAATCTCTCATTTGTTACGAAAATATAATTAGATCGAAGAGGGGAACCCAAAACAAGAGAACAATAACTGACAATTAGTTCTAATTTGGTGTGATTCAGATGTCCTTATTTAAATCACCAAATAAAATAAAACTCAAAAGCCGTTAACAGTAATAATACTAAGGCCCTGTTTGGTAAACAACAGATTAATTTTAGCATAAGCAGATTGCAATGGTGGATTATAAATGACAGATTTTAATAGAAGGTTTGACTAGCATATTATAATTAACAGAATTAACTTGAGTGTTGGTTATTGACAGATTAAGATTAGTAGATTGTTAATTTTGTTTATAAAATGAAGTAAACTTTTCTATTTTACAATACGCTAACTAATGAGTACAGTATTATTAACTAATATGTTGGGGTAAGCAGCATATTGTAAACACAAATTCTCATTTGTGACGGCGGTATCCGTCACAAGCTTATGACGGATACCGTTTTCTCTCGCAAAATACCCACTTTTTCTCTCTCTCCCCGACACTATTCATGTGGCCCCTTTCTCCACTAACTCATTTTGTATCCATTTTATCTCACAAAATATCCGTCACAAATGGTGACCCGTCACAAGCAAGACTTACTATATTGTAAAATAGAATATTGACCTCACATATACTGTTTTAATATGCTGTTTACCAAACACGAAAATTAGCATATTGACTGGTCAAACATGTTAAAACCTTTCAATATGCTAAATATTAGTCAATATGTTGTTGATCAAGCAGAGTTTAAATGAAAACGATATTCTACTAAACAAACACGACGTTCGACGGAAGGGTGGAGCTCCTAATTGCATCTTAGACCATCCCCAAGCAGAAGGTCGCCTTAATCGGGTCACCAACATATTAACCCTTAATCTCACCTTATTTACCTTGACCCACTTATATCCTCCCAAGCAGAAGGTCACGACCTAGGTCACTAACCCAATCAATTTTCCATTTTCTACATTCTCTACCCCACAAAACCTCTCTCTTACTCTTTTAATTATTATTATTAACTAAATATTAAAAATAAGTTTTATTTCTAAACCAATCGTGTAATGCCATGTGGAAGGTCACCAAATGGTGACCTCTTCTTGTTCAGGGTCACCAATTGACCCCGACTTATTCAAGGTCGAGCTAATTATCGTCTAAGGTCGTGTTAATTAAGTAATTAAGGCGACCCAACAAGGTCGCGACCCGGTTGGCGACCTTGCTTGGGGATGGTCTTACGAGAAGGTTGTAAGTTTCTGACGGAAAATGCTCGTCACAAATGAGAATTTGTGGAAGAGAGCAGAAAAGGAATGTGATCATGTGATGCATGCACATAAGTAGAAGGAGTGTACTGTCTTGATGCAATGTCCAGCTGTAGAGACAGGGAAGGCTGAGAATAGTCGAACACTGCTAGTAATGCCTCCTGCTTCATCTTATACTTTACTTTATTTACTCAGATTCTCCTGCCTGAATCAATGCATCATCTATATCTACCATTTTACCAGGCACTGCACCCTCTGTTTTTCTGATCTAATTTTCCACGGGATTGCAGATTTGATTCTCTACTTTCAATTTTTCAAGTGGATAATCTTTGTCCCGGAGCGAGGAGGGTCGGATGTATGCAACTGTTTCGAGATGGTACTATCTGTTTTTGAAACGATTATATTTTGGTTAATAGATTACACTTTTCTTTTATTTGTACCTTGATTTTTGTAAACATATCATTAAGATAGAGGTATATTTTATGTATGTATATCGACTTTCAAGTCATCGGAAATAATGTCGTGAATCTCGTGATTCGAGTTAGGTCAGTCCAAGGCAAAATGTTATGACTCACATCAATTCTGTACTATAAGTATTTCAATAGCGTTATTGAGAAACCTCTAACATGATATAACCATAGAGTTATTTTTTTTTTACTCCTCTCTCACTAAATTAGTAAAAAACGATCTCTCAAAAAACCTATTGATCGAGTAGGGCCGCTTTGAGCCATGTATGTAAAGGTTTTCGATATGATTTTCAAATTATTTTAAGCTAACTCCAGTTATTTAAATCGATCATCTTCTAAACGAGAGTAGAGTAGAGTCGAGTCGATCATTTACAGTCGGGTCTATAAAGGTTCCAGCAAAACATAGAAATGGTATAAGCAAATGATAAGAACGTTTTAATTTCGATATGATTTTCAAATTATTTTAAGCTAACTCGAGTTATTCAGATCGATCATCTTCTAAACGAGAGTAGAGTAGAGTCGAGTCGATCATTTACAATCGGGTCTATAAAGGTTCCAGCAAAACATAGAAATGGTACAAGCAAATGATAAGAACATTTTAATTTAAAAGGGACCAGAAAAAACAGAACGATATCTAACCCGTCTTAAGTAAAACTAATTATTAGTATAAAAGAACCGTTTCAATATCGTTAAAACAATCTTATTCTATAATTTATGTTTAAAAGGAACCTGATAAAAACAGAACGCTATCTAACCCGTCTTAAGTGAGACTAATCATTGTAAAAAAAACCGTCCCAAACTCTCAATACCGTTAAAACAGTCTTATTCTATAATTAGTAAGTCTTGCTTGCGACGGGTCATTATTTGTGACGAATATTTTGTGAGGTAAAATGGATATAAAATGAGTTAGTGGAGAAAGGGGACCACATGAATAGTGTTGCAGAGAGAGAAAAAGTGGGTATTTTGTGAGAGAAAATGGTATCCGTCACAAGCTTGCGACAGATAGTGCCGTTGTAAATAAGAATTTGTGTTCTATAATTTACGTGTCGGACGCAACGTAATCCAAATCTAGCTTTTGAAAAATCCATAATGGTGAACAATGATTCGCCGAAAGGAAGACACAAGAGTTGACAACTAATGCCACCAGAATCCAATCCACAACTAGACATTATTAACAATTTTATAACATTCACATCTTAATCAATCAATAAAGATGAACAAAACGCGTTGACTGTTCGAACTTAGAAATTATTTCTAAATTGTTATTCCACTGATAATCACACATTCTTGACACAGTTTCTAAATTTATACGGAGTATAAATTTATATAAAAACAGATGTTTCTTTCAGTTTCTGTCTTTTTCACTGTATCTGTATCAGTTTTGTTTTCGTGATACGGAAAATCCTAGCTACGCTACTGCATTATGCATTTCTGCCTGTTTTTTTTGTTGCGTAGCGACCTCGCGAGTGTGCTAGAGGGATCCGGGTATCTTCCGTAAAAGAGACTCTCGCGGAAGTACCCTTTTGATCGGGTTACTTGGTGTCGGATTTCACAAACAGACTTACTCTTATGTTAGCAACAAAAAGAGGTTTGTTTCCGAAAGCAAAGTTACTTCATAATTATTAAAAATACTCTCTTTGTTGCGAATATTCGCGATTGGAATAGAGGGAGGATTTAACAAGGACCCGAAATAAACATAAGAAACCAAACAACGGCCGCTTAAAAGACTAAAAGAGATTCTCATGGAAGTACCCTTTTGATCGGGTTGCTTGGTGTCGGATTTCACGAATAGCCCTCAACCCTAATGTTAGCAACACGAAGAGGCTGTTCCCGAAAGCAAAGTTACTTCAGACTTCTTAAAGATACTCCCTTTGTTGCGAGCATTTGTTTACCTTTTTTTTTTCTTCCGTGTGAGAAGTAAAGACATATTCGTGGTTGGAACGGAGGGAGGATTTGAGAAGGAACCCGAAACAAACATAAGAAGCCAAACAAAAGGGCAGCTTAAAAGACTAAGACCTGTTCTTTCTGGCTTAATTTCAGCTCCTTTCAATTTTGGTTGGTTGTATTCCGTTAAGTTTTATTTACGTTCAATCAATTATTTTCAATTAATCTCTTCACAAAAGTAACTTTTAATTCAACTAAATTCACTCCACCTTAGTTCTACTCAATTTAATTCAATTAAGCTCTACTCCAATTTATTCAATTCAGCTCGTTTCAGCCGAAATGAACATGGCCTAAAAGAGACTCTCACGGAAGTACCCTTTTGATCGTGTTACTTGGTGTCGGATTTCACAAATAGCCCTACCCGTATGTTAGCAACACAAAGAGGTTGTTCCCGAAAGCAAAGCTACTACGGAATTCTTAAAAAAAAGATTACTCTCTTTGTTGCGAACATTTGTTTACCTTTTTTCTTCTGTGTGAGAAGTAAAGAAATATTCGTGATTGGAACGGGGGAGGATTTGACAAGGAACCCGAAACCAACATAAGAAGCCAAACAAAAGGGCAGCTTAAAAGACTAAAAGAGTGTTGGATGAACAAGAAACCTCAACAGAAGAAGTAAGAAAACACAAGACTGACACAAACTAAAGTCTCTGGTTCAGATAAGTTGGCATCATATTCACTTATTGAGTGTAGCAACCAAACTCCATAAACCTAAAACAGCATCATCTTTTTTCTCGATGATTTCGACTTAAAACTGAAATCTCGGAACTCAAACTAGTCCCGTCTTAAGATTAAAACGTGTCAAAGAACACTCAACTTCGATAGACGGGACTGGCTTTTTATTAGTCCCGAGGCATTCTGCTTTTATCCCATCAGACGGACAGAGCGTAATCCAACAGCATTCCATTACAAGAATACCATATGCTTTTTTTCCTACTATATGTTGCCAGACGACAATTCTGGTCTGAAATAATAAGACAGGATTTTGTAACCATTTTACAGTCAAATGTAACCATTATTGACAAACAAGTTATCATAAGCTGTAACATTGACCATACTATCGTGGTTATATTTGGCTGTAAAATGGTTACAAAATCCCGTCTTATTATTTCAGACCAAAAGTGACGGTCTGAAACAAGAATTTGTGTTGAGCATATTATTTGATAAAAAAGCCGAAAAATGCAAACGGAAGAACATATTCTTACAAGACACCACCACATATATGATTATATGGCATTGGCTAATGGTGAAGGGAATATGAATCTCTTTTTATAGGACTCCATACAACGCAACGCAAGCATTATAGGATTCTTTCGAACTTCCCATAAGGGGAGGATTTGGTCATAAATCACTAGGAATAACTTTTCAGAGACACGTCAATCCGAACAGTATGAAATTCACAGTGACAATGGCATAGAAAAACAACGATTACAAAAAATGGTGTAACGTCTGAAGAGCTAAAGAACGGAAATAAAAGAGATCTATTCATCATGTATTGAATTATTAAATTTGTTTCTGTGCTACACAACAAAAGTCGAAATTTTTCACAAGATTACTAAATCGGGGAGGGCGAGAGCTAAATGGAAGAAATATTCATCATGTGAATTTAAGGGACGAAATCCCAAAACCCCGTAAGAAAAACATTAATTGAATCCCTAGGATAATAGGGATTCTTCCCTCGTCCTCCCCTATCAAAGCGAAAATTGTAAAAAAAAATAGAACAGCAGGAAAAATACCCGTCAGCAGGGATTTCAGCATCCCATCACGGCGCAGTTATAGACAAAACTTCCTGATTGTTTCCTTCCTAGCATCCGCCATTCGGGAGGACCTCCACTAGGCACCCAAGAGTTAATCTCGATGATTCCTTCGCCTTGACCTCTCGATCCACCAATAACAATCAGTCGTTCCCCACATGCCCTAAACGCTAGGCCCCACCCGTTCATCGACCCAGCGCGTTCAGGCAATCTTCCCACAGTCGACCAGGAATTGTTTTGTTTATTGTATTTCCTGACCTCCATGTCAGCATAGTCAGCGGCATACAGTTCGTTATTTACAACACCCACCAGTGGTGGGGCCTCGGTTGGGGACGTTCTCCCATTCTCAGAGTTAGTGCTGTGGTTCCCAGGTGACATCTTCGGGATTTCCTTCCATGTCTTCGTCTTCAGATCAAACTCCTCACCACAAGTCAAAACCTTTGAATCATTGCCTCCGATCCCACCAATCACATAGAACTTCCCATCCATAAAAAAACCAGAGCACATCTTCCGAGGTTTAATCATGTTCGGAAGAGTCACCCAAGTTTGCTTCTCGGAATCATAAAGCTCGGCTGAGCTAAGAATGCGGCCTTTTGAATCACAGCCACCGGCTAAAATTGCAATCTCACCAAGACTGGCAGACCCAAATAAACATCTAGGAGAGTTCATGCTCATACCCGACGACCAAGAATTGGTTAAAATACTATATCTATATATAACATGAGACATCATATCCTTCCCAAAAACAAGGAGTTCAGTGCCAACAGCCAACGACTCCTTATCAGAACAAGTGAAACACTCGTTACAGTTCATCCTCGGTAACTGCATCCAACGTTGGGTAGCCGGGTCAAATGCCACCCATTCTAGGAGACGGCAAGAGAAGAAGACCCAATGTTCAATGACCTTATTAAGCCTCCTTAATCTATACAACTCACCACTCTTAATCAAAGAGAGGAAACTCCGGTTCAAAGAGGCAATTGAACCATAATCAGCCCTCGAGCAATGGAGGAGGCAATTAATAGTAATGTCACGACCTAAAGGTTGAATCAGGCAATCCATGTCATCTTGATCATCAACTTGACCTTGGCTATCACTATGATCAACCGGGGTAGCTAGAGTCAATGTGAGCATATCAAATTCAGCTTTAGAACGCCGTTCCTCATCATCACACAACTTCGACGCTTTCCTCAACCCTCCTTCCTCATCAATATCGAACTCAAAGCGACGTTTCCCATTGGAAACATCGACTCCAACTCGATAAGTCATACTATAACTCCAATTACTTTCTTGCTCACAAGAGCTAGCTAATGTTCTTGAAATAAAAAAAGGTCTCTCCTCCAACATATCTAATGCCTTATTCAACCCAATGAGGGCAACAACAATATTTTCACACACACCAAACCCTACTCAAACCAATCCAAATCCCAAACCCGATTCGATTCTACTAACTTCAATCCAATCAAATTATCCTCTTTTCACCCTCCATACAATGAATCAATGGCCAAAAAACACAACAAATTGAGGCACCCAAATCCCAAAACACCTATCAATTAAACAAATTCATCACAAAAATCAACATTTGTCTTCATTATTCAGTAAACATAAACAAATAATAACAGAAAAAAAAAACATACGATCTGAATCTATTAATTAAATCAAAGATGAAACTGTCAAAAACCCTTCATTTCTTAACTGAAAAAAATCAATTCTTTCAGTTACTTAATCACATAACATAAATTAAATCAATCCATCAAGCAAGCAAACATCAAAATCCTATAAAAACAAATGAATCAAACTCAGATCATAAACTTATACAATTAAATCAAAACCCCAAATTGAATATCAATTAAAAATCCAATCTTTTTTTCATAACATCAACAATTTGGTAGAATTAGATCTACCCACTATGCAAAATGTAATAAAAAATGATAAAAATTGGAAAAAAAAGAGATGGAACTTACAATTTAGATTGGATTGAAGATTGATTGAGCAACCAACAATATTAATAATTATTAATATTTAATGATGAAATCACCCAAAAAA
Organism: Silene conica; assembly: GCA_029255685.2. Taxonomy (NCBI): domain Eukaryota; kingdom Viridiplantae; phylum Streptophyta; class Magnoliopsida; order Caryophyllales; family Caryophyllaceae; genus Silene; species Silene conica. Next base: position 98,672,928 of record CM055312.2, read on the forward strand.
AATTGTTTAATAAAAGATGGGTTTTTTTAATAATTTTGTTCAATAATTATGATTAATTAATTGATTTAAGATTAGAAATGGGGAGGAATTAGAATGAATGAAAAAAAGGGTTATTGAGTATTGTAATTTGTAAGTAATAAAAAAATAAAAAGAAAAGGAAAAGTTTGTGTTTGTGTTTATGTTTTGTGTTTATCTCTCTAAGATGTGTTTAGTATTGTTAATTATTGTTGTAATTATATAATAATAATTCAAGAGGGTAATATATTATTATATTTATAATATATCAAAAAGTGTTTTTGTGGGTGTGTTGTGTTTCTCTCTCAAACTAATTTTTTTTCTTTCTCTCTTTCATGGTGAAGGAAAAGGGGAAGAAGGGAAGAACTTAGGAATAGGAATTAGGAAAGGTGGTTGAAAGAAGTTGGTTAAATTCATTTTTTTTGTTTTTCATTTGTCTTATTCCTTTCGAGTTAAAGTCATTTTATTTCAGTTCAGTTTAAAAAAAAAAATTTGTGTAGATAGAATTGATTTAAATTTTATTGTAATATATATAGTGAAAATTTAGTTTAGTTTATAACGGTTTTTTTATAAATTCAGATCTTATGAGTTTAGTTTAGTTCAATTCAACTAAACTAAAAAATGTTTAGATTATTACAGATTTTATAATATTAGTTTTAAGAAATATTTACTAGGAGGGTGGTATATTTTGTGTTTCTAAAACACAAAATATTCAATAATAAATCTAGTTTATGCTGGTACAAGCTTGTGACGTCTCACAAGTTACAACGCCTCATTTCTTCTTTCGACGTTATTTAAATCGGTGATAGAGTGTTGTTATAAATTGTACTCCGTAACTGTTACAACTAAAAGTTTGTGGGAGTTGTGAATGTGAGGTATCCAAATTTATTTCTTAATACCACAACCCAACATTTGAATGAATTTACGATCTATATGAATAACTCGAACCACACCACCTATGTGAACTCAAGTTTATTGTTGTTTGAAACTAAAAAGGGGTCAATTTATGCCATTTCAACTTACTTTTAACATTGATTATTCTCTAGGACATCCAATTGTCAAATGATATAATCGTTCAATCACCCTCTCAACTATTGACGATAAAAAAACACAACATGATTAACAAATTATTGTGTGAGGTCTATTCCAATCAAATCACTTAATAAAATTATAAAATTATACATGAGCTTAATATACTAACGTCTCTTATTTGACATTTCTTTTTCTATTGAGCAATTCCTAAACTATAAGATAAATCTATTACTGCCAACTGATAAAACCATATTTTACCGATTTTTAACCCATATTTTATCTCTTATTTGTCAAAATAATAACCCGAGATAGTTTTATTTACCCATTTTAATGTCAAATATTATATTAGTCGATTAGTTTTAAATAATATTATTTCATAGTATTTGTTATTGTTTTGGTACTGCCTTTGTCTTTTTATTTTATAGGTACCAAGTGCGAGTATAAAAACGGGTTCAAGTCGGATCAAAGAAAGACGAAAAATAACTTAACAAAACTTGGGCCAAGCTAGCTAGCCAAGTGACATATTTTTTGGGCCATCTTTGAGGAATCACGTGAAGAACAAAACAGAAAAGAAGGAGGAGAGGAGCAGCTTCATTTTTTTGGGGTTTTTGCGCAGCAACATTTTCGAGAGGCAGAGGAAAGCTTAGCGTAGGGTAGTATAATAAAATCAAACATAAATTCCATTTTACTTCCTTGTTTTTAGTTTAGATTTGATTATGGTCTAATTTTAATATTGTATGAAGATTTACATTTAGTTTTGGGTGGAAAATTGAAGGAAGTTCATCCTTAACAATTCATTCCAAATTCATCTCTTTACATTTTGTTGGTATAAATTTTCGTCTCTTTTACTTTTTTTATCATTTCTTTACGTTTATTTACTCTTCCTTCTTCATTATTTGTTCATTTTTATTATTTGTCTTTATGAATGTAAGGTGTTTGTTGAAATGTCTATGAGAAAATTTCTTAACCTTTATACTTTGTTAGTATTAGTTATAGGGTAATTAGTGTTTACTTTTCCTTCTTTGTTCATTTATATGTTTATTAGTGTAAATCTATCTTCTAAACATGTTTAGTTTTCAAGTATCCATCTTTTATACTTGTTTTATGTTAGATTAGTATGAATAGTGAGTAATACTCACTAGGGTTCGATTAATCCCTAGCATGCCAAGTTTACTTGATTGAATTCCGTAATTAACTAGTTGTTGGGTGAGTAGTTGGGGTTAATTAAGGGGTTTTACTTGTTTATGTTTATTTGGGATTGTTGTTGACTAATGACCCTTGACCGTCGACGGGAGTTGGCTCACCTCACTTGGACTAATTTGTCGTCTTGAGTTGAACCCGAGAGGGAGAACTTAAGAGGGATGCCCTTAATTTTCGGTTTGAAATCGACCCTTGGAAGAGGGGGGTGGGATGACCGGGAAGATAACGTGGGCTTATTATTGACCTTAGCTTAGAATAAGGGATTCCGACTTATGAACCCGAGAGGGAGGTAGGTTGGGGTTGCTAGTGTCCAAACGCGAACCCGGGAGGGAGGTGTTTGGTGAATTAGAGGCGTTTCCCCCTGACCATCACCCGATGACTTGTTAACGGGATTTATGAGTGTAAACATGGTGTGTCGGTGGAGAAAATCGGACCCTAGCCTTTCTTTATTGCTTTTATCTTTATTTCATTGTTTGCTTGTTTGCTTCCTTAATTTAGTACTCTTAGTTTAATTTATTTTTAGTTTACTTAATTAGTTTAATGTTAATCATTTTGTTGATTCGCGTAGCTAACCTATAATCTAAGACAAGACTAGTACTCAAACTTAACCTCCCTGTGGATCGACCTCGACTACCTTACTACATTAGTTTAGTAGTTGAGTTATACAAATAATTGTTTGATCGGGGGAAGGCGACAAACCCCGCTATCACCAACTAGTTAGTTAAATTCTCCATGGTTAGATTTGGCCAAAGCAACGGGCCATTCCACTTCATGGGTCACAATTTCCCCACCTAATCGAGCTCGTCCCTTGACCTGTCAGACCCCTCCCCAGATCCGCCCTGGGTCCCGCCATTTAAGGCAAAACAAAAAAAATAATTTTTGAAAAATAAACAGGTCTTACTAAGACCCACCACGGGCCGGATAACATCCCCTCAACTTATCCGACCCCTTTTGCGAACAGATTAAGGGCTCAGCGGGGTGAGCCCGACCTAAACCCGACCAGTGGGCAGCTCTAGCCATGGTTGATTGGTAGATATGAGTATATGACTATATGAGAGATTGAGAGATCATCACACCCAAAAAAAGCCTCCCAATTAATATGGGCTAACTGGTAAATGTAGCCCTGGGTAGGTGAATGGTTAAGCCCACTAATGGGCTAAACATTGCAATTGGGCTTTTATTGAGAGATATTGTTATTGGGCTTGCATTTGTGACTTGATACGGCCCATACAGCCCATGTAGTGCTCTTAAATTCATGGCACAAAAGCCTCATGGTTAGAACCTTGGAGGAACCTTTCTCCCTCCGAGTTGAAGTGTTGATTCTTTTTGTTTTTTTCATACAAAATAAGGAAATGATTTTAGATTATATAAAACACTCTCTCCTACATTGAATTGATTTTGGACCACAAAAAAGTTACTAAAAAGAGAAAGAGGACCATCACTAAACTCGCATAAAAAAGGAAACTGGAATCAACATTCCGACTCAAATGGAGTATTATATTATAGGGTATTACAATTTATTCTTTATAAGTGTATATTAATATCACAGATTTTTATTTGTGACGGACATATTCGTCGCAAGTTTGCGATGGGTCAAATAATACCCACATGAGGTAGATAACACAAAAGCAAAGGATATAGTAGGAAATAACAAACAGTTTTGTTTTATTCACCTACTAGTTTAGAACCCGTGCAAAGTTGCACGGATATGTATTACAATTTTATATTATCAATGTAGTAATAAGAGTATATAGCATTATGTAAATGATCTACCTTAAATTAAAATTAAAATATTGTCTAACTGCATTAACCATAAACTGATTCAATAATACCGCAATCGATTGACCAAAAGAATTTATATATAGTATCTGCCAAAACCTGACTCTGGGAAACAAAAGAAAGATTAAGAAAGCTAATAGAAAAGGTTATGTGTGCTTTAGACGGTCAAAACATGACTCGACCCGTAAACCTGGCCCGATCCGACCCGACACGACCCGATTTGATCTGCTTTTTCATGGTCAAAGACCCGTAGACCTTGACCCGCAGCCCGAAATGACCCGAATCCAAAATAACCCGTTATTTTATGGTTGAAATTCGAATCGACCCGTTCGACCCGATGCTTTGAAGATAAATTAGGAATATTATTAAAATATTAATATTTTTATATTAAATTTGAAATAATAATCTTAAGTTTATAATTAAAAAATTAGTTTAAAAGTCAATTTTATATAACTTTTAAACCATTAAATCATAAAATAATTATTAAAATAATGAATATAATAATATTATTAATATAAAATGATAAAATAAAAGATGTCATAAACGTTTCTCAAACGTATTCTAATCCCGATCCGACTTGATACCCGTATAACCTGACCCGTATCTGTCTTACCCGTATTCTTACTCGACCCGAGACTCGGCCGACCTGAACCGTTTAGCAGGCCTAAGTCATCAAGCTTTTACATGTATATCCGTTTTTAATCATACATGTATATCCGTTTTTAGCATTAACATTATCCTAGTATCTAAGACCGTCTTAATTTAAATCGACTCTCACAACAAATTATAGTAGAGGGAAACGGAAAAAGGGTTATAAAATGTTTTAAGTTAAGACAATATTAAGCAAGACATACTATCAAAAAGTAATCTCCATTTTTTTTACATTAAAAAGTAAAAGTCTCATGTCATTTGTCGATCCAATAATTTAATACAAAATATTTAAAAAGAAAAATACAAAATTTGCCAAAAATATGTAGCAGTTAAGAAAAAGTATGGTATGTAATTGGCCTATACTATAGTCAATGAATTAAATGAACACAAAAAAAAATTTATACAGTAAATTATGTGAAATTATATGACAAAGTATAAAATTTATTAAAAGCTCGGCATGAATTAGATTATGCATCTGATGTACTACTATCAGTTGCAGTTGTACAGTTTCTGAATAATAGATTTTCGAGTTTTGTTTTAAAGATTAAGAATTTTATTATAAAGTATATATCTAAATGTGTTATTTAAACATTATGCTCAAAAATCTATATATCTCAAAAACATTGCATATAAGCTCATTTAAATGTGCGTTTTGACGGAATGTTTTTAAAATATAACTTATAAGCTTCAAAAAACTCAAAAAAATACACATAAGCCCTCAATTAAAAATTTAAAATTTAAAATTAAAAGTTAGGCCTGAAGTAGTATATGTGATATATGTTCCTTTTTTTCGAAATAGAATGGCAAAATCATATTAAAACCTACAATTCACATTTATCTTTTTTATATCTTGAAATTAAATGATAAAATAAAAATATTAATTAATTTCGTTGATAAAAGTTCTGATGAATAAATACCTTGCAAAAATTTACAACTTTTGAAAAAGTATAACTTGATATATGGTTAATATTTGTATAAATCAACTTAGCGATGTGAAAAATTTATTACATCAAAATTCAACTATAATAAAAAAATTATAGCGGAAATTGACGTATGACTAACTGAAGATTATGACATCAAAAGTTAAAGAATTTATATTTTGGAAAAATATAATCTTGAAAAATAATAAGTTAGTTTTTTTAAGAAGATAATAATCTAAAATGGTAATTTTGAAAATAAATATTTGTAATTATTTTTTTTTATCTATAGATTGTTAGGTACTCAATTCCTTTGAATGAGTCCAGAATCGTAGTGATTCCTAGTTTAGGAAATACAATCTCTAAATTAGATAGGAGAATATTTACACAATAATACTTGCAGAGAATATGAAAGCATATTTACAGAATATGTTTGGTGTCATATTTACTTATTTTAGTGGTTATCTTTGGTTAGGCGGGAAAACTTTTTATGAGGGAGTGACACGTGGATAGTAAATGTATAGTGGTTGTTTGTTTATACTTTTATATAGATATGGATAGTACTAGACCCATCGCAAGCTTGTGACGGATTTTTCTGTCGCAACGAAAACTTGTTGTATCAATATATGGAATTGAAGTAATCAAAGGACCAATAACTCTTTAATAAAATCGTCCGATGGCATAGGACAAACCCAAAAGTAAAATAGCCAAAATTTAACACTTGACTTATAATTTATTTTTGCAACCTATATGTTGAATTTACAAAAAATAATTAAATAAACAAGTCATTAAAATAGAATATTGCTACAAAATTTATTTGGGCGATTTGTTATCAGGCTAGTCTCATGTGTAAAATGGCATTATACTCTTATACAACATTTTTATTTGAAAACAAAAAAATAAAAAAATTATGTATGAATAATTGCACCAATTTTTGTTAAAGGTCGTTTTAACTTAGGACGACTCTTAATCCCTGTATTTTGCACCGCAACTGTGTGAATTGAGTTGAATTAAATTTAATTGAGCTGAACTTAACTAATTTAAACTTATTGGAGCTAAATTAAACTGAATGAACTGAAATGAGAGTTAATTTGTGAAGTGAAAATTAAACTAAATGAAGCCTAGCTAAAATAAAATAAGCTGAAATTAAGTTCAAAAAACAACTACACTCGAGTACTCGACTAAAATAAAGGTGAAAACAAAAGGTCTCGAGTTAAAACGGTTTTACTAGCTAGGTACGTAGTTTTTCTACATTCTCTAATCAATAATTTTTTGTACTGCAATTGTGTGACTTGAGTTGAATTAAAATTTATTGAGCTGAACTGAACTGATTTAAATTTATTGGAGCTGAACTGAAATGAGATTTAATTTGTGAAGTGAAACTTAAACTAAATAAAGCCTAGCTAAACTAAAACGAGCTGGAATTAAGTTCAAAAAATAACTACACTCGATTAAGACAAAGGTGAAAACAAAAACTCTCGAGTTAAAACGGTTTTCGATACTAGCTACTCACATAGGTTTTTCTCCAATCTCTAATCTATAATTTTTTATTACTATTGTTGATTCTCATAGACTAAGTGAAATGATAGCATATACCCTTGATGTCCTTTAATTTGTGACTTGTGAGGCCACAATCTACAAACATGTACATGATGGATGTTTTCTAAAGGATATGTTACATTATTCCCAAATGAAATGGTACAAGGAATTGCCATGTCTTAAGCTGCCATGTTTGTTATGTGAATGATATGTCGTTTCATGCAGCTGCAAAGTGCATACATCTACTAGGAGTAGGAGACCCAAACAGTTTAATAGTCGAGTAAGTCTCTTGTAAAATCGAGTTAAAAAGAAATATTGTAAAACCGTCTTCCCTTTTCACCAAAACATGGCAAATTGGTAGTTAGAGTATAGTGCTCGCGCGGATATACGGTACTAGAGAACTTGACAATTAATCAAACTAATACAGTTTGTCTTATTTTAAAATAAAAATGATAAAAAAAATTCCATATATAATTCAAATGAAATATATTATTAGCCTTATTTATGTAAAAATAAACAATGATTGATGTTATAAAGTTAGTAAGAGATATATATTGTTTAATAATAGTAATAAATATAGATAGTTAATATTAATTAATTAAGAAAAAAAATATTATCTAGTAGATAGACGATCATTTAGAGGAGAAATTTAAGCGAGAAAATTTGAAGACGTGTTGGTCTTTTAGTATTTGGGGATGGAAGTCATTTTAGCGCCAAAACTCTTGCTTATGATTTGCTTATTTTGACGATCTTGCGAGAACATTCCTTTTAATATTAAAAATAAAAACTTATATAAAATCGTTATATATATGCATATAACAATCTCATTTCATTTTAATTAGTTTTACATACCCTCGATCTTATACACCGATGACCTAATTTAATCGGTAAACCTAAATTATAGGGAAATTACAAGAAAATTCATTAACGTGTTTTTATTTTCAATGAACCCCAAAATTACGCTTCTTATTTTCCCTTTTCTTTTAGCACCTAAATGAACATCAATTACTTCAGAAAATTACGAGAAAAATCATAACAACGTGTTTTTATTTTCAACCAACCCCAAAGTTTTCTCTTTTTTTGTTGATGACCTGGACAGATAAAACTAAATTACCTAGGAAAATTTAACGTATTTTTAATTTCAACAAACCACAAAATTCGCTCTTTTTTTCCTTTTCTTTGTAGAACTTATATATTCAATACGGAACAACTCTCGACCCATCCTTTTTATTATAAAGATCAAATTTATGAGGTATACTAAATAGGACATATCAACCATAATATTAGTACAATATAGACAATATTGTAAATAGAAATATAAATGAAATGTTGGCCTAAAAAATGATGAATGCTTATTCAAAGACTGAGATGATGAGTAGTAGGGGCGTAGGGTGGGAAGCAGGTAGTAGTGGTTTTACTGACACAATTTGTTAAGGTTATCACAAATATGTCCCTTATTCTCTGGGGTACCCCCTTTAGTTGATTGCACTTACTTCCATTGCTAACTGGCAACCAAGAATAAAGGACACTACAATTTCTGAAAAAAAATAAAATTATGAATGTTAAAAGATCATTTGGCTTGGTTGTATTTTTTCGGGTATAAATTTAGCTCATTTCCGTTCGGTTTAACTCTGATCTATTAAAGCTAACAGTTAGTTTGTTCGAGCTTTGTTTTGTTTAGTTCAGCTGAAAAGAATATGGACGTATGTTTGATCAGTTTAGCTAGGTTATGTGGTTGTTGTCTAGGACGGTTTAGGCTTGATCAGTTTAGCTAGGTTGTGTGGTTGCTGTCTAGGGCGGTTTGGGTTCGATCGTAGAGATTGCTAAAATCAGGTGCGGGCTGAGCGCGTATACTGGACCACAAAGTTCGTGAGCCTCATATTCATATATCAAACAACATTTATATGATGATACACTGACTAGAGCCTTTTCTGTTTGCCAATGGTCACCCGAGTTCGAGCCTTGTAAGTTGTAACAAACCTTTTTTTTCCTTTTTATCAGTTTTGTGTCTCGTTTGATCAACAGGGTATATGTAATGCATATTACTAAATTTTAAGGGCCTCTGTTTCATTGTTACACAGGGTCTCTGAATTATTCGAGATGCCCCTGTAATTGATTTTAACGTTTTTTGTACGAGATCGGTGCTGAATGAAGGGGGTTCGTATTTGTTGGACATTGGAAAATTTGAACATTTTGTTAAAATTTTCTCACATTTTTTTATGGGTTATTTCATGGGAATAATCTAACCTATGTCTCATCTTCTCATATTAATCCATACTAACAATTAACTAAGAAAAATCCAACCTATAACCTCATTTATCTTTCATTGAACTTTGACTATTTTTAAACTCTTATTATCGGTAGGTTAGCACGTCACCTTCACTTACTTTTTGTCCAGAAAGAAGGAAATACAAAAAGTAAGTCAAGGTGACGTGCTTGCTTATCGAAAATAAGAGTTCAAAAATAGACAAAGTTCAATGAAAGAGAATTGAGGTCATAGGTTGGATTTTTCTCAGTTAATCATTAGTAGGGATTAATATGAGAAGATGAGGTATAGGTTGGATTATTCCTATGAAATAACCCTTTTTTTATTCCCCTAACTGTGAATCACGACTCTACCTTATTAGAATATAAAATCGATATTGAAATCAATTGTACTACTAAATATCACTTTATGAGAAACTACTATCCACAATAAGGTGATTAGGGGATAGATTTTCCCTTAACTAGATAACTCCTATACTAATTGTCCTATGTTATCACAAAAAGACATAATCTATGTCATCATGCATCATTGCAAAATGTAAATTCTATTCACAAAACAAAAGAAAATAGATAAAGTAGGGAACATAAACCATAAGAGGATGATGATGATGTAGGAATCTTATGGTAACTATAAAACTACAATAATAATAAAGTAATAACTAAGTGAAATAATCTGATAAAGCATCGATCAACTAATCTTTCTTGACACCGTTAAACTTAAAACGAGAAAAATATCAACATTTTATAATAACAAGTAATCATTTAAGTCTGGTTTTTTTAAACTTAGTTTCAGCTCATTTTATTCAGTTCAACTTCGTTCAGTACAGTTCAACTTCGTTCAGTTTAGTTAAGCTCATCTTTTCAGAAATTAATTTTTAAGTCAATCAGCTTCATTTAGTTTAGTTCAACTCTATTCAGTACAGTTTAACTTCATGCAATTCAGCTCATCTGTTCAGAAATTAACTTTTACTCCAATTAGTTCCATTTAGTTTAATTCAGCTTTTTTCAGCCGAAAAGATTAAAGCTTTATTGGTATTATAACTGTCATTTTCAAGGCTTTTTTTACCGATAAACAACTAATTTTTTACCAGAAAATGTTCACGTTTCGTTGTAAAATGCCTAAATTTTATAAAGCATAGGATTCTTACATTTTAGATGGCTTCATCATCTTTTTTAGCAAAGCACTTTGCAGAAAAAAAATGTGCAAAAGAAGAAGAAAAAGAGGTATTTAATTGGGGAAGAAGATTAGAAAGTAGTTTTGATGTTGAGGCTTAAACTTTGGAGGGCCATTTAATAATTATTTATGACCCAATGGACCCGGTCTCCCACACGGACACGGTTTGCAACGGAAAAGTATTCTAAAGTTAGAAAGGGTTCATGAAAAACGGTTTTGTACCTAATCATGGTAAATAGAGTAAGTTTTGGGAAGGACGGTTATGTAATAATCACTAGTTACAAAACTAGAGTAAAATAATGATCGAAACGGAGAGAGTACGTCAAAGGGTTGATTATATTGAACCTCGGTTAAGATTGGTTAAAGTTCGGCTCGTGTTAGCTCAGTAAGTTGAGGTTTGATTCGATAACTTAACGAGCTGGACTGGGCTAAAGTTAGCTTGTCGTACCATGTATAGTCGTCTGGTCACAGAAGGCATACCGGGTAAGCCACCCGAGACTTGAACCCGGATCTCTTGAAAATTTTACTTAAGTTTTAACCGCTATATTTCGTCTTTGCGGGCTACCTACTTTATTTTGGGTGTATAAAAATTACCAATTTTCAACTGTAACGGGAAATATCCGTCATAAGTTTGTGACGGTTTCTTTACAGCTGCCAAAAAATAAAAAAAAATAAAAAAAAAGTTTGTGACGGGTCAAATAATATTCATTTGGTAGACGAAGACAAGTCACTATGATTCTCTAAACACTCTTATTTTGTTTTATTTACTCATGTGAGTGATACCTGACTCGTCATAAGTTTATGACGAATATAACTGTCATAAAAGAAAACTTATTGAATAAAAATATTGAGCAAATCAATAAGATGACATTTGAGAATATAATCATGCATGATGCATGATGCATGATGCATGATGCATGATTAATGTTTTATAAAACAAAAACAAGATATCACTTTATCCCACAAACTTGAGCTACTCGTGATCTTTTCAAGTTAATCTAATATTTGCTCGACATAACTCGTTAAGTTATCGAGTCCATCCAGTCCAAGCTTGAGCCAAGCTTTGACGAAGCTCTAATCGATCTCGTATCTTTATCATTTCTAGAAGAAACTAATATAGTGTATAACATATTATCAACTACTAAGAGAATGTTAATAGTAATCAATCAAAATAAAGAGACAAAATGAGAAAGTGATTTGTACTTAAGTTTAGATTTTTCTTCATCTAGCAATATTGAACAAAACCTACTTTTAGTTAATCAAGCTTTATTAATAGGGCAAAACTTTTATTCAAACTAGTCCCTCTGTCCCGATTGATTGTTATCTGTTGGCTTTAGCACAAAGGTCAAGGAAATAGGAGGAAGCCAATTATTAAATGACAAAATAAACCAAATTGAGTTTTAATCCTCAAATTACGCGTCAAATAGATTTTTAAAATAGGAAGGATGACGATAGGCTGAAACATCCCAAAATCAAATAAGACAACAAATAACCGATACTGAAAAAGTATATATTATCCTAAATTCGTAGCATCTAGATCCTAGATGACAAAATTCAACAATACACAAAAAAGTTGTATTAAGGAGCGTAAACTACATTATTAGTTGGGCTCCCCCTTGTTTTGTCTTAATAAGAAATTAAGTAATCTCCATTAAAAAAATATTTAACTAATGTCGACCAAGAGGAGTATATATATTTCATAGATGACAAAATTTCATTCGTGTGGGTAGTAGCGATGTCGGAAATTGAATTTTTTATTGGTGAAAAATTACATCGAAAACAGATTGATACTGATTTAATGTAAGTTCAGAAAAAAAAAATGAAAAATATTAACTAAAGCCTTTAAGTTTTCCAATTGTTAGCAGGGCGAGCATCACTACTAGCCAACCCCTAGCCCGTATGGATAACATATCACAAGTAATAAACAATAACCTTCGCCCGTTAGTTCCTTATTTAGAAAGAACGGAAATTGGACAATTCGTATTTCGCCTGCTTGCAAATCGACATCAATAAAAAGATAAATTGAGTCAATGATTGACCAGTAAATCAGGAAGTTCGATTAGGTCATGATAATAAATATTTTACTGTCAGAGTTACCTGCAATACTCCGAGAAAATATACTTAAAATTACCACTTACCAATTACTAACTTACTATTACTCGTATTATAACTAAGTTAATTATCCCGAACCCGTGCCCTATATTTACAAATAAAAAAAAAATAACATAATGCATTTTAAGCCGACGTTGTAAGGATATATCCAACGTGTAATTTATCTAGAGTAGAAAGAGAAGTGGAAAATCAGGGCCAAAAAAGTGACAGGTGGCGCAAGGTTATTGAATAAGAGGCCGCGCGGGTTGACATCATGAGCTCTTTTTGTGGAACCCATATAAATGAGTTATTTCCGAAAATAAGACGGATTAAATGTAATTATTGTACGACGAAAAGTTATTATTTTCTGATAAAATGTATCGTTATTTTTAGGTTAAAAGTAGATAATTTTAGTCGTAATATTTTGTTATTAAATGATCATATTTTATTAAAAACTGGTGATATTTAATCCGTTTTATGTTAGATTTTCTGATTCGAGAGTTATTGATATGTGAGAAGAAAAGGAAAAGAAGTGACGAGAACATCATCAATTTAGCTATCAATCTCTTTTGGAATTTGGACCTCACTATCTTCACCTAATTTCTATTCTCAATTTATTTACTAAATTAAGATTATTTTACCCTATGCTCTAAAAAGTAAAAACCATCATTTATTTAGTACGGAGTAAGTATTTACTTAAGCGATAATAATATACTATATTTTAAGGCAAAAACAGTAAAATATATGGGATAAAAAATTTGTTAATCCTTTGATATAGGGGTGATCAAATGCAGGTTTGAATTGGACATAAATCAAGTTCACATCAAATTTTGTCTACTGACAAGCAGGCAGGTTTGCGAGTTTGAGACGGATTAACGGGTTAGGTCTTTTTTATTTTTGTTAAAAATCCATTGTCCGTACCTGTTTATTTTGTAGGTTAGGCTTAATGGCCAAGAGTACGAGACGATCAATGGTCAACTCTACTTATACATCCTTTTTTTTTCTCTCATTTACCATATTTGATCTGTTTTATATAGATTTAAAACAGATATAACTGTTTTAGTTCTTAAACCTACATAAAATTATTATATATTACTTTTTCGTTCCAGACAATAATTTACACTTATTTAATTTTTTATAAAGTAACTGTAAACTATTTATGACGATGAAGAAGATCTATTCATATTGTCCACACACTTGATAATCATTTGCTTTGAGAAAACATTTGAAAAAAAGGAAATCCCACACATTTGACATTTACAATCACCACGCACAAGTGAATGTGAAGGACATGGGAAAGATGGGAGGAGCCAATTAATATCACGAACGATTTAATCCTCCATAAATGACACATATTATTTACCTCAACAATTTACAAATATTTTATGCATCTCATTTAGCGATAATAAATATGATTTATTAATTACGAAATTACATATTTTATTATTAATTAGTTTTATGTAAAACAGTTTTATAAATAATACATTAAAACAAATTCACGTTCGCCCATCAAAATCCGTTATCTTATGCAACTCATTTAGAGTGTACTTGCGTAAGATCGCCACTTTGGAATCAACTGCGACATTCGACATAAATAAGTCTAAAATTAAAATAATTTTCATAAAAAAAATATAAAAATGGTACCATAAGATATTAAGATGGCACAAAAATTATAATAGTAATATATTGATCACACACTCTTGTATAGAACAGCTTTATACAAATGCTATTGTAAAGTCAAACGATATTTTACTACTCAAGGTTACCTGAGAGCGGTCTCTCAACAACTTAGTGAAAGATCGTGTTTCTAAAATTTCAGTGTTGAAGGAACTTTCTTGTTTGTTTGGGTTAGTGTTAAAAGAACTTCTGACTATACAACCAGTTGTATACATCTACTAGACTGCTATTATAAATTTAGACTTTTATAGCAAATGATTTGAGTTTATATGTATATTTTACGAGCTCTATTAAAAAATTACTTTATCAAAACATTATAATAAAGTTTTTAAGTTTAGTTCTAAAAATTATGAGTTTTACTGTAAAGTTTCCGAGCTAATTTACTAAAACACTAAGGTCAATTATTTTTGTATAATAAGGTCACAATTGCCTTTTTGGATAATTTTACATTCTTTTATTATAAAACCGATTTAACTAAAACTTACTCGATATATATCGTCTATGAATAACGCGTTAAAATGTCTACTATCGAGTATCGACCTTTTAAATAATATAATAAGGGTAGGGTGGTCCAATCATATATAAATCGTCCTACAACTTTATATCAAGATGTCCCTAAATGATGATATAAATGAGAAGAAACCATACAAATAAAAACAAATAACAAAATTGCATTCAATTAAAACAATCCATAACGAAACGTATTACACATGAATTTGGTGCGGTTAAAGTCACGTATTGTATGGTGCATTCTTTTTACATTTACTCACTTCAATCACTAAATAAAAATTCAAATTTTTGAGATTGGGAGGGAATAATAATAATATATCATGCATGATTCATGAATTTAGGGTTAAGATTGTTGTTTGATTAATTACACATTGAATTGGTTGTGAAAAGAAAATGTATTTTGACCTGGAACCTGGTAAACGGGCTAATCGGGTCGGATTTAACTCATTTAAGTTAGGTCATGTCACTTTCGGGTTTCCAGTAAATCCAGTCTAATAGGGTTAGGTTAACTATTATCAAGTTTTCATGGATAGTTGTATGTTTTTAACATATGCACTCGAGTTAGATTCAAGTAGTTTCGGGATAGGGTTGTGCTCGAGTCCTCAGCCCGGGTGTTGGGTCAAATTCGGTTATTATTTGGGCTAGGTCAGTTTTTCTGTGTGTAATTTTGACGAGCTTTATATGTTATACGGGGTGTGGATGATACAAAGACTTTGTAACATTTAATAAAAAGCATTTTATTTTGTGAAAATCTTATGTAATACACCCGATCTTAGAAGGTATCTTAGAAGGTAGTGGTAGGGGTGTAACCCCGTTGGTTCAACACCGTACCTGATCAAGCCATTTTATAAGAACCAAAGATTAAATAAAGATAAAATCTTAGACCAAAAAGTGGCATAAAACATGCCATACTTTTCCGGTCCGATCTGGTTAGGAAAACACGTGAATGTTATGTTTGCTGAAATATATATGAACTCAGGGTCACAGAAAACAGATGTCAAAACTACTCACACCCCTTCTCGATAACTAAACCGCTCTACTAACTCCAAATTACACCCTCACACTAATACTCTAATATTGACGAAATTCAAACCTAAATCATCAGCATTAACTATCGAGATCTTATTTTAATCCATATAAGTAAATGTTAAAAATAATTCTTGAAGTGTAATAGAAGCATCCTTTGTCCCTAATGATCTCAATTCTCATGTAAGCATGTGACCAAATTAATAATAATACATAAAATTCAGAGATTATATTTCAAATTCTCTCTTCATCAATCATATCTCCCCGCCCACTCTCCTATGTTTCCGTTATATAATCCCTACACTCTCTTTTTTTCTCATTCTTTTTTCTGACATTTCTTTCCTTCAAAAAAAAATCACTCCCCCCAATCCCCGTTATAATAATCTCGAAACGGTTTTTCTAACGTATGCCCTTAAAACCCGTAATACTTATCATTTGTTCTAAATATTCAAAGTTTTCACAATTACGATGAACATGTACTGAAACGATTTTTCTAACTTGTACCCTTAAATAGCCGTGATTTATATATACCTCAAATTTTCAATCTTTTTCCATAAAACTGTTTTTCTACAAATCGTATTGAAACGGTTTTTCTGACGTGTACCCTTAAAAACCCGTGATTTATATACCCAAATAATACCTCAAATCCTAAACATTTGTTCAAAAAATCACAACTTTGATCAACCCACAACAAACCCACCTCAAATTTTCAATCTTTTTCCATTCTTCAATACTAATTCAACAAATATTTATCCATTTTGATTGATTTTGTGTATTGAAATTTGATCATATAAATACAATTAAAAAAAGGTATAATCTTTGATTTGAGCATGCAAATTTTGGATTACTTGTTCAAAGATTGATGGTGATGACGATGATGAAGCAACAAAATCATGAAGATTCATCAACTAATGCTTCCTATAAACCCAAAGAACGTCGTATTGTTACTTGGACTCAAGAGGTTGATTTCTTATTTCTTATTTCTTATTTTTTTGTGTTATAATCATCAGATTGTTTGTTTTGTATTGCAACCCGGTTTTTTTCCGCTTAATTTCAGTTCAGTTTAGTTCAGTTCAGTTTTATTCCGACATGGATTCTGAGATTGATACTGATAGTGATATATGTATGGATTGGATTTGCAGGAGGATGATATACTGAGAGACCAAATAAGCATTCATGGCACTGACAAGTATGAAACAGTAACTTTTCATTTTTAATTGAAATTTCATCCATTTTTTTTCCAGTTTTATTTTTGATTGGATTAATATTGATTTTGGGGGATTAGATGAAATGGGTATTGATTAAATTTTGGTGGGTATGATGAAATTGATGATTTTTGGGTGTTTTTACTTTGGATTGATTATTGCAGTTGGACCATTATTGCATCAAATTTTAAGGATAAGACTACCAGGCAATGTAGAAGAAGGTTAGTAAAACTAATGATAGTATATTAATAAATTAATCTCTCCGTCCTAACAACAACGAAGGTAAAAGGTAAACAAATGATTGAGACGGAAAAAAATGATTTTTTTTATTATTATTATTGTCAAAAGTTTGTCACTTTGAGGAAATTGGCCCCTTCAAAGTCACAAAGTGTTGCCTTTTTGTTACTATTGGGTAGCCATTACTCATTAGCTCACTTCTGTGATCATGGTGAGGTGCAGAAAAACTCAAATGAGACCGTTGTATGCAGACGACCCTATTCCGTGTTAGACAGCTGATTTTATGATAGTTACTGAAACTATGTTGTGAGTTCACTCATGACGGTTTCAAAGGATGATTCATTTCAGCCGACCCCAAAATACTTTGGGACTAAGGCTCTGATGTTGTTGTTGTACTGAAACTATGTTGTATGTATAGAAGGGTCTTATGTCGGATTAACTGAGGCTGGTGAATGACTGAATTCTGATACGGAATACGTGTTTGCAGATGGTATACATATCTGAATTCCGATTTCAAAAAAGGAGGTTGGTCACCAGAGGAAGATATGTTATTATGTGAGGTAATTTGATGCTGATTGTTGGTTACTGTATGCTTTAGCGGAACTTAATCGAGTTTAGTTAACAGTTTGCTGGTAAAGTTGTTTTAAAAGTACATAAATAAAGATATAGTATAAAAGTTGGGAGTTGTAACAGTGACAGTAGTTTATATGCAGGCCCAGAAGATATTTGGTAATAGGTGGACTGAAATTGCCAAGGTGGTCTCTGGAAGGTATTAAGTTCTCGATCATAATTGATTTTTCTTTTGACATTTGGGATTTCCGGGATTGATAATGATAATGACTCGATAATGACTCAAATGCGCATTCCGGAGGTGCATTTCAGGGTCTGAATGATGAATCCATTTGCCCTTTTATGCTGAAAAGTGTTTGCAAACTGTATTTTTCAGGACTGATAATGCTGTCAAAAACCGCTTCTCTACCCTGTGCAAGAAGAAAGCTAAGCGTGAAGCGTTGGCCAAGGAGAATAACAGCACATCTATAAATGCAAACAACAAAAGGGTATTGGTCGACAATGGGTTTTCTTCAACGGGGAGGGTTGATATCGCATCCCCATTCAAAAAGTTGAGGTAGATTATACTCCGTAGAATATAGACTTGCATTGGGTTTCTTATCTTGCACGAGTTTTGCATGCTGATTGCTGATCCTGATATAATTTTGTTAATTTAGGAGGTCCCACATCCTGAACCGTGTGGAAAATTTCGTCTCTGGAAACAATCTGCATAAGATCTCTGGAACTACGACGGAGCTATTAAGGCGTCCTTTCGCAGTGCTCACACAAAATGACAGCAATGTTGATAATTTACTAGTTTCAACAACCCAGGAAATGGTGATAAATGGTATGGAGTAGTACATGACACTGACAGTTGCATTTTGAATTATTTACGGGTCAACTTTCTGTATTTAATGTTGAATTTATGGCTGATAACCCTGACTTTTTACTCAAGTGGAAGTGTTTTTCTTGTAGTACTATTGTTGATTGAGTAACACGGTTTCCTGATTACGCGATGCTAATCATACAAATGTTGCATGAACAGATAACAAGAAAGTTGAGGGAACTTATCTTAGAAAGGATGACCCGAAGGTAGCTGCGTTGGTGCAGCAAGCAGAGTTACTTAGCTCTCTTGCTGTAAAAGTAAATATGGATAACACAGAACAAAGCCTTGAGAATGCTTGGAAAGTAAGAACTTTGCGTGGGTTAAATTTCCGTGGCTTGTCTTAAAATCCCTTTGTCCATGAATAAACGCCATAACCTAGAAAACGTGGGTCGAAATGCAAGTTATGAGAGATGTATGCTACCAAAGAGGTTGTTTCTAATAGGAATATTAATAATAGTTGGGCCTCAATCATCGCCTTAGGGTTTTGGTTGGGATGGTTCGTTTATCATGGTATCAGAGTCAGTGTGACTGAAGGTCTGGCAACCTCAAAACCCCTCAAAAACTCGCGAAGTGGAAACCCAGCACACGGTATGGGTATGGGGGGGACTGTGCAAACTAACCACTCTTCAAGCCCAACAGGCATATATTAATAATAGTGGGCCTCAACCATCGCCTTAAGGTTTTGGTTGGGATGGTTCATCTATCAGTTTCTGAATGACTATAATGTAAATTGCGTCATAAAATGCATCAGCATCGATATATGAGTGATCGGCTTGCTGACACTGATTGAGGGGGATTTGCAGGTACTCCAGAATCACTTCAACGAAAACAAAATGAGTGATCGGCTTAAATGCAAAATAGCAGACGTGGGTTTCCAGCTTGACGACTTCAAAGAGTTGATGAAGGATTTGAGAAGTAACAAGGGCATTCAATTACATCAAAGGTCTTAAATTTATTTGAACTGTACTTTAGCTTTCGCTCAGAGATCTGCCAGTCACTAGGACTATCCGTTTCACGTCATCTGACACGTTGTGTGCTTTGCAGGGAGCCTGATATGTATGAATCTTCAAGCAGTTCTGAGTATAGTACAGGATCAACTAGCTTGTCCCATACTGCAAATGATCAAGTTGAACAATCTCAACCGGAAATATGCACAGTGCATGAGGAGATTGAAGCTGGAACGCAATCATTCGAGGTCGTAGATAATGGTTGTGTTGACATGCCTGGAAAGAAGCACATTTCCTGTGCAGCAATAGATCAAGGTATTAAAGTTAGTGCTAATAACTCGGTTTATAATTTCAATCGTTTGTACTCGCTGCCCATAATAGACTGTATTGTCGTGTTTTGCCTACAGTGCGGTGTTTACACAGAAAAGCAGGCCTGCTTGATCTGGTTACATTGTCGCTGAGAAATTTTCTGATTTGTTTCTGGCCTGTAATTGCAGAGAGTAGCTCCCCAATCCAAATAACTCCGATATTCAGGTCTATGGCATCGACAATCCCGAGTCCACAGTTTTCAGAGAGTGTAAGCCATCTCATCTTTTTCCTTGTTAAAGAGTATTGATCATAATGATCAATGAATGTGCTCAGGGGTGTAACCGAGCCGATTTGAGCTCGAGCTCAGGTGGGCTTGGAATCAGCTCAGAAACTTGAGCTTGAGTTCGGAATCGGCTCAGAATGATTCGAGTTTAAAAAATCAAAGCTTGGAATCAGCTCAGATTAGGCTCGAGCTTTATTTTTTATTTGATTTAAAAGTTCAATAAAATAAGGAAACTAAAGATTAAATATATTTGAAGAAAAATGCAAATATAAGAAACATATAATTACAAATGCTAAAATGGCGTTTTATTAGGAACAAAAATAATTTCAAAATGACAAAATAACTAAAATAATAGATAAAACGAGCCTAAACGAACTTCCGATTCCGAGCTCTACTAAGCTCGGAATCGGCTCGGATTAGGACCATCTCGGCTCGAAATCGGCTCGAAATCGGCTCGGAATTAATTTTCACCGATTTCGAGCCGAACTTTTACCGAGCTGATTCCGAGTGCTCTACGAGCCGGCTCAGATCACTTACAACCCTAAATGTGCTCCGAATGCGTGCTATCACTAAATTCAGTCTCCGCCTTCATCGTTATGGAGTTATTTGGCATTTTGGCCCGATATATCTCTCCTGATTGTTAGGACGTAATCATTTTTATAAACATGTCGATTTCAGCTGTAGCTTGATACTACACGTCTGCAACTCGAGGGTTCCTATCAACGCATTACTGACTGACGATTACCTTCATACGTATTTCAGGAGAGGCACTTTCTACTGAAAACTCTCGGAATTGAATCTCCGACTGACAACAATATCAGCAATCCTCTGCAACCACCACCTTGCAGAAAAGCACTTCTTCAAGGCCTTTAAACTCACAGTTTATTACCTACCCCTGCCCGTAAAACACAGGCAGTCATAATACCGAGATTTTTGTCTTTCTTTCTCAGGTTTCCCACCATTGCAGCCACATAGGCCTGAAGTTTTATTTGAGAGGCTTTTAACATCTGCATTTTTACAAATCCCCACTTCAGATTGTCATCGTGTTCCTTAATTCTTTCTGTTTCGCTCTCTGGGTGCGTGTAGCTTCCCCCGAGTGTGAGTCAATTGTGTATGCATGCCATTTTTATTTTTTTTCTTACGGGAATCAAATTTGGATAGTTGATCTCCCAGCCATATTCGGCAAAATATTTGTTCTTTGTACAGCAACCCGATGATTTACACATGGGCATCTCGTCTGGTCGATCCAAATAGGTATACATGGAGGAATCACCAATGGAATGGTAAATCCTCTTAGTTATTATTTAGTATTGGTTTGCACTTTGCAGATAGCATAGAATAATTGTTTGTTGGTTTTCGATTTTTATGTACTGTAATCTCCAAAATACTCGAGTTCGACAATAAAAGAAATTGTCTGAATGGTGTTCAGACATGCTTTTCTTTGAGTTCCCTTTTTATTTTACTGTAAGTCTGCAACAGGTTTCAGAAAACAGCAATATTACAGAAGCAAATGTAGAACTTACAGGTAATCTCGGCAGGGACTGTCTTACGCTTCAGACTTCCGACTATACTCCCTCTGTTCCGCTTTGCTGCGCTTTCAATCTCTGTATGAATGATTCAGTTCTTCTGTGCTGAACATTTTTCGGGTTTTTGTTGATTAAAGTTTTCTGAGTGATGGTGTATATAGTACTGATCACTGATCATAACTAAAGCTTTAAAGTCTGAAGTAAAAAGTTAGAGGGAAAATAATACAAATTAAAGTATATACTGGATGCTACTTTACTTTTTCCAACCTTAGAGCTTCTTTCTCGGACGAAATACCAGTCTTTCGATGCAATTTTCATCTTGGGTCATTCGAAAACAGTCTCTCTGGGTTCGACTCCACTTATTTATGAGAGCTATTGAAACACTGGGGTAATGTTGTGTTAGAGCTTCGAATCAAATATGCAATCAAATTTACATTCTTGCTCGATTTGGCTCTTAAATGGGGTTTGATTATCGCTGAGGAACGATTATTTTCCTGAGTCCCGAGTCATTATACAGACGGACTCCCAAGTGGTCATCAATTTGTTGGAAGCGGAGTATTACCGTCTGTCCATGCTCACCTTGCCCAAATAAAACCATGGAAGATCGAGGTTCATCACGTTTATAGAGAGGCAAATGCGTGTTGATGATGGAGGCGTGTCGTGGCCTAGAGTTGTTCCTTTTTATGACTTTTAGATTTGTGTGCTGTAGTTTCCGTTCTTATTTGGGATCAAACCCGCTTCTTGTTACCAACAAAAAATAGACACGATAATTTTCAGAACCGTTATACAGCAGTCACAATGTCGTCCAAGACCGTCAACAAAGATGCAAGCTATTGTCACAGTGACACCGTAACATTATCGTTCAGTATTGCAAACTAAGGTCCCAAACGAGAGTAAGCTTCGAGCTACATGCATTAATTTAATGCAAAACTTCTCGGGATCACTTAAATTCCAATGTAGGAAGTATTCGTTACAACAATCTCTATACTAATCTTTTCTCCGTAAGCCTGAAGTAGTACAAATCGGGACATTCAATCCTGTAAGCAGAATACGATTCAAAAAAGAAAAAAGAAAAAAAAAAGACTACCTATACGGTTATGCGGCCATTATGTAGCTTTGCGCTTCTTCTGCAATCTCTGCATCTTCTGCCATTTCAGATAAATTTGGTAGGAGAGGCCGGAGAAGACCATGGCAACACTACTCCACTGGGAGGTGGAAAGTGGATTACCCGTCAGAAGGGAAGAGACGACAATGCTCACGAACTTGCGAGTGGTGGTGATAGTCGTGTTAGCGAGGGAACCAAACCGGCTGATTGTCAGGAAGATGAAATTCTGGCCGACTGCACCGCATAGACAGTAGAATAATATATCCCATGCTGCTTCGGGGTGGTGTTGGCAGAATCGGATGGCTTCATATCCACTTGCTTGTGGCCATCCGAACATGAATACCATATTGTATATGGTACCCCAGACATTCATTCCCAGCATTATTTCCCACGCGTTTGTCTTCGGGTACCTTAAGAAAAGGGCAAAACAAAACGAAACACGGAAAACTTAGTGCTTTGCAATTGAGATGGTTTCCTCGGACCAAAATCACCAATGTCACAGCTAAGTAACACGGACACCGTCTCGTGTCCGACACCGTGTCCGACACTCGGACACCCGACACTCCTTGGACACATGGCTAAACATATTATAGTTTAGACGAGTAATAAAATTTTAAAAAGGATCGACTAGAAGATGAGATTGGGTGGAAAATGAAAATTAGATATAGTAAAGATCGAATGCTACCTTTACTTGTTTAGATTTAGTTTCAAATACATGATAAAAATAAAATTATACGTTATTTATAACCATAAAACATATATTTTATTATATTTAAATGGCGTGTCCTGTGTCCTACATTTCATGGGAGGCCGTGTCCCGTGTCCGTATCCGTTTCGGTGCTACCTAGTGTCACAGTACTAGTTCTTCATTGGTTTTGGAACATGATGTTGCGGTCCTTGTAATGTGCAGTAGAAGTTGGACGATGCAGTTCTAAAGTAATATCATAATGGGTCATTCAGAAACAATTAAAAGGATACGTAGATCCACACGACTGCCACTCCGACCCCCTTTGGCCCCCTACAGAGCCTTTGGCTAGAGGTCGGTCTATCATGGCCGTCAGCAATAAGGTGATAAGTCATGATGAAAGATGTAGCCAGTAGGTTACCATCAGAACAAATTGTAGCATCTAGATTACGAATAAAAGGAGAAAGATCAGCAATACCTCGCTGTGATTGAATCCTGTGTAGCATTTGTAAATCCATCAAAAGCGAGATTTAAGAAGCAGAGCCCATATCCAAGAGGTGCATTGGGGTGTGCCAGCTTACTGATGGTCTTCGAGCTAGTCTGAGTCACAGGACATTTAAGTGTTAGATATTCTACTTCTGGTGACCAAAAGAGGATGATGACACCAATGATACCCTCGTGATAAAGATGTCAGTAAATGAAAAATTAAGTAAAATACAACAGAAATTATACATAATTCTCACCTTTGAGAGTGCGAACATAGACACACCTCCAGCTACGAGAAATGTACATAGATATTCTGAAACTGTGTATCTTATGCCATATACTAAGGCGCCCATAAACATAACTGAAAAGGAAGAAACGTTATATATTAAAAACTGTTTACAGTGAAAAAGAATTGTGTCTGATAAATTATATTCGACGTGGATTTGTGAAAAGATAGAGAAAGGGGATCTATACTCAATAGCACAACTTTCTCCTATTTTAAAATTCATTATTACAAAAAACAATTGTTGGAGTTGACAACTGACAAGGGTGCCACGACAGGAAACAAAATCTCGAGCAAAGGTCTTCCATTTTTATACTATAACAAGCCAAAGCGTCTTGCTTGTGACGGACATGTCTTCGGATAGTGTCCCTCTCACAATAGGGCAAGTGGAAGGGCAAGTGAGGGGAAATGGAGCACCCTATTTGTGATAACAAGCTCCATATAAAAAAAAGTTTAATTCCATGAACATTTGCATGAGCACTAACGAGACAAAGTTAAAAAAAACATCTTTTTACCTGGAATCATCTTTGATGACTTGGCTAAGACCTGCATCAGAAACAGCACTTGTTAAAACAACATACCCATAATCGGCCAACTAAGCTGTAACATCTTGCAGAATCCTAAATGAGCACGTATTCGGCCACAACAGTACCACCTAAAAACCGAAACTAGAGTATCTTATTGCCCTTCAGAGTCTAATTTGTTCTTATGATCACAAAAAAGGATTCACCCCCACAGTAACATGACACACACACAAACCAGGCATTCCTCCTGTTTCCTTAAGCAAGCCCAAATCTACTACCGACATTTTACTGATTAAAATTTTGCCATTAACTTCCGCATTCAATCACAAATACAGTCAGAGAGAATGAAGTGAATACCTGCGCAGGATAGCTTATGTACTTCAAGGCTTCAATTCCCATTGCAGGTCCAATCGTGTTCGTTATCCCTGCACTCCAATAACTCCACCATGGAGCACCTCCCTTACCTCTCGACCAAAGATTAATCACTGCAAATATCCCACAAAACCAAATTACATTTTACCCACGTCAACTGAACTCCATGTTACCACCAAGTTAAGTAAAAACTCGGCTTAATCTTTTCACTTAAGATAAGAGATTTTAGGATAAAGCAGAAGCTTACTAATAAAGGACCAGATCAAACAGACTACATTTTGCGCCAAATTCAGAAATGCTAAATGCTCAAATCTCTTCTTGTCTGGTCCAAATCTCTTCGTCGACCTGCCCACATTATACATTACATGATATGAGCTCGCAGATTCTTGTGTTTCCCATGACGGCATGACCCCATCCAACATTCAATGTTCAACAACATTAGTGATGGACTGATGGGTGTCAGTCGGCTCGACTAGCCACCACACTGACAATGTAAATTAAGAGTCTTTTAATTATTTTTTTTCATTTATCATTCTAAATTACTCTATTTCAATCTACTAGTACGGCTTTATCATCCTAACTCCGCCACTAGCCCACACCGAAAATGTAAAGTATGAATCTTTATAGTTAAAATTTCCGATTTTTATCTTTCTAAATCACTCTATTACATTCCTAATTCACCCCCTAAAATTACCAATCTACTTTTATCCACACTAGCTTTAAATCCAAACTCCGTCACTAGGTCACATCGACAACGTAAAGTACGAATCATTTAGTTCAAATTTCAGCCTTTTTTTCTTTCTAATTACACTATCACACTTCTAATTCACCCCCACTAACATTTGCAATCAACTTTTACACTCACTAACTTCGAATCCTAGCTCCGTCACTAATCTAACAAAAAATCAAACTATCAACATATTAATACAACATTAAACCCTAATCAACAATTCAATACACGATCAACCTCAGTACATTACACAATTCAACAAAATCAAGCTAAAATTCAATAAATTAACAATCAATAATCATGATCTACGAAAAATAAGAGATAGATATATAATGCATACAGATTTTCCTGAAGAACGCCTTGAGAAATATAAGCAGCCCAAATTCCAGCGACACAAAACGTCAATAAAAGCACTCGCCGGAATCCTGACGCATGTGCTTCCATTCCGGCGAAATTAACCGCCGATAATATCCGATCGTGGAAATTCCCGACGAGTTACGCGAAACCCTAGAAATTTTCAAGGGAAGAATAAGAAGAATTCAGATTTGAAATTCAGTTTTTTTGTTGGTTAGGGTTTTGGGTTGTTATATTAATTTAGAAATTAAAAGGGGGGAAAGTATGTTACATGCGCGCTGACGTTGAATAATAACGTGGCGAGTGTTGATTGGTAAGATGACAGTTTTGGTTTGTTGCTATTGGTTGATTGAGTGCAAAGTTATTGGAACTTAGATGGAAGAGTATCGGTTCAAGATCGGACTAGACTGAATTAAATTGGACTAAATTAAATGAAAATGTTTATAAAAATACAATTTCATTATTTAATGTTTTTAAATAATTAAAAAATATGTAAGTATCGCAATAAGTTGAGTATATTATATTTTTGACCTCAAAGTAATTTAATTAAATTTATCTAAATCGAGTTGAACGGAGTTGAAAGTGCGTTGAATTGAACTGAACAAGTTAAAGTACCGCAATAAGTTGAGTAGAGCGAGCTAAAGTGAGCTGACTTGACTTGGAGTGAATGGGGTTGAAGTGGGACGGATTTTAGGTTAACTTCTTGTACTGTAGTTTTACAAAAACCCTGTATAAAGCGGGTGTAAATGAATAATTATCGAGTACAAAGATTGAAATTAGTGAAAAAGTAGTTGCAAAGCTAACTAATTTTTGCAATATGTTTGTCTATGACCATTTTACTCAATAATAGTCGTTTTAAGTTTTAAGTAAATGTACAAAATTGTGTATTTTGCCCTGGATCAAGTCAAATAGAAATTTTCTATAAGATATCTTTAAGCAGAAGATCACGCTAACTGGGTCGCTAACGTTTTTACCGTTAATCTCACTTTAATTATCTTAATCCACCCTCAACTTAGGCCCTGTTCTTTCTGGCTTTTTAGAGCTGAACTGAACTGAGCTGAACTGAATGGGGCTGAGCTGAACTGAACTGAACTGAACTGAGCTGAGCTGAACTGAATCGAGCTGAGCTGAACTGAACTGAACTGAACTGAACTGAACTGAACTGAACTGAACTGAATTTAATCGAGCTGAACTGAACTGAGCTGAATGAAACTTAAATTAATAGAAATAAACTGAATATAAATGTTTAATTAAAGTTTAATAACTAATAATATTAATATTAATAATAATAATATAAAAAAGTTTGATTAATATAAATTTGCGATTTTTTTAAAAATAATTATATTATTAAAGTAACCATATCTAGGCCAAAATGACCATTTTATTAAAGTATTGTCCAAACTACCCATATCTAGGCTAAAAAAATGTATTTACTTAATTTAATCACTTGAATTTTAAAAAACCAATAAAAAACCCAATGCAAATCACTAGTTAACCCAAAAAAAATCCATCCAGAAGAAACTATCAGCCATACCCTTGAATTGTCCTCTAATTGAACCATAAAGTACAGCGAAATCAAATCACAATACAACATCAAAGTATTCAAGGAATAACAGATTCAAACATGGATGATAAAGAACGGAAGAAACTCATGGACAAAGTTCGAAAAGAAATTGCAAAAAAATAGGGCGTGATATTGGTGTCCATAAAGACCTCGTTAATAAAGCACATCAAGACGATACGGAAGTCAATAGTGAAGCAACATAGATGATGTCTTTGTTAATGATATCTATATTTTCAAGATTATGATTTTCGATTGTGTTAACAAATATTATTATTTGAATGTTATCAAATTTTACTTTTCAATTACATTTTTTCCACTCTTTCATGTTTAATACTACTACTACTAATATTATTATTATTATAAACAATAAAAATATATATAAAATAATAATAAGATGAAGAAATAATAAAAACAACAAGAAAACCAACAATAATAATCATAATAATAATTATTAATTAATAATAATAAATAGAATAATAATAAATAAATAAAATAATAATAATAACAATAATAATAATAATAACAAAAACAATAATAATAATAATAATAATAATAATAATAATAATAATAATAATAATAATAATAATAATAATGTGGGCTGAACTTAATAAAGTCGAGCTGAACTGAACTGAACTGAATTATATGGAGCTGAGCTGAACTGAACTGAACTGAACTGAAGTGAATGGAGCTGAGCTGAACTTAACTGAGCTGAACTGAACTGAACTGAACTGAATAGAGCTGAGCTGAACTGAAACGAGCTGAAAACAAGCCAGAAAGAACAGAGCCTTACTTCACCTTCCTAGGCATCAACCCAATTATTTTTCATTTTCCAACATTTTCAATCATTAACTACATTTTCTACCCCACTCAATAATATAATAAGCCAATAACACTTTGACACGTCATAGGTCCCCAAAGGTCACCAAAAAGGCCACCAATATTGACCCCGAAAACATAAAGGTTACCAAAATTAATACAATATCACTAAAATTAGTGTCTTAATTACGTAATTATGGTGACCCAACAAAGTCGCGACCTCCTTGACGACCTTGCCTGGGGATGGTCTAAGAACAATGTCAATCTCGAACTTTAACATTTGACTTTGCACATAAAAACTAAAATCATCAATAATTAACGTTATCTGAACTTTCAAATTTTTCAAGATATGTTTTAACTTTTAACCATCTATAATTATTGATTTATTAGTTGTTTATATAAATTTACGGTTACCTGTCAACATTCTTGTAAATTTTGTTCAAGCTTTATGGTTATTAAATCTTTCAAGTCAAAGTTTTTATTTAATATATCACACTAACGACAAAATAGTCCGTTTTTAAATTTTCTTCTTTAAAACTCTATTTGCGAAGAACAACTATCATTAAAAATAAGATATCAATGATTCCGATTCTCGTACATTGTTTATTACACGATGATGATGGTGACGATTATTATTATTATTATTATTATTTATCATTTTTTTTTTCGATAAACTATACAATTATTGACTTTAGATTATTTTTAATTCAAAGGGAAAACATGCAATAATTGAAATGGATTTGCAAAATTTATTTTGCTTACTTCACAAGTCAAAGCTCGTGCTTTTGTTCTTTGAAAATTTGTTATCGATGCCTTAGAGTACGCATTCCAATAAGTCACATTGAATCGTGTGAGTTTTGATTTCGTATAGTTTGTTAACAAAAGATAACTTAGGCTCTGTTTGGCAAAACTAGCTGAAAAGGTAGCTGAAACCTGAAAAGGTAGCTGAAAGCTGAAAAGGTACCTGGAACCTGAAAAGTTACCTGAAAAGGTAGCTGAAAATTAAGACCTGAAAAGGTAGCTGATTTTTGTTAAAACTGTTTGGAAACTAGCTGAAAAGGTAGCTGATATTTAACAAAATGACAGAAAAGGACATGGCTTATTATTGATATCTTTTACGTTTTTACTATTATTCTTGTGTTATTGTCTTTGACGACGTTACGTTTTTAATAGACTGACGTCAAGACGAATGAGAAAATAATTAACATATAACGATTAGGTAAAAAAATTCAAACAATACACCCTTGAAAATATATTTTAGCGATACAAAAATAATTCTTTATTAAAATCATACAAAAAAAATACTCCGTATTAATTAAGCTTCACCCCAAATTAAAGTAGCGATCCTATACAATTAAGGGTAGAATAGGTAGATGAAAATAAAACAGGTACCTGATTTCTCAAATGCTACCTGGAGTAGCTTTTTATTTCAGGTACCTTTTTTCCTCAAATCAGGTTCTTGCCAAACACCCAAAAAGAAATAAGGTGCCTGATTATTTTGACAAAAAAGTCATTTTGACAAATCAGGTACCTGATTTGCCTTGCCAAACACAGCCTTAATTTAATTAATGTACTTCAAAATGCTAACTTATTGCGTACCATACACGGTTTTTGGAATTTTAGGATTTTGGAATAAAAATGATCATGAATCTTAAGGACGATTTTCTGGTTTAAATAGAACGTTCACACTAGTTGAGAGAAACACTAAAGAGTAGGTGTCGGTATGCGATAATTTAGTTTAGGATGAAAATCTGATATTCGTATAGTTTAATAATAAAAGATAATTTAATTTGATGGATGTACTTAAAAAAACTAATTTAATTTCGTATCGGGTTCAGATAATTTTGGGTAACGGGTCATGACAAGATCCTCAGTTCGGGTGTTGCGCTAGTTTGATTTAGTTTATCGGTCAAGTATAGCTCAATTCTTTTTTCAATAGTTTTTGGTTAATATCAAAATAATTGTCCGACTCGAAAGACAAGACTCGAGTTCATACGACACCTGGTACAAATGTTTATGGTTGTAATATAATCATTGCCCCTAGTAAACATTATAACAGCCCAAAATAACCAAATTTAGAAATTATTCGACACAACTCAAGCTTATCCGAATTCTAGTATACTCGAAAATGATCTGACCTAAACTTGACCTAATTAACCCAAATCAATCGTAAATATCACTTAATTTAAACAACTTTTACCAATTTATCACTTAATTGTTTTTTTTATCAATTTGTCCAACATGTTATTTTTTTTTATCAATTTGTCCAACTTGTTATTTTTTTTATCAATTTGTCCAAAATACTCTACTTTTTTTACCAATTTGGAATTGGTAGTTTGGCCGAATATGAAGTATTCAGTGGTCCAGAATATTTGTTTATCAGCTGCATTTATGAGTATTTTTTTTTTTTTTTTTACCTTTTTATATGGAGGATATTTTAAAGGGTAATTTAGGTCCTGTTCTTTCTGGCTTTTTTTCAGCTCGTTTCAGTTCAGCTCAGCTCTATTCAGTTCAGTTCAGTTCAGTTCAGCCCAATTCAGTTCAGCTCAGCTCTATTCAGTTCAGTTCAGTTCAGCTCAACTTCATTCAGTTCAGTTCAGTTCAGTTCAGCTCAGCTCAGCTCAGCTCAGCTTTATTTAATTCAACTCGACTTTATTATGTACATCATATCCCACATTATTATTATATATTATTATTATTATTATTATTGTTGTTGTTATTATTATTATTATTATTATTATTATTATATTTATTTATTTATTTATTTATTTATTATTCTATTTATTATTATTAATTAATAATTCTTATTATGATTATTATTGTTATCATCTTGATGTGCTTCATCTTCGAGGTCATTATGGACACCAATATCGCACCTTTTTTTTTCAATTTTTTTTCGAACTTTGTCCATGAATTTCTTCCGTTCTTTATCATCCATGTTTGAATCCGTTCTTCCTTGAATACTTTGATGTTGTATAACTGGAATACCAGGTTTATGCATCCGAACGAAATTATGAAGTGTAGAAGCGGATATGATAATTGACATCTGATATTTCGTGTCATTTGTGGCATGTTTTTTAACACCTTCCACCTTCTCTTCAGATCACCAAATGTCATTTCAACCGTCATCCTCAAAAATGAATGTCGATAATTAAAATGTTCAAATATTCCGCTAGGAGGTGCATGCTTATATTCAGGCACATGATTTCTCACGTTTGGATGACTAATAGGAGACAAATACCCAAATGTATTCGGGTATCCCGAATCCACCAAATAATATTTACCTCTAAATGTTTATATATTAAAATAATTAATGTTTAGATAATAAAAAAAATGAAATACATGCCACATTTACCACATTTTTTAGACGTAAAATGTTTAGATAATAAAAAAAATAACTAATGTTAATTAGATGTAAAATATTCAAATGTTGCTTTTGTTAATTTTAAAACACAAGAAAACAAAAAAGCAAAGTCCATTAGAGTTTACTACAAAAAAAATACTTAAAAATTAATATTTTTTTAAAATAATTGTTTTTTAAAAAATCGCAAATTTGTATTAATCAAACATTTTTTTATATTATTATTATTAGTTAGTATACTTTAACTAAACTTAAGTTATTTCTATTAATTTCAGCTTCATTCAGCGCAGTTCAGTTCAGCTCGATTAAATTCAGTTCAGTTCAGTTCAGCTCAGCTTGATTCAGTTCAGCTCAGCTCAGTTCAGTTTAGTTCAGTTCAGTTCAGCTCAGCTCGATTCAGCTCAGCTCAGTTCAGTTCAGTTCAGTTCAGTTCAGCTCAGCCCCATTCAGTTCAGCTCAGTTCAGTTCAGCTCTAAAAAGCCAGAAAGAACAGGGCCTTAATCATCTATATAACTTATTGTTTATTTGTCACTCAATAACACCGCCGACAGGCCACAACTCCACAAGGCTCACTCATTCCCCTATCCTCGATATTTGAACCAAAATTAAAGGTAAATAAATAAGAAGGAGTATCAATTTCAATTGTAGTAACCTAAAGCAATAAGCCAATAAGTGGATCATAGACCTAATGTAATACTACTATTGTGCGTATTCATTTACTTTAACTACCAATTTTATAGTTTATGAGCATTAAAATAAAGTTTATGAGTTTTACTTTAAAAATTACACAAGTTCTAATATAAAGTTTCGAAGTTCATTCACCGAAACATTAAACTCAGCAAATTACAATAAAACTTAAAAGATATTACATGCAAGCTTAGTTAAATTTGTATTTTGACAGAAAAAACAAATTAAAATAGCATAAATAAACTAAAAAAAAAAATACACAAACGCTCAAAAATAAATAAAGCTTTAGTTAATAAACTAAGAAAACTTGAATTGATTCACATCGCGTCAAATTTTGGGCTATATGGAGTTCGTTGTAGCATAAAATATTTACAAAGTATTGAGGTTAGTCTTAATCACAAATTCTTGTTTGAGACAGATTATTTTCGTTTTCTTTTACAAGACGGATTTTTATGATCATTTTAGGGTCAAATTTACAATGATTATAGTAACTTATTTTCAAACAAATAATCATATTTAACTTTAAAATAAAACCTCGAAATTGCGTATTTTTTTTTAAAAAAAGCAAAATAATCCGTCTTAAAAAATACCAACGGAATCTAATTATCCTCCGTACCTAAGTGGAGAAGTGGAGAAATCGAGGGAGATGTGCTTTGGAAACCTACACGGCCACACACGTTTACGTCTGCAATTTACTGTGCTTTACCACAAAATTAAAGGAAGTCTCCCAAATCATGTCCCACTAATTGACTAAGAATTCATTTTAGCCATTGTTGACTAGTACAGTGTTATCAACCACCGAGCCTTGCAAAAGACGGATACTATCCATCATAAGTTGAATACGGAGAATATTCTCTCATAATAATATGAGTGGCAAAACAAGTAGAGAAAAATAAAGCGTTTTTATGAATCAACATGCATTTTGCAAGAGAGACACCATCTGTCCTCAACTTATAACGGATATTGTCCGTCTTCAATGAGAATTTGTGGTTATCTATATGCCTTCCATTCTTTAACGACATGTCTTACTTTGTGACGGAAGACGAAACTGTCATAAATTTAAGTAACCTCTATTACAATATTTTCCCTCATATATTCGTTTTTTTTATTTCACGTCATAAGTTTGGGATATATTTTGTCGTTTACAAATGAGAATTCGTGAGTCTATATAATAATAAAGACTCGAAAATACATTTCCTAGTCTCCCATTAAATTATTGATTGTGATGTGGCCCTAAGTGATTATTAAATTTCGTATCTATGTGATAATTACATGTAGTTTTATTCTTATTTTAAATTTTATTTAAGATTGTTCATTTTTTAGTTTTTTTTACCCGTAATATTTATTTTTTGCTAATTAACACGTTAGAGTTAAGAAAATCTCACTCGAGGTAGTTATTACGTCAATTATTTGATGTTATTTCATGCTATTTAGTTCATTTAATATTAGGTTTTAGGTGCATACATACGGTTGGTTAGTTAGACCGTGTTGTAAATTCACAACCTTAAATAAAATCATATGAAATATATAACCAATCTAAATAACTGTGATGACATAAGTACGTATTAAAACACGAGTACATTAAAATTTAAAAAGATCATGCATAACTCAATAAAGTTTATGAAATTGGAAATGCGCGCGGTGTCTTTGAGGTTTGAAATTTTGTGTGAAATACTCAACTTTTCTATCAAAAAAACTTTAAGAAGCCATAACTCGTGGTTACAAGTTTAGAAAGTGAAGATTTTGTTTTCAAATCGATCATCTTTCCGAAGATTTCGACTTAAAAAAATTTATCGAGTTTCAAATTCGTGAACAAGAGATATGTTCACTCAAAGTTTATTCAAGTTGAAATACTTTGAATCTTTGATATACAATAACTCCTAGCCACGCAACCGAAATATGATTTTTTTTTTACAAAATGTAGTTCTCCGAAATCCGACGTTCACTTAGAAAAAAATATCACTTTCTGAACTTATAAGCACAAGTTATGACCTCCTAAATTTGTCGGGTACAAAACTGGACATTTTGAACAAAATATCAAATCTCAAGAACACCTAAACCCTAAACCCTAAAATATCAAATCTCAAGAACACCGTACATTTTCCATTTATAAATGGTCTCTTTAACTGAAACATCGACTTTCCCAAATTAGTGAGACACCGTCTCTCCAAAATTATTCCGGAAACAAATCAACAATAGTGAGTAGTGTGAACAATGAGAAAAAAAGCTCAAAAAGGTCAAAACACTTGAAAAAAACAGCATAGAAAGCGACTAAACTAAAAGAAAAGATGCTAAGCTACTTCTTTCCCACTTTCTAATGACTTTCCTATTTCGTAATCTTGCATAATTTCTTCCCAATTTATCCAAAGATTGCAACTTTATACATTAATTATTCACCAAATCAATGACTAAATCGTGGGTACCAAAAACTAATAATTTCACTACACTTAATCATTTGTTATATTGATAATACTACTATTTTCTGACATAATTCGTTTCACATTGAACTGGGTAACTCAAATTATTGTTTTTTCTTGGTTTTTAAGGAGGATTATAACCAGAAATTTGGTGGGTTTTTGGGGTTTGTTTTAATTTCAGTTTATTGGAAAATGGGAAATTGTTTGGGTTCTTCTTCTTCTGCACAGGTCGATTCTTTCATGTCTCAGCCTACTTCTGGTTAGTTGTGTTTCCCTTGTGTTTGCAATTACAAATTCTTATTTAAGACGGACTTGTAGAAGTAATTTGTGACGATATTTGTGTAAAACCGTCTTACATGAGGATAAATATGTGGCATTTTGTGGGGTTTTTGTGTTACTTATTGCATTTTTATATGTGGGTAGTTGTAAAGGTTTGATCTTTAGTACTGATATTGCAGATGTCAGCTAGCATAGCTGGTAAAACCCGTCAGCATCATAATCGCCCTTGTGACTCTCTTTACAAAAAAAAGTCTTGTTTAAGATAGGAGTATTAGTTATTGATGGTAATTTGGTGGTGCAGCTGGTGCTTGGAGATGTTTGTGATTTTGGAGGTTGTTTTGTTTATTGAACTAGGTTTTGCTTAGGGTTCTTCAGAAAGAAGAAATACTGTGGTGGGCTTGTTTGACTATAGTAAAACTGTAAGTTGTCATTTGTGACGGACAAAATCTGTCACAAGCTTATGAAGTGAGACAAAAAGGCAAGTGGAAGAAGGGTGTGAGACGTCACAAGTAGCTTGTGCCCCTCACAAGGAGGAGGGGAGGTAGTAAAACATAGAATTCCGGAGATTTCATAAATTGGAAATTTGAGTTTTTTTGGGAATGTGTTGATTTTAGCAATAGGACATGATGAATGTGGTGATGTAACTTCAGACGACGATGATGCTTTTCTTATTTTGGTTGACGGAATAAAGCAAAGTGGTTATGCTTTGTTTTCCTGTGAAGTACTTCCACTGTCTAACTGTGGCATAGTTTACATTCCACTAGTACATTTTGTGTTTCGACATGTTCTATATGATGGAAATTGGATGTTGAGGTCATCTGCTTGAACTTCTTCAAGTAAAAAGCTTCTCCAAAATCATCTAGTATAGTTAGTTGATGGAACTCTGGATGCAATTTTCATTGTCGAGAATAGACCTCTATGTTTTTCTTAAAAGACGGGTAAGCCTGTGTTCTGCTTACCTTTCTATAGGTAGAAGTCTTAGAGGCACTACGGTGACATTGTCGTTGTTTGGTTGTTTGATGAAGTTTCGTTGTACCTTGCACTGTATGAGTACGTCAGTAAATCCTTCTTGCGAGAACTTTGAAGTGGATTGGCATTGTGAGGTGTACCACCATTCAATGAATTTAACGTGGTAGCCTATGTTACTCAGACTCGTTTAGAAGTATCTGACACAGGTGCGCCGTGTGTGTCCAAGTGTCAGACTCAACTATTTTAAAAAAATATGCATATTTTGGTCTAAAATGAGCTGTTCAAGTGTCATACCATGTTCGAGTGTTGGACACGAGTATCTATTGTTTATTTGAATTTGTCTCCAAATTCACCGATCCTCTATGCCCTTGTTCTCTCTTTCTAATTAACAAATTTGATCCATGGTATTTAATCAGGTGCCTCAAAACTTACCAGTGTTAGCCGGACCAGCAACTCAAGCTCTTTCATGGCCTCAGTACCAAGCGTGAGCAGCTCCCAAGGTCTTCCGACTCCAAGATCTGAATATGATATATTGTCGTCTTCTGGATTAAAGGCCTTCTCTTATAATGATCTTAAAACCGCCACCAGAAATTTCCGCCCTGACAGCCTTATTGGAGAAGGCGGTTTTGGCTATGTTTTCAAAGGGTGGATTGATGGGCAAACGCTCTTGCCTTCAAGACCTGGATCGGGAATGGTTGTTGCTGTCAAAAAGCTTAAACCCGAAGGTTTTCAGGGCCATAAGGAGTGGTTGGTATGCATTTCTACTTGCTTTTCTTATATATGTATATATTTTATGTTATTTGTTTCTGCATCGTTGCTGACAGATGATTTACTGCAGACAGAAGTAAACTATCTTGGTCAACTTCATCATCCCAATCTCGTAAAACTTATTGGTTACTGCGTGGAAGGTGAACATCGGCTTTTGGTGTATGAGTTCATGCCCAGGGGAAGCTTAGAGAATCATTTGTTCAGACGTAAGTAGCTTCATTCTATGTTACTCAGACTCGTTTAGAAGTACCGGACACGGGTACGTGTCCAAGTGTTGGACTCTGCTATTTTAGTGAAAAATATGCACATTTTGGTCTAAAATGAGGTGTCCATGTGTCATACCCATGTCCGAGTGTCCAGTATCGGACACGGGTACGCGAGGAAATTAGAAGAGTCGGAGTAACATAGGCTTCATTACCCAGATAAAGGATTTTCCATTCATGCATAAAGGCCGGTTTTTCTTCTATCTCGAATCTTTCATAAAATACGGAGTAACAAATGTTTTTTTACAGGGGGGCCTCAGCCAGTTTCTTGGGCGACGAGGATAAAAGTGGCTATAGGTGCTGCTAAGGGGCTCTCATTTCTTCATGATGCTGAATCACAAGTCATATATCGTGATTTCAAGGCTTCAAATATTTTATTAGATGCGGTATGCTGATGAGCTAAATTCTTCTTGCAGTTTCGACCATTTTCCAAACCTATTATTTATATATCCGTTCAACTTCAGGACTTTCATGCCAAGCTATCAGATTTCGGACTTGCAAAGGCAGGGCCTACAGGAGATCGAACTCACGTTTCAACTCAGGTCATGGGAACTCAAGGTTATGCTGCACCTGAATATGTAGCTACAGGTAACCCAGTTTGCTTTCAACTTCCGTAATCATTTTTGTATGTTTAATACTTGTGACTGATGTTTACGCGTAAGTTGACAGACCACTACCAACATTCCCTTAGTCCCTTAGGGGTTCGGGATCCCACAAATGGCGCGTTAAGGGGGTCTATGTTGGGTCTATGCCTTGAATCTGTTAGTCGTCGCTTCGAACGACTATGCGGGGGTCTGTCTGCGCCTTATTAGATTAGGTCAAATCTGTATTGTATTAGGTTAAGAGTACTATATAAACTCTTAACCTCTACCCTAGCAGTTATCATACAATATACCGTTATGAATCTGTAATCTGAAAACTCCTCACATTAAAAAAACTCTCTCCCTTCTGCCCTGTGGACGTAGCTAACGCATCGTTAGTGAACCACGTAAATCTGTGCGTATTGTTCTTTATTGTTTGTTTTTATCTTTCTCTGTGCTTCCGTTATATCAGTCTGGGTGTACATAACCTTAACAAAATAATAGTGATGTCTAACACCTGTCATTGTATTTTTCAACAGGCCGATTGTCAGCTAAGAGTGATGTCTACAGCTACGGGGTTGTGTTACTAGAACTATTGACCGGCCGCCGTGCAGTTGACAAGTCAAAAGTTACGAGCGAACAGAATCTGACAGACTGGGCAAAGCCGTACTTAGGCGATCGAAGAAAGCTATTCCGAATCATGGATACCAAACTAGAAGGTCAATACCCCCAAAAAGCCGCTTTCAAAGTCGCTTCACTTGCTATACAATGTCTAGACGCTGAACCTAGATCAAGGCCTAAAATGTCGGAGGTATTAGAGGAACTCGTGAAGCTGCAAGACGAGAAAAAACCCATCAGAAATTCCCATGCAGGTCCGAAGAACACATCTAGTCCCATAATATCTCCAAGACACCAACGTTCTCCAATGAACTTTACCGTCCAAGCATCTCCATTGTCATTGCCATCACGCAATCCTCAAGCTCGATGATTTTCCAACATGATTACTTCCACTTAAATGCTTGTTATATACCATCATCGTAGTCGTCCAACATGCCCTGCTGTATGTATATATTACACTCCTATAGGCAGTATATTCCTATACAAGACGGTTTCCAGCTTCGATTCAAACTGAGGTAATGTGATTCTGTCACCTGCCCTTTTTTCTGAATTTGATTCAGATGAGTCAAATTTTGTAATTTTTATCTTCGCGAAAATTATTTTTGGGACGGGTCTCAGATTTCTCGAGTGTACTGTACTAGCCTACTAGCTAAGAGCTCTATGTATTTCTTCACTAGTTGTGTACTTCTGTATCTAATCTGTAACATCGGTCCGTTTGTTTAAATCTTTAATAATTTCAGTTTTCTCATATTTGAAGTTCCTGCTTCTTTGTGTTTCTTGAGGATGTTACATACATTCCGTCTCCTTACCTCGCAATGTACTGGAGTATTACGGGACTTGTCGATAGTCGTGTTGATGCTGATGGTGGTGAACCGGTGATAGTGCTGCGCTTGGTAATGCTGACTGACTGCAGGGCGCAGACTTACATTGGACACGTAAAGAACAACCCGAAAAGGACATCGAGTCCTGCAATACAAAATGATACTGAAATAATCTGACCCGGGCGAATCCATCTATCTCGATATTGATCTGAATTGAACCAAAATTATCCAAAATGAGTGATTTGAAATTACACTGAAAAACCTAGTGGTTACGATCCAAAATGAGCCGTAACAGCTCACTGGTACTCAACCTATGACCCGATCTAGGCTTAATGCATTGACAGATTGACCAGTTGGTCTAACTCCGAGGGAGATTCGAGCATTGATTTTACGGAACCCGGGAGTTCCCCCAAACGCTTCAGCAGGGTAAATTCTGTAGCAAAAATCCCGAATGAAGTGCTTAGAGGAACTCTAGGGATCATCTGATACTCTGATACTCTGATACCTTAACATTTTCTGATGTTCTGATTTTCTGATGTTCTTATTCCTCGCAATGTTCTCGACTTCTGGTTGACAAAAAGCTCAAAGCATTCTGCACCTAGCCAACTCCCTGGCTAGATTAGAGGTCTTCACTCTTCATATACATCATGGCAGAATGCAGATCTGCAGTAAAGTGGTAAATATGCCTTCTTATTCTGTTTCTGCTTTTTATACTCCTCTCTCCCAACATGTCCTTTTCCTCTACATGCATTTACTTGTCGCGGAATTTTGCTTTTTGTTATGTATGATTGTCAACTGTCTACATGCATCAGAAGATAAATGGCTGACTCGATTCAAGCGTGGCGCCATTTAACATTCCTGCAACAGTTGCATTATGCTTCTTCCTTTAACAAGGAGTTAACATGTTTTTCACTTTTAACTGTATACATCTTGGTAACTTTGATGTTTCATCCTTCATTACCCATTTACCCTCTTTACCTACTCGGAATTTTGAGTTTCCTGCAGACATGTAGGCGGCACTTGTATTGAGCATTATTGAAGATTAATGGTCTTTCAAATGTCTATTTCCGCTACCATCTACTGCGTCATCTTAGTTTATTGCATGAAAACTGAAACTTCACCCTCAAAGTTCCTGCCTTTGTCAGTAAAAACCATTCTAATCCGAAATCATTCACTTCTACTTAACAATTACATCTGATGTAACTCTGCAGCTGGGTTTTGACTGTAGAACACTACGCGATTAATGTCACTGATTAAGTGGAGACGGGATATACAAACTGTGTGTAAATTTTGCATCTTAAGCCTGAGTCACTGAGGTGATCTTTGATAGATTATTTTTCGGGTTATTTGCTTGATTTTCCGTGTTAGGTAGCATCTTCCGTTTTAAACTGTAATGTTCATTTCGGCCTCATTTATTAAGCTCTGGAAAACATAATACAGGAAGGCGGCATTGTCGCTTTCTCTGTTTCCGTGTCCTTATTTGTATGATATGGTCAGCCAATACGCTCAGCTCTACATGTAGCGATAGAGTCAGAAAAGATAAGATCGAAAAATGTTCAGTTGAAACAATGCTATATCTGAATATACCTGAAAAATTCAGAAAACTAACAGTAATAACTTCTGAAACATGAAATGTAGCAAAAAAAGAAAAATAGCGAGTGTAAATTTTTACCACGTCGTAAGAAGGACCAGGGAAATTTTGTTGTCGTTCATGATTTCCACGTGAGAGTGCGTCCAACAGTGTAATCAAATGAGCCCGGGAGTTCCCCCAAACGCTTCAGTAAAATTGTTTTTTGCTTAGCAAAATATCCCCAATGAAGCGTTAAGAGGAACTCTAGGGAACATTTGATGTCTTTCTAATGAATGATGTATGATAAAGTAGAAGTCATCGAGATTTCCGTGTTAGAGTGTAATCAAATGAGCCGGGGAGTTCCCCCAAACGCTTCAGTAGAGTCTTTTTGCTTAGCAAAATATCCCCAATGAAGCGTTGAGTGGAACTCTAGGGAACATTTGATGTTTTGCCAATTCCGTTTTAGATTTCCATGTTCGAGTGCTTCCAAGAATGTAATCAGATGACCCCGGGAGTTCCCCCAAACGCTTCAGTAGAGTCGTTTTTTGCTCAACAAACTAACCCCAATGAAGCGTTAAGAGGAACTCTCGGGATCACCTGATACCATAGCATTTTCTGATGTTTCCATGTATGAGTGATTGAATGCTCTAAGTTCATCTGTCTTTTTATAGGGAAGTTTTCGGAATACGCCTCGCAAAGTTCCGGTTGACACAAAGCTCAAAGCATATTGCACCTAGCCAACTCCCTGGCTATATTAGAAGCCTTCCTGCACATCATGCCAGATCTGCAGTACAGTGGTAAATATGCCTTATTATTCTGTCCTTTTCTTTTCATGCATTTACTCATCGCGGAATTTTGCTTTTTATCGTCTACATTTTATGTATTTTTCTCCTGCAACTGTCTACATGCATCACAAGATAAATGGCTGACGCGATTCAAGCGTGGCGCCATTTAACATTCCTGCAACAGTTAACATGATTTTCACTTTTAACTGTGTATTTCTTGGTAAATTTGATGTTTCATCCTTCATTACCCTCTTCACCTACTCGGAATTTCAGTTTTTTGTAGACATGCAGGGACTTATAGTCTTATAGTGAATGTTAATGAAGATTAATGATCATTCAACTGTCTATTTCCGCTACCATCTACTGTGTCATCGTAGTTTGTTGCAGAGAACAGAAGTTCGAGTTGCTAGCTTATTCATGGGTCTTAGTAAACCGTGAATAATGCAATTGTTGGATCCCGTGTCCTGTTATATTTCTGAAGTAGGTCATCCAAAACCGTTTTATATTCATTTTCAACACGGGAATAAAACTGCATACATATGAATTATTTACCTCGTAGTAGGCGTGACTGCGTGAGCATTTTGTGTCTATCAGAATTGTGAGGATAAGTACTCTTGATTTTTAATTTGCATTAGCTGAAAGTCTGAAACTTTACCCTCAAAAGTTACTGTCTTTACAGTTATCTCGGTTTAGACTGTAGATGATTTCGCGATTAATGTCACTGATTATTTGCAGACGGAATATCCAAATAGTTCAAACAGTCTGTACATTTATTTGCCTATATTTTATGCCTTTATTTTCCTGCAACTGTCTACATTCATGATGCATCACAATTTACTTGGTTCAGTCGATTCAAAATGGCGCGATTTATCATTCCTGCAACAATTGTCTGAAATTCTTCATTTATAACGGATTTAACATCATTTTCCGTTTTAACTGTATCTTTATCTGTTGCAGAGAACATGAAGTTCGAGTCAGTACCGCTGTTATTAAGAAATAAGCCGAACAGTCCCTATATTTTTTCGGCTTCATCACTAATCAGTCTGTCACTTAGTAAACCATGAATGATGAAATCGGTGACTGCAATATTAAGTACTGTACTATTTTCATAATAGCTCATCGGAAAGCATTCTGTAGCGTTTTCAACCCGGGAATAAGAGTATAAAACAGCATTCTGTAGCATTCTGCACCCATTTTTTCGGCTGTAGAAATTTACGAAATATATGTCACTGATCAAAGTATCTGTACATTCTGTAACTTAGGACTGACACAATGTTTGACAGATTTTCCGGGTTATTTGCTTGATTTTCTGTAACTTGTAGCAGTACTACAGTTGTAATGTTCATTTCGGACTGGTTTATGCAGGAAGATGGCACTGGCAGCATTGCTGCATGCTTTATCTAGGCAAGGAGTTTTACGCGGCATAGTGGCAGAGTCAGAAACGACAATTTCAAAAATCCGACAAAGTGTTTGGATAGATATTCTGAAATTTTGAACTTTACAATGACTCAAACTACATCAAACATGAATCTCTGGACACATTTTCCTTGACTTGATTAGAGAGCAATGTCGGTCCTTCGAAATTCCGATTGTTTTTCTGTAGTGAAAATTCATCCTGCATTTCAATGAATCCCATGGCTTGTTCTTTGTTTCTTCTAGTTAAGCCGAAACCTGAAAACTTCATAAAATAAAGAGTAATACCTTGTAAAAAATGAATTGTAGCAAAAAATCGAAATTGTAATTTTACAGAGTCGAACCAGTGACCAAAGGAAGTCTTGATGCCGTTCAAGATTTCCATGTTGGAGTGCGTTCAAGAGCGTAATCAGATGAGCCCGGGAGTTCCCCCAAACGCTTCAGTAGAGCCGTGTTTTGCTTAGCGAAATATCCCTAATGAAGCGTTGAGTGGAACTCTAGGGAACATTTGATGTTTTGCCAATGTCGTTCAAGATTTCCATGTTAGAGTGCTTTCGAGAGAGTAATCAAGTGTTCCCGGGAGTTCCCCCAAACGCTTCAGTAGGAGTCGTTTTGCTTAGCAAATATCCCTAATGAAGTGTTAAGAGGAACTCTAGGGGACAATTGATGTTTTGCCAATGTCGTTTGAGATTTCCATGTTAGAGTGTTTCCAAGAGTGTAACCAAATGACCCCGGGAGTTCCCCCAAACGCTTCAGTAAAGTCGTTTTGCTAAACAAAATATCCTCAATGAAGTGTTAAGAGGAACTCTAGGGGACATTTGATGTTTGCCAATGTCGTCCGAAATTTTCGAGTGCTTCCGAGGGTGTAACCAAATGACCCCGGGAGTTCCCCCAAACGCTTCAGTAAAGTCGTTTTGCTAAACAAAATATCCTCAATGAAGTGTTAAGAGGAACTCTAGGGGTGATTTGATGTTTTGCCAATGTCGTCTGAAATTTTCATGTTAGAGTGCTTCCGAGATTGTAACCAAATGACCCCGGGAGTTCCCCAAAACGCTTCAGTAGAGTCGTTTTGCTCAACAAAACATCCCCAATGAAGCGTTGAGTGGAACTCTAGGGGACATCTGATGTATTGCCAATGTTGTCCGAGATTTCCTTGTTAGAGTGCTTCCGAGAGTGTAATCAAATGAGCCCCAGAGTTCCCCCAAACGCTTCAGTAGAGTCGCTTTATTCAACAAAACATCCCCAATGAAGTGTTAAGAGGAACTCTAGGGGACATTTGATGTATTGCCAATGTCGTCCGAGATTTCCTTATTAGAGTGCTTCCGAGAGTGTAATCAAATGAGCCCCAGAGTTCCCCCAAACGCTTCAGTAGAGTCGCTTTGTTCACAAAACATCGCCAATGAAGTGTTAAGAGGAACTCTAGGGGACATTTGATGTATTGCCAATGTCGTCCGAGATTTCGTTATTAGAGTGCTTCCGAGAGTGTAATCAAA
The DNA here is from genome assembly GCA_029255685.2 of Silene conica. NCBI lineage: Eukaryota > Viridiplantae > Streptophyta > Magnoliopsida > Caryophyllales > Caryophyllaceae > Silene > Silene conica. The sequence continues at coordinate 98,717,690 of CM055312.2, forward strand.
TGAGCCCCAGAGTTCCCCCAAACACTTCAGTAGAGTCGCTTTGTTCACAAAACATCGCCAATGAAGTGTTAAGAGGAACTCTAGGGGACATTTGATGTATTGCCAATGTCGTCCAAGATTTCCTTAGTAGAGTGCTTCCGAGAGTGTAATCAAATGAGCCCCAGAGTTCCCCAAACGCTTCAGTAGAGTCGCTTTATTCAACAAAGCATCCCCAATGAAGCGTTGAGTGGAACTCTAGGGGACATATGATGTTTCCGATGTCTCCAAGATTTCCTTGTTAGAGTGCTTTCGAGAGTGTAACCAAATGAACCCATGAGTTTCCCCAAACGCTTCAGTCGAGTCTTTTTTTTTTTTGGCTTAACAAAACATCCCGAATGAAGTGCTAAGAGGAACTCTAGAGAACACTCGATGAATGAGTGATGTTTGATGCAATCGACTAACGGTAACCTTTCTATTTATAGTAAGCTCATACTAACATACTCAACAAAATATTCCATTTTAGAAAACATCATCAAACCATATTGAACCTAGTCATGTATCTGAACTAAGTTAGAAGGGTCATAAACATAAGGTCATATATGTTGTAAGTTGCAAATATTCCATTTTTCTCTTTACCTTTTGTTCTTTGGTGCCCTTATCTCACTCTTTTTGTTCCCTGACTTCTGTCACATTGCCTTATAATCCAAGAATAATATTACCCGAGTCTCTGTATCACCCTCTCAGTCTCTCGTTTAGTTCATGTAAGATCCATCATTTTAATGGTATCGCTCCTTAGGCCCTCACAGAGCATAAAAGAAGTAAACAAATGATGGGGACGGAGGCAGTATTCTTGTAATAGGCGTGACTCGTGAGCATTATGAGCTATCTGGGTTCAGACAGTAGAACATTACCAAATTAGTGTGACTGATGAATTGGAAGCGGAGTATTAAAACTGCGTAAATTCTGTGATCTTTGATAAGTTTTTCGGGTTATTTGCTTGATTTTATTCTTATGCAGCATCTTCACTGATACTGAGTACTGATACCTGCAGCAGTACTACATCTGTAATGTTAATTCGGCCTTGTTTATTATGGTCTTAGGAAAACGATACAGGAAGATGGCATTGCTGCATGCTCTATTTCCTGGCCTTAAGCTTTTTCTCTAGGCAAGATGTTTTACGTATAATCGCAGAGTCAGAAATCACAATTTCAAAAATCCGACTTAGTGAATCTTTGGACACATTTCCTTGACTTGACAGCGCAATGTCGGTCCTTCAAAATTCCGATTGATTTCTCTAGTGAATGTTCATCTTGCATTTCAAGTTCTCAGTTTTTTGCCTCGACGTAGTTCAAGATTTCCATGTTAGAGTGTGTCCAAGAGTGTAATCTAATGACTTATACTGAATTACTGATGTTTGTAGCAGTACTGCAGTTGAAATGTTCATTTCGGCCTCGTTTATTAAGGTCTAGAAAAAATAACAGGAAGATGGCATTGTTTCATGCTCTTTTCCTCTGTCTAAAAGTTGTAATGTTCATTTCGGCCTCGTTTATAAGGGTCTAGAAAACATGATACAGGAACATGGCATTGTTGCCATGTTTTATTTCTTGTCCTTTTTCCTCTGCCATGGCCTTTTTCTCGAGGCAGAAGTTGTACGCGACATATTTGCAGAGTCAGAAACGACAATTTCAAAAATCCGACAAAGTGATTGCATAATGGATAGATATCTTCAAATTTAAAACTATAATTCAGTACATGAAGTAGTCTGCTACTTATAATTACAATGCTAACTACTCTATATTATGATAATGCTATATCTCGGTTTCTTGTTCTTTGCTTCTTCGAGTTCACCTGAAATCGGCTATCTGTAATAACAATGCTGTATCTGAGGATACCTGAAAGTTTCACAAATTGACAGTAACACCTTGTAAAAAATGAATTGCAGAAAAAAATGTAGGTTTTTAAAGAGTCGTACCAATGACCGAGGTGTGTCTGTGTCTTGATGCCGTTCAGGATTTCCATGTTGGAGTGCGTTCAAGAGAGTAATCAGATGAGCCCGGGAGTTCCCCCAAACGCTTCAGTAGAGTCGTGTTTTGCTTAGCAAAGTAACCCCAATGAAGCGTTGAGTGGAACTCTAGGGGACATTTGATGTTTTGCCAATGCCCTTCGAGATTTCCATGTTAGAATGCTTCCAAGAATGTAATCAAATGACCCCGGGAGTTCCCCCAAACGCTTCAGTAGAGTTGTTTTTTGCTCAACAAAGTAACCCCAATGAAGCGTTGAGTGGAACTCTAGGGGACATTTGATGTTTATTGCCACTTCCGTTTGAGATTTTCATGTTAGAGTGCTTCCAAGAATGTAATCAAATGACCCCGGGAGTTCCCCCAAACGCTTCAGTAGAGTCGTGTTTTGCTTAGCAAAATATCCCCAATGAAGCGTTGAGTGGAACTCTAGGGAACATTTGATGTTTTGCCAATGCCCTTCGAGATTTCCATGTTAGAATGCTTCCAAAAATGTAATCAAATGACCCCGGGAGTTCCCCCAAACGCTTCAGTAGAGTCGTGTTTTGCTTAGCAAACTATCTCCAATGAAGCATTGAGTGGAACTCTAGGGAACACTTGATGCTTTGCCAATGCCCTTCGAGATTTCCATGTTAGAGTGCATCCAAGTTCCAAGAATGTAATCAAATGACCCCGGGAGTTCCCCCAAACGCTTCAATAGAGTCGTTTTTGCTCAACAAAGTAACCCCAATGAAGCGTTGAGTGGAACTCTAGGGAACATTTGATGTTTTGCCAATTCCCTTCAAAATTTCCATTTTAGAGTGCTTCCAAGAATGTAAATCAAATGACCCTCGAAATTACCCAAACGCTTCAGTAGACTCGTTTTTTGCTCAACAAAGTAACCCAACCCCAATGAAGTGTTAAGATGAACTCTAGGGAGTAGGGGACATTCGATATTTTGCCAATGTGGTTCGAGATTTCCATGTTAGAGTGTAATCAACTGACCCCGGGAGTTCCCCCAAACGCTTCAGTAGACTCGTTTTTTGCTTAACAAAATACCCCCAATGAAGCGTTGAGTGGAACTCTAGGGAACATTTGATGTTTTACGAATGAATGATGTTTGATGCATTCGACTAAACCGTAACCTTTCTATTTATAGAAATACCCTACAAACTAAATCACAACATACTGAACCTGGTCATGTATCTGAACCAAGTTAAAAGAGTCATAAACATAAGGTCAGAAATGTGGTAAGTGGCAAATATTCCTTTTTCTGGTATCCTTATCTCAACCTTTTTGTTCTGTTTCTGTCACATTGCCTTATACTTCTGTTTTAGATTTGCATCATTTTTTATTTTTTTATTTCCGACAGGCGCGTTAGTCAGTCTGTCGATTATAGACATGGTATTAAATCACGGGATTAATCTGAATCACGGTCATTTAACAGTTACTGATAAAAATGCAGCTTATCAGACCATACAGTTACATCAGAACAGTTACTGATAAAAATGCAGTTTGTTTACTTGTTATGTGTCGTACTGTCATATCGACTTATATGGTTTTTTCATCGGTTTTAAGGGATCTGCATTTTTGACAGATAATCCTGCAGATGCAAGAATCATGTGAAATTTTCTGTTTCTAATAATGCATGATTATATTCCTTTCCTTCTGTCAGTTTTTGTGTTCTGTTCACATGATTTTCTCCCAAACAGTTATACGGTGTACAATGACCTTACAGTTGCACGCCACGCAACAGTCTTACATGAAAAGCATGACACTTTCATTATATAAGAAAAATATCAGATTGTCTGATGATTGTAAACTAATTTATCGAAAATGGATTGTAAAAAAATGTTTCTGCTCACCCTTACCCTCTGTGCTTTCCTGCGCGTAAGTCGAGCTGAAGTTGGAAGCGTAAGTCTCAATTTTTTGTACTCGGTCTGTATTTGTATTCTTAATGGTAAACATGATGATAGATCAACCATCTCAACCAAAACCTTAAGGTGATGGTTGAGGGCTTGAGGCCCAACTATTATTAATATTCCTATTACGCTCCCTCACTCGAATGCCCATTGGGCTTGAAGAGTGGTTAGTTTTGCACAGGCCCCCATACCGTGTGTTGGTTTCCACTTCGTGAGTTTTCGAGGGGTTTTGAGGTTGTCAGGATTCGAATCCGTGACCTTCAGTCACACTGGCTCTGATACCATGATAGATCAACCATCTCAACCAAAACCTTAAGGTGATGGTTGTGGCCCAACTATTATTAATATTCTATTACATGAAACCGTCTTTCATATTTTTTTTGTTTATAGTGGCTCAACCATGGAGGGAATTTAGCCAACACGAGGGCACGACCGATGGGAGAAGGACTGATAAACCGATACTTGATCCAGAGACTGCAGCTAAGATGGAAATTCGCGGTAGGAAATGACATAACAGCAACACCAGCAATATCAAATGGCATAGTCTATTTTCCTGCATGGGATGGAAACCTGTATGCTGTCAGTGCATTCACTGGTGATCTGATATGGAAGCAAAACTTAGGCGGGTTAACGGGTCTTGCTCCTACTGGTAATTCTGTTAATGTCACGGTGTCCAGATCTACACCGACAATTGCAGATGATCTGTTGATCATTGGCATCTATGGCCCTGCTGTTGTCATTGCTGTTAATCGGTTTACTGGTCGGCTTGTTTGGATTACTAGGCTTGACCCTCATCCTCTGGCTTTGATCACCATGTCTGGTACTGCTTATCTCAAGTACGTGTAAGACGGTCTGATTTGCACTTAAACCCTAAACCCTAAGTTGCGTATACTTTTAGATTTAATGTCGTCAGTTTACCTCAGTTCGTGTCAGGTCAGATCCTGCAAGTTCCGTTTAGTTCAGTTCAGTTCAGTTCCGCTCAGTTTTACTCTTTAATTCAGTTCATTTCAGGTCCGGTCCAATCAGTTCAGTACCGGGACTAGATTCCTAGGGTAACTGAGACGGTTTTTACAGAACGGTCTGATTAACCATCTCAACCAAAACCTTAAGGTGATGGTTGAGGCTCAACTATTATTAATATTTCTATTATGCTCCCTCACTCGAATGCCCATTGGGCTTGAAGAGTGGTTAGTTTGCACAGGCCCGCCATACCGTGTGCTGGGTTTCTACTTCGTGAGTTTTCGAGGGGTTTTGAGGTTGCCAGGATTTGAACCCGTGACCTTAGGTCACACTGGCTCTGATACCATCATAGATGAACCGTCTCAACCAAAACCTTAGGTAATGGTTGAGGTCCAACTATTATTAATATTCCTATAATTTCCACTTAATTGTGAAAGTTGCCTATATTTTTAGATTTAAGGCCTTGTTCTTTTAGACTTAATGTCGTCAGTTCACTTCAGTTGATGCCAGGTCAGATCCTGCAAGTTCCGTTTACTTCAGTTCAGTTCTGCTCAGTTTTACTCTTTAATTCAGTTCATTTCAGGTCCGGTCCGGTCCAATCAGTTCAGTTCCGGGACTAGATTCCTAGGGTAACTGAGACGGTTTTTACAGAACGGTCTGATAAGTGATAACATTGGGCATGTGTTTTCAACAGCGGCTTCTACGTAGGCGTATCATCCCTAGAAGAGTTACTACCCCCTGCAGAATGCTGCACATTTCGAGGAAGCTTAACCAGGCTCGACATACGAACAGGAGCAATCATGTGGCAAACCTACACGCTCCCTGACAACGGTGGAAAACTCGGGGGATACTCAGGTGCAGCAATATGGGGCAGCAGCCCAGCCATTGACATTATACGGAACAAAATCTATGTCGGTACAGGCAACCTATACATAGCACCACCTGATGTACTAGACTGTCAAAAAAACCAGAATAATCAGTCAAAAGCAACTCAACCTGATCAATGTACTTCACCTGATGCACATTTTGATTCTGTTCTTGCCCTCGATTTAATGACCGGGGACGTGATATGGGCACGTCAACTTGGGGGCTACGACGTCTTTTACTTTGCGTGTTTAGTGCCTAATAACCCTAATTGCCCTCCTGGACCTAATTTGGATGCTGATTTCGGTGAGGCACCTATGTTGTTAACTATTTTTCCTGGCGGTGTTAGACGTGATGTTACGGTGGCTGTTCAGAAAAGCGGATTTGTTTGGGCTTTTGATCGCGATAATGGTCAAATTGTCTGGTTTAATGTAAGTGTACTTGCATTTTCCGACTGCTGTCAGCCCTGTTCTTTTCGGCTGAAATGAGCTGAATTGAATAAATTAGAGTCGAGCTTAATTGAACTAAATTGAGTGAAACTGAGGTGAAATGAATTTAGTTGAATTAAAAGTTACTTTTGTGATGAGATTAATTAAAGAACGTAAATAAAACTTAACGGAATACAACCAACCAAAATTGAAAGGAGCTGAAATTAAGCCAGAAAGAACAGGGCCTAACTGGTTATCTTAAAACCTTACAGGTTGCAGGACCAGGAGGTCTAGAAGGAGGGGGAGTGTGGGGGGCAGCGACAGACGGAATACGGATATACACAAATATCGTCAACAGCAATCGAGTAAGCTTTAAGCTCGCGCCATCAGACCAAACTACAACAGCCGGGGGATGGGCTGCATTGGATGCAAATACAGGTAAAGTCGTATGGACAACGGCTAATCCAAGCAACGAGACAAGTCACGGTCCAGTAACCCTAGTAAGTGACTTACTATTTGCAGGGTCAGTCGCGCCTACTGGCCCACTTTATGCTATGGATTCCGAGACTGGGAAGATTTTATGGTCGTACAATACAGGTGCTACTGTTTATGGTGGCGCGTCTGTGAGCTATGGGTGCGTGTATGTTGGACATGGGTACTCGGTTGGTCTAGCCAAGTTTCACCCTACTTGGAACCGCGGCAATTCTCTGTTCGCGTTTTGTATCAGTTAAATAATTCTACTTCCATTGATATCTTATCTATATAATTACAGAAACATTTCAGAAGTCCTGGTTGAGCCACGTCATCAACGCTGTCCTTACAGAAAGGGCAAACACTTCAGTAGGGCAAATGCTGTCCTTACAGAAAGGGCAGCATTGTAAAGGGCTATTATTCTTCCGTCTTTCCTGTAAAAAAACAGAAACAGTCTGATGACGAACTGATAAATCAGTCTGTCGGAACACTAGCATCAAATACGACGACTTGACTGATTTATCAGTTCGTCTGCAGATATTTTAGCATGAACTTAGCCAAGAATGTGTCTTTAGTAAAGGGTCAGACTGAAGAATATAATCTGAAACACAAAAGTTCAGTGTATTCCTGCAATTTCCCACCTTTGCTGTCGAAATCTCGTTCCTTTTCTTTTAGGACATTCGACATCCCAAATGCCTCAAATTTGCTAACCAGAAACAAACCGCATATGCAATATCAGGCCGAGAAAATCTTAGAACAAGCACAACTTTATTTGTTCCGATTTTATTCCGTCATAATTCAGAATATAATCCTTCAGAAAAGAAAAGGGTCAAGAGACATAAGCCTTATTACTGTCCAAGTTCTATATCCAACATCTATACAAGCTATATTTACAACTACATACATTCAAATGTTGGATGTATAAATAAAAGTTTGAGAAACATATTTTTATGCAATTGAAATTGAAATTGAAATTGAAATCGAAGTCGTTTAATTTCGTCAAGTGCTTCCTAGAGGTCCCCTAAACGCTTCAATGGGACATATATCGCGTTTTTAAGCATAAAAACGCGATGGACGGGTTCTACTGAAGTGTTTGGGGGAACTCTTGGAGTCACTGGTATAATGAAGACACAAGCTATAGTTCATGGCTTCATGCATCTACATGTACAAGATACCTCAAAGTGAAGCTATTAATTTTTTTGAAAACGGTTCGGTTAAGTTTTGCAATTCTAGAAAACCAGGTAATCGTACAAACCGTTTCACAAAAAGGTAATCAAAAAATTAAAATATTATATAAAAAATTGTTCTTACTTTTAATTTTCTTAGTGTTTCCAAATTCAATACTTGTTGAATTGATTAATATTAAATTTACCTAATTGACTTTATCATTGAGTATATGATGAAAAATTAATTAAACTAATAGATAAATTAACGAAAACTGGAAAAAAAAAAACTAGAGGTAGAACGATTATAGGTTAACTGGTAACCATGCCGTAAATGACAATTTAAAGTGGTTGACCGATCTGTTTATAACCTTTAGAAACGGTGAGGTTGGGTTCGATGTTTCATAAAAACTTTAGAGAGACACGGTCCTTCGATAATGTTAACGAGAGACCTCTCACATCTTAAAGATAATATTATCTTAAAGATAATATTCTATTAAAGTAAATTGAATGAAACCGAGGTGAGGTGAATTTAGTTGAATTAAAAGTTAATTTTGTGAACTGATTAACTGAACATAATTGATTGAACGTAAATAAAACTTTACAAAATATAGTCAAGCAAAATTAAAAAAAGCTGAAATTAAGTCGGAATTAACAGGGTCTAACTCTATCAGTTAAGTTAATCCACATCTACAAATAATTGAATTGAATGAAGACCCAACATTATAACAAGAACAATAAATCAAATTAATCTAGATCTTGTTATTCAAATCAAATCCATTCAAACTATATAAAAAAACATAATTAATAATATAAATAATTTAATAATATAATAATAAGATAGTAACATGTTAGTAGTAGTAGTAGTAGTTAGAAGATGAAATGGAAGTGTAGTTGTGCCTGACATGCAATAGAGAAGGGTGGACATGTGCCAACCTTAGTGACATTGTCATATGACCAAACATGTGAGGTTAGATCACCTTTTGGCTTTGCTTGTGCATTTTTCCTCTTTTTTTTGGTGCTTTTCAATTATTGTTACTTTGGTCACAATTCTCGGTTTGTGAAAGATAAATCCGTCACAAACTTATGACGTGAGATAAAAAAAATAAGTGGGAGAAGATTGTGAAAGATTATAAGCTTATAACCGTTGCAAACAAGAATGACTCGTGTGACTTGTTTGGTAGATGTAGATGGTATTAATATTTGAGAGGGGTAGATTGGTCATAATTTTAGCAAAATTTATAAAATTGTAAGCTATTTTTTATTGAAAATATATAGTTGTAGTGTATGTAGATTTCTAAAAATTATTTTCGAAATTAATTATGGTTTTTACGAATTCTATTAAAATTGTAAATGTATTAGGTCTTTTTCTTTTGAACTTAGTTTCAACTCATTTAGTTCAGGTCCACATAGTTCAATTCAGTTTAGCTTCATTAATTAAGTTCAGTTCAATACAACGATTTCAGAATAAAAAAACATGACTTAAATATAATTAGATTTTTAATAATAATTATTTCATGGTTGACGATAATAATATTATCCTTGTTTCGCTATACAAAAGATTTAAACAAGGTTAACTAATCATCATTAATTTGCTTTGTTTTAGTTTTTTTTATTTATTTATACTCACTTGATCTAGTTTAACAAAATGTATTATGATGAATGTAAAATAAAAATTAGAACCTAATTGAAGAAGTATAATTAACATGGTTCATCAACAATGTGTTAATTGCATCTACATGAAATACATATTATAAAATACATTTCGTTTATCCAAAAAGAAATTATTAACCGACTTAAGGCATATTTTAAAAACGGAAACGAGGTTGACAAGCTAAACTAGAACTTATACATTAAACTTTTATTCTTTTAGTCTTAAATTCAGCTTTATTCAGTTCAGTTCAGTTCACAAACTAAAACTATGTTTTTTCTGGCTTAATTTCAACTCATTTCAGTTTTGATTAACTGTATTCCGTTAAGTTTTAATTATGTTCAATCAATTATGTTCAGTTAACTTTTTCACAAAATTAACTTTTAATTAAACTAAATTCATTTCACCTCAATTTCACTCAATTTAGTTCAATTAAGTAAGTTATGCTCCATTTAATTCAATCCAGCTCGTTTCGGCAAAAAAAGACAGAACCTAACTCTTATTTCGTTTGCTTGAACTCTTTCAAATTTAATTCATTTCACCTCGGTTTAGGCCAGCGTAAGCTTGTTCTTAGATCACTCCCTAGCATGATCATATTATTATAATTATTTGGATAATTTTTGTATGCAATTGGACCTACATTACTAAGTGACATAGTAGCACTCAATGATAGTATATCATGTCTTTGGAGTAAATGATAAACATGTTTAAACAAGTAAGTTTGTGCTTTTGATCCTGTTCTTGTCATACACAAGGACTAGCTACTGTTCCATCAAACTAAGAAACTTATTTAATGGATTATTCACCGACACATGTTATGTATCCTTAGTTTCCTTTTTCAAGACCACAAGCATCAACCCACCTTCCTTCCTAATCATTATTATCATACATTGAGTATTCCACAATGAATTCTTCCTTAAGTAAAGTTTTTATGACAAGTTGAGAAAGGGAGTACGGATGTCGATTATCTTAGTCGGTAAAGTTATGATTATTACTTTTGATGAAGTACTATTTATGATCTGGGTTTAAACCTTGTTAACAATAATATCGGTGAAGTCATGATTACTGATTAGTGCTTTGATGGTATTTACGACCTGGGATTGAACCTTGTCAATATCAAAATCAGTGAAGCCATGATTAGTGCTTTGGTGGTATTCACGATTTGGGTTCGAGTTTTATCAACATCAAAATCGGTGAATTATGATTAGTACTTTGATGGTATTCATGATTTGGGTTCGAACCTTATCAACATCAAAGTAAAATCATGATTAGTACTTTGATGGTATTCGTGATCTGGGTTCAAAGTTCAAACCTTATCAACATTAAAAAGAATCGTTTCTATGACTCTCTTTACATGAGGAAAAAAACCGGTGAGGAAAGAGTATTGTGTGTTTACAATGAGGCCGAATGATCACATTGACGTCGTTAGAAAATTAGAAAAATGTAACATCGTAAAATTATTGAGATGTTCCGAATCAAATAGTTTAATTCTTTTAATCGTATTCATACAAGCTTTTTTTACACTAATTTAATGTTTTTATGCTTATAATCATGTTACCTCAATGCCTCAATAACTCCCAATAATTGCAAGGTGAGTAGGGGAAATTTACGCTTTTGTTAACAACACAAAGAGACTCTTTCCGAATAACTCAAGATGAAAATATATTGAAAACTACATCAAAAAAACCGATACTTCCCAATAGAAAGAAAAATGCCATACTTCTCATTTCAACAAATTTCCTAGATTACAAAACTAAAAGACTAAAAAGAATTATTATAAGCCTAATTAAACATTAACTAAAATAAAAGAAATTAAGGACTAAAAACTTTGCATTAACTCTTAATCCTCCTTAATTAAGCAAAATAACCCTTTTTAATCTCTAGTTGCAACCTCTCATCTCAAGAACTTTCTTGTGAGAATTGGAGTGTAAAGACGGAACGAAAGTCGGACTTGCTGCAGGGCGGTACTCCGGGTAGAGCCGCCCTGACTTGTACCGAACCCCACAAGCGTTACAAAGGGATTTCGGACCCATTGGACCTGACCTCCATTGTGGTGTCTTTGTGATCCCACAATGCTTACATTTTCTGATTGTTGCAGCATTAAGATTCTGTTCCTGTTCCTGTTCCTGAATCTGATCCTGAATCTGAGTCGGAATCTGAGTTGTTAAATGCAATGCACCTGAACCTGATGGAGGTAGAATCTTGATCTTCTTTATTTGGTGAGACGTGACCGGGGCAGGGGCAGGCTGACCGTGTGCGATAAGCGGGATAGATCCTCGAGGGGAGAAAGTAGCCGGACGAGGACGTTTACTCCGAGCACGCTTTTCATGACTGACAGGAACAGAAACAGAAACAGGAACTGTTCTCCCTCCTGAGAAACTATTACTGCTGCTCTCCAAGACTGATACAGGGCTCGATGTCTGAAACCGGTTTTGGAAAGAGTCCTTATTCTCGGAGCATGCTGTCTGAGTTTTCTCGGGTGTTGAACCCCCACCTGAGAACGAGTCTTCGACAAACGTTGGTAACCAATCTAGCTGAACAATGTCTTCATACTGTAAATGTAAATGTCCGAAGTGTCAGACACGGCTATTTTCCAAAACAAAAAACTCGATTGTACACTATATACATGTCTGACTGTCGACTACCCAACATCAGTAAAAAAAAGGGCAGCCCGGTGCATGATGCCATCCTCGCTAGGCGAGGGTCCGGGGAAGGGCCCCACCACAAGGGTGTAATGGGGCAAGCCTTCCCTTGCCATTTTGGCAAGAGGCCGCTCCCAGGGCTTGAACCCGTGAACTCACAGTCACAAAGCAACACCTTAACCGGCTACCCAACATCAGTAATCGATTAAAATTGAAGAGTCCGAGCAACATAACGTCGAAATCAATCTAAATAAATAAAAGAATTAAGAATAATGGGCACACAATGTCTCCTACAATAATGATTATAGCTCACATGATGGCTACTACTCAAATTGACCTCATCAAACATTTATGTTCAACAAACATGTTCATGCCTACATACTACCGACTACTCCTATACTCCTATGCATTTACTCCTCCACGTCTTTTCCGATTAAAATATACTCATTCCGTTCCAATCATTTATTTATAATTAATTACGACATACACATTAAAAAAATCATATTCTTCCGAAAAGAGACATTTACTTCGCTCCCAAAATGCAAATCCATACAGTAGCGGATCTAGGAAATTTTCTTTGTGGGTTCCTTTAACGCATATTTCCGCATAAAAATGAACTAAAATACACAAAAAAAGGTTCTATTCGCGGCATAGGCGAACCCACCTAATAACAAGGTGTGACATACCCCAAATTTAAAAAAAATGGTTAAAAAGGTGGATTTTTGCTTAAAAGGTCCCAAAATCCCACCTAGTGATCATTGGTTCGAATCCAACTATTTTTTTGCTACCCCAAACATTAAATCCTGGGTTCGCTCCTTTCACCGTATCCCGAAACCCCAAAAAGAGACCCCTAGCTCCCCCACTGAATCCGTGTGGTAAATTAAATAGCATTTCATCTTGTGTACAATACCACCCACCATCACTTGTCACTCCATATCGTCGACAAATTACTTAATTATCATACGGTATTCAATTGTAATTAAATCGAACAAAACCATATACCAAACAGGCGATTTTACATAAATATAATTGTAAACAAATTCTACCTATTGCCCGCATTCTCATAAAATTTTTCACCCTCCGCTCCGATGAATAGTTTACATTTATTTTTATTGTAAACTATTTACTATAGCCATTTAAAACGTTTTATCGGCTTAACCGATAAAGTTAAACGGAGTGGCAGAGTCAGGATTTGAGTTCAAATTTCAGCGGGAAGAAATGGTAATAATATAAAAACTCGAAAATTTTAACTAACAATGTCGGAAATGAACGTCCCTACTAGCTCGCTCGCTCCACCACTGTTTAATTCAAATTCCGTCAGCATCAAATTGACAAAATTAAATGATGCAATTACTCGACATTATAACATAAAACCGTCTCACAAAAAACTAACGCGTAAAAAGAGGAACGCTCACCGGAACAAAGAGTTGAGTAGAAATATCAGAGGCGGTATTACTACGAGTGCAACAACCGGAATACTCCGGTAAATCCGTCTCCTCCTCCGGCCAAACCGTATGAAAACCGGCACAATCGCCGACAACAGCGCCAAAAACTTCGGAATCGACGTCGTCGTCGGTAGGAAACTCGAGAAGATCGTCAATTTGATCGAACAAATTGTCACCGCCAATTTCAATCTTAATCTCGTCCATAATTGAATTCTTCTTTATAATTTTGCTTGAAATAAAATAATCAATTAATTAATGGAGAAATTAGTGAAGCTTTAAGTGAATTTTAATGGAGGAAATAAAGTGTATATTTATATGAAAAATATTGTTAAAGGAAAATGGGAATATATATAGTATGTGGGATTTTACTGGATGGATGACGAGTCAATGATTTCGTCCAACTCATTTACGCGCTCGGACAATACTTACTTTCCAATTAAAATAATAAATAATTGCAATTTTAAGAGACACGGTTTCTCAATAATGTGTAATATCAGTGAGAGATCTCGTGATTAGGGTAATTTTTATTTTTATTTAATTTAATTTTTTTCTTTTAATTAGTTCGTACATAGTTATTTATTGGTTGTTTATTATTAATGTAGTGAGAGACGTGAGTACTTGATAAATAATATTTCAGGAGTTTATTATATGGATTATTTTAGATATTGTAAATTGTCGGGTTTGGTAAATAATATATTGGGGAAAGTTGTCATATTCTAGGTAAATAGTAGATTGACTAATAAATATGCTATTTTACGTGTTTAGTAAATAGTAGATTCCAACGGCATATTAAACGTAATTGCTATTTCTCGATAGACTGTTAGTGAAATAGATTCTAACTCAAAAAAATTAGTGATAAATCTCCTAACGGGATTTGTTAGTATTTATACTCCCTCCTATTCATAATAACCTTCCATATTTCTTTTTTCGTCTATTTACAATACCTTCCATATTTTCTTTTTTGGTAAAATTTTATACTTATTTTAATCATCTCACTCCAGCACAATACCGATCGCCAAACATGACCACATTATAAAAACTTAGCATTGTGGGTTTCAAGTGAAAAGTATTAAGAATAGAGCTGCACAATGGACCGAATCAGTGCGGGAAAACCAGGCTAGGGGTGAGTTGGGCTGCCGGTTAGTGGCCTGTCGTCGACAATGAAGAAGACTCGGGCAGAGCTGGGCTGGGCTATAGCGGCTCTCTATTGTCTTGCTAGGGCCCAACCTGTAGAGGGTTTATTTTACGAGATTAAATCGGGATGGATAGATTTCAATGACCTTACTCACAGAATTAAGGGCATTCCAGATGATAAAAGCTCCCCGGAGCTCTCATCGAAACCCGTCATCCTATGATGACGCGGTAGCCTTCAGGAATTAAAAAACCAGCAACCAAATCAACACAAGGTTTTAACATCCACGGTTCAAATGGCAATGCCCTTACGGTCCATCAATATAGACTATCAGCGAAACAGGAGAAATCCACGGTATTTCAAGTCTAAAAAAGCTTACAGTACAATCCGATCCTTCCCTGAATATTACACATTATATGATATGTAAACAGTTACAAGGCAAATTCACACATGTGTTTTTCTCCCTTGTTACATATGAAGATGTTTATTAGGATTCAAGCACGGGGCTATCCTTGCAGGCCCCGCATTGCCAGCAGGATAGCTTAGTCGGCGGTCCAACTCTGTTCAACGATCTCCCGTACTCTTCTGTTGTACTCCCGCTTGTTCTCGCTGAACATTCGGGCAGCTTCTGAGTTTGCAGGTGAGTTTGGGTTCGGATCGCAAAGCAGTGACTGTACGGAAAACATAAACAAGAGACGTAAGCATGGAGCTAATGTTTTTCAGAGACTCATAAATAACTAAGAAAGCGAGAAGGAAAACCAATCCAGCAAGTTCAAGAGGCCAGAACCGTGCAGTTTTTTTGTTACGTTCTTTTATTCACATAAGGAAAAAAAAACACCGCTTGGCAGTTGGCATACAATACCCGCCATGCAAAACGGCGTAATCCAAGCCACAACTATCCAAATCACAATTCTACATCCCATTTCACATTCATCTTTTTTTCGCTTCACGTCTACAAATGGTTCTCTTCTATCCCTCAATCAAATGATCTCGTCCAATTTTCTCACTATTTGGGTTTTTTTTACGTGGTACGCTCGTGTTTCTTTGAATTCTACGTGGTACCCCTCATCTTTTGAAAAGATCTTTGGTACCCCTAAACTTAATGAAAACTTCCTAAAATACCCAAAATGTTCTAATATGCTGTTTTGTTATGTAACTTATGCACTTTCTATTGATTTCCTGGCAATACTTTGTCAAATCATTATCACAAATTCCGTTTACTTAATCTTAGATATACTTTCTTTATTAAAATCATGTTAGATGCTCAAATTTTATTAATTTAGGTATTTTGTGAACAATTTATAAAATCTACAGGTTGAAAAACACGAGAGTACCATGTAGAAAATCCCCAAAATCTATCTTTGTGAGATGGTAGTAAAAGACTTGATTGAGAGGGTGAGTAAAATGGATCACGAAAACAAAACATTAATTAGACAGACAAGGGGACAAGGGGAATATATTCCATTGATCATCAGGGTTTATGCAACTGAAGATACCAAACTATCTGGATTGATGAGGGACATACGGACATAAGGTACTTAGAATAGTAACATAATATCGAATAATCTTGTTCTTTAGTTTTTTGGATTTTCCGCTACGCCGAACAAACTTTTACCGCGTGTTAGCTACCATTCAGTGTTGCCTTATTAGGGAACTTCGCTCAAAGCAATATCACCCTCATTTAAGATTCCAAGGGCCACCTAGGGATATAAGTATAAGCTATACAGCAGGTGTCATCCACTAAAGACGTTTCTAATACAAATATCACCAGATATTGGATAACACTTCACTCAAACTCACCACCAAGCAAACAAGACAGCCTATGGAACTTCACAAGCTAAAACATCCCGAATTCTGGAGACAATGCCCTGTGCGGTAGCCTACGCCCAGGGTACCCCCTAAGAATATTAAAGGAAATAAATTTAAAGAGTAGCGTCAACCATCAATACACACCACACATAAAGGAATCTTAACAAATCCCTTAACCAGTTCAGAGTTCGGACCAAAAAAAAAAAAAAACAGGACCATTGATCTCCAGGATATAAGGTTTTACTTACTAACATACATGTTATTTCTTGTCCCTTCCACAGTAAACAAGCAACTGACTTTTGAGGAACAAAGCATTCAAACCTGCCTAATAACACCCTTCATCCTCACTATAAAAATTGTGCAGTTTACCCTAACACCAACCCCAGACATTAACCTAATAAAACACCGCAATTAACAGCCATTCAACGTAAAACAATAGAAGCAGAAGCTAACTCAATACCTGTATTGAAGTCAGGATAGCAGCAACATCATAGATTGGACTCCATTGATTTTGTAGGATATCAAGACAGATGCTTCCATCCGCATATACTGATAAGGCAAAAATGAATTAGCTAAAACGAGCCAGTCAAAAGTCACACAGTAAAATAATCACAACAGAATAAACAATATACTGGATTCAAGTACGAAATTTATGTACCCCTTTAAGTAAATACAGTACGTTTTGTTTTTGGGAAGGTTTTCTTTGTTCTGCTCATATTTTTCTTCATTCTTTAATTAGGCATTTTTTTGGTTTAAGATATTACCAAGTATCCTTATGGAAACACGGGCATCACATTTAACACTACAAACAACTCATTTTCATTTCCAGAGTATTTAAATTAAACCGGAAATCAATTAGCAACCTTAACTCTCTCCTCCCCCACTAGCAAACATCACTCTGCACTCCATGAATCACCCACACAAGCACACATTACCAGCCCAACCAGCTTGGCCGAAATCCGCTGCGCCTCTTCTACAGACCAACCTATTCTCAGAGATCCCATCCACCTCTCAAGTCACCTACCACCATGCTTTCAGCAATTCCCTCTCTCCTTTCTCCCTTGTATCTTTACCACAACCCTACCTCAACCCCCCTCCTCTCTCTCTCCCAAAGACCTCCTTTGTTCCCCGACAACTTTGTCAACTTTTTTCTTGTCAAACCACCCTAACCCCGACCAATGACCTCCCTTATAGGCCACCACTCTCGTTAAATTACTTTCGTACCAGCCACCCTAGCTTCAAGTGGGTTTTGGCAATAAGCACAGGTGAGAGAAGGTTAGTGTTCGGGGGAGAATTTATAATTTAATTAAATGGAAATAAGTTTAATATTAAATATCTCTTATTTGACCTTTTTAGACATACTCCATACTTCACAAGAGTTAGGCCAAAGACTGTGCAAATCAGAAATGGAATGAATATTAAAAGTGAGAGCGAGCAGCTGAAAATATGAGGGTACAATGCAACAAAAAAAGGAAAAGAATAGTCGAACACAAAGCAACCATTCATCTTCTTGAATAAAGAATAATCAATATATAGAATGCTATATGTAATCGATTGCCAATAAAATGAAGGCTCAAAGCGACACAAAAAAAAGAATTTTAGAGAAAACTCGTGCAATAATCTTCTACATGCTAAAGCATTACAAGGACTTTTAGTAATACGCCGCAGAGTTTATACTGCAACTGTGCTTGCCATCCAGATATAGATGGGCCCAAAAGAGTCAAAACACAACATCGAATCCACTTCCGCAGATCATGTGTTAAATAATGAATTAATGATGGATTGGTGTTGTCAAATCGCAAATCATTCAACATGACCCATAATCCTCCGCACTACCAAAACAATCCCAATGCTTGTTGACACTTAGTCATACAATATTATAATACGGTTAGGTTTTACTAAGCTGTACCAACACCTCAAGGGCCAAGAGGCATTGAACAAGTCAATAAATGAAACTATGCTAGTTATACAAGTTAAATGCAGAGATGCACAGGAGATAGTGAAAAGAAAATTGAAGTACAAGACAGGCATCTTTAACTTACTGTTAGGATGGAACATTCGAGATACAAAGCGCACTGTTGGCGGCTTATTGGGGTAATCCTCGCTGAATTGGAGTGTCAACTTGAACGTGCCTGATAGATATAAAAGTAAAAAATTATACAAATGACTAACAAAAGGCTGAAGGAAAGAGGGGCTAGAGCTTTGGGGGTAAATGACAAATTCAACGATAGAGTAAACATATTCCTAAATGAAAGGACTCCAAAGGCAATTCTGAAGACATTCTTCTAAGCCATAACTCACACCACCCCAACATCTTAAGTCTTAACCCTTCTAGTTACAAACGTTTTATCAAATTGTGGATATGATAATTTTAAAAAAAAATCACCAATTCTTCAATACATACGATTAGTTAATCGCAAACCCATATAACA
The DNA here is from genome assembly GCA_029255685.2 of Silene conica. Classification (NCBI taxonomy): domain Eukaryota; kingdom Viridiplantae; phylum Streptophyta; class Magnoliopsida; order Caryophyllales; family Caryophyllaceae; genus Silene; species Silene conica. The sequence continues at coordinate 98,736,585 of CM055312.2, forward strand.
CAATTTTGTGGTTTTGAAAGAATTTCATTGAACAAAAAAAGAGACAACTATAGTAAAAAATTAGAAAGCTGATACGTTTTATAAAAGGCAGAAAGCTGGTGACTAATGCAGCACATAACTACCATACTTAATACCAAGTTTAGCAGAAAAGAATTCTTCTGCAAAAGTCTATATTAGTCGGCCCATATGTATTGAAGACAACTACTAAGAGAATTAGAAAGGCTATAAATTAGAGATTAACGCAGTAACTACCACACTAAATACCAAGTTTAGCAGAAAAGAAAGTTTCTACGCAAATCAAAGAAACAAAAAACAAATAGGGATGAAGTTTGTCAAGAACGTGTTCCGCAAGATTACGGCACGTCAGACACATTCAACAACGGTAAAAGGTTAATAGGAAGAATCCACTTAAAGCAGCGTTCTATTAGAATTTTGCATACCTCCATCCCATGGTGTGTCATCAGGTCTGCAATTGAAACGAGGAAGAAAAAAGGATCAATCTCTAAACTTCAAAATGGCCAGTGAAAGAAAGACGAAAAAACTATAATCTTCCTCAAACATACCCAAATATCACGGCGTTCCAAAGCATTATGTTATTGTCTTGAGGAGCACCGCTGATACCAGCCGGTGGATCTTGCTGCAAGCGCTTGAAATCCCTCATCAACCTCTTTCTTGCAGGAGTTGACATTCTCGCCGCCTAAAACGTAAATCGCAGAGGTAAATTAGCATATCACGTGAACTTCATGAGCAATCACGCATTCAACTGACACATAAGGAATCTATACACATTAAATGTCTGTAAGAGACTAACTAATAACGTAAATGGACTACAAATCAGTAGAAGATTGCCAAAATCATTTATTTTCCGAAATGGAATTAACACAGTATTATTGCACTTGCCAAAAGAACGCTAGCGTCCAAAAGGAATAGCTCTGTAGGATATTCTTGATGCTCATAACCGGAGAGAATTAATCAAAGCCCTCAACTTCTTCGCTAGGAAAGAATACATGCATTTCACTTAACTAACTACCGGTTATTTTAAAAGGGATGTGATTGTTTCTTCGCGCATATCTCAAAACGTATTAATGTTGCCCTATGGTAGCAATCCACGACGTACAGCAAATAACCGTAAGAAGAAATCCAATCAACTATATAAACGAACCGCGATAAAAGCCATAACAGATAGAATCAACACCCTACAAAAGTGAAAACTCTATAGTCTTCCCTTGCTTGGAATCAGGGTTTCCCAGAGCTCATTCAAATTACAAAAAACATGATAACTTCAAACCAATAGTCCTTTAACAGATCAAACCCTAATTAATTCATTACTACTCCCTTCGATTCATTGAAACAGCCTAATTTAAATAGCATGGCAATTCCAAATAATCAGAGATAACGATCAATTGCTTGTGTTACGACAAGCTTAGCTACCTCACACACAAAACCCTAAAACGATTTCATGAATTGATCATCTTTCGCAAAATTAGGGTAAATTGTCAATTTTAATTCCACATAAATAAATTAAATCCACAAAAAAAAACAATCACGGTAATCATTCACATCAAATCGATACAATTCAACGATGTATAAACCCTAAAATCAAAACTAGGGTTAGCGAAACAACATACATACAGATGAATCAAAACAAAATTAATCGATGAAAAACAGAAGTAAATTGATCACGTACCCAAATTGATGAACAATTGCGGCGAAGAGAATGAAAATTGGGAGTGTGAGTAAAGAATTAATCGATGAATCGATTAGATTCGGAGAGAGAAAAACAATAATAATTCGGCAGGCTCAAGAACAGCAAGAAGAAGAAATGGGGAATTTATACAACAGAATGGTAGGTAGGGCCTAGGGGACCTACACTTTCACTTTCTAATGACTGTGCCAAGTAGGATAGCCGACATCGAAATTCGTGTCGGACTTGATAAAACCGACTCGACTTTAATGAACGTGTTTGAATTAACTCAATTTAAGTTTAGAAAATGAAATGATGTTATTGGGTATAAATTGTGTAATTTATTACAATCTCGAGAATCGAACATGACCTACACTTTCACTTTCTAATGACTGTGCCTAGTAGGATAGCCGACATCGAGATCCGTGTCGGACCTGGCAAAATTGACTCGACTTTAATGAACGTGTTTGAATTAACTCAATTTAAGTTTATAGAAAATGAAATGATGTTATTGGGTATAAATACTACGAAACCTTTGATTGTGTAATTTATTACAATCTCGAGAATCGAACATGAACGTATTTGATTGACTCAATTTAAACAAACGTATTCATATTGAGTCAATTTAAGTTTGCGAAAAATGAGATGGTGATAGAATTGTTCATGGACGAGAAGACTCATTAAGCTCATTTCATCCGACCTGCAAATAAAGAGAGCTTAAATAATATACTTTCATTACTTTCCCGTCATTCATCATTATCGTTCTTTTTCACTGCTTATGAATTTAATAATGTAATTTAACAACACCCGTTGTTAATATTATTATCAATATCAATACTCTCATTGTTATTATTGTTCCTTGAGATACTCATATGAGTGATTAATTGCTACTGTATTTGTTGCATTCAATGTTACTGCAATTATTTTATCAAAATTAATATTTAAATGGGGTACTAGTGTTAACCCGTGCAAAAATGCACGGATTGTTTATTAAAATTCTAATATATAAAAATTGTTTAGAATAATGCGAATATATATCGACATTATTATTTTCATTGTTACAAATTAAACCCAATGAGAATGTAATTTGTTGTTTTTATTATTTTAAAACTTTCAATTAGTTCAATTCGATTAACTTTGGCCGAGTTAAAAATATATGAGTAAAATTGTGCATCCTACGTACTAACGTAGTTTGTTGGCGACTAATAGTAACTCCAATTTAATACATATATCTAAACAACTATAGTAAAAAAAAAAATTGGGCTCAAGTTTAAATTGGTCCGCATTAAAAAAAAGTTTTTGCCACCCCATATGAAATGAATTTATATTTTATCACTCATGAACCAAAAAAACACATACTCTAATGTCACGCTACATTATTATTTTGCACAAAATCTTCTATATTATTTATAAAATCTTCTATATTATTTACACAATTATCTTTATACTCTCTCTATGTCTTCAATTTTGAGATCACTTTCAAATTAATCTAATTATATCATATTATTGTTCTTAATTCATTACCAATCAACTTTTTGCCTCAAACATACTACTTTGCATCATATTGACATATCTGGGTCAAACCATTATTAAAGATTCATGTACGTATACAAACTAATTTCTTTGCAACTTTTAAATTAATTATAACCTTTAAATTGTTTGTAAATTAATTTTTGAAATAAAAATTATATTGTATGTAATATGAGTTTAATCTATTTTCGTTTTTTTAAACTTTCAGCAATAAGCTTTTAAAACTCCGTAATTATTATTTTTTAAATGTTTTTAAGGTTGTTAAATGCGGAAACTTTTTTATCTTATAATTTTTTAATATGTTGATTTTTCGTAAAGAGATATATTCGTTATTTTATAACCAAATTAAGATCTAATTATTATTCAAACGATATGATAATTTAATTATAAATAGTAGATTTTTTATGCCGGAATATTTGTTAGATATAATAAGTATAATTCCAGTATGATAACTATTTTTTTAAAAGAATCCGCTCTAAAACTATTTTATCCATATTTTCCCGACAAAGTATTCCGTATTAGTTTATTGACATTAACCGTGAATTTATATAAAATTAACTGTAAATTTTACGTACAAAATAAACGAATAACTTTTACAACATTAACCGTGAATTTACATAAATTTAAACGTAAAATTTTACGTACAAACATAAATGAATAACTTTTCGAGAAATAAAATCCAAACTTTTTGATGTGGGACCCTCATTTATCTTTTTTAAAAAAAATGTTGGGTTTGATGAGGTGGGTGAATGAGAGTTGTTTAAATGTTTTTGTTATAATATAAATAAGATTGTTTGTAAATTAATTTTTGAAATAAAAATTATATTGTATGTAATATGAGTTTAATCTATTTTCGTTTTTTCAAACTTTCAGCAATAAGCTTTTAAAACTCCGTAATTATTATTTTTAAATGTTTTTAAGGTTATTAAATGCGGAAACTTTTTTATCTTATAATTTTTTAATATGTTGATTTTTCGTAAAGAGATATATTCGTTATTTTATAACCAAATTAAGATCTAATTATTATTCAAACGATATGATAATTTAATTATAAATAGCAGATTTTTATGCTGGAATATTTGTTAGATATAATAGGTATAATTCCAGTATGATAACTATTTTTTTAAAGAATCCGCTCTAAAACTATTTTATCCATATTTTTCCGACAGAGTATCCCGTATTAGTTTATTAACATTAACCGTGAATTTATATAAATTTAACTGTAAATTTTACGTACAAAATAAACGAATAACATTTCCAACATTAACCGTGAATTTACATAAATTTAAACGTAAAATTTTACGTACAAACATAAATGAATAACTTTTCGAGAAATAAAATCCAAACTTTTTGATGTGGGACCCTCATTTATCTTTTTTTTTTTTAAAAAAAATGTTGGGTTTGATGAGGTGGGTGAATGATAGTTGTTTAAATGTTTTTGTTATAATATAGATAAGATTGCTCTTTCATATACAAAATTTACTCAATTATGTACTTGATTCACAAAATCGCCCCTCTCAACCTCCCTATCTCTCTCCTTCCCTGCTAACAAAAAAAACCAAATAAACTGTCACTGCCAAACGCATCACCCACCACCATTACCACCCCATACAATCAATTGTCACCGTACCGCTCGTCTAGCGCATCACCATTCCTCATCGGACCCGCAGTCGCGCCTTCCTACAACCACCAATCACCCGTCCGTCCATCTAACCGCTGCCGTAATCGTCGTTTTGCCCCATGCCACCACCCAATACCGTCTTTCCGCTCATGTCGTCACCCTGTACCGACGCCCCTCTCCTGTCGCACCACCCTTGCGCCACCACCGTCTAATTTAATTGTCAACTCAATCTATACCTAAATAAATAATCAAAATCCTAACTGAAAATCAACTTAATCCGAATAAAACTAATGTTTTTTAAAGATTATAAGAAGTAATTTATCGTTTAGTATTAGAATTGTGATGTTTAATTTAAGAATTTGTGATCAATTTGATTATGTTTTGGAGAATGAAAAGAGGAAAATGTGCTTTTTGGTTCTAAGAGAAGGGTAGGGTAGGGAAATATTATGAAAAAAAGTACATGATTGAGTAAAATGTGTATATGAAAGAGTAATTACGTTTAAATATGTTGATCTATAATATCTTATTAAAAGAATAACTAAAATAATGTGATATCTCAGATTTTACTGTGACGTGACATATTTTTAGGGTGGCATTGCAAATTAACGTGAAATAAAATATCAATTTATTATGACACTAGTTTAGAACCCGTGCAAAATTGCACGAGCATATATAAATGATATATAAAATTAGGTTTTAAATTGTTATTTTAAGTAATGTATTAATTTGAAATTTTGAATGTACATGGCAAAGTACTGATTTATATTACGTGTGAGATATGTGCTCGATAAATAAAATTTGAGTACTTTATAATATTCAACTACTCAATTAGTGGAATAATATACAACCCGTTGTATATATCTAGTAGTAGATTTGTAGTGCTATAAGCTTATAGCTACTGATTTGAGCTTATACGTATGCAAATTTTACGAACTTTATCGGAAAAAATAATACATATTAACTCAATAAGATTTTAATTTTAACACCTAAAAAATTAAAATGTAAGTCAAAATTTTTAAAAGCTCAAAAAATTGCATATAAACTCAATTAGATTTGTACTGGATGTACGATACTCATATACATTATGGTATAGTCTTATTTGTGTCAACTACTACACCCTACAACAAATGATTCTCTATAATTATTGTTCCTATAATAATCTATGGGAAATGATAAATATAGCCCCATGGACTGTATTTAAGGAGTGAAATTAAATCCTTAATATTTATATTAATTGCAATGAATAATGTGCAATTTAATTTCGAATTCCTAACTTAATACCACATTTAAAAGGTATTAAATACTTAAACGTTACCCATAATCTATTGATTAGAAATTAGAATGACCCTGCTATCTTTTATGTTCAAGTGAACATTGTCACCTGAAAATATGTTTAAACCCTTGTCACATACTCTACTATTTATTTCCCGTATGAGCCATGTCCCATATTTTTTATCCGAGAATTTATAATATGCCATATTAATAGTGTCATAGTATTTTAATTTAGAATGTTAATTAAATTTAAATATTCTTACGAAATTTAAGAACAAAAATATAAATATCATAAAAAAATGGGAATTTCGCAGAAACACTCATATACTCAACATGGTTCGCCAATCGATAACTTTGATATTCACTTTAGTATTATTTTTGACCCATTAAATCACTTTTCTTATCTAATAAAACACATGTAATTTAACATACTTTTACAAAAAGAATAATTAAATATCATTATAATCTCACGATGTTGTCATAATTACCCACCACATACATATATTGATTCGTTATTGATCCATTTGTGAGTAGACCTGACAAATGGATTATTTGGATCGAGTAATTTTGGATCGAGTTATTTTTTGGGTCAACAAATTATCGAGACATTTTTCGGTGGTGTCACTTCGGACCAGATCATTTTGGGTCATGATTTTACATTAATTCACTCATTTTGGGTCAAGAGGATCATTTCAGGTTATATTTAGGTTGAGCCACTTCGGATCCTATCTCTTTGAGTGTTTCAGTCATACATTTTAGGTCATTTTTGAGTCTTGGGTAAGTCTTATCCAATTGGGTTACTGGGTCTATTTGTGAGCAATTAAATAGAGGTATCTTTTAGTCGAGTGGTTTAAGATTATAGGATCGGAAACCTTATGTTATACGAATTAATAAAATGAGTCAGATATTTATCTATAATCCATAATAAAACTTTTAAAATAAAAAATATGTAGGCAATTTGTTGAGTATGACTATATGTCACATGCATCATCAAGTTAAAAAAATAGGAAGATTAAAACCATGACCCAAAATGATCCACTGCAATTGGCTTAAAAGAAATAATTAAAATTGCCGGAAAATAAACAAACACAATACAAAATGTATGTATTTTGCAATCTACTAACATTTAATGAAAAACTTCGTTGACATCCATATTATTTGCAACTCAGAAAACTTGCTCTAGTAACGATTTTAGAACGAACATCAAAATATAAAATGACTCGAAAATGTGAAAAAGATGAGTACTTTTGTAGATGTAAAATATGGAAAATTAGAATTAATACACGGAAAAACAATTTACACTACATTTTCCCAAAAATAAGGGTTAGATTATACTCCGTAATTCTGAATGAAATCTCTTAACATGACGATGCAGAAAATATAATATATGAAGATATAGGGGAATTGGAAAGTTTAGGTACATATATATTATACGGTTATAATAATCATGAAGAAATATATTTTTTTTGGGTAAAGATATGTAATCTTTTCTAAGGTAGATAATTTAGGAATACCACTATGGTAGTGAAAATTAGTAAGAATAATTATTAGAATTTTGAGTTAGGCGGGAAAATAATTCACCAATGTTTGACACGTGTACAATAAATATTTAGTGGTTTCTCTTTTATACTTATATATAGATGACATTAATTTAATTCATTTATCTATAAATTAATTTTAATTCGCTTATTTAAAATATTAAAGTATATTATCATTATTCTTAAAATAATTTTTTATATTAAATATATTTTTTTCCAAAATTTAGGTAACCCTTTAAAATTTTAAAATTTATAATTAATATTGATATTTTAATTGAAATATTTGTAATAAATATTTCATATATAATTTATAATTAAAATTAAAGTTTTAATTGAATTTTTTTTAATAAAACATGTTAATAATCAATAAAGCTTTTCATATTTCGTAACACCCACCATTTTTACTAACATTTGTTCCTATTTAATTCATTTTCTTAATTCAATATGGTAATAAATTAATTAAAACGCTTCATAATAATTAACACTCACCAAATTAATTTAAAAGTTCTTCCTATTTAATTAATTTTTGTAATATAATATGTTAATAAATTAATTAAAACTCTTTATATTACCTAACACCCACAATTTTTCATTACTATTTAGTCTAGTTCTTGAGTTTCCCGCAATCAATTATCTAATTTAATAATATCACATAATAAATTAAAATTAAATATAAATATGGGAATTTATGGTTATGTAATGTCTATATAAACTATAATACCTTTAATAGTTTCTATTCACTCTATTTATTTAATATCTAATATCTATTGCCCGTGAGTTTTTCTATGTAGTGGTTTATATTTCATAGTTTAATTTAATTATTTGATGAGAGTGAGTATATTGAGAATTATTATTGAGTGTTGTTGTTGCTACGGTACGATGATGATGTGCAATAAAATATATTTTTGTTTGTTATATTGTTGGTTTTTATAATCGTTTGTTGTACATTTGAATTCATGTTTTCTATTTGGTGTTATTTAAATCATTTACATGTGACAATGTTTTGATTCGTTTAATTTATCAAGTTTTTGTCGTGTTAATATTTTTCATTTTGATCAAAATATTTTTTAGATAAGTTTTTAAAGTATCAAGAAATGTATCTGAATGCAGATAAAGCAAAGAATGATACGAGTAATTTGAAAAGAAAAAAATACAAAAGGCACGAAACCGAGGTAAAATTAAAATTTAAAAAAGCAAGGTAAAAAGTTATAAGTTATGGATGTACTTGGATAAAAGAGCGCATATTTTAAGTTATGAGTTAGAAAGTTTACGGTGCAAAGTTTAGATAATTATTTTGTTCATATATATATTTTTTTGTAATTAACAAAAAAATATTTATCTCCGTAATTTAAACTATTTATTGTTTTTAAAAAAATACGTAATTGTTTTGTACTATAAATTTTAATTAATGTAAAAATTAGTTATACATTTATCTTTAAACATTGGCGTTCAATTTTATGAATAAAAATATACGTAAAAAATATAAGAAAACATAAAATTATCCAATGCACGGGTCACAAAACTAGTTATCTAATTATATAGATTATGAAGTAATTTTTAAATGAGTTGACTACCTAGTTGTAAGCAATATAAAGATTATTGAATATTGTATCATTTTTGGAATTTAATTTTTCAATCAGTAAATTGTTTAATTTTATAAAATATACAGATTATGCGATATTATATCTTTTAAAATAATCCTGATTTATTTTCTTAACAAAGTTTCCAAAACATAATAAATATAAATAAGGAAGATGGAGTCGTTGAAAAGGAATTGTAATTTTCACCTCGATTAAATTTAAATTTGAACTCCGTCGCTAATATAATAAGGAGCGGGGTTATTAGAGTTTTAAGTGCATGAATTATACAATGCCTTATGTTTTAGCCAAGAATTGTCAAACTAGTTGATTTGATTGTATATGGAGAGATTAAAGTGATATAGGTATTTGGTTATCTCTCAAAAGTTTAGTGATTAAAACTGGGTGTGATGTCCGAGAGTTGAGTTCCAGCCTCAAAAGTTAAAAACATATCGAGTAATCGAGTATTTATAGTCTAAAGTTCGAGTCTTCAGAAAGTTGTGGGGTATTGAGCCACCATTATATGAGTTGAACTGAGTTTAATGGCTACCTTTAAATCAAGATCGAGAACACGATCTAAATCACACGACACTAGACAAGGTGTAGGGAATATTTGGGTGGAATAGTTTTGTCTTCACCCGTCGTTGCAGCATGACTGCGTGAGGTTAGACACGGTGGAGATAGGAGGAGAGGCCGAGATCTGTGTTGTCATGAGCAAAGACACGAGAAAGATGACCTAGTATGATAATACCATGTAGATTACTATCCAACGCATTGCAATTTATCGACAGTTATCGTCGCAATGGCTTGTAAAGTAATCTAAAGATCTAAAAATATCCTTAACTTAAATTCATTATCTACCGGTAATATCTCTCTATTATTATTTTTTAATTAACGATCATATTCCTAATATATTTTCTAATAAATAGTATTCGAACCCATATTTTCCTTTCCAAATATTAATCCGGAGAAGATTCTCTCATATTTAATAGCCATTTTGAATAAAAAAGCTAAGTAGTCCTATATTATGATATCATATCTTTTGAATTTATATCAAGAAATTAAGAAATATATATCAAATATTATCAATTCATCATGTTCTAAAACGTAAATATCTTCTAACAAAAATTTCTACAAAACTTGGTGATAGTATCAAATTGTGACGGGTCAATAGTTTAATTTTATCACAATAAACATGCTTGATACCGGGTTGTAGCGAGACTTTCATGTAATACGCCGGTTTGCACTTTTGATTGTAATTTCGAGTTTTTGTTGTATCTTTTGTTGGGAACTCGGTTTTCATCTTTTCTATACCAAGGAGGAGAAGGAGAGGCAAAGCTTAACCAAGGGAATAAGTGCAAAGTAAAGAGAAGCAAGCAAAAAGGAAGAATTGAAGCCTTGGCATACACAAACAAGAGCCAAAATGAAGAATTGAAAACTCGATTTCACAAGGGTCAACTTCAAACGACTATATCTCGAGTTCTAGAGCTCCTATTGATGCAAGGCCAAGTGGAGATGAAAGCTTGTGATCTTAGCTTTCCAACGATAGGTCACACGCCTCATTTGGATAAGAAACGAGAGAGATATGGCCTTTCGAAGATGCTGCTGTCAGACTAAACCGCAGCCTGCGCTAAATGACGCAGCCTGCGCCAATAGACGCAGCCTGCGCTTTGCTCTGGAACTTTCAGCTCTGTTACGCGTTTTGGGCTTTATTTTGGAGACGAAAAAAAACCTAGATTCTCGTGCCTATATAACATATATCATCTTATCTCTAGAACAAGAACAATTACTCTAAAATTAAGTTGTAATCTTTCCTTATTTTCAAGCTTGTAATTATGCAAATGAGGAGCTAATCTCCTTTACTCTTGGTGTGATTCCGATCAAAGTCTCCGACTTTGACTTTGTAAGACTCAAATAACCCTTTCTTTTTATCTAATGTTGTTTCCTTAGTTTATCTTTTACATTCTAAGTAATTATTTGTGTGGATTGATCACCCTTGCATCTTAGTTGCTTAGTTTTCGCATATGTTAAGTAATCGGTTTAGTTACTTGATGTTATTTGAAGCAAGCTTGTATGTATGTTGAGTTGGCTTAGATGAGACATATGTATGAGTAGGAAATTACATAACTTTCCTTGCTTTCATGGTTTAATGATTAGTAAGTTTAGTTTCTACATCACATCTTTTGGAATTAACGGAATTACATACACGGTTTAGTTGTGTGGTTCGTTTTCATTAGATGTTGATTAGGGATGGATAGTTTAAGGGGTTGTTAGAGTCGAGCAAGTCTTTGTCGGGTGACTTTGTGACGGTTACACCAAGTTTTTCTCTCTTATTGATTATCGCACACTACGTGTTTGTGTTTTTGCCTAGCCCAAATCATTTCTCATTTATTGCTCTTTTATTGTCATTGTGAATGCTTTTCCAATCATTGAATCCTTCATTTATGTTATTTCCTTGTTGTTCATTTATGTCAATATCCATGGTTTGTTGATAAGTCATTCATCTTTAGTCTCTAATCATCATCAAGTCTTCATTAAATCTTTGTTTAGTTTTGTTTAAAGCAAGTCTTTAGTTATTTCCTTTCTCTTGGGTTCGACCCTTAACTTGCACTTTACTACTTTTATTTCGAGTATAGTCGAGTCTAGTTTAGGTTTTATAAATTGTTTGGCGAGATAATTAGTGTAATAACGACCACTAGTTTTTCCGGATCACTTGGTTTAATATAAGGCTAAACACAATCGCAATATCTTCTAACATTAATAATATAATAACTTATTGAATAATATCAATATTATTCTGATTACGATATATTATTTCGTAATCTTCTCTAACAACATGCTATACAAGATATTGCCTTTATAAATTAGAAAAGACGTTAATTTATAAATCATAATCATACGTAAATAATATTTCTCATTGAAAAAAAATGTTAAATCGTCTTCCCGAAAATTTAATTATTGAAATTCTATCATGGTTACCCGTAAAATCTTTGTTACGGTCCAAAAGTGTTAAGAAATCATGGTATAAAATCATCAAAAGTCCGTATTTTATATCAATGCATCTTAAGCATAACTATCTTCGTCGTACCAATTGTTTTTTCGCACAATTTATCGTAACACAAGCCGGTGAGCTTGCGCCCGATTTATTATGGCACGGTAAAAGTGACCCGGCTAATACCATTCATAATTATTTTTCGTTACAAGCCGAACAACCACATAATTGGAATATTTGTGGCCCGTGTTACGGGATATATTATTTGTCGGATCCTTGGGGAGATGAAGCACGTCGTTTGTGGAATCCGGCACTTAATGAGATCAAAAAATTACCCCCGATGAATACGATGATTATGAAACCTAATAAATCATCGGCGAATTATTATAACGTTTGTTCGGGATTTGGATTTGATCCCGTGACTAAAGATTATAAAGTGGTTATCATTAAGGGGTATTTGAGTTCGACTAGGGATAATTTAGGATATAGAACCGTTTTGGATTACCCTCTTTCGATCTTTATTTACTCATTAATGACCGATTCTTGGAAATACTCGGGAGATTTATCAAAACACTATTATATTTCTCTGGCGAATTCATGTCATACTTTTGTGAATCGACGTTTCTATTGGTTAGGATCAGACAAAGAATACACCGATAAACACGACGTGATTATTTCTATCGACTTGGCTACGGAAGAGTGCCAAGAAATCGGACTACCCGACATCTGTATCAAAGAATCAATTACACGTGTCATGTATTCCGAGTGTCTTATGGTATATAAAGGTTCAATTGCTTTGGTGGCGTATTATAACGAGGAATATACGTTCGATATATGGACGTTTAAGGGTACGTCATGGGGTAAGGAATTAAGAGTAGAACTCGGTCGTCGGGTTCGGAATCCGGTCGGTCATTATAATGTGGATAATAATCTAGTGTTATTCGATGGTGGAAGGGGTTTAATTATCGTATGTGACGCGAATACAAAAGAAATATCGGAGGTTAAAGGGTATATAACTGACGGACTATGTTGTAAAATCGTGTCCGCGTACATGGAAAGTCTCGTGCCACTTAATGATCGGGATTTTTGGGATCGAGGACTTCTTATCTAAGACGGTTTTATATTTCACATAGCTTTTATTCACTCGTTTCCATTTTATTTTCCACCTATTTGGTGAATTTTATCTTTAACTATTGGAGTTACAAGCTTATATCTATATATTTATTTATTTTATTTTGGTTTAAATGAGTGTATTTATATTTATATTTATATTAATAATAATAATTTGAGTTAACTCTTTTTTTCACAAGCTTATATTTATAAAGAGCAACTCGTTTTCTATAATACATTAGGAGTAATATGTCACGAGATGACTATCCGACTCAAATATTGTAATACCCGAATCATCATAAATCTAAATTGACCCGAGTTAAACGCGATGACTTAACTGTGAGAATATTTATAAGATATTCTCAGAAGATATTCAAATATAAACTCGTTTTTACCATAATTGGTGAGAGTATTTATAAGATATTCTCAGAAGATATTCAAATATAAACTCGTTTTTACCATAATTGGTGAGAGTATCTTTGTAAATCTTACCAGATTTAAGTTATTAACGTGAAAAATCGTTAATAGTATACCTATATCAATTTCCTAAATAAAAATCATTAGAATAAGCAATATGTTAATAATTCGAAATGAATTTATAGAAAAAAAAAATACCAAATTCATTAATATATATCAATATCCTAAATAAAAATCGCTCCGCATTCCATAATTATAATAATAAACTTTCCTTAATACAATATAAAAATAAATCCAAATATTATTTTAAGATTATTTAAGAAAAACGTAGCAAACTCCATATTATATTATATATAGATTAAAAACCCTAAACCCTTGATTATGATTTACAAATATCCCACAAAAATAAATAATGGCATACGGTCTCGACGAGAATTCAATCATCAAAATTTTATCTTTCTTACCCGTTAAATCGTTGTTACGATTCAAAAGTGTTAGCAAATCATGGTCCGAAATCATCAACAGTCGATATTTCATAAACGAGCATCTAAAACACGTTAAAGAACGTCGTACCAATTGTTTAATTGCTCAATATTCGACAATGCGACCTAACGAGGTTGAGTCGGGTATGTTATGGTTAGAAAACAAGGGTACGGACGACCGAGACCAGGTCGTCCGTGATATGCACGTCTTAGATAGGTTAATTCATGAACGACTCTCTAATTATCAAATTTGTGGTCCTTGTGACGGAATTTATTATTTGTGGGGTTGGAACAAGTTTACGGGTTATGGACGTTATTTGTGGAGCCCGGGTATTAATCAGGTGAAAAAATTACCACCGGTTTTTTTAATAAAACGTAATACGGTTTTTTATAGAGAATATTCTGGTTTTGGGTTCGATCCTGTGACTCATGATTATAAAGCGGTTGTTATTATTTCCGGGAATTCGCGGTACCCTCTTTCGATCATGATTTACTCGTTGAGGAAAGATTCGTGGACACGTGTCGGGGATTTATCGAAAAATTACTACGTTCGGGATAATACATGTTATGCTTTTGCTAGTACGAGTTTTTATTGGCTAGGGTCGTGTGACGAGTACCCAATTAAGTACGATGTGGTAATAGTTGTCGATTTGGGTACGGACGTGAGCGAGGAAATAGAATTACCGGAGATGCGTTTAAAAGGTCATTTAATTAATAAAAGCTCGTATTCAGAATGTCTTATGGTATATCACGGGTCGATTTCTTTGGTTGCGTTTTATATTATCGACTGTAAAATTGATATATGGACGTTGGGTACGGAGAGGTATTGGAACAAGAAATTGACGGTAAAAAATGAGGAGTTTTGTTTCTATAAACCGTTGGGTCATTATAGGGTCGATAATAATATGTTGTTACTTGATGGGCCGTGTGGGCTAGGGTTATATGATCCCGATACGAAAGAGATTCGGGACACTATCGTCCATGATGATGACGAAGGACCTTATCTTTCGTGTAAGACCGTCTCTTTATACATGGAGAGTCTTGTACCGATTAATGATCGGATGTTTTGGGAGCGGAGGGATGAACAAAGAAATCAAGCGGATTACAAGGACGACGACGAAGAAGAATTAAGTGTATATAGTTAGTGCACGAGTGTTTGTGATTTAGTAGTTACTGGTATTATCTATGTCATAGTAAATAATTTATATTTACTTTATTTTATTTTACGAGGGAGAAATAAAGTAAATCTAGTAATATGCAACCTCGCTGTTCACTAAGTATAGAAATCGCCTCTTCATTTTTAAAAATTCCGCTAATTATACACGTCAGTCAAACCTGTTAATTATAATCTGCTTTTACAATATGATTTTAGCAGTATTGACCAACTATTAGCCAAATAGGGCCTAAGCATTATGTTTGACAAATACTAGTTGACTATTCATTCAAACTTTAAAGTAGGCTTAATCAACTAAATTCGGCTCAGGTTCGGGTTCAGGTTGGAAAAAATAAAACTGGTATTGAATATCGGGTCAGGTCGGTTCCGGTTCACCCAAATATCGAGTTGTATCGGGTCGTTTTCGGATGGGTTGGGACGGGTCAGCTTTTGTCAGCTCTAGCACGATATTAGCCCTAGTTAATGGTTATTGTCTGTCACGGATACATGGCAGTTAACTAACTTAGAGTGGTTTCATCTTTGGTGCAGAAATCAATCAATATCTGTTCATCTGAAACCAAACAGGACGGAATTGAGCTGAAAGCCTGAAACTGAAAGAAACCGCGCTTCTTCATCTGAAACATGGACATGTACATTCAGTAGAGAGAAAAAACCTGTCTAAGTACAGAACTGCTGCAAGTTTGTCAACTGGGGTCTCAAGATGTACAGGCAAAAACACTGGCATATCTGGAGTTCTCGGATTGAGACATTGAGTGGCTTCCGTTTCACAGTTTTATCAGTTGAATCCCGATGTTCAGGCAAAAACCCTGATCAATGGCTTCCGTTTCACAGTTTTACCAGTTGAATCCCGATGTTCAGGCGAAAACCCTGATCAATGGCTTCTGTTTTACAGTTTTACCAGTTGAATCCAGATGTTCAGGCAAAAACCCTGATCAATGGCTTCCGTTTCACAGTTTTACCAGTTGAATCCCGATGTTCAGGCAAAAACCCTGATCAATGGCTTCCGTTTCACAGTTTTACCAGTTGAATCCCGATGTTCAGGCGAAAACCCTGATCAATGGCTTCTGTTTTACAGTTTTACCAGTTGAATCCAGATGTTCAGGCAAAAACCCTGATCAATGGCTTCCGTTTCACAGTTTTACCAGTTGAATCCCGATGTTCAGGCAAAAACCCTGATCAATGGCTTCCGTTTCACAATTTTACCAGTTGAATCCCGATGTTCAGGCGAAAACCCTGATCAATGGCTTCTGTTTTACAGTTTTACCAGTTGAATCCAGATGTTCAGGCAAAAACCCTGATCAATGGCTTCCGTTTCACAGTTTTACCAGTTGAATCCCGATGTTCAGGCAAAAACCCTGATCAATGGCTTCCGTTTCACAGTTTTACCAGTTGAATCCCGATGTTCAGGCAAAAACCCTGATCAATGGCTTCCGTTTCACAATTTTACCAGTTGAATCCCGATGTTCAGGCAAAAACCCTGATCAATGGCTTCTGTTTTACAGTCTCACCAATTTCATTATTTTCAATTAAGTACACGAATCGAAATGAAATCAGATGGTTTGATGCAAATACTTTCTCTTGGTATAAACTATAAACTTTCACAGTATTTTTTGATGTCAACATTCGTCGAATGAACATAATCAGTAAGAAGAAGCAATACTTTTCATACATTTTGCCAGACAATGCAGTGGCCACTGGCCAGTGAGCTTCTAAGCTCGAAAAAAAAGCGCATGGAAATCAGAGACGTGACTCGTAAGTTGTCAGTACTGCTAACAATTTCTGTGATTAAATGTGCTTATTCATCTGCAGGACAGCGGCCGAACAGGCGGGCATTTCACTTCTTGAGCAACTCCATGGCAGAAAAACCAAAGTAATCATCAAAGTAGTTTGGAGGTTCGAAAATGAAGCAAGAAATAACATCTCTGAGCGTAATCACACCAACGACTTCATCTTCCTTCCCGGTTACCACGTACATCCTGTGAACCATCTTCGAAGCCAGGTTGTGGATTACATCACCGAGGGTCGAGTCAACCTTGCAGGTTATTGCTGGCATAACTTTTCCTACCTCCTGGGAAATCGACGCTATCGTCTTTATGAAATCCTTAACTGTGAGATTCCTGGTATAAAACAAACAAAAGTGTCGAATTGTGTTACTCAGAGAGTTGTTTATCAGAGACGGGTGCATGTCCGAGAGAATTTGAACAATTTTATGAAAAAACTTCATGCATTTTTGTTCTGAATGACGTGTCTATTAGGAATATTAATAATAATTGGGCCTCAACCATCACCTTAAGGTTTTGGTTGAGATGATTCATCTATCATGGTATCAGAGCCAGTGTGACTGGAGGTCACGGGTTCGAATCACTGGAAACCCTCAAAAACACGAAGTGGAAACCCAGCACACGGTATGGGGGAGCCTGTGCAAACTAACCACTCTTCAAGCCCAACGGGCATTTGAGCGAGGGAGCGTAATAGGAATATTAATAATAATTAGGCCTCAACCATCACCTTAAGGTTTTGGTTGAGATGGTTCATCTATCAGTGTCAACTGTCAAATGTTATACCCATGTCAGACTGTCGGACACACTGCACACTGTATCTCCTGTGAAAGCTAACACGGAGTCTCGTGAAATAAATTTATACACGGAGTCAGGCATACAAATTTAGACTTTGCAGTAAATGGTCGATTAAATTTTGTTCGATTACCTGAAGTTGGAGAAAAGCTCAGGTTTCAGTAACAGGTATCGAATATCTCTCATGCTTATATTGCCAACAATCTTCTTATTTGGTCCCTCGACAACTGGAAGTCCACCGATTTTGTGATCCTTCATTCGTTTGAAAGCCTCCAAAATCAGCTCACTGCTATTGATGCTGATAAGCTGCGAAACAGAATTAACAAAATTGCAGTCATCATAAATCTAATAACAGCGTAGACGCGTAGTACACGAGAATGTAATATAAGATGATACCTGATCCCGTGACATAAACGGGAGGCCCAAGTCAGAGATGGGATGTGCAGCAATGGAATCAAACCAATCTCGTCCACGGCATCCCTCAAGCCCCTTTATGATAGCAGATTGTGTGATGAAATTCTTCATGGATGGCTTCCCTGGTTCTATTACAGGTACATTTCTCATCCTATACTTGGATAAAAGCAACATAACTGTCAACATAGTGCTGTCTGTTGCCACGGGAAGGAACGGTGTGGATCGGAATGATTTTACAACCTCTTTGACCTGCAAAAGTACGATTATATTCATTTGCATAGCTTACAGAATCTTACAGGATACCATGACATGGTTTTGAGCAATCCGGCCTACTGTTGAGGTAGTGTCAAGAAACCAACTCAACCAAAAGCTTAAGCGGGATTCCCTGGCCTGTTCTGATTATCTACTTTAGAATGGAGGGGGGGTGGGATTCGAACCCGTGACCTTTGGTCACATGGCTCTGATACCATGTCAAGAAACCAACCCAACCAAAAGCTTAAGCCGATGGTTGGAGTTCCTTGATTCGTTTTATATTCTAACAGGTAGACTTGGCAAACAGATCGGGCCGTGTCGTGTTCGTGTCAATATTAAACGGGTCACCATTACCCCAACCCTAACACAACCCAATTACATAAACGGGTCATTTGTCTCAACCCTAACACAACCCATTTAATTTTTCTATAACCCAACCCGACTTGTTTAACCCATTTATCTTTAAACAGTAGAGGTGATGATCCAAAGGGTCGGAGTGTAAAGATAAAGTTCGCCTCAAAAGCTAAAAGCATAACATGTCTTTCCGACTTACTGTAATTTATTTAGGCCGGTCTCACTCAAAACTTGCTTATCGTACATAGTCTTTGTCGTATGACTTATCGACATTTTAAATGCATCCCAAAACTTGAATTATTTGATTACTATGTGTAAAAACGCTAAATGAGACATACTTTGGTCGACTTGAAAGGTTCTTCTTCCAATATCACTTTATAGAAATCGTCACCTAAGTGACTGGCAGCAGTCGGAGCATCTTTCCCCATCCCTTTCTCTACCACCACACCTCCAGCAACTGCTGCCCCAACTGCCGCGACTGCTAGCCCAGCAACAGCAGCAGGGCCAGTGGCACCTAAGGCCACTGCTCCAATGGCCCCAACTGCACCAGCCCCTACACCAGCAGCAGTAGCTGAGGTCGCAGACAAAGCAAAGGCAGCAAGTTCCGCACTTTCTAGGACCCACAATATAACCGCAGAGTAATCTATGATCCCGAGATACCTCTCCTTCCAATCACTGCTATTAACAGCCTTATCAGGGTTTGTTACAGGTGCAGACATAATATTGCTTTCTGACAGGATTTTTACAGCATCTGCAATTGATGTGTCTGCTGAAATATCTATTACTGCAATACGAAAACACATATATTAATCATTTGAAGTAAAAGAAGTAAAGATTAATCGTAGATTCGTTGATATGATAATCACTTTTGCCTCCAGGGACTTGTGGGAAAGTAGAAACAGGAATCTTCGCAAATGCAGCTGTCAGAGACTCCTGCAATGACCGCGATAGCTTCTTTCTACTCTGAATCGTCTCAAAATACGCATCACAACTTGTATCAGCTGTCGCACTTTCCTTCTTTTTCTCCGCTGATTTATCCATTCCTACCCTACAGCAATGCCACAGGTAAGCTGTGAAATGCGTTTCCTCAGTCACAAACTCACAATCATTTGTTTACGTTTGATTATAATATCTCTAACAACGAATACAAGAATGTTAACAAAAATCATTATAAAGGTACCGAGTATTAGGAATATTAATAATAGTTGGGCCTCAACCATCACCTTAAGTTTTTGGTTGAGATGGTTCATCTATCATGGTATCAGAGCCAGTGTGGGTTCGAATACTGGCAACCTCAAAACCCCTCGATAACTCACGAAGTGGAAACCCAGCATACGGTATGGGGCCCGTGCAAACTAACCACTCTTCAAGCCCAATGGGCATTCGAGTGAGGGAGCGTATTAGGAATATTAATAATAATTGTGCCTCAACCATCACCTTAAGGTTTTGGTTGAGATGGTTCATCTATCACCGAGGACATGTGCATTATCCTCTTCAAGCTCAAGGGATATTCGGATGCAAAGTGTTTTGCTTGAAGACGGATATTTCCCTCTCACAATAAAGCAAGTGGGAGGGCAAGCGGGAGAAAATGGAGCACGTGACGGACAGTGTCCGTCTTCAATGAGAATTTGTGATTCCGATGATGGCCGAGGGATGATTTAAGGTATCAAAAATCATCAAAAACTTCGGCCCAATCATTAATTTAAGCTTTTGGTTGAAACGGTTTTCTAACACTAACCAAATAAATGGAGGGTTTCCTAAAATTTCAGCTTTGAGATCTACCATTGGTAATTATAATCAATACCCAGAAATTTTAATCAAATCAAATAGATACCCTATTACCGGATAAGCGAATACTGCCTCCGTCTCAATCATTTGTTTACGTTTCTTATTTGTTATTCAGTCTGAAGGATGTAAAACATAATCAGAGCTAAACAACATAATCTGTCATAAATTTGTAGATCAATAACAGTAATTAATTAAACAAAATAAACATTTAATCAGAAAAATAATCATATGAAATTATAATAAAAATACCTGTTTCAGAATTTTCAGAAATTAGTTGCAAAAAATAACATAATTTAACGAACTGGGTTATGGAAAATGATGAATATGCATTCGAAATTAACTAAATAGCCAAATTTTACGCTACTTTTCCATTTATGCCACATGTCGCACTCGTAACAGCTCACAATTTTTTTTTTGTTTTTGTATCGTGAGACGGTTTTATGATAAGCTTATTATAATCTTGATTTAAATGTTTTCGTATTTTTTGGACAATAAAGCGT
The DNA here is from genome assembly GCA_029255685.2 of Silene conica. Lineage (NCBI taxonomy): Eukaryota > Viridiplantae > Streptophyta > Magnoliopsida > Caryophyllales > Caryophyllaceae > Silene > Silene conica. Next base: position 98,757,863 of record CM055312.2, read on the forward strand.
TTGGGTATGTTAAAGTTGTCGCCTTTAAGTTTCTCGAACTTGAGATAAATGTTACGGAGTAGAATTAAAAGTTTTATAATCGCGTAAGTTGATATACACAAATTCTATTATACGGCCGTTTTGCTGGTAAATGGTAATTTCATTGAAACGGCAAAAAAAGACCGTTTTATAGTGTAAGTACAGCTTCGATCTGTAAATGGCAGATCACAATTACATTGGAAGAAATTCAATAAACAAGAAAAGGTTGCTGTTAATTTGTCTTGAAGTCTCGATGAAGAGACTGTATGTTCGTCTTCTGAACCATGAACACTTCAAATCTTTGTACTGACAGCATTACTGATCTCTAAAGCTGTTTCCTGAAACAACTTCTACTGTTATGACCAGCTACTCCACAAATCGTACAATGATGAGGTTGACGAGTCACTTGTTTCAGGGATATCTGAGGACATGTCCTGTTATTGTGCCCTTCCTGTCCACATAGGCTGCACCGATGATGGTGCTGGTCATAACTTGCAGAATCATTGAGAGAGTTTCCAGTTACAGGGAGTGTGTGTGTGTCGGCTGGCTCTGGTTCCACATTCACAGAGCAAGTCCTACGATTATGGCCAACTTGTCCACATGCCTGGCAATGATATTGTAGTAAAACAGTGTGTTTTGGTCTGCCACAGGTTTTTTGGTGGTGGCCTTGCTCTCCACATAACCTACATCTGTGTCTCCTGACTCGGTCATGACTTGCAGAATCATTGAGAGAGTTTCCATTTACAGGAAGTGTGTCGGCTGGTTCTGGTTCTGGTTCTGGTTCTGGTTTCACAGAGAAAGTCCTACGATTATGGCCAATTAGTGAAACTTTCTGTTTTGGGTGACTAGATCTGCCACATGTTTTATAGTTGTGGCCTCGCTCTCCACATAACCCGCATCTGCGTCTCCTGTCTACGTTTTTTCCGTGTTTGGGACAGTCGTGACTTCTGTGCCCTTCCTGACCACATAGGCTGCACCGATCATGAATTGCAGAATCATCGAGAGAGTTTCCATTTACAGGGAGTGTGTCGGCTGGCTCTGGTTCCACCTTCACAGAGCAAGTCCTACGATTATGGCCAAGTTGTCCACATGCCCGGCAATGATAATGCTTTAAAACAATCCGTTTTGGTCTGCCACATGTTTTTTGGTTGTGGCCTCGCTCTCCACATAACCCGCATCTGAGTCTCCTGTCTACGTTTTTTCCGTGTTTGGGACAGTACGGACTTCTGTGCCCTTCCTCTCCACAGTTCTTGCAAAAGAATTTTGTACCTGAGAATGTGCAACAGACGATCAATATTTATAAGTCGAGTAGGTAGATTTGTTCCTTTCAAAGACGAAGGATGGGACGATGATTGCCAGATTGAACTTCCATTGTTATACATACAACAGCAACAACCCTAAACCCTAAACCCTAAACCCTCCAAAGAAGAAAAAAAGCGAGATTATAGGTCAATGTATATTCAAGCGAACCTTTCATAGAAATACTTCTCCTGCGACGATTTTCTGGATCACTAAAGAAGGTTTTCAAAGCTTCAGAAGCCTTTTTTCTGGCAGCAACGGTTCTTTTAGTTTTCTGCAAATTAACCATAATATGTTTTTAACATCATCAAACTCACACCGGGAACCATGCCGAGTTTCCTCATTTGCAGAATTGCAGACAAAAACATTAGACCAAACTGCTAAATCTAAATTTCGGTCCATCTGTGTTACTCCGACTCTCCGACATAGTGTCGTGTCCGACACAGTCAGAGCGTCAGACACGGCTATTTTGGGTGAACTTTCCTATTCTGTGGTCTAAATTGAAGTGTCGAAGCCTCCTGTCGTGTCGGGCACCGACACGTGTCCGACACGCGGCACGGTAGTTAAGTGAAGTGTCGGAGTAACATAGCGGTCCATAAACCTGGGAGAAAAGATGAGAGACCTTGATTGCAGCCACTCGTTGCGCATGAAGTTCGGGATCCTTGTGAATAATCTTCATTCTATTGCTGAATAGTCCTGTTTTTGCATTTAGACTCTGCAGTCATTCAACTAATACACATAGATTATAATAAAGATACAAATATTCACCACAAAATAGCTATTCATGATATACTGGCTTTCATACTACTCGATACTTCCCAGTTGAAACAATGAAGAAAGTCCGACATTAGGGTGCAGTAAGATCAGGCAACTAACTTTTAACGAGCGGCTGATCTTAAGTCCGACTTCAGGAGTTGATCGGTAAACTCGCTTTGATTTTTTCCTGACCTCCAGCTTTAGGTCCAAGTTGTCAACTTCGTCATCTTCTTTAACTTTGAGTGGAGAGCTGCATATTGCAGCGCATTTAAACATCGAGGAGCATAGACAACCATATAAATGGAAGCATGATTGGCAAGACAAACCACAAATACTGCAAGCACAAACTACGTATGACACGGATATATCAATGGAACTATCTCGCTTCTGACAACGAGTGAACAACAGAACAACAATGACACGTTCATGCTTCATACTACAGATCATAAATCCAAATAGAGACTGTATGAAGAGCTATGCTACTTCGACACTTCATATGAGCTCAAGTACCCATGTCCGACAATCGATCCTTGGACATGGTATGACACTCAGACACTTCATTTTAGACAAAAACATGACAATTTTTCATAAAATAGCCGTATCCGACATTTGGATAAGCAGTCAGAGTAACATAGATGAAGAGCGTATACCTGGACCGGGCTTTTTCCCATGGAATTTCATCGATTGACTCCTCCCATATGACACACTCCCCTATGCATTTCTGGCACGTCATTATTCCCTGAAGCGCAGCAAAGAGCCAAAGATAATACAAATTAAGGAGAAACGGAGGTACTTTCACAAATTATGTGCAAACTTTGAAGTTTAAACACTGAAAACTACAATATGACTAACTAAGCTACCTCTCGTTTGGACGGAGGGATTTAGAGGGAAAGTGAGAGAGAGAAAATCCCTTATTGGGATAGATAATAAGTTAGTTGGATTGGAGGGAAACGGTGCGGAGAGAATTGGAGCAATCCACATTAAGTTTCCTTTTACGTACCAGATTAAATTCGTACCAACATAGGAAAGATTTGGAAGGAAAACATCAAATATTTGTATGTACACCCAGTAGACCACGTCACCATGCACCCTATCTAAGAAATTTTAAGCCATCGCACCTTCAGGCTTCACCCCGTCCTACACGTGCTACATGCCGACAACAACTAATTAACAAAGCAGCAACTATGCATAATAGTATCTGCCATTCCATACCTTCCCACTGCATATTGAACAATCTTTTCTGGACCGCTCTATTCCACACTCTGCACACGGAGTATATCCCCTTCCTCGGCAATTAGGGCAAGGAAGCTCTCTAATATATTGCCCATTAGGCCCAAACCATGATCTGGGTTCGGAAGCATCAGATTTAGCATCCCTGAAATTAAAGCAATAAACTTAGTGGCCAACCTCTAAAATTGTTGATGCCATAAATTAGGTAATCGGGTAATTAGCATATTCACAAGGAAATGTACACATCCAGATGACGGAATTCCGTGATAAAGAGTACTACAATTAATTATGCACAAACTTGATCTCAACGACTCAACCTAAGCGAAGGAATGCTCAGCAAGCGAACGCTATGGCAAAATTTATCCGATAATCATTAACTGGGTTTCTTACGCTTCCTGTAGAACAGCGTACAAACGCGCGTAACCTTACACAATGCTATACCAGAATACCATACTGAGGCCAGCACATCAACAAAATGAATGAGGCCAATTCATCTAGCATTGAAATGAGATGTGTATTACAGGCTTACAGCACACATTACAAATTCGCCGAATTATTTGTACAATTTTGAGCTGTCTACATTAATCAGGAACATTGAAACACAAGATGTCAAGTTTTCTAGAGATATGACTGATCATACAATCAGAAATTACTACTCTCTCCGTCCCAATTGTTTACTTTTGATTAAAATACCTTGCAGTGAATATAAAACGTAAACAAATGACTGAGTCAGAGCGAGCAGAAAGTAAGCTATTCCATATCACAGAGGGTAAACAAATGACTGAAACGGAGAGTAAAAAGTAAGCTATTTTATATCACAAAACGTAAAGAAATGACTGAGACAGCAAAAACTATAACAGAAAATATAATAAAACAAATGAAATTAACCTAGATGGTATATCCACATCAAGTCCATATAATTCCTGTGCCTGATCATAACCCATCTGCAACCACACAAAAACAAAACAAAATCAATCAAACCCACATATTAAAACTACATAATATAAACTGGGTACTAATCAAAATATTAAAAAAAATTAGTACTTGGGTTTGTTTTGAAAGGGGATCATCTTGTGAAGAAGCTTGAACAATTCTATGGTGTAAAGATGGATTCTTTGGTGTGTTTAAAGATGAAATTTTGTTGTAAAAAGGAAGGAATTTGGGATGATGATCAATGTAACAAGATTGCCATGGAGGTACTAGAACTGCATTGAGAGTTGAACATATTGTCATCATTTTTCAGCAGAAATTTAGTGACCAAAAAAAGATTTGTGATTTAAGAACATAATGGATGAAAATTGAGACTAATGATCTTGTTGTGTAGTTGTGGGTGTTTTGTGTGTGTGGATAAGAAAGTTGCACATTTTATGATTGTGTTCTATCATGTATGCTTGATAACCAATTGGATAGGGTCATGGGTAGGGTCGGCAATCGGGTTAATCGGGTCGAGGTAATTCAGGTCGAGTTTTGTTTTCTGGATTTAATTTCAGTTTAGTTCAGCTTAACTCAGTCTATTCAGTTAAATTTAAGTCTGTTTTATTTAGTTCAATTCAGTTCAACCCTGATCTTTCTGAATTAATTTCCTCCTCCCAATTTTGTTTGGCTGAATTCCGTTAGGTTTTATTTACGTTCTATCAATCATGTTCAGTTAATCTCTTCACACAATTAACTTTTAATTCAACTAAATTCGCTTCATCTCAGTTTCACTCAATCTAGTTCAATTAAGTTCCGCTCCAATTAATCCAATTCAGCTCGTTTCAGGCTTTCAGCCGAAAAGAACAGGGCTTGTCCAGTTTAATTCAGTTCAGCTCCATTAAATTCAGCTTAATTCAATTTAAATAATTTTAGCCCAAAAGAACATGTCATACTCGGGACCTCAACTCTGGTGTCAGGTCGAGTTATTCAGATCAACTCATTAGGGTCGGGTTGAATTTTGTCATGTCTAAGCATCCGCGACAACGGTTTAGATGTATGCTCCTTTGAATTTGACGCTTGCTTAGTTGCCTCCATCCCTAACGACGTTTTTACAGTCGGAAAAGTTGCTGCAGATATGACTATGTCGGGAAGGATGGTGGCCGTCGAGTGTTGACAGTATTATTGTTATAATGTAGGTAGATCCAACACTCTGCGCAGCCGTACAGGACATTCAGAAATCAGTTACTCGGTAACTCTCAAGGAGCCGCACCCTGCAGTGTCGCACCCTGCGTTAAGGACTAACACATTACACACACGAAACATCTCATTATGATAATACATGGTTTTTACAGTTTTAACATCTCGCAGTTACAGGCCCGAACAGGCGAATAGGCGAACAGGCCAACTACATACATACAACCGATTCATCACGATACAGATACAAATCTCACTCCAGTCTCCTTTCCAATTAAATGTTTTGAATGCTGAATGCTGAATGCTGAATGCTTCTATACAGCTGTGCTTGCTCCCCAACTGCTTCAACAAAATCAGGTAAGAATTCATACTGTTTCCCAGACCTTGTAATCGTTTCCCTCAGCGGCCACAGACCAATTCTGGGACTCACTTGGAGGTTCATAGTGACCTGGTCCAATCTTCATCGCCACTTTATCATCGATTACAGCCGCATACACATCTCTATCTGCTTTCGTTATCTTTATCTGAAAAGGGTCGAAACAAGATCCATCTTTTTTAATCAAGGTGAAACCCATTGTAAGTGTAACATCGTCTGTCAAGAAACCAACTCAACCAAAAGCTTAAGTCGATGGTTGGAGTTCCTTGATTCGTTGGGCTTGAAGTGTGGGTGCAGGCGGGATTCCCATTTCCCTTGCCTGTTCTGATTATCCACTTTAGAATGGAGGGGGGTGGGATTCGAACCCGTGACCTTAGGTCACATGGCTCAGATACCATGTCAAGAAACCAACTCAACCAAAAACTTAAGCCGATGGTTGGAGTTCCTTGATTCGTTTTATATTCTAACATCGCCAGTCGGTTATGACGTATAAGATGAAGGAAGAATAACGAGTTTTGCACGTAGTGAAAACGGGATCATAAATTTGGGATGACGAGTACTTACAGTGCTCCTGCAACTGATCTTCTTCCTGTTTCTAAGAGCGAGTAGTGCAGCAATTTCCTTTTTGTAATGGAAGACGTGGTCGTAAAACACAGATGGCGTTCCAGGGTGTGTCAGGATGTAGGCATACCCTTGCATTTCCTTGCCACCAGGAAATCTCCAGTGACCCTTCAAAGACGATGGAAAAAGAAGAAAGATTAGATCAGATCATCTCCAGACAACAGTCTGTAATTTACACGACACAGTTCTACGTGATAGTAAAGAAAAGTACGCACCTGCGTTGAGCCGGTGTCGTGATTCTCAATAAAGGTAATTGCACGGGATGGCCACCAACCTACCACCCCTGGCGGTTTCCCCTTTGAATCGGTTAAACGCCAATATTCACATCTCTCTAGCGCCTGCGATAGAGAATTTACAGTTATAAGCAAAAGCTCTAGAGGTGGCAATCGGGTCACTCGGGTCGGTTACGGGTCGGGTCAAAGCAGGTCGGGTCACTCGGGTTCAGGTTATGTCGGGTCAGTGACGGGTTTGGGTCGGTTCGGATCACGTCGAGTCATCTTCGGGTCGGGTCAACGACAGGTGACAATTCGGGTCGGGTTATTAGCGGGCCGGGTTATTGACATATATTTGATCTTATATTCGAGTATTAAGTTTTAGATGATAATTTTATGTTTAATTAATGGATAGATGTATTAATTGAAGTTTAAATTAGAATAATTAAGAAGAATTATCAATTTGGTGTCATTTAAACCATTATAGTTCTTTATAACGTCATCTATCAGGTTGAGAAATATCGGGTCACGGGCCGGGTCGGGTCGGGTCAGCTTTTGCCAGCTCTAATAAGCTCTGATATCGAGTCGAAACATCAACTGCACCATCACGACTAAAGCACGTAAACGACTCACCGCATGAAGAATCCCTTTGGTGGTGACATCAAAAGCTCCTGCAGTTCCACCAGTAGCATTAATCCAGTCGACAATTCTCTGCCTGTGGGCATCTTGGTCATAGTCCATTTCTCCATAAGAATAGCTAAGTGAGTCCCAGTACTCCCCGACAGCAAAGTAGGGTGTACTCGCATCAATGTAGTCCTTGACGTAACCTCCCCAAAACCCACGGACAAAATCGAGTCTCCAACCATCATATCCAATATCTTTCCTGCAAATATTAAGAGAGAAGAAATTTTCGTAACTTTGAACAGAAACGATGTTGAGAACCTACAAGCGGCTAAAACACGGATTTCATCGGTCAGCTTCACAAACTAACCTCAGCCAGCACAACCATTCCTTAATGTCGTTTCTAACGAAATCTTGTGAATGATCAATGTTTGGAGCTGCATGGAAGTTATCTCCGCTACTCTTGTTTCCCCTACCCTGAAAAGTAAGAACAAAGAACAAAATTCTTAGATCGAGGGATTTAGAGGCAAAGGAAATGGAGGGATCCGTTTTCTTCCGTCCAAGCAAAATCAAAATCCGTCGTATTGTCTTATGAAAAAAGTTCAAATCAAAGACTTTGAAATATAGTGCGTGTCAAAAGCGCGTAAAATTATGATGAGATGCCTAAAACTGAAACTGCACTCGCTAAAGACAACTAAACAAACAGCATGTACCTGGAAATGAGGATCATCAGCCACGACTGCACGATCATCCCAATTAAGCCGGCCCCCAAAGATATTCCAAATACCATTTCCATTTTTGGAATGCGCGCAGCGATGGTTCAAGACAGCGTCTCCTAGAACTTTTATACCAACTTTATGAAATTGCTTTACGGCCTCCTTCAGCTCATCTATTGTGCCATATCTAGTTTTAATAAGAAAAAAACAATGTCATGAACGGAGAAACACATTTCTTTACGACCTCACATCTTTCACCAGATCTCATTCTGTTCACAATTCCCTATGGTTCTTCATGCAAAACAAACTAGGAAGTTTACCTTGAATTTAAGTTGTAAAGATCTTTTGGCATGTAACCTTCAGGTGACACGGATTCAGTCGGAGGTGGAAACCAGACAACGGTAAAGCCAAGTGAAGACAACTCAGCAGCTTGTTGCTGGAGCTCCAAGTACCATTTTCCAGATTTATGGGACTCCCAATTAAATCCCTGACAAAGAATTTCAAACCCTGATCCCGTCCCGGATCTAATTACAGGTGCCTCTATTGCTGCTTCAATTTCTAAAATAGATTCCTCGGAGAAAGTTACACTGGAGCTTCTAAAGATACTATATGCTTCAGCAGCCAACTTCTCGATCTCCTGCAGAATTCCTTCCTGGGCTTCTTTTGTTTTAGTTTTCCATTTCTTTTCAGATGAGATGCCCGTTACTAAAGTTCGTATATCTTTGATGATTTCATCAGTATATGTGGCATCAGGTGCTTCTGGGGTTGAGGCGGTTGGTTTTTCATCTGTACCTACGGAACCAGACAGCGATCCAGAATCATCCTTCTTTGCTATGTCTTCGGGAATAGTCTCGACTTTACGAGTTCCACTCAGAGGAATAAAGAAATCATCCCCCTTATTGTTCAACCAAGTGTCATCATCTAACTTTAGAGCAAACGGAAATCCAGACACGTCTTCGTTTAAAGAAAATACTCCTTTAGCTCCTAATCCATCCTCCTTTTTCTGCAAGAAAAATGTACAAACATGAAAATTAGACAATTTAATAAAAACCTATTTCCATTGTTCACAAATCACAATATTAACAATGTTCTTATTAGGAATATTAATAATAGTTGGGCCTTAACCATCACCTTAAGGTTTTGGTTGAGACGGTTCATCTATCATGGTATCAGAGCCACTGTGACCGAATACGTTCGAATACTGGCAACCTCAAAACCCCTCAAAAACCCACAAAGTGGAAACCCAGCACACGGTATGGGGGAGCCTGTGCAAACTAACCACTCTTCAAGCCCAACGGGCATTTGAGTGAGGGAGCGTAAACTAACCACTCTTCAAGCCCAACGGGGCATTTGAGTGAGGGAGCGTATTAGGAATATTAATAATAGTTGGGCCTCAACCATCACCTTAAGGTTTTGGTTGAGACGGTTCATCTATCACTTCTATCTGACTTTTTGAGGTAAAAGTTGCAAAATTTACGTTGAAAGTCGGTCCTTAAGTTAAACAGCTATTTATGAGCTCATTTCCAACTGTATAGAGTTCCGTACCTGCAACTGTGTACGCAATGCCTTGTTCTTAAACACTTCGGTTTCTGGGGGATGAGGGGTCTCGGGTAGTTTCCATATCTTACTGTTATCAAAGCATACACCCCAGTGAACTACGACATTCCCAGGCAAATCGGTTTCCATATGGACGAGATTCATACTAGTCTCCGGACATTTTTTCACAGAAACTGACAGTGAATTGCTGACAGGAACTTGTTTCACTATGGGTAGCTCTACATCAAATCCTTCAAGTGGCTTATTTGCCGAAGGTGATTCAGAAGACGCTTCATCGTTCTCTTTAGCACTTTGCTGAGGTGCTCCCCCGTTAAGAGACAGGTTAGAAAGCTGTTCAGAACTCCCTACAATGCACAATATCCAAATCAGTCGCTCATAAAAGGTAATCAAATGATAAGAACACGATGCTATCAGGTTTAAAATTTAGATCTCACATGACACTTTGACACGGTAAATCTCCTGCAAATGATGGGGTAAGGAGAGGTCGGATGTGTGCACCCTAATAGGATATTTCCAAATGACCCGATACAAAAATAGTATCGAAAATTACATTAGTGACTGTTACTTAACAAATTAAAGAAGCCTAACCACTTTAGTTAACCGTTTTGATTTCCAAGTATTTAGCTCCATTGAAAATGGATTCAAGGTACACGTTGGTATGCGTGCATAACACACCTGGCCACAAACCAATGTCCCTTTTTTGTCCAACAACATTGTCACCGTCACGCAGATCGTCAACGAGTGGCACCACAAAATCCCTTCCTTTGTGCTGATACCATGATCCAGTTTCTTCATCCTGATCACCGAAATATATACCAACAAAAAAAATGACAACCGCGAAACGTGGTATTGTAGATTGAATACACACAAAGTGCTAAGAATTTTCCGAGTTAGAACCTTCAACACGAAGTTGATTGCTGCAATTTTGCTGTTGCAATTGAAGTTAATATTCACTTCTTGAGACGAATCTCCGCCCTCAGTAGCAGTTGATTGACTCAGTGGTGTCTCTATAGCATAATCCTGAGATTTTTATGCGTAAAATATGCATCATATTCGAATCAATCTAGTACAAGATATTACAAGCTCTATATCAAAAGGCAGGTATACCGTATACATACCTTTATGGCAATAGAACCCGGAGGCCTAATTTCTTCCGGAGGTTGATCCCACTCACTGAACATAAATTCAAAAGAAAATAATCGTTGTGAATAACCAACCAACCAACGAGGCAACGAGCAAATATAATCTGTCTAATAACTGCAATGTATGTTACTCAGACATCATATCATATGGAAAAATCGAGAATGCACATAGATCTTCGGAAATTCTCCCGAGTACTTTCTGAAGTGCTGCCACACAAAATCTTTTGGGACAGCCGTATGCATGCATAAAAGATCTGACATCGGTCTCATCCATACAACTGTCTCATACAAGACTCGATGCTGCAACACTACCAGAATAGTAATATCTCACAAGTCGTGACGTAACATCCTAGTTAACAAAAGATCAGACCTATAATTCCAATTTCCAATCAAACCCCGAAATTCCGAGCATGCAAACTTAAGTGTATGAAACATAGTACAATTTTATCTTATGCCAAGATTCGGTATCAGAAATTAAACCTTCCAACAACACCAACATAATGCACACCCCAATGAAGAACCCATTTCCCAGGAAGTGTGCATCCAACTGTCAGCTGCCAACTATCCTCATCTTTCCCTTGATTCAGCCTTATGCAAATCTTGCCTTCCACCTAAAAATCCAAACCAAAAACAAATATATTATTACAAAAACAACCCATATATATAACAACGATAACAACATTGCTCCAGTGCTTCAAGGACTCCCGCAAAATGCAAGGCAAGTGGGGTCGGATGTACACAGCCTTAGCCTTACCCTTGTATCGCAAATAGATCGTTTCCGAGTGACACCACAAATAACCATAATAAACAAAAGCAACAAAATTTCCATAAAACAAAAAAGACCCATGTCATCAAAACAAAGAAAGATCATAAATTTGGATAAAAGCAAACACAAACCACCCATTTAACAACAACAACATTACCCCAGTTCCTCAAGGACTCCCACAAAATGCAGGATAAAAAGGGTCAAATGTACGCAGCCTTATAGTTTTGTACAATGCAAATACTACTAGCTCCGCCTCAATCATTTATTTACCTTTGATTAAATAGGTAACTAACAAAGCATCAACATTTCCACAAAACAAACCATTTCATCAAAACAAACAAAGATCATAAAAATCAATCAAAGATCAAACCTTTTTCACTCTAGCAACTCAATTATCTCATTATACAAAACCCCATCATCAGTACCAGAAACAGCAGCAACAGTAGCAGTAGAAGAACAAGCAGACAGTTAAATTCTTATGAGGATTAATGCTACAAAATGCAGGGTAAGCGGGGTCAAATGTACGCAGCCTTGCAGTTCTGCACAAAGCAAATACTACTAGCTCCACCTCAAATCATTTGTTTACCTTTGATTAAAATATACAAAAAAATGAATATAAAACATAAACAAAAGCATCAACATTTCCACAAAACAGAACAAAACAATCCCATTTCATCAAAACCAACAAAGATCATAAAAACTAATCAAAGATCAAACCTTTTTCACTCTAGCCAACTGAATTATCTCATTATACAAAACCCCATCACCAGTATCAGAAACAGCAGCAACAGTAGCAGTAGAACAAGCAGTAACAGTTAAGTTCTTATGAGAATCAATGCTACAAAATGGGGTCAAATGTACGCAGCCTTACAGTTCTGCACAAAGCAAATACTACTAGCTCCGCCTCAATCATTTGTTCACCTTTCATTAAAATACTCACACAACGAATATAAAACATAAACAAATAACCGGGACGGAAAGAGCAATAACTAACAAAAGCATCAACATTTCCACAAAACAAAACAATCCCATTTCATCAAAACAAGCAAAGATCATAAAAACTAATCAAAGATCAAACCTTTTTCACTCTAGCCAACTCAATTATCTCATTATACAAAACCCCATGATCAGTACCAGAAACAGCAGCAACAGTAGCAGTAGTAGAACAAGCAGTAACAGTTAAATTCTTATAAGGATTAATGCTACAAAATGCAGGATAAGAGGGGTCAAATGTACGCAACCTTACAGTTCTGCACAAAGCAAATACTACTTGCTCCACCTCAAATCATTTGTTTACCTTTGCTTAAAATACTCACACAATGAATATAAAACATAAACAAATAACCGGGACGGAAAGAGCAATAACTAACAAAAGCATCAACATTTCCACAAAACAAAACAACCCCATTTCATCAAAACAAGCAAAGATCATAAAAACTAATCAAAGATCAAACCTTTTGCACTCTAGCCAACTCAATTATCTCATTATACAAAACCCCATGATCAGTACCAGAAACAGCAGCAACAGTAGCAGTAGTAGAACAAGCAGTAACAGTTAAATTCTTATAAGGATTAATGCTACAAAATGCAGGATAAGAGGGGTCAAATGTACGCAACCTTACAGTTCTGCACAAAGCAAATACTACTTGCTCCACCTCAAATCATTTGTTTACCTTTGCTTAAAATACTCACACAATGAATATAAAACATAAACAAATAACCGGGACGGAAAGAGCAATAACTAACAAAAGCATCAACATTTCCACAAAACAAAACAACCCCATTTCATCAAAACAAGCAAAGATCATAAAAACTAATCAAAGATCAAACCTTTTGCACTCTAGCCAACTCAATTATCTCATTATACAAAACCCCATGATCAGTACCAGAAACAGCAGCAACAGTAGCAGTAGTAGAACAAGCAGTAACAGTTAAATTCTTATAAGGATTAATGCTACAAAATGCAGGATAAGAGGGGTCAAATGTACGCAACCTTACAGTTCTGCACAAAGCAAATACTACTTGCTCCACCTCAAATCATTTGTTTACCTTTGCTTAAAATACTCACACAATGAATATAAAACATAAACAAATAACCGGGACGGAAAGAGCAATAACTAACAAAAGCATCAACATTTCCACAAAACAAAACAACCCCATTTCATCAAAACAAGCAAAGATCATAAAAACTAATCAAAGATCAAACCTTTTTCACTCTAGCCAGCTGAATTATCTCATTATACAAAACCCCATCATCAGTACCAGAAACAGCAGCAACAGTAGCAGTAGAAGAACAAGCAGTAACAGTTAAATTCTTATGAGAACTAACACTACAAAATTTCCTGCCAAATTTAACAGTTTTAGAAGTTAATTTAACTGAAAATGGTGAAAAATTCTTGGATTTAATAGGGTTAATTCTGGGATTAGAGCTTCTTAGAATGGTATTGAGAAGAGGTTCAACTGCAACCGTACACATAATTTTAGTGGCTAATTTTGGGAATTTTTTTGACAAAAAATAGTGGACAATAACATACGAGTACAATAATGTAGGAACACAAATGAGATTGAATTTGATATCTGGATTTTTAATGTATCTATCTACTTGTGTTTATTGTGCTGCTAATAATGTGGTTTCTTTTCACTTAACCATCTCATTCTTTCCTTCCATTTTTGGTTTATTGCATGTTTTCTACTCGTACCATCATCATTAACTTGATGCGTTTTATAATCCGGAATATCGAGTTTTGTTACCTACCTTCTCTTCTTTGATTGGATCGTTTAGACTCGATAAATATGTGATTTATGTCTTCATTGGTTGGGTTGTTTAGACTCGATAAATATGTTATTCAGGTCAGGTTTGAATCGGATTACTTCTAGTTGGGTTGTTTCTTTATCAATAAATATTTTGATCATTTTTTGGTCGAGTTATTTCGTATCGAGTTAGGTCAGGTCGAGTGGTTGTGGGTTATTCTAGTCAGAGTTTGCCTTAAATAACTCATTTAGAGTCTATCTGATCATTTCGATTGGATTAGTTTGGAGCTATCAGAATATCGGATCAAGTTTTGGTTAGACTTTTCAATTATTTTGGGTTGCGTACCTTTTTTTTGTTACACCATTTAGCCGCGTAAATAAGTCATTTATGTTGGATTTGGGTTGAATCACTTCCAGATGAGCTATTTCCGGATCAATAATTACCTGATCAAGTCATTTTGGATTATTTCTAACCAGAATTTTGCCTTAAGAAACTCAAATCAAGTCTTTTTTATTCAAACTGATCATTTCAATTGGATATGTTCGTAGTTTCGGACTTATAGGAGTATTAGGTCAAGTTTAGGTCACACTTTCAGTTTCGGGTTATCTGATCGAGATGAACTTTACCAAAATTACTTAGTAGGGTATAACTATGATTTATCATACACCTTCGATCTCAACTATTTTCCTTTTTGTTATTATCGACTTATCGCCAATATCTTAAAGTAAACATTAATCCGAGTTTTAAATTATCATTCCTTTGAGGTTGTAATGTCGGCCATCAATTGCTCTTGGTCGTACACATATGTGTGTACTAAATAATTGGCTTTTTTCTAAACTACTATTGGAAAAGAAAATAAATAGTTAAAAGTTATGGATCCAAAGAGCATGGACGGTGGCGATCGAAGGTTGAACGTCGGCCTTTGCGTACTCCCAACGGATGCTTATTTGCTTCACTAAATCGGATATAGTGTACTAGAAATAGGGGTGTTAAGACTGTTAACGAGCCGAGCCCAGTCGAGCCCGAGCTTGGTCTTGCTCGGCTTGTGCTCAATTACCAAAATTTGAGCTCGAGCTCGAGTCGATGTTACCCGAGCTTGAAAAAAATGCGTTTGTTATAAAGTTTGCAAGCTTTAACACGAGCCCGAGCCAAATTGAACCTATATGAAATTGTTTATTTTTTATTTTTTCTTCCGATATTTTTAATAATAAGGTTCGAAAATTATGTGTACAAATATTTAGCAGATAAACAAGATATTTGATATATATGATACAAAGATATAATAATGATAATGATAATTTTTTTTATAAAATATGATTAATATCTTATGTAATCTCAAATGTTCGAGCCGCTCGCGAACTTTTCGAATCGAGTCAGCCTTTGTTCGGCTTGACTCGTTAAGCTCTCGAGCCGAGCCTGAGCTCGAGTCGAGCTTTGACCGAGCCGATCTCGAGTTGCTCGCGAGCTGTCTCCTCTCATTAACAGCCATAACTAGAGCTGCTAAAAGCTGATTCGACTCGACGGGTTATAATTCGAAAATTGGATGAACCAAAATTAAACCGACCTCATAACCGATAGCAATCTTTTTCAACCCGAACCCGACCTGCTCCGGGCCGACCTGGCCCATGACCCGATAAGTAACTAGCTTAATGATGATTTAAATAACACCAAATTGACATTGATTTTAGTATTTTCACTTAAAATTACGGTTAATAAATGTACTCATTATTTAAACATAATTACCATCTAAACTTAAATATATAAGACGGAATATATGTTAGATAACTTGACCCCACACTGGCCCGGCGCGACTTGCCACTCGTCGATGATCGACCCGAATATGACCCGACATGAACCAAACCGATCTGAGCCCGCCACCGACCCGACATAACCCGAATCCGATATGACCGACCCACTTTGACTCGGCCTTTGACCGACCCGAGTGACCAAATTACCACCTTACCCCCTTCCATGTTGTTGACGACGGTGGTATAGAGGTGGTTGACGCCTTGACGGTGGTGGTTGTAAATTGTATTCATGGCAAAGGCGGAGGAATTTAGAGAACACGTAAAAACAAACGAGAGATAAAATGGGAGAGGAAGTGAAAGGAGTATTAATTATTATTGTTAACGTGTAAACGAGTAAAATATATACTATGAAAATTAACATCTTTTTTTATTTGTGAAAGTCATTTCAGATTTTCAATCAAAGATAAACAAATGAAATGACTATGAGGCGAGAAATCTGACCTGATCTGAATCCGAGCAAAACCCTTTCGGCATATTTTTAGAATATCGCAACCCAAAACCGACCCGACGACAACCCTTAACCCGGCATGACCCGATGATTAGTGACCTGAACCTGACCTAGATCTGACCCGATATTCACCCAACCCTATACTGACCTTATTAAATTAATGACCCAACAATTGTTAAATTTAATATTGATCAAAATGAAGGTGAGTTAGTGTTTAACTGATAGTATTACTTAATAATAAACTAACAAAACCAAGTAATGCTTAAAACTAGATTTAATGGTCATAAATTAAATTAATGCAATATAATACCGGGACCCTCTAATATCCCGACCCAAACCCCGCCAATACATCATTTGACTCAAAATGACCTGTATCCGATAACAACTCGAACCCAATTATACTCAACTCAAAAGGGTTTGCTAACCCGATGGCCCAAATCCGACATGACTCGATCCCAATACTAACCCAACCGGCTGACCCTTTAATGACCAGACCCAAATCCGAACCGGCCCGATTCATCATTTAACCGAGATAACCTGATTACCTGACCCAATAACAACTCGATCTCGATCCAACTCGATCCCGATCCAGCTCGATCAAAAGGAATTGCCTGACTCAACATGACCCAAACCCGGCATGTCTCGATCCGTCCGACCCGATTACCAACGGCCAGGGTTGCATTGACGGAGTATTTCTACTTCTAATTAATTAACCAAGTTAAAAAGAACAATTTAACCATTAACAAATTTAACAAACATTTTAGTATTTTACCGTCTGTGATCTCCAGCTTCACTTCAAATTTCCAAAAACGACACTTACTTCTGAAAAAAACCCTTATTCATCTTTTCTCTCTTCTGAAAACCCCAGAAATTTGAGATGAAAGATCCAGGTAAACTCAAAAGTTAATTTTTCAACATGTTTTTGAATTTTTGTTAACTTTTTACTGATTAATTGGTCCAAAGTTACAATCTTTGGCACTTTTTATTTGATGGGTTGCTATTATTTTGTGTTTTGATTAATGGGTTGTTTTCATTTTGTGTTTTGATTTGTGTATTTTGTCTGTTTGATTGATTTAATTGATATGATTGTTGGTTTAATGTTGTTTAGATCTTCTAAACAAGGATAATCAAGATATCAAGTTTGCCATTACTCCTTCTATCTCCCCTAAAGCTGTAAGTCTTCTTAGTTTTGTCCCGTTTTTCTTGGGTTATTCGGAAACAGCCTCTTTGTGTTGCTCGGGAGCCATTGTGGCTGTAAAGTTTGATATAATGTTGAGTTAGGGTTGCAGGAAGTGAATTTTAGTGTAGGTTTGATTTCAATGGTTGATGAATTTGTTCCGAAAATCAACTGCATTGGTTGTTTGAGGAGAAATGTTTGTGTTTTCGAGTTTTGTTGGTGGGGATTATTTATATGTATGAGGATTTGTCTTGTTTTGATCAGGTTAGATTTCTTATTAGAATTGTTTGCATCATTGCATGTGGTTCTGACTGCATTAGTTTTGATTCGATGATTCCGATTGGTTATAATGAGTACTAAGTATTAGTTTATGATTTACTTGAATCTCTAAACCTAGTGGGGGGAAGAAATGATCTAATTTGCAACTTAAGGAATCTAATTTGAGTTTGGTTGGATAGATTTTCGAGTGTGACGGAAATATGAGATGGAGTTAGTGATTGCGTCCGGAGTTGAACCAAGTTAAGTGGCATTGTGGCAAATGTTATTACAGGCTCAACAGAATGCAGCTGATTTCTGTATTTGGTATTCAATCTCGAAGTTCCTGTCGTGTCAATTTAGTATAATTCCATTCCAGGCGTTGTTTCATTCCCCGTCTTTATGTCTTAATCTTTCCCAAAGGAGATGGAGGAGTCGCCATGTTTCAAAAATGTGAATTTCTCTGTTTGCCTGAGTCGTTATGCCTGCATTGTTAGAGGGAATTACATTTAGGTCTTTGTTTCGTACATCATTGCTTGTTGCCTTTTTTTCCGGCTCAACTCAGGGCATTGAAACTTTTTATTTATCTATCAAGAACTTTTTTTCCCGAGTTCCGAAGGACGTTGTGTAAGTGGCTTGGGTTGTCTTGTGGCTGTGGGTGTTAGAGTTGTGGATACTAGGTGTTACACTCGCGTATAATATGTTTTACATATAGATTTTTATGCATTAAAAACCTTGAATGATTTCTTTTTTGACCAGTTGATTATACCATATGTGGAGTATAATGATTAGGAATCGAATCCATTCACAATAGCGAGGGAGGGATTTAGATCCGGTGTTTTTTCCCTATTCCGGTCAAGTTAAAGATTCACTTTCGTGTCCAAGGTCTTATGTAAAATGTTCTATCATCTCCTCAACTCATGTATACCTATGTTGCCCGGACTCTTCAATATGACCTCTCGTACCCGTGTCGGACACTGGACACTCGGACATGGGTAGGACACTCGGACACTTCATTCTAGACAAAAACATGATTTTTTTCACAAAAATAGAAGAATCCGACACTTGGACACGTACCCAGGACAGATACTTCTAACCATATCCGAGCAACATAGATGTATACTAGTACTTAACTACTTGAATGCAATTCGCGTGTGCTGTCAAATTTATAATACCTGGGTAGCCCTTCCCTCACAGGAAACGCCGTTGGCTCCCAGAAAGTCTCCGCTCCTATTGAGGCTGCTTGGGCTAGTCTTTGCAGTGCTTTGTGGTCTACTCATTTGTTTCGTCTGCCTCAGCCAGTTTAACAATGTCACCGCCGCCTCTTTCCTAAATGTACAAGTCAGCAACACGCCATGCCCTAAACCTAATTTGCAACCCTGGGAACTTCCGTATGTGCACTTCCCAAAACCTCTTACTTATTCCAGGTTTGATCTCTTTCACGCTCTTCTTTCGGTTGTAAGAATAACATCCCATATTTGTGTATCGTTATTAGCCTTTTCAACTGTATTAAAAATAAAATCTTGTTATAATTTAAAAAGCTGCATAAATTCTTTTAAATTTGTTCCACAAGCATGCCTCGTTTATTTCTAAGACAATACATCTTTCGGTATTTCTTTGTACATATTCAATTTGTTACTTTTCCAACAACAACAACAACATCAGAGCCTTAGTCCCAAAATGTTTTGGGGTCGGCTGACATGAATCATCCTTTGGAACCGTCCATGGTGAACTCTCATCTCGACAAGAGAAAAAAAATAAAGAAAAAAAGAAACGGAAGTGAAGTGAAACCGAAAATGAAAGATAAGGGGGTTTTATAGATATTCAATTTGTTACTTTTCCCTTGCTTTAAAAAATGTACGGTTGTTTTGTAGGTTATAAATCTTACAATCTATTGTGTGGTCAAAATTAGATGAGCGCGTTAATGTTCAGTTAAATTTAAAACTCTTATCTATTTACATAACTTTTATTTTACGAGTTTATCATTTTTCTGTGATCTTCATAACATCGGAAAAAAAGCTTTATAACAGACCCAATTCGTCTCTTGGCAGGGCTGAATGTGCGTGCAATCCTGTCCGATACTTTGCCATTTTGTCTACTCAGAGATCTGGCAGTGGCTGGTTTGAAACCTTGCTAAACAGTCACATGAATGTCAGCTCCAATGGCGAGATTTTCTCCGTCAAACCCCGAAGGGCTAACATAACAAATATTGTGGATACTCTCGACAAGCTTTACAACCTCGATTGGCTCAGTAGTGCTTCAAAGAATGAGTGCACAGCTGCTGTTGGCTTGAAATGGATGCTCAACCAAGTGAGTGTGCTTGATTCACTTCATCTATTACTTCCCTTCAAGTTTAGGAAATGCTCCGTCTCACTTAATTATTTTGAAGTTTTGTCACTATTTCAGATCGACTCTCCACTTTTTATCCTTTCGGAATTAATAGACTAAATGACCTATATATACGAAGTATGACATATACTCCCGCTATCCCAGTTAATTGTTTACCGTTTTTTTTTATTATTTCTGACGGGTATTTTAATCAAAGGTAATATATTTTGTAAATAATTGAGTAATTACTAGACTGGATGATCTATATCGGCTATATGTTTACCGTTACCCCGCTAAAGGTGGAAGCTTTTGAGAAATTAGGTAATGATATTGTTTGCTCTCAAAACCTAAGACTTTAATTACATGCTCTTATACGTTCGAGCCTTACATGGCCTGTTGCCTGTTGCCTGTTGGTAGCGCCAATTATTTCCTTAATACATAAAAGTTTATTTCCATGATGAAGTTTTCAACTTTTTCTAACACGTCACATTTGGACACTGGCTAGTATTAGTTGCAAGTCACATTCCGAAATTTGGCTCAAAATAAGGCTTCAAGCCTTCAATTCGGCATGCCTATGTTTAGGTGTCCAATATAGAACGTGGGGGATAATGAGATCGGAAAATATATCAGAGTAATATTTATGTAACGGGATTGGAAAATATGTCGGTAAATAGTGGAAATGATTAGTACGCAGCAGCTTGTATACTTCCCTTGTGTAGCACTGTAGCGGAGTGATGAAGTTTTTTTTTTCCCGAACTTCTTGCGTCATTGGCTACCAAGATCTTACCTTTTGATTGTATAGTTTTTAACGCAGTCGTATTGCTTATTAACATGTGAATGAGAATGACAAACTTTCTGTTGATGAGTCAAAGATGCTAAATTTTACAAGTTTTAGTGCATGAACCATCCTTCTGTGTTCTTTGAACTCGTCAGAGATTTGTGCAGTTGCGTGACATACGGTTTAATTTTCACATAAGCTTATGTAGGTAAATTGGTGCAGGGTTTAATGCAGCATCATGAAGAAATATCGGAGTATTTTACCTCTAGAGGGGTCTCTGTAGTTTTCCTTTTCAGAAGAAATCTTTTGCGTCGGATGATATCGATACTTGCAAACTTGTACGATCGTGATTTTAAGCTGCTAAACGGGACACATAAATCTCATGTCCATTCTCCTCGCGAGGTATGTAATTCATCTTCTTTCCACATTAAGAGCTTATAACCATAGTCGACCGTTGGTGCCATGGTTTTAAATCTCGGTATCGGCCGCAGTCGCGGTAGCGGTATAACCGGACCTTAATCGGCCATCGCGGGCGGATCACGGTGAATCTCGGTGATTTCTCGGGCGATATCTCGTATCGGTAGAGTGAAAATCCGATACAACTCGGCCGAGTCGTATCGTATCGGCCGAGATGGCTAGTAATTGGTTTCCATGGATTTTATTTCAGGCCGAAATACTTGCTAGCTATAAACCTGTCGTAAATGCCACGACATTGATACCCGAACTAAAACAAGTCCAAAAGAACATGGTCAAAGCTCTAGGTTACTTCAATAGTACTCGACACATAATGCTTTACTACGAGGATGTCTTGAAGAATCGCACGGTATGTATTCTCCTCGACACTCATAATTTCAATGTTCTCTGAAACCCGACATAAAACAATATCTCCGTAAATTACATCTTGCAGAAATTATTAGACGTTCAAGACTTTCTGAGGGTCCCGAGAATGAACCTAACTAGTCGACAAGTGAAGATACACAAAGGATCATTGTCGGAACAAGTAGCAAATTGGGACGATATTCAAAGGACTCTGAACGGAACCGAGTATGAAAGTTTTCTCAACGGTGATTATAGATTGTAGGGTTTTGTTTTCTAGATGTACATAGCTAAGTAGTGCTCGGCTTCCCCCCGCCCCCCCATTTTCATTTTCTCCACGCGATCTATCATAAGCGATCAACCCAATCCGTCTCCGGGTCCTGGTTTTTTGATCATCCTAACCTGTAGGCCAATTTTGTTTGAAACTTTGAATCAGATTTTGCAGGATTTGTTTCTCATTAATCATTTATTTATTCATTCATTTATTCATAGATTTGAATTCTTCACCATAATTGCCGGATTTCGAAGATACTTCCCTTTTTTTAGCATGCTGTGCTACATTTCCTCTTTTGTGAAGTTCACTTTTGAACTATCCAATGTCCACAGGATTGAGTTGGATACTTATGCTGACAGATCTCGAGCTGTCGAGCTCGAGTCTTCTTTTTGTTGAACTAAACCGAACCTGGAAAATAACAATGGACCTAAAGAGGAGTTGAAAAGAACACGAGGCCTCGTTCTTTTGAATTTAAATGAGTTAAAGTCGATCCTTTTTAGGTTCCGTTCAATTCATTTTTATAAATTTAGCTAACTCTTATGGATACGGTTTATAAAAGTTCTCATATAAATTTAGCTTAGAAAAGTTTTACGTTGAAATGAGCTGAATTGAACTAAGCTTAATGAAGCGGAAGTGAATAGAGCTGATCTGAACTAAAATGAGCGGAACTTAAGTCTAAAAAAACCGAGTTCAAACTTTTGTAGTACATTATCGTTATAATTGAACACGATTTTTAGACAGATTTTTTCAATAAAATGTGTAAGGCGGTTTAGAAAAGTTTTTCGTTGAACTGAAGTGAACTAAGCTTAATGAAACTGAACTGAATGTAGCTGATTTGAACTGAAACGAGCGAAAATTAAACCCTAAAGAAAAGAGTATCATTGTCGAAATTGAACGCGATTTTAAAACGGGTTTTTGCGATAATATGTGTAAGACGGTTTTACACGAATAATAAAAAAAAACTTAAACACCGTCCGTCACACAAGACACACATCTTTATCTCCAAATTCGATATATATTAGCACGTACATTGTTCACCGTCTACAACAAATTCTTCCCCAAGAAAACCCTTTTTTCTCATTCTTTCTCTCTCTAAAAAATCCCAGAAAAATTCAAAAATGGCGAAGGGTCCAGGTCTTTACTCTGACATTGGCAAGAAAGCTAGAGGTTGATTTCATTTTCCCTTTAATTAGATTCTTCTTTATTTGTTAATAATTGTTAGTGATTAATTTGTTCAAAGTTTTAATTTTTTGCAGTTTTTATGTAATGGGTTGTTGTTATTTGATGCAAATACATTGCGTAAGACGGTTTTATACAAATTTATCGCAAAATGGGATTTTTTAGTAGCCATTTTTACCAATTATAATGGTGTAAGACCGTCTTACACAAGACCGACTCTGATTAATGGATTGTATTTATAATTAGTATTTTTAATGATAATTAGATCCACGTTTTATTGATTGTTAACTTTTGAACTTTTTATTTGATGGGTTGTTAATTTTTGTTTTAATTAATGGGTTTAGAGAGTTTAGGGTTTATGATTTGTGTTTTTGATAATACCTAGATTCATGTTTAGGGTTGTTGTTAATTTAGGGATAAATACTTTTGTGAGACGGTTTTACACAAATTTATCATAAAATGGGTTCTTTAAATAACTTTGAATAGGCATTTTTATTCATTTGCTCTAAAATGGGTTGTTATTGATGGGTTAATTTGTGTTTTAATTAATCGGTTTAGGGTTTATGTTTTGTGGTTTTAAGGATACCTAGATTGATTAATTTGTCAAAAGTTGTAATCTTTGGCACTTTAAATTTAATGGGTTGCTGTTAATTTGGGCACAAATGCTTTTGTAAGACGGTTTTATACAAAATTTATCGTAAAACGGGATCTTTTATTAACAGCTTTTATCCATTTGCCCTAGGTTGGGGTATTATTGATGGGTTGTCTCTATATTTTACGTTTTTAATAATACTTAGATTCATGTTTTAATGATTAATTTGTTGAAAGTTGTAATCTTTTGCAGTTTATAAGGTATGAGTTGCTAATGTTTTATGTTATAATTGATGGGGTTTCTTCATTTTTCTGTTTTTATGTGACATTGATGTTTGTTTGGCCCCATTTTTATGATACTTATTAAATCTTTAGCAATTAATTTTCCAAATATATGGTCTTTTGCACTTTTTATTTGATGGGTTGCTGTTTATTGATGGTTTAATTGCTGAGTTGTCTTAATGTTTTGTTTTATGTGACATTTGCAAGAAAGTCAAAAGGTTGATTTTTCCGCTTCTTATGATACGCGATTAATTGCTCCAAAGTTATATCCGTCTCTTTTTATTTGATGGGTTGCTGTTTTTTTGGTGTTTTAGTGCATAGTTGGTCTCTTATTAGGCGGGTTTACTCTAATATAGGTTAAAATGGATCCCTTTAACGGGATAATGACCCACACATGTTAAGTGATAGTTATAACAATGATCCGTTTTACAGTGTAAGACTGTCTTACACACGAATTTGTGTTTAATTGAGGTGTTGTCTTGATTTTGTATTTTCATGTGATGTTGGTAAGAAGTTAGGGATTAATTTTTCTTTCATTTTTATGAAACTCATTCATTTTTGGAGAGATTAATGGGTCCAAAGTTAATGTTTGGCATGGTTTAGTTGATGCGTTGCTATAAATATGTGTTTTTAATTGATGGCCATGATGGGTTTGTACTTATGTCGTGTTTTATGAGACGGGTTATGTTTTTGTGTTTGGTCAGTTTTAATTGATTGATTTTGGTTTGATGTTATTAGATCTTCTGAACAAGGATTACCAAACTGATCACAAGTTTACTCTTAACTCTGTCACCACCTCTGGAATTGTAAGTTTTCCTATATACTTCTTTCTGTTGAATCTGTTCGTGTTTTGTGTAGGTTAAAAATCTGAATGAATTTTGTTGATTTTCGATATGATTTGAGAAATGCATTTGCGTAAAGCGTAATCATTTTCGTCGTTTATTTGATTGAACATAATGTTTATGTTTTGACTTTTGAGTTTTGTTGAAAAGTTTTCTATTTTGGAGGATTTTGTCATGTTTATAGTATCTCGATTGTAATGTTTGAATGTGGTTTTGATTCCATCAATTCAAGCCGAGGTTGGCCACTGGTAAGTGTATATATATGATATGATTTATATGTTTGCCTAAAACTGATCAGGGGAGAAATGATCAGATTTGCTTCCTGAGGATCACAAATTTTAGTATGATGACGATTAGTTTAGTAATTGTTTGGTGATTGTGATTCTCGGGTCAATCAAATGCAACTAAAATATGTATTTTGTGATTTTGAAATCTCTCGTGTGAAGTCCCGGAGCGGCCATTATTGCAAGGCTCTTTGTAGGTTGATATTGCCGGCATTATTTCATGTAGGTCTCTATTTCACATATCGTTGCATCTCGTCATTCTATCTTTTGTGTTTTTAGGCTATCACTTCTACTGGAGTAAAAAAGGGAGAGTTGTTAGTTGCGGATGTCGGCACCAAGGTCGTAAACAAGAACATCACTGCTGATTTCAAAGTTGATACCAACTCCAATGTGAGTAATATAATATATCGTTCTTTCCTTTACTATTTATGGATATGTGATCCGTTTGACAGCGTTTCACTAGCTTTCAGGTCGTATTTGTTCTGTTTTAGTACCATATGGGCGGGCGTCTACGGAATTTGGATCTTGTGATGTTTTTGCAACGGTCTGACTTAATCTCGTCATCTCTTTTCTGTAGCTTCTCAGCACTATCACAATTGATGAACCTGCTCCAGGATTGAAGGCTATTATCAGCTTTAAAATCCCTGAACAGAAATCTGGCAAGGTAATGCATAGTCGCATTTCCGTGTCCTTTTTTATTTTGCTAGATTTTTTTGTGTCTTAAAGAACGGGTTTTTTCCTAATATGTTATTATTGATTTCTCACAGGTTGAACTCCAATACTTGCACGAGTATGCTGGGATTAACACTAGCATTGGCTTGACAGCGAACCCGATTGTTAACTTTTCCGGTGTCATTGGAAACAACAATGTTGCTCTGGGAACCGACTTATCGTTTGACACTGCTTCTGGAAACTTCACCAAGTGCAATCTGGGACTGAACTACATCAATGCTGATCTTATTGCATCGTTGAATGTGTGAGTACTTTTGGCTAATAATCCCGAGTTTATTAATTACTCCGTACTTGTTTTGGAATTAATTCAACATTGTTACGACTGAGAAAAATAGTACTTTTAGGGTTTAGGGTTTACTTGTTTTGGAATTAATTCAACATTGTTACCGACTCTGAGAAAAATAGTACTTTTAGGGTATTAGGGTATTAGGGTTTTAGGGTTTATACTTGTTTTGGAATTAATTCAACATTGTTACCGACTCTGAAAAAAATAGTACTTTTAGGGTTTAGGGTTTACTTGTTTTGGAATTAATTCAACATTGTTACCGACTCTGAGAAAAATAGTACTTTTAGGGTTTAGAGTTTTAGGGTTTAGGGTTGTATTTTCGCCTTTACCGCCGATCTTTCATTTTGATCTACCTTTTTTCTGTGATTATTTGGATGCTGAACTTCCCCTTTCTCGTGATTGTACGACAATTTGAAATGCAGGAACAACAAGGGCGACAGTCTGGTTGCTTCATACTACCACATCGTTAAACCACTGACTAACACCGCTGTTGGCGCTGAGTTCAACCACACCATCTCGACTAACGAGAATACCCTTCATATCGGCACCCAACATGCACTGGACCCACTGACCCTGGTCAAGGCTCGAGTCAACAATCATGGGATAACAAGTGCTCTTCTTCAGCATGAATGGCGCCCTAAATCACTCGTCACCCTCTCTGGACAAGTTGACACCCGTGCCATCGAGAAGAGTGCCAAATTCGGTTTGGCTTTGGCTCTCAAGATTTGAGGTGAGGTGGGTCGTGGAATCGTGGTAGTCTTTGTAGTCGGAAATAAGAACCATTAAGCTGAGAACTTGAAACACTTTTTTGTTGGAATGCATTCTCAGACTCGTCGATGTCATTTCTAATGGGTTCATTGTAAACCGTAATTTGAATTGGTGTGAACCAATCAACCAACTAGCTTTCTTTTTTCGAGTTTCTTGGGTCTTATCGATCATTGTTTCCAAATTTTCCGCTTCAATAAGATCCTTAAGAATTACTCAGTACTTCTGGTGACCTTTTCCGATTTTGCTATTTAGATGGTTGCAAGTTCCGTCTTTGGGTTTAACTCCGCACCACCATTGATGGGCAGGCGTGTAACCACGCCAGCGCTGTTATATATGGAACAGAACTACCGAAAAATGTTCTGAAATTTAATCGTTACTCGCACGGAACACCCATTTAGATGAAACTTCAGAAGTCACCCCAGGTTAGAGCAATTGAGCACCTGAACTAAGCATTGTGCCACGGAATATTATGCAGAAATCTAGTTACTTGGATTCGGAAAAAAAAAACACACACTGTTGAGTGTTGAGCTTAACATAGCTAACATAATTAGGGACGTCAGCGGGGCGGGACGGTGTTGGATATAGACTATTCCGTACCCATCAAGAAAGCCTAGTACCTATCCCTGTCCCACCACCTATGGCGGGTACAAGTTTTCAAAACTCCGTCCCACCACGGCATCACCCATGGCGGGTACAAATTTTCAAAACCATTCCCGCCCCACCTACCCATTAACTCGTTATACCATAAAAATTTTCTGTATTTTTTCGTAAAAGTTGGTTTAATCATTATTAATTTCTATTTTCAAGAATTTTTTTATATAATTTTAGTTATTTACCAAAGAAGTTGTAAATACTTTATAAAATAGTTACTTTTAACATTACGTCTTAATTATAACAAAATAATATTTGTAAAATTATCGTAATAATGGTATTAATTTTTGAAATAATTGGCGGGTAGGCGTTATGGAGTGGGTAACACGCAAAAACCATCCCCGCCCCACTACCCAGCGGGTACATTTTTCGTACCCGTCCCCGCCCCACCACCCGCCAAAGCTCTACCCGTCCCCGCCCCAACTAGGGCTGGTGCGGGACGGTATCCACTTGTACCCATTCCGATGACATCAAATTCACCGTCTTAAATGATTGTGGAAAGATACTTCATGGCTGTCAGACCCAGTTTTAAGCTTAAGAGAGTATTTTTTTAAATGAGAATTTGCAATCTTGGAATGATCTATGCGAGAGCAATCGTGAAGATCGACTCCTGACCATCAATTATTTAATTTTCATACGTATACCTTGACGATCTTCCTCGAAAGCTGGCCATTATTAAATCGTGCCGGACAATTCAAATTTCAGATGATCTTATATTATTTTTTTTAAGGAAAAACAATATTTTGTTTCGGATTGCAGTCTATTAATAGAAGTATTAAACTAAGTTATTACGTGTTCACGTCGTTTAGGCGTCTTTACTGTTGGTTTTTCGTTTTTAAATTCTGAAAAGGGTCACGGAATTTGATTAGACGACCTGGCAATATCTTTGACATTTCAACTTTTGATTGGGTGAGTTGTATTTAGACCTGGTAAAAGTAACTTAATTTGATTGATAGATTTAAAAAATGCTTACTTGAAATCGAATTATTTCGAACTGATCCAGCCCAAACATGATCCGAGCTTTTTCGACATGTAAATAACCTGACTCATGAATGATCCGATCAGAAACCACCAAACCAACAAATGACCTGACAAAACATAATTCTAACTGAAGTAAGGAAGCTTGAAAAGGCCATTTCCCTCTTATTTATTGACCCGAAAATGATTCAATCCAAAACAGCCCGACCCGCTTGACCCGAAACAGATTGACGGACAAACTCGGAACCCGAAATGACTCAACCTAACCCGAACTAAACCGAAATCAATGAGAGACCCGAACTTACCCGACCCGTCTGACTCATTTGTCGGGTCCTAGAAATTTAAGTGTTATAATACACGATTTTTGAGATTTAAACATCCCTAAACCATACGGATGGTTCCTCGGATCATCTAAAGCAGCCACACAAATTTTGATAAGAAACCGACAACATTTGTGTGTGCTATTGTGCGATATACTAGTCTCGGATGAAAACCGGGGTACTTTTTTTTTTTTTTTTTTTCCAGCTGTAAATAAAAGCGTACTACATAGAATTCAGGCAAGCGACGCCCCTAGTACACTTATAAGTAAACAAAACGACGAAACAACTAGTAAACCCTAGCAAAAGACCATGTCGGATAGAAAACACAAGTTGGTGGAGTACGAAATAGTGAACGCAAGTATCCTTGTCGTTGTTATGCCGAAAGCTAACATTTCCTGAAGGCGTTCGATACTTGTGAGGTGCGGAAAGACGAGCGCATGGTGCACTTACGCCATAAGAGCGTAGAAAGGAAAGGTGGATGACAGACGAAAGGAAAACCGGGTACTGAGAACTTGTTATTTAGGACTGAAAATCAAATACGATAACTCATGAGACTAATTAGACACGTGGTAAGAAAAGAAACATGATCCGAGATGACCTCTCAAACAATTCAATTTAAGTGTATAATACACGATTTTCGGTATTTTAGAGTTCCGAAACAAAAATGTCCGTAAATCATGCGGACGGTTTCTCGGATCAGGTAAGGTAACCGCACAAATTTTGAGAAGCAATATAGGACATTTGAGGACGCTCGTATGGGACGTACGCGATAAACAAGTTTCGGACGAAAATCGGTACTCCTTAAAAACAAATGAATACTTCTTATTTCGGGGCCAAAACCGAATACAATAACTCAGGAAGCGATCCGTGACACGTGGTAGAAAAATCGGAGAAAAGGAAACATGACTTGATACGATATCAAAACGGCTAAAATTTAAGTGTATAATGCACAGTTTTCGGGATTTTGGGTCTCGAAAATAAATGTCCTAAATTATACGATCGGTTCATCAAGTTAGATAAAGGGAGTCACATAAACTTTGAGAGCCAATAGAGAACATTTGATGGTCCTGACACACGGTAAACGAGTCTGTGACAAAAATCGAGTAGTCCTTCAACATAGATGTATACTTATTATTTAGAGCCGAAAATCGAATACAGTAACACATAAAGAAACCCCTGACACAAGGTAGAAAAATCGGGAGAAAAATAAGCATGACCCGATACGATCTCGAAACAGATGAAATTTAAGTGTAGAATACACTGTTTTCGAGATTTCAGGCAAAAATATCCGGAAATCATATAGACGGTAGCTCGAGTCAGATAAAGAAGTCACACAAATTTTAAGAACAAACAAAAGACATTTGAGTGTGACGGTATGCAATAAACGAGTTTAGGACGAAGATGAGGTACTCCGTAAAAGTAGAGATAACTTGTTATTAAGGGCTGAAATTGAGTATGTTAAATCATGAAGTGACCTCAGACATCTGGTGGAAAAATTGGTAGGAAAAAACACATGTGCCGATACGATCTACCAACCGGCTTAAATTTAAGTGTATAACGCACGATTCTCGGGATTTGAGGATCTCGGGATAAAAAACATTCGTAAATCATACAGATGGTTCCTCAGGTCAGCTAAAACAACCACACAAATTTGAAGAAAAAACAAAGGACATTTGTGTGTGTTGGTGTGCGATATACTACTCATGAAAATCGGGTACTCCATGGAAATAAATGATAAGTAACATAGGACTGAAAATCGAGTACGGTAACTCATGAAACGACCCTAGCCAAGTGATAGAAAAAACGGTAGGAAAAGAAACATGACTCGGCACGACCTCTCAAACGGCTCAAATTGAAGTATATATAATACATGGTTTTCGGGATTTTAGGGTACAAAAACAAAAAATGTCGGTAGATCAGACGAACGGTTCATTAGGTCAACTAAAGCAGTCACAGAAATTTTGAGAAGCAATAGAGCACATTTGAGGGCGCCAGTGCCCGGTAAACGAGTTTTGGACAAAAATCGGGTAATCCTTAAAAATAGATGAATACTTTATTAAGGGTTGTATATCGAATACGGTAACTCATTAATGACCCATGACACGTGGTATACAAACTGGGAGGATAAGAAACATGACCTGGTAAGTCTTCTCAAACGTTAACCTTACAGAATCAACCCGACCCGAATCCCGAAATTGACTCGAACTACCGCACGCGAATGACACTCGAACCCTGAAGTGACCCGACTTGGTCCGAAAGTGACCCAAGCTTTCATGACACGTAACATACCCGGTCTGAAATGACCCGACCAAAACCACTCTAATTGACTCGACAAAACTTAACTCTAATTGTTCCAAAAGACTTGAACGTCTTTTTTTAATAGTATTAGTGATTGGCCCGAAAATGACTCGATCCGAAACAACCCGATCCAGTTGCCCCGAAACAGACCCTAGCAACAAACCCAAAACTCGAAATGGCCTGACCTGACCTACTATCCCGAAATTTTGCCACACTTGACCCGACCCAACCCAAACCCGACCCAATTAAACAGTTTGCCAAGTCGGGTTGTATTACTGAGTATATATATATATATATATATATATATATATATATATATATATATATATATATATATATATATATATTTCCGTCTTAAGGTTAAAACAGATATGGATGCCTATAAATAGTCATTTCCTTTTGCAAATCCAAACAAAGAAAGCCAAACACCAAAACAAACAAACATGAGCTATAACAAATGCATATTGCTAATCTCTTTAACCATGGCAATAGCAGCCATAGCTCAACCCGAAACCTTCGATTACAACGAAAACGATCTACAATCCGACGAGAGTCTATGGAACTTATACGAGAAATGGTGCAACCACCACAAAGTATCGAGAAACGTGGACGACAAAGAAACCCGATTCATTGTCTTCAAAGAGAACGCTAAATTCGTCCATAAAACCAACCAAATGAACAAGAGTTACACGCTCGAATTGAACAAATTTGGTGACATGAATGTAAATGAAATAAATGGTGTATTTAATAGGTCAAATATCGAATACAAAAATAGTAGAAAGCTTGAAGACATTAGTGTAGCTTCTACTAATAACAGAAATGGAAAATTTATGTATGCAAATGTTAAGAAAGTTCCGAAATCTGTTGATTGGAGGAAGAAGGGTGCTGTTACTTCTGTTAAAAACCAACTAACCGGATGTCCAGGTAGGTATTTCTTCGGTTTTTTTTGGCGATCAATCTCTAGAGGTGGCAATCAGGTCACTCAGGTCGGGTCAAAGTGAGTCGGGTTATATTAGGTTCAGATTAAGTCGGGTCGGTGACGGATGATAAGTCGGGTCGGTGACGGATGATAAGTCGGGTTAGTGTCGGTTCAGGTTATCGGCATATATTTTATATTATATATTTAGTTTTAGATGGTAATTTTATGTTTTAAATAATGGGTATGTGTTTTAATTGTAGGTTTATGTGAAAATAATTAAGATGAGTGTCACTTTGGTGTTAAGACAATATATTATCGGGTCATCATTGTGGAAAATATCGGTCACGGGCCGGGTTGGGTCGGTTCGGTTCAGGTTGGGTTTGGGTTGGAAAAAATAAGACTGCTATCGATTATCGGGTTTGTTCGAACGGCTCAGTTCAGTTTCGGTTCACCCAATTAGGCAGGTTCTTTCTAGCTTAATTTCAGCTCATTTCAATTTTGCTTGACTATACTCCGTTAAGTTTTATTTACGTTCAATTAATTATGTCCGGTTAATCTCTTCATAAAATTAACGTTTAATTCAACTAAACTCACTTCACCTCAATTTCACTCAATTTAGTTCAATTAAACTCTACTCCAACTAATTCAATTCAACTCGTTTCAACCGAAAAGAACATGGCTTAAATGGATTGAATTGGGTCACCGAGCCGTCGGGCGGGTGGGTTCGGATTCCTCAGGGGGCGGGTCAACTTTTGCGAGCTCTAGATCCTACCCTTGTTGTTTCCCCACTTGACTCATTAATCGAGTCTCAAATATAGACCCACAAAATCAATTCCTTATTGTTTATCTTGAATGGTGTCTGAGTCGTTTGTTTACCTTTCCGTTCAAGTAATTGTTATATCTCTTTGTATGTATAATTAGGGAGCGTATGGGCATTCTCAGCAGCAGCAGCGATAGAGGGAATCAATCAAATTAAAACAGGGAAGCTAGTATCGGTGTCCGAGCAACAACTTCTCGACTGTGTTACAGACAATTTAGGGTGCGGTGGTGGCTTCGTGTACCCGGCTTTTCACTACGTGAACCAACATGGTATCACCACCGATGAACTCTACCCTTACAATGCCACGACAAACGAATGCGACCTAGCAAAAGTAACTATACTTTCTCTATTTCGTTACAATCTAAGGTAAATAAATGATTGAGACGTAAAAAAACTCGCAGTATGTCTGTATGTAACTCGTGGGAATATGATGTTGCAGTTGAACTCTACAAAAGTGTCAATTGATGGGCACGAGCGTGTTCCAAGCAAGGACGAAGGCGCTTTGCTTAAAGCCGTTGCAAACCAACCTGTGTCCGTACTTCTTGAGTTTCAGGATTTTGAAATGAGGTTCTATCGAAAGGTATTTTCAAAGCAAACGTTCATAAAATGGTACTAAATTTCAGTATTAATGTACTCCGTAACAATTTTAATCTTAAGGTGAATAATTCTACCAGCAACTTAATTAATGATTAATATAGGGCGTGATCAACTCAAGTGGTAGAGGCACCGTTGAGACTACTGCCACGGTGGTGGGCTATGGAGTTTCGGAAACTGGGGAGAAGTATTGGATCGTCAAGTTCGCAATGGGTTCGGCTTGGGGTGAGGATGGTTACATGAGGATACGACGTGACGTCCAGTCTGCAAAAGGGGCTTGTGGCATTGCAGGATTTCCATCGTATCCGATCATCCATTCTAAGATAGATCTTTCGCTAACTACTCATGGCGGAAATTAGATAAACCGTACATTTAACTATGATGATATCGACATTCAGTACCATCAACTGACACCGTATTATTTTCCAACATCGAGTGAAACCAACTTTTTATTTCTAGTTTATCTTAGTAATAGAGGAACTGAGGAAGTATCCTCTTTTGTAAAATTTCCTTCTGTATTTGATGTGATTGTCTGATTAAGACAACTGGTACTTGGTTTATTGCGGTCTGTATTTGATCGATATATGGCCTATGACGAGCGATGTTACTTTGAGTCGGTTTGAAGGGTCGGACACATGTAGATACCCAAGTATTGGACATAGCTATTTTATGAAAAAAGTTCAAATTTTTGGTCTAAAATGAAGTGAACGAGTATCATACCAATTACCAATCTCCGAGGATCAAGTGTCAAACACGGATACAGGAGGTCATATGAAGTGTCGAAGTAACATAGATGACGAGCAGTCGCGTAACCACACCAGCTGTTTATTTATGAAATTTAAACAAACAAGCCTCAGTAGTAAGACACAACGTCTCGAATCTGAGCATTATTAGAACACAGTGAACTACAATACTAGCATTAGTTGAGCGACAAACGGCCTTGAAGCTGACCGTCTCGAATCTGGGCAGCAATGTCCTGCACCAGGACCATGAGGAATGAAAACAGCCGACTTAGAGGTTGTTCCAGGGACATGGTCCGAGAAGTTTAGGACACTGTCCCTTCGCCCGTCCACTATGGCTTGTCGCTGCCTCGCTATTCCGAGTCCATGGAGGAACTTGGACTCTGCCTCTCTTTCTGCCTGTGATGCTCAGACTCTTAACTTAACCCTGTGGATCAGGTGCACGACCGGGACGCAGATTATCCCTTGTCTGATCCTTCTATGAGAAATAATATCCTTTGTGAGAGTGGTTTGTCCTTACACTTTGTTTTAAACCACCCCATTATATCAAGAGTAATCATAAAGCTGTAAATAATCTTCAAAGAATCAATTTTTTCAGAAAAAATAAGAATTAGATCAAATTTAAATTTGATTACTCGTATCCAAGACCTTGTTTTTGCGATTCCAAGGATCCAAGTGTCGGGTCCTCATATCTGTGTCCGAACATCAGAGTAGCGCTCCATGGCAAAAAAAAAACACGGTGGAGAGGTGTTAATCCCACGACCATTGTAAGCAGGAAAAAGAACACGTTAAACCGCTGAGCCCATGGCTCATGCCCATTTAGTGCACTCACCGTCCGCAAAAGATATGCTTAACAAAGAAAGGTGAATTTCTGGTGTGAATCAACTAAAACAGATAAATGACCAAACTCAGTACTAAATTGAAGGCCAGGGAGGTAACTCGAGCTATAAAATTAATGGAGAAAAGAATTCACATAAGCTTCACTAGATCACCAAAAAGACGAGAAAATATATGACTGTTAACAAGTTAACAACACCAGAGCATTAATCCTGGCGTAGGCTGACATAAATCCTCGTCCTTTAGAACCGTCCACGGACATCACACAACACTAAATGCGAAAATATAGAAAAGGAAAAGTGAAGAACACAAAGGAGTCGAACATAATACCAAAGAAAACATACGACTATTTATATGCTGCTAGTAATTATTATGTACTGGGTATATACCTGAATCCTTGACAAGCTTCTGGTTTACCACTCATGTAACCTCAAGAAAACCATATGCGGTAGCTCTTACAGTGGGAAGTGTCTTGCAAAAAGTCAGTGTGTAATACATTAAAAAAAAGCAGCAATAAAATCGGGAAGACAAAATACTTGTAATAAAGATCATTGAGGTAAAGCATTCACCAGTTTTGGAATGTACAAATGGAGAGAAGAATTTACATGCGCTTCATTCGATCACCACCGGTTAGGTAGGCTAATCAACGAATACAAATTCATACTTGATTTAAGAAAAACAAAAACTATAGAACTAAAAAAACTGAACCATGTAGCAAGAAGAGAACTGCTACATCACACCTTACACATTCCTACTGGTCTGGTAGCCGAACAACTAATACAGTTCAAGCCTCTGCTTCTCGGACATGGGTTGGTGTGGGCAGAGGGTAGCAAGTTGCTGACAATTTTCTGCAATCGAACCCGCCCAATTGCGACCAACAAGTTGACTAACATCTGTAACATCACATGACAAAATGATCGTGAAATAAATCCTTGTCCATATAAACTCAATCACAAGATTGTGGTATTTGCTAATAATAGCAAATAAATCCCCACCATCATATGTGCACATGCTAGGAGTTTGATAGAGTAAGCCTTCACTCCTATAATTTGTCTTGAGATAATCGCCCCGCATCTGTATAAAGCACAAAGGCAGTGAAAGTAACAGAGCCCAGAAACAGTAATCCATAACCCATTTAAAACAATTAGATAACAGAACTGTTATGCATCTTGTTAACCTCCAACGAAGCGACATCGAATTCTCTTGCTCTGAAACTGATCAGGCATCTGTTGTCCATCAGAAATCTGTTATACAAGACAAGACAACAATGAACTGAACCAAGAAAGAGTAATGCATATAGCATACTTCCCCTTCAAAAACATCCACAAAAGAATGGTCACCCATCTACAAAACTCCTCGATACCAAGCTCTTTCAATGTCCATCTGCCATTGCCTATCACCAACAGCCATAGTTCACAGAAATATTATATAAGAGAGCCCACTATGACCCTTGTAAAGCAATAAGTGGTATGCCCTCATCTTAAAACCACCTTATCAGTAGCAGAAGTGGACATGAAGTCCTTCACGCTAGGAAGAGGAACCTCCTGAAACCACCGATGGTTAAGGGCTTCTTCTGCAGTAATTCTCTGCGAGCCAAAACAACAAAAGAATCCTTGAATGAGAGATGGGTAAGTATGAATGAAATGTAAAAATCGTATACTTGAAATAAACAGGACCACAAAAAGTAACAAAGACACACCTTCTCTGGTTCGTATGTTAACAATCTGCTAAGCAAGTCAAGACCCGCGTCAGAGAGCACAGGAGAGCCAGTGAAGAGAGCACGAGGGAATTGCTTATGCAATTGGTTATGCCTGAAAACAGCAATCAGTTAAAATGATTAGCAAAATATTAACCAGGAATAATATTATACATAATGGAAGGTATACAGCTTTGTGCCGGATAAATCACTTACGGTTGGTGAACATATTTAAGTTTAGAACCAGGTAACTTTCCGTAGCTTGGCCAAGTGTTGGCATTTGGAGTTCCAAGCATCTTGAATATCTGCAAATAAAATCACCAACTAAACACATTAACTTAAGAACCAAGCAGAATAGAAAAATTAAATTTCGCCAAGGCGAGAATAAGTACCTTGTTTATTTGCTCAGCCTCTGTTTTCCCATCAAATAATGGTTTGTTGGTTAATAGCTCGGCCATTATGCATCCCACAGACCACATATCCACAGCAGTAGAATATTCTTTGGCTCCAAGCAGAAGTTCAGGAGCCCTACAAAAGTGTAAAAACACCATTAACTTACTTAACAGCTGCAAAATGTAGCAGTCATTAAATGATTTTAACATATACAGTAAAAAAACAAGGTAATCAACAAGTTCTGCAGCTCACCTATACCAAAGAGTGACAACAAGAGAAGTATAAGGCTTCAAAGGGCTACCATACTGACGCGCCATCCCAAAATCGCATATTTTCAGGTCACCCTTATCATTCACCAAAAGATTTGATGTCTTTAGATCTCGGTGAAGAATCCAATTGTCATGCAGGTATTTAACACCTTCCAAAAGCTGAAGCATCAAACCTTTTACTTGACTCTGACTAAAACATTGTTTTCTCGATTTCATCAGAGCCTTAAGATCATGCTCTACATAATCCATCACCATAAAAATGTTATCAAAACCATTACGAACACTATCATCAACAACTACTTCTCTAACATTAACAATAGACGGATGATTCAAGGCCAAAAGCGTATTAATTTCTCTCAAAAAGTAAATAGGAAACCCTTCCCCATTATCTTTATCCATCTTAAGCTTCTTCAAGGCCACTATTTCGCCATTCTCCTTGTCCCGCGCTTTGTGCACAATACCATAACTTCCCTCACTTATCCTTCCAAGCCTCTCATAATCAAACACACTCCGACATCCCAACAGCATGTTTCTCCTCCCACACGCAATACCTCCATTCTCACTATCAGAGTCCAACTCACTCACAATTTCATCCTCTCCATTATCGAGGTCCATATAATCCTCATCCTCAGACTCATACTCGGTACCACTTCCAACACGTCGCTCGCCAGACCCACTAGACAGATTCCCTGAACCATCCGACACATCCCTTTGCGTAAGCTCACTCTCAGGGCTAGAACTCCTCCTCTTAGCCACCACTAAACCATCATCCACATCCACATCCACAGCCCAACGAGAAGTCGAAATATGATGAGCACGCGTAAAGTCTTCCTCATCAAGCTGCCCCGGTTCCCTATCATCTTCCACAGTCAACGAAGACCTTCCTCCAACATCATCCTCATCATCCCACAAACCAGGCGATAATTTCCTCTTCTTTTGAAGAGGACTACCCACATCAAATTCCATAACATCTTCTGACCTAATTTTACCTCCAAATCCAAAATCCCCCTTTCCCTCGACCGATCCCCTTTTGGAAACACGAGCCAAAACTACTTCCCCTGTCAAACTAACTTTCGAAGCAGCCATAATATCAACAACAATCACAAGAAAAAAATCCGCTGAATCAATCACAAGTCACAGAACCAACGAAACCAAACCCTAATTCACAAATTTTTCAATTTTTCCTTCCGAAACAATCAAATCTAACGATAATATATGATTTTACACAGAATCAGATCAAAACAATGTCAAAATTGACGAATCAATACCAAACCCTAGAACTATCCTTCAATTTAAAAATTTGTTTTGATTTTTCTGGAAACAAAATCAAAATCAAGAGCCGAAATTCTTACCGGAATAGATAAATTGAGAAATTGAGATCTGAGAAAACGTAGAGATTTCTGGGGAATGGAATTTGTGGAGGAAGAATTGGGGGAAAAGATAAAGAAGGAAAAGTCTTGGACGGCAAGTATATAGCGAATAATAGAGAAATATTAGGGGGTTTATTATAATCCGTTTTTCTAACCTGTGCCGTAAATATACACGTTAATAAATCGAATATAAAAACCGTATTACCATAATTTATGAAGCGCGTAAGAAGATATCAAGTGAATCCGCAAATTAGTGCAAATTTGGCAAAATATCTTCCAACCTTTAAATTTATTTCCTTTGTATAAATATTACGTTCTGATTTATTTCGTAAATAATAATTTTAGGTAAACGATTACGTTTATGACGTTAACTTATATATTACTCCATATATTAAAAATTTAAAATATAATATAAATGTCGATCTATAAGAATTATTAAATAACAATTTATGAGTAATAATCAATATTACAGTAAATAATACATATTTATAATAAATACTAACATATTCCAACCAATTATAACAATGACAATAAATTAAAATAACAATAACGTCAAAACAAAATACTTACATAGTCTGATATTACAAAAGTCGTAAATCGTAATCAGTTTTAGCACCTGGCTTGAAATTTCATTAGCAAAAGTATATTCGAATTATTAATAAAACTATTTAAAGTAACAATATTATTAAAATTTAAAATAAGCCCGTGCATTTTTACACAGGTGCAATGGTGGCTTCAAGTACCCGGCTTTTCACTACGTGAAGCACCGTGGCATCACCACCGAGGAACACTACCCTTACAATGCTAGGACAAAATGAATTCGACTGGAGGGGGTGGGATTCGAACCCATCACATGGTTCTGATACCATATCAAGAAACCGACTCAATTAAGTCGATGGTTAGAGTTTATTGATTTGTTTTATATTCTAACATTGTATCCGTAATTCTTGAGTTCCACGATTTTGAAATGAGATTCTATCAAAAAGTATTTTCAAAGCAAACGTCCATAAAACGGTTTTAAACAAGAGAAAACTTAGTGATACTGAATTTCAGTATTAATATACTCCGTGACAATTTTAAGCTTAAGACGAACAAGGTATTTTTCTCGCTAGTAGCTAGCCAACCTCTCGACTCTCGAGTACAACCGATACTTGGTTTATTCCGGTCTGTACTTGATCGATATAAGGCCTATAACGAGCAGTCGCGTAACCACACCAACTCTTTACGAAACTTAAACAAACACGTCTCGAATCTGACATTATTAGAACACAGTGAACTAAAATACTAGCATTAGTTGAGGGACAAATGGCCTTGAAGCTGACCGTCTCGAATCTGAGCAGCAATGTCCTTAACAGCACCAGGACCATGAGGGATGAAAACAGCAGACGACTTAGACGAAGCACCGATTTCTTTCATAGTATCGAAGTACTGAGTCACTAGAACCATGTCCATGACATCCTTAGAGGTTGTTCCCGGGACATGGTCCGAGAAGTTTAGGACACTGTCCCTTAACCCGTCCACTATGGCTTGTCGCTGCCTCGCTATTCCGAGTCCATGGAGGAACTTGGACTCTGCCTCTCCTTCTGCTTTCTTTATCTGAAGTATCTTTTCCGCTTCTGCCTTGTCGTTTGTCGCTACCCTCAGTCGCGCAGCTACATTTCAGAATGCAAATGGTCAGTTTACGGCTAGGTAGCACCACAACGGACACAGACACGGGACACGGCATGCCTTGAAATTTAGGACACGTACGGGACACGGCATTTAAATTTAATAAAATATACATTTTATAGTTATAAATTTTTGATTTTATTTTTGTAAAAGTATTTGATATTAATTTTAAATAAGTGAATGGAAAACTTGCCCTTGATAATAAATTTATTTTCATTCCTCGTCCGAATCAATATTCTAATTGATCTCTTTCGATAACGCATTTCTCATCTCAAGAACATCATTCACCGCAAATGATAACCAAATATCGTGGACACGCGACGGACACTGCTCAAATACCATGGACACGCGTCGGACACGTGCCCAAATAAATGTTGGAAGTTAGACCCGGCTGTTTAGGTGTTGGACACGTTTCGGCGTGTATCCGTGGAATGTCGGTGTCGGACACGGTACGGCTCATTAGGAGAAATGTCCGTGCTACCTAGGTTTACGGTTACAGGGTACAGGGTACAGGGTACAGAAAGCGTAACAGGGAACACAAACAGAAGTGCAGAACAGACCTGCATTAATCTCATTCATGGCTTTCTTGACATTTGCATCAGGTTCGATGTCGACAATCAGAGTTCCAACAATTTCATAACCGTAAGCAGACATCGCCTACATGTACAGCCGGAAAGTATAGAGTATTCAGTGTTCTGAAACAAAATTACCGGTGTACAGATGAATCTCGGGAAGACGGGAATGTACCTTTTCGAGCTCTTGTTCTACAGTTTTTGCAATGATATTCTTCTGTTCAAAAATAGCATCAAGTTCCATCTTAGGCACACTTGCACGGAGAACTATCAACACAAAGTTCGTCAGACAAAAAAAAACATCAGTA
The DNA here is from genome assembly GCA_029255685.2 of Silene conica. Classification (NCBI taxonomy): domain Eukaryota; kingdom Viridiplantae; phylum Streptophyta; class Magnoliopsida; order Caryophyllales; family Caryophyllaceae; genus Silene; species Silene conica. Next base: position 98,799,319 of record CM055312.2, read on the forward strand.
CCCGTGTCTGCAACTCTGCAATTATCGACCCAATTGCATTATCGATCAGTCAGCCAGACCAATGGCGGATTTATAGGGGGTGATGGGTTGAACCCTCACCCGCATTAATCAGGAAAAACAATTGTACATATTTATCTGTCTGCCAATATTTCATCAAAGTTTAATGGCTCATTGGTAGAAATATTCACTCACCATCCTAGCGACCTAGGATCACATTTTTGACGGGAAGTCTGTTACAAACATTGATTCACCTTGACCAGGGTCTGGGTCAAAGCAAGTCAATATTTGCTACGGACGTTGACTGAACTTGAACTTGACCACGGTAAGTGAATTTTTTGCGACGGAAATCAATCGCAAAGGTTAACTAAATTTTTTAGTGGCGGTCCAAAAAAAAATTCCGTCAATTTTAGATGCAACGGATATTCTGTCGCAAAAGTCCTTTGCGACGGAATTTCCGTCCCAAACCTTCCCGGCATTTGACATTTTGTTCGCGGGATTGGAAAATTATCCGCCATAGCAAATTCCAGAGTAAAAAACAATTTTGTTACAAATTCCGTCGCAAACAATAATTTCCGACGTCAATTGTGTCCGTCGCAACAACGTTGTTTTTTAGTAGTGTAATCACCCCTATTTTACACATCCTAGATTCACCACCGAGCCAGACACGCTGCAGCAAAGAAAAATGCTAATCGTAGTTCATACCGTCGAACACATAAGCTTGGATCTGTTCTTTGGTGTTGCTGAGCTTGTAGAAAGCATCCTGCGCGTTTTCGGCCAATGCTCGGAACTGAACAGATGCAACCACTGTCACAAACACATTGTCCTGCACAAAAAACAGCAAACATCAGATCATTACAGTCTTCTTTTACTATTCTACTCGGCGACTGTAAGAGGGATTAGAATTTAGAGGTGGCAATCGGGTCACTCGGGTCGGTTACGGGTCGGGTCAAAGCGGGTCGAGTCATATCGGGTTCAGGTTTTGTCGGGTCATTGGCGGGTTCGGGTCGGTTCGGTTCATCTTCGGGTCGGGTCATCAATAGGTGACAATTCGGGTCGGGTCATTAACGGGTCAGTGTTGCGTCATTTATTGGCATATATTTTATCTTATATGTTATATTATATATTTAGTTTTAGATGGTAATTTTAAGTTTAAATAATGGGTAAATGTATTAATGAAAGTTTAAGTGAAAATAATTAAGATGAATGTCAATTTGCTGTCATTTAAATTTTAAACCATTATTAACTCAGTTCTTTATCGGGTCATCTATAGGGTTGAGAAAGTATCGGGTCACGGGCCGGGTCGGGTTCGGATTGGACAAAATAAGGCTACTATCGGATATCGAGTCGGTTCGGTTGGGTCAGATCGGTTTCAGTTCACCCAATTCCCGGGTTGTATAGAATCGGGTTTCGAGCAGGTCGGGTCGGGTTTATCGGGTCGGGTTGCTTTTGTTGGCTCTAGATTAGATGTAGGCAGTCTGACTCGTGTAAGAGTACCTTGGTTTTGGTCTCGCAACGGACGTCAATCTTATGAACACGTAACGAAAGAAGGCCTTTAACTTGGGTTCCTACGCACCACGGCACACAATGGCAACCGGGCTCAAGCACCCCGTCATACCGGCCGAATTGTTCTTTGATCGCCACGGTTGATTGAGATACTTGAAAACATCCTAATGCTTGTCCCATTTTTGCTTCTACCTAAGCTTTTCAATCACAAAAACATGATTATTTTCGTATCAATTATGTTCGATTTTCTTATAGTCGGATTTTACGTGATAATGTAGATAATTGCGAATGTGTGACAAGGTGGTACTGAAACTAAATACTTTATGTAATTATGAGTTTATGAATATTACCTTTGAGGGAATTGTTAGAAGAGAAACAAAGGCAAAATGTGAAGAAATAAAATGGTCTAATAACAAGCTATATAAAGAGGAGTATTATGAGTTGTGTGACCTCGAGTCGATATGATTAGACCTGTCAAACGGGTCATTGTTAATTTGTTTGAATTCGTGTCTTTGAATGTGGGTCGGGTCAATTATAAATCGGTTTAATTCAATGATGGTTAAAGAGCACTTTTATCCATTTATGGACTATACCACCAGTTGTACCCGTTGTACGGTTTAGAATCTGGGCTTTTATACATTAAAAATATAAATTAGCTCGGAAAAAATATGCATAAACTTGAATACTTAAACCTTAATTGTACAATGCTTATATACAATTGAATGTATAATATTATTCGAACGACTTTATTTCCAAAAAAGGAAAAAAAATGACATATTATTAGGGAAAAAAATGAGAGGAAATAAAATGCTACTCCCTCTGTCCCAGTGATATGTTTACACTTCCTTTATTTTTCTCTCACAAAATAAAGGAAGTGTAAACATTCCACTGGGATAGAGGGAGTATATAAAGAGGAGTGTTATGAGTTGTGAGACTCCGAATCGATATGATTAGACTTATCAAACGGGTCACGTTAATTTGTTTGAATTTATGCATTTGAATATGGGTCGGGTCAATTATAAACGGGTCTAATTCAATGATGATGAAAGAGCAAACTTTATCAATTTATGGAACATACCATCAGTTATACCAGTTGTACGGTGTAGAATCTGAGCTTTTATATATTAAAAATATGAATTTTGAATTAGCTCGAAAAAATATGCATAAACTCGAATACTTGTACCTTAAAATTGGGTTTTACTATAAGAGGTTGGGTTGCTTAATTAGTAATTGGTAATCACTTTCATGCATTTATCATCACTAATTCACTACCTTCACATAATTTCTATGTTAAGAATGTAAGTGTTGATAGTGGTTAGTGATGCTCAAATGCATGTACATGTAATCGTAACTTACTTTCTAAAGCGAAATTACTGCTTTCTCCGTCTCGGTCAATAATTTACGTTTGTTTTATTTTCTTCTTACAAAATAAAGTAAATTTAAATTATTTATTGGGACAAGGGATTAATTATAATGATCACCAAACAACCATGCGTTTTACTAAGATGAGGCCATTCATATTGTTCGGAATTTATTATATATTTAAACTGTATTTAAAGGGACGTGTTGGAATATACGGTAATTATAACGAATTTTCATTCAAAGACAATTGCATGTCTATAATTATGAAATATAGTATTTGCATGTATGCAACCTTACCTTTAAACCACTCAGAGACGGTTTTAACATCTCGAATATATGGTAACATACTAGCATTTAGGATTATTCATGCAAATTTTCCAAACATGTGAAAGTATATGGCCAATGGTACTTACTTATAAATTGAACACTCCTTAGTGGCAAATTCTTATATCAGACGTTATGTCGTTATTTTCCATCTGAAATAAGACGGAAAATATTTTACGATAAAATGTTACTGTTATTTTCAGGATAAAAAATGATAACTTTAGTTATAACATTTTGTCAATAAATGATCATATTCTATTAAAAAAATAATGACATCTAATCCGTAATTCTTCAAAACGGTATAAAACAAGACTTATTGCTCCTTAATAACCCAGTGAATTTCTGAGTGTGGTAGGTAAACAATGTTTTCAGCATTGATTTTTTTGGTTTATTATTAGTCCATTATTAATAAAGTAAAATAAAATAAAATAAAAGGAAAAAAGGGACTATACAATTTTGTGTTTAAAATAGTTAATAGATTAAAATGCCTAAAAAAGGAGTTTTTTCTTGCGTAAATGCATGCCATACTTATTAATTGAATAACCTATAGTACCGCGTTACAAGAGTTTTGTTATTATTCTACGAGTATTAATCAATAATCTTGAGTAAAACCGTCTTACATGTGAAAAATAAGTTGTCGAACAAGTTGTCGAAGTAAATATTTCTTCATTATTCTGTTATATATAGGATTTTTGAAACGTAACGCGAACGAAATTAAAGCAATTCGCAAATCGTCTCATTGTTATTACAAGGAAAGAGTTGCGTACGATCAACACCTTGCCATATAATCTCAATGGTTTACATTTAGATTATTATTCAGCGTACATAGCAATCTGAATAATTGAAAACAAGTGTTAGTGCAGAATAATATTGATGATGGTACGGTACGTACGATAAATATGTTAGATGATTTAAGTATAATTATCGGTTCGTTTTTGCTTAATTAAGATTGTTTTGGATGTGTAAGTATAAAATAAGTTCGGAAAGTACGAAGTGTACGCTTATTAAATTATGTACGGAATTACGGTATTGTTATTGGACGAATAACTATGACAAGGGTCTCGCAATGCGGAAATTGGGTTTTTCTAATATGTGCCCTAAGGGCACATGATAAGAAGTCAATAAAGGAAAGATTTTCAAGATTATTTCACTTATTATGGTAAATATGAGTTTTAACTCTAATTTATCCTGATATATTCTCAACAATATTTCCTTACTTAGTTTCTTATCATGTGCCCTTAGGGCACATGTTAGAAAATCCGTAATAATTTATTGCGGAATCTTGAAAGAATGCAATTAAACAGAAATCCAAGAGTTGGCTTGTTTGGCAAATTTGTTTCTCTAATCTTACCTGCATATATAAATATGAATGAAAGTTTATGAATTTTTTACCGAAAAAACTTCATCACATTACTTCTCTGTTTTTGTGCCAAAAACCAGAGAGACACCGTCTTATCTCAATAGAAATTTCGGAGTAATCCAGACACTAACTAAGGGTCGAAATATTTTATTAGGAAAGCGAAGACGATTTGGGATGGTTTAGCAATTGTCAGTCCCGATTCCGTGCGTATCAGTATCTAACAAAATATCGTAGGTAGCCGATTGTAAATTGTAATAACCTTGTGGCTCATTTGAGTAGGAAAAAAAATACCCGAAAAATTGCAGAATATATTCTATAAAATAATAGAGTATATGGTGCATATATGCTTGCTCATCTATAAATAAGATGGACTCATTTTGGTATAATTACATAATAAATTGATAATTTCTTGAATTATTGCCTAGTAATTATTGTTAATTAATTAATTAGCAAAGAAAATGGCTAAAATTCAAATGTTAGAAGGGGAATTAGAGGTCAATTGCTCAGCTGAAAAAGTCTTTAATTTAAGAACAATGCATTTCGACATTCCTAAGCTTTGTCCTACAAAAATTCCTAGTGTTGTTGCCCACCGTGGCGACGGCCTAAGCGTCGGGAGTACCTCGAGATTCGACATCATCATCGGTATAGTTTCTCATTTACCTTTGAGCATTGTTTCGTGTTATTTAGTAAGTTTTCTGTAAGATCGTTTGATGGTTCACTTTGGCGTACTATTATGTCGCATATATATGGTGAGCTGTTCGTAAATAAGGTTAAACTTTTATGCAAACGTTAGCTAATTTAGCTGGTGAAATGATTTTAGGGATGATCTTGGAAAATTGTATTACACGAAACTGATTGACAAAAAAACCACACCGAATTATTGATTCTGTTTTTCTAATAGAATAATTCAAGTCTTATTAGTGTCTGTGGGTGAAATCGAATTTTCTATTGAGATCAAACGGTACAAAAATTAGGGAAGTAATAGTAGAAGTATTTTGTGTAAAATGTTATCATTTCTTAGATGTAAAGATGAAACTGTCGAGTGTCTTTTCCATCTAATCTTTTGCATATTTATATATGCAAGAAGGCACTGAATTTGCGAAAGCGGCAAGTATGTACTGGAAACAACGTGCTAAGGTTAATTGGGATATTGATGGCGATTCGGGTACGAAATACTTTTTTAATTGGGTTAAAGGGAGAGCAGGCCGAAATTATATTCATGGTGTTAAGATTGGCTCGGGGGTTTGGACTTTTGATAAACGTTTGGTGGCTGAGTCGTTTAGGAATCATTTTATGTCCATTTTTTGTCCATATAATGATGTCTCTGGAGGAGAGGAGGTTACCTCCGGTGGTTTGTTTGAGGATACTTCTCTTTTCTCAATGATTACGAATAAGGTTAGTCCGGACGATGTGGATTTGTTAAATAAGCGGTTCACTGAACAAGAGGTTAGACGTGCTGTTTTCCAGTTAGGAGCTCTTAAGTCACCGGATCCAAATGGTTTTCCGGCTATTTTCTTTCACAAGTTCTGGCATACGATCAAACAGGATGTGACTAATGTTGTTCTTGATGTTCTGAATTGTGGGGTCTCTCCGGGTGTTTTTAACCGCACTTTCATTACTTTGATCCCTAAGAATGACAGCCCTGAGAAAGTGGAGGATTATAGACCGATCAGCCTTTGCAATGTCATTATGAAGGTTATTACTAAGTGTATCACCAATAGGATTAACCACGTTATGAGGTATCTGATCAGTCCTTTTCAAAATGCTTTTATTAAAGGGAGACAGATCACGGATAATGTCATTCTGGTTCATGAGCTTTTTCATAATATTAATAATCATAAAGTGGGGAGCTACGGAAAGTTTGCTTTTAAAGCAGACATGAGCAAAGCTTATGACATAATTAAGTGGCCTTTTTTGGAGAATACGCTTGTGGCCTTTGGTTTCCCTGAGAGGATGGTTCAGTTAATCATGAACTGTGTATATACCGTTAAGTATGAAGTCCTCTTTAATGGAACACCTTTGGAAAGTTTCAGCCCACAGCAAGGTGTTCGTCAAGGTGATCCCCTGTCACCTTTTTTGTTTATTCTTTGCATGGAAGTTCTTTCCCATAACCTTTCAAGAGCTGCGGAGGATGGTATTATTTCTGGTATCAAATTGTCTCCAAGTGCCCCCCCTTTGTCGCATCTTTTCTTTGCTGATGATTCCATCTTCTTTTTAAAGGACAGAGGGAATTCTTTTGCCTGTCTGAAGAGGATTTTGAATCGCTTTTGTCTTCTGTCGGGCCAATCCTTGAATGAGAAAAAGTCGGGTATTATTTTTAGTCCGAATTTTACTTTGGCTAGAATGAGGATTGGTCTCAATACGCTTAGAATTAAAAATAATAAGGGTATTGGGAAGTATCTTGGCATTGAAACTGATTTTGCAAAGTCTAAAAGGGAGTTTTTTGGTGAACTGTTGGATAAAGTCAAGAAACGTCTTGCATCTTGGAATGGTCTCTTCCTGTCGGCTGCTGGTAGGTTAACTTTGATCTCCTCTGTTCTGTCCTCCTTATCAATTTACATTCTATCGGTATTTAAGATACCGGTAAGTGTGACAAAGAAAGTGGATGCTTTATTGTCACAATTCTGGTGGGCTGGGGTGAGGTCTAGGAAAACTATTCATTGGACGAGTAGGCTGTTTACTAGTCTCCCAAAATCGGAAGGCGGCCTGGGTATTAGAAATATTTCATGTATGAATAAAGCGTTACTTGGGAAAATTGCTAGGAAGATTATTAATGAGCGGGATTCCATTCTCAGTCGGGTGTTCTTTAACAAGTTTTTTAAACTTAATTCGTTACCTATGAAGGAAAATTTGAAGAAGGGTTACAATTGCTCATGGGGATGGCGGAGTATTCGTGTAGGATTTGATCTTGTCCTTCCTAATTTGGGTTGGAAATTTGGACCTGGTTCACGGTTAAATGTTTGGTCGGTTGGTTGGGTTAATGGAGAGGTTCCGCGCCAACTTAGATGTGATGGTTTTCCTACACCTCATCATGTGAGCTCACTAGTTATTGCAGATTTAATCACTAATAACAGGAGGTGGAATTCCGATCTTGTGGAGGCTATCTTCGAAGATGAGTGGGTTTTGAAAATTCTTGCTATACCAGTTTGCGATAGTAGCGAAAAATATTATGCTTTCTGGAAGCATGGTAAGGATGGTCTTTACTCGGTTAAATCGGGTTATGGGATTTGTTTTCAGGAGCTGTTTATCAAGAGTTCGACTGAGAAGGATAAATCGCGTTTGAATCTGGCTTCTAAAATGTTCTGTAAAAATATGTTGTGGAGTCTCGCGGGCCCAAATAAGTGGAAGACGTTCCTTTGGCGAATCCTGACTGGAGCCCTCTCAGTGGGCTCTGAATTTGATAAACGCAGTATGAATGTGGATAGTCACTGCCCGCTTTGCTCGAACCCTACAGAATTGGAATAGCTCGAGCACTTATTTCGTGATTGTATTTTTGCAAGGCGAATTTGGGCTTCTTCGCCATTGGGAATTAGAACTGAGCAGTCGGGTCATATTTCATTTGTGGGGTGGGTCATGAACTGGCTTTCTTTCTTCAAAAAGGAACCTGACGCTGAGGAGAAATCTATTCTTTTTATTGCCACTCTTTGGTCTATTTGGCGATGTAGGAATGATATTCTTTTTAAAGGTAAGTCCTTTGTGGGGAAGGAGATTTTCTCGTTTATTAATATTTTGGCCGAAAATGCTCGGGTTGCTGAAGATGCTTAAATTCAAACGAGAAATACTAGTGCTAATGATCTTGATGATGGCATTATGGAGGATCTTAAGAATTTCAAGCCTTGTCCTTTTATTGGTAGCAATGTTTCCTGTGGTACTTTCAGGGTTAAAGTGGATGCTGCTTGGAGTGAAAACCTGTCGGCTTCAGCTCGGTGGGTGGTTTACGATCCGGGAGGGGGGGTTGTGGCTAGTTTTGGGGAACCTTTTCTGGCTGAATCTGCTATTCAGGCTGAAACTTGGGCCATCAGAAGGGTGTTAAAGTGGGCCATTTATAGCGACATTAAACATGTTGATATCCTCTCTGACTGTCTGCAGAGTCTCATTCAGGTCTTTGGAGCGGCCAAACGTTTCCACTCAATCAAGGGTAGGGATGTCAATGGGGCGGGGCGGGTGCGGGGGAGGGTCAACCCGCGCCCGCCCCGCGAACTTTTAATGTGCACCCGCACCCGCCCCGCGACCCGCGGCGGGTTGAACCTTTCAAAACCGTCCCCGCCCCGCGGGGACCTGTTGACCCGCCTAACTCCTCAAGAAATGTAAATCGTGAATCTAAAATATTCTAATAGTACTACTTATACAAATAAGTTTTCACAAAATGTCTTAACATTCAATTAACAAGAGTCCGTTGAGCCATGGAATAGTTTTACATACAAATATACCACGAACACATGCACAAACAGCAGCCCAAATACGGAATACTGAGTAGTGAACTAGTGATTATTGCGTTATTGGACTACTGGTAGAAGTTACTTAGTTGTTTGGGGCTGATTGGACTACTGGGTAGGGGTTACTTATTTATTAAAAGTTTTTTTAATCTTTTAAGTTATATTATTTTTTATCTATCTATATATATATATATATATATATATATATATATATATATATATATATATATATATATATATATATATATATATATATATATATTACTATTAAATATTATTATTTATTAGGTGGGTATAAGCGGGGCGGGGACATGTGGGGCGGGGCGAGCGGGGTGGGTGTGGGGCGGGGTGGGTATGGGGTGGGTCTCATGTAATACCCGCACCCGCCCCGCGACCCGCGACGAATGATGCGTTTGAAAACCATCCCCGCCCCACGACCCACCAAATCATTACCCACACCCGCCCCACGTGGGGCGGGTGCGGGGCGAGACCCGCCAAGCCCCGCCCCATTGACATCCCTAATCAAGGGTCTTATTGAAGACATTGAAGCTCTCTCTTGTAGTTTTCATTGTTTAACTTTTAGTTTTATTCCTAGGCATCTGAACCAGATGGCTCATAATCTGGCGAAAAATGCATTGTCTGTAGGTTGAGTTTTTCACCACTGCTGTAAAAAAAAAAAAAAAGAAAAAAATAAATATATATATATATGGCCAGAATTCTTCCTTACGGAGTTTTTTTTTAAAAATTAATGACATAATTGGATTCGGCATGGAATTTTATGGCCAGAGAACATATTTCTTGGTCTAGAAAATAAATACTAGTGGCGGAAAAATGATTGATACGAAAAAATAGATAGTAGGTGCATGCAAATAAATAAAACGTATCTCACCTTGATTTCCGTCACTAGTATTTATTTTCTAGACCAAGAAATATGTTCTCTAGCTATAAAATGTCATGCCGAATCCAATTATGTCATTAATTTTTTTTTAAAAATTCCGTAAGGTATATATATATATATATATATATATATATATATATATATATATATATATATATATATATATATATATATATATATATATATATATATATATATATATATATATATGCAAGAAAGGGAAACAAGGGAATGAATTTTCGAACCATTACAACCGTTAAATATATATATATATATATATATATATATATATATATATATATATATATATATATATATGCAAGAAAGGGAAACAAGGGAATGAATTTTCGAACCATTACAACCGTTAAAATTTCTGATTCATTGCAACTAATGGAGTTTTCCGTCATAGTTATTCGAATGAAAATTATAGTATAACAGTTTTTCTAACGTGTATCCTAAGGGCACACATTAATAATTTAAGTGCGGAAAGATTACACCATATTTTCGTTAATTATGATAAAAATGACTTTCTACCCAAGAATCAGATGAGAATATGTTGTAAATATTTCCATATTTAGATTATTAACGTATTCCTTTAGGGCACACGTTAGAAAAACCGTATATATAATCCTGTAAATAACTAAGCAAGTATATAATTCGTACTTCCCGAACTTGCATTATATTGAAACAACCCTAATTACGCTAAATGAATCAATAATTACACTTAACCACCAACAAATGATACATGATACATATGATCTGGGTTCAAATCTCGCCAGCATCATTTTATTCTTCGTGTTAATATAGAAATGTCTTGCATGCCTTAATATTGTATAACTTGTTGTCTAACTTGTACAATCTAATAGATGGGAAACAAGAATACGTGGTTGAGAGAATTGAATCGATTGACCTGAATAACATGACGATACGTCGGACCATAATTGATGGAGAAATAATGAAGGATTACAAGACAATGAAGTTTCAAGTGCAATTAATTCCTAAGGGGAATGATGCTTGCTTAGTTAAGTGTTGTATTGAATATGAGAAGATGAACAAAAATGGACCCGAACCAATTAAGTTACTCAATTTTTCACTTGGTGCAACTAAGGACTTGGTTGCTCAACTCCCTAATCTTAATTAATCGTGACCAGGTACTCCCCCGAAATTCAGTTAAGAAAAAAGAGAAAAGAAGTGTCCGTTCAATTGGCCAGTTTAGATCGTCCCTTTAAGAAGCTGGTGTTTGTTGTCAACCCTTTTGTAATTTAATTCTTATCCTATTAATGTATTAGTAAAATCCGACTCTGAATGTCGGATATATTGGGTAGCTGTTGTAAGCTTTTCTTTATTGATGCAAAAACAAAACAAAAAAATTAATCGTGACCTATGATGTCCCGATGTCTCGCTTATAAGACGATAATATATACTCCCTCCTATTCTGAATAACTGTCACATTTGCCGTTTTCGTCTAGTCACGTAAATGTCACATATTCCATTTTGGGACATTGTTTATACTTATTTTATTCACTCTAACCCACAATAATACTCCACCTTACCCCACAACACTACTTATTTTAATCACCTTTACTCACAAAAATAATCAATAATACATTCCCTCTCTCCAATCTTCCCACCCAACACATTACTTTATATTAAACAAATGAATTCCTTAATTCTCGTACCCAACCCCAAATGTGACAGATATTCAGAATAGGAGGGAGTATGATAATATCTATTGTATAAATAAGTGATTATATCTATATACGGACTTTAATTTAATACGTAATTACCTCACTTTATCCTGTATGATACTGTAACAAATTATTGAGCTAAATTGTGAGTGTAATGTTATAATTAATCTTCGATATTAGTTATTTATTTTCCTTTTTTTTTAAGTATTATTATGATTTTTATGTCTTCTAAATTAGTGAAGATAATAATCTATAATTAATTAGTCTTGAATTAAATAGTATGCATGATTGGATGTAGTTGTAAACTTGTAATGTTGGATGTTTGTATTACATGAGATATAAAGATAACACCAAATAAATGAACCAAAGAGACGTGACAACATACCAAGACTATAGTACATACTTGGCATTCATATCCATGCCACCGTTTTCTTCATTTACAAACAAGAATAAGAATACAAATTCCATCTCGGTCAACTGTTATCCGTTGATTTTGACATAAAACCAAGAAAAATAAAGAGCGATTAATTATTAAATGTCAAGTGGAATAAATCGAGTGTAATTGATTAAATTACTCATCAAACTCAATCGTACAATAGAAAAAAACACCATTGATTGAGACCGTACAAAATAAAATATAATAACAAATAATCGGAACAGAGAGAATACGAGTATAAAGCTTAACACAAATTCTCAATAAAGACGGATATATCCGTTCTAAGCTGGAGACGGGTCAACTAATTTACTAATACACAAATACATTGGTATATTATAAAAAAAGGAAATGGATTATTTTTTACTTAATTAGAGGAGAATCACATTATATTTTCTTCAATTATGTAAAATTATTCTCTTTTTCTAAGTTTGTGAGTAGATGTTGCAATTTGCTATAAAAATATTATTTAATTTTGTTCTTTTTAAGTTTTTTTTATAAATAGATACACAAAAGACCTGTAAATCTTTTTTTACTCCAAATCATGAGTCATGACTTCAAAGTAATTTTTCATTACATACATGTTTCTATTATGAGTGATAACCCGATTAAATTGACCATAATAACACGACTCAAATAACCGTACCCAACCGAACACCCAAATGAGGGACTCGGGCTTGACCTGACCAGTATGACCCTAACCCGAGTGTTTGTTATTGTACACTAACCTTTTTTTAAAATAACTTGATATTACAGACCTAGAACGACTCTACCTATTTAATCCATTCTATTAGAGATCGTGTCTCACTAATTTAGCGAGACATAAAATAGAGAAACAAAAATTTCAGTAGGTCCCTCACCCCATTACGACGTGAGAGGTTTTTCAATAACGTTATTGAAAAACCGTATCTCTGAAATTTTTGTATTAACCCATTTATAAGGTCGATGAACATGTATATTTTAAATTATTTACGATATACTTTATTTTTAATTTTATTGTGAAACCGTCTCATTTAAAAAGACGAAAATAATGTTTGAGAATAACGATAGTTGTCGTACGTATCCAATTATAACACGAAACGTAACCTTAAAAATAGTGTAGTTTGTCAATTCCAATTTAAATTGAGCTAAATAAGGCATGCAGAAATTAAAATTATTTTCCCCAAATTCTATGATCATGATGATCTCTTCTTCATCAATTGCTCAATCATCTCTTCAATCTTCCTTCATTAAATCAAACCCTTTTCACTCTTCATCATCATCATCATCATCATCATCATCATCAACAACAACAACCCAATTAAATTCAAGAAATTTCTTATTTTATAATAAAAGTAATAAACATCCATTAATTTTGAATTCTAATCAAAGATGTTTTTCTGTGAAGGCTTCAGTATCAGATTCCTCGCAAAATGGGAGTGTAAATTCTTCTTCTTTGAGGGTATTTTTCCTTCGTTTTAATTTTCGTAATTTTTGTTTACGTTTGATTAAAATATCGCTCACAAAATATGCTCACGAAGAATATAAAGGTTTAAAAAATTATTGAGATATATGGGTGTACTTGTTTAGACATGTTGTAATGCTATAAAAATCGTCACGTCCCGTCATTTATTTACTTTTGATTAAAATATACTCGGGTAAATATATGATTGAGATGTAGGGATTGGTATTGATTTGATATGTGTAGTTGTTTAGACATTTTATAATGCTACTCGTATAAAGATCCTAACCTTGCATGTTTCATTTCATTCTATGTCCGTCTCATCCCGTGTCGTTTATTTACTTTTGATTAAAATATCGTTCATGCACTATATAGTGAGGTAAATATATGATTGAGACGGAAGGTAGGTAGTGATTTGATATGTGTACTTGTTTAGACATGTTGTAATAATGCTATAAAGATCCTAACTTTTACATGTTTCATTTAATTTATATCCGTCTTATGCCGTGTCATTTGTTTACTTTTGATTAAAATATCGTTCATGCAGTATATATATTGAGGTAAATATATGATTGAGACCGAGGGGTAGGTTGTGATTTGATAGGTCTACTTGTTTAGACATGTAATAATGCTATAAAGTTCCTAACTTTGCAAGTAATTGTCCCTCACTCCATCCCGATCATTTGGTTACTTTTTGTCTAAAATATCGCTCATAAAGAATATAAAAGGCAAACAGATGATTGAGACGGGACGTATAGTTAATAATTTGATGTACCCACATGTTTTTACATTTTGCAATGATATAAAAGATCCTAGTTTTTGCATGTTTGATTTCATTTTAGGTTATTTTTCTCTTTTTAATCATTTTTCCTTATGTAATTGGTGTGGGTACATGTTTAGAGTTGGTAGTGTCATACAATAAAGAATTAAAGATCCCAACTTTTGCATGTATGATTCCATTTGAGTTATTTTGAAAGTGTTGTGACTTGTGAGGTAATCATTATTTTACCTGGTTCAGAGATGACTGTAAAACCCCTCGCGAAAGCGGAAATATAAACACATAAAAGTACCAAAATTGCAGCGGAATTAAAACTTTTAAAGAAAACATGCGAGAAGTCTTAGACAGAAACGTAAACTGAAACTGAAACCAAATAGATAAGTAACAGTACTAAGTATCAAACTGAAACATAAATAAATACATCAGCCGGGGATGGCACATCCCTACCGGCACCAAAACAAAAACAACAAAAGTCTAAGAGTCTAGCTAAGCGTAAACGGGTAAGTCAACTGATGAACGGATCATCACTCGCTAGCTCTCCTGTAACCCTGATCTCCAACCCTGCATGTACCTACATACATGAAAACATGTACGCCACAATCAGTGGGGAGTGACTAGAGTTCTCCTAGCCACCTTTTGTGACAACACGTAACATATAAACAATACAGAACACTCCAACATATATCAACATGTGAAGCATAAACATCTCATCATCTTATCTCTTACCATCATGCGATTACCATGCACGGCTCTTAACCAACTTCATAAACAAATAGGAAGGAGAGCCGGTTTCCCTACTGGTTACCCAGTCGGGGGGTCTTTCAATCCCACTATTTATGAAACCGAACAAGAGTCATCCAATGCCTTGGATGATTAAACCACAACTAAGCAACATCAACAACACGACATGCATATCTGACACTGTACCATCCTCTAGGCAAGCAGATAAACATCCATAACTAATCATGCATATCTGACACTGTACCATCATCTAGGCAAGCAGATACACATTCATAACACTAGTAACGGGTCCAGAGGTGAACTTAACACATATCCCATTATTACACTATGTCGGGTCCAGAGGTGAACTTAACACATATCCCATTATTACACTATGTCGGGTCCAGAGGTGAGCTTAACACATATCCCAACATCTAATCAAGTAAAGGGTCCAGAGGTGAACTTAACACATATCCCTAAACTTACAATCATGAAAAGGGTCCAGAGGTGAACTTAACACATATCCCTAATCATCCAAAAGCAAAGGGTCCAGAGGTGAACTTAACACATATCCCATTGCTACAAACATGTATTGGGTCCAGAGGTGAACTTAACACATATCCCAATACACAGTCATCGCACAACGGGTCCAGAGGTGAACTTAACACATATCCCGTGTACGACAACCGATCACGTGTCAGGTCCAGAGGTGAGCTTAACACATATCCTGACACGCCCAAGCAAAACACGTAACGGGTCCAGAGGTGAACTTAACACATATCCCGTCACGCGACAGATAAACACGAAGTGGGTCCAGAGGTGAACTTAACACATATCCCACCACGCGACAACCATTGAAACCACTGAACAACCAAAGATAGAAACTAACCTATAGTTCTAACTTCTTAAACCTCTAATCAACATTCAATTGATTCCGGGAACTAGGACGAGGGAGAGCCGGTTTCCCTTTCGGTTACCCGACCGGGGGGTCTCTATCCTCACTTCATTCCCGAACCCAATATAACGTTGCCCGTACACCGGGGACCTCAAATACATGCCACGGGTATACAAAACGAGTTTCAAACAAAACCGAACAACCGTTTGAAAGTTACGATTTAATTTCAAAAACACCAAATGGCTTACAGGGGTCCCCAGCCGGTCGGCAGGCAGCCGGTCGGCCGGCTGGTGATCCCTCAGCCTACACCTCTTTCAAAACCGAGAAAACACCAAGAAGGACTCCCAGCCGGTCGGCAGGCAGCCGGTCGGCCGGCTGGGAACCCCATTCCCTAGCCTTCACTAAAACTCGTATCCATCCCCATATGCACTCCCAGCCGGCTGGCAGGCGGCCGGTCTGCCGGCTGGGCTCCCTCCTATTCTATGTTTGTCGCATGTAAACAATACAAGGAAGATGACTACCAGCCGGTCGGCAGGCAGCCGGTCGGCCGGCTGGCAGTCCCAAGGCCAAATGCCAAAACTTCGCAAAACGCGCAATACGCTCTCCCAGCCGGTCGACCGGCGGCCGGTCGGTCGACCGGCTCAGAGAGCCTGTAACCAATTTTCGGGATTTTTCAGAAATTCCTATACTTCATAATTCGACTCCAAACTCGAATAACACAGCAATTGATGATTACACAACAACATGAATCGCTCAATAACACTATCCTACCAGCAAACAAGTCCCATAACAATCCTCAAATGAAAATATCGAGTATCCGTCGCAAAATGAGAAAAACTGAAAATATACTTAAGAGCATATAACAACAAGTTTATGTTGGTTTCACTAGGTAGTCATACTAGCTAATGTACTATTATTAGTCTTACTAATGTACTAATTAATCTCATATTAATTTAGTTTAGCCAATCTTAATCTTATGCATGCAAAATAAAAGCGGAAATAATGAGAATCGTATTCTTACAACCGGTCCAAAATATGCTTAGGACGATCCTCCAAGAGCAACCAAGTAAGCTTGCCTCCAATGGGTAGGCACCAAGACCCTACCTTAAACGGACCAAATACCGAACCCGAAACTAGAGGACGGAATTAGGCTAAAAACCGTGTACTAATACTTCTTATTAGTATACTAGAAAATATATTATCTAGTAATAGATTTTAGAGGTTATGTTTTATTTTCTCACACACTAGAAAATAAGCTTGAACATTAATCTAGTGTGACAATGAACACACAAATATATATTGGGTTGGGGTTGTGTGATACGTGAAGTGTAAGCTTGGGTAAGGGGATCTTATGCTCTTTCAACTAACCCATGTAATATAGGCATGCAAGCCTATTATTAGGTTAAAGCTAGCATAATAATTGTGTTTAAATCACACAATATAAACCCTTAAACACTTCACACAAAACGTCACATATAAGATAAAATGGACCTTCATTTTATAAAATGTAATTTGTACAATTGTATAATATGTAACATCCTATGTGACATTATTCAATTGTATTAATTTAAAATATATTTATCATATAAATAATATTTCTAAATTAATTAAATCATATTTAACAAATTATTTTTAGTAATTCGTAATTACTGTCCCAACATATGGTTATCGTAATAATCGTCGATACGATATATTAACAACGTTTGTAATAACCATGAACCATTCATAATGCCAATTTCGATATTTCTAAAATATCGTTTAATACTTGACAATTGACACATTTCAATTTCAAATATAAATCTTACCTTAAGATTCAACCTCTAATTTCTCAATATACGGTTTTAAGAATATCGATCAATCTGTATCCTATACAATTAATCAATATACGTTTAAGGGCTTAGTCCTATAGGTGTGACCTAAAGGGATCAACTGACCACCACCGTCATACGACAGTAATGTTAAACTCTAGTCAGCCAATCATTACCGATTAATGTTGGTCAGTTGACTAAATCAATATTGGATCGTCCCTTGCATATTCATTTCATAAGATTTATGACAATGATTTTTATCACTGTCGTGATCGCACTATTGTTGAGGACACATTTCCCAACAGTTTAAGCATGAATTCTTCACAACAATCTCATCCTAAACATGTTACTAAGTCTTTGAATCAATATATGACAACAAGAACAGAAAACAACACAAGATTCACAATAAGCATGCTAATATACACATAAAGGCCGAGTTTCTCATTATCGTCACCTCTTAAGCTTATCCGGCTAAAGATCCTCCTCGAGTATGAAACTATCAACGTCCGGGTTGTCGAGTCCTTCACCTACAACACGGAAAAATCAGTTTAGGGGCATAAAACGGAATTATACCAAAACAGGCCGGATTTTCGAGATGAAGAAATTGAAAAACTAAAGTGACGGATGGCTTGGAATTTGCGCGAGGATTCCGGAAATGTACTTACTTTTGTGATTCGGAGGACGGATGATGAAGAATTTTCACAAAAGAATTGGAGGTTTTATGGAGGTTTAAGAGATGTTAAGTTTGCTGTGAAATGAAATGTTGAAGGTGATTATGTCGACATAAGGGTTTATAAAAGAACAAGTGAGTCGTCCTTTCCGAAAAAATGAAACGGGTTCAATTATTGTAACGGATATGGAAATGAATACCTGAGTCGGATATTTAACTATGCCAAGTTGTATTCGTCTTAAGAACTGGAGGCTCTTAAGACGGATCTTATTTATTAAATTAGAGTCTCACAAAATAAATTACTAAATTATTATTTTTATCACTTAAAAATACTTAAAATGCTTAAATTAGATTTTACGAAAATACGGGATGTTACAATGACGATTCATGACAGTCGACCCTAAACTAGATTTGCTTTCCCAATTTCCGTGTCTCCATTCTGTGTCCCACTATTTTTATCTTTTGACACTTCATCATCTTGTAATTCACAAATTCTTGTTTCAACGGACACTTTTGCTCTGAAGCTTCAGACGAGCCATTTGTGACCATTTTATAGTTAAATGTAACCACAATAACGTGGCCAATCTTACAGCGCATGATAACTTGTTTGTCAATAATGGTCATATTTGGCTGTAAAATGGTCACATATGACCCGTCTGAAGCTTCAGACCAAAAGTGACCGTTTGAAGCAAGACCAACTGCTTGTAATTTTTACTAAAAAAATTGCGATGATTCATGCTTGTGTCAAATGAAGAGGGAATGGTACTGGTACACGTAAATGAGACACGTAAATGAGACAGAAGATCCGAACCAAGTGCTGACTACTTGGGAAGTAATGGTTGATGACCAAGATTAATAAAAGATGATAAGATTCTAGATGTGATTTGTTTAAGAGTTTTTCTTCTTGTTTTGTGGACCTATGTGAAAAATATATTATTACTCTCTTTCAAAGACTAATTATCGATATAATTTAAAATACGAAAAAGTTATCTGTAATTGATTTTTGGAGAAAAATTGTTATCTGGTAGTAGTTGTTGAATATGGCAAGACTTCTCCTTGGAAAGGTAATTACTATCGTTAAACTCGGTAGTAATCAGTTGGTCTTTTGTAAAACCGTTAAATAGTTATCATTGACTGCGATGCTTGCAGAGAATCGGGGGTAGTATGCATCTAATGGTCTCGTACTCTCGTCTGCGTGCAGGGATCTGAATCGTTTTTCAGAAATGTGTTGGAGGGTATGGAAGCGGTGTATCTGAATAGGAATCCAACTGCGAAAGCGATCTTGGAGCTGGTTGGTTCTGCTGGAACCGATAATATATGTTACGATCATTTGGCTTTCCGTACTTTCGGGGTATGAAATATGAATCAGTATTTGATCGCCGTGGCGTGGCGTGGAGTTATTCTTGTTGAATGTCGAGATCATTCTAATATGATCAGTGTTGCAGGTGGATGGTCACGGTATTGATTCAATGGCCGATATCTTTCAAGATTTTGGGTATACTAAACGGGATGAACTCAGATTTCCCGCAAAGAAATTGAAAGCGTACTGGTTCTCACCTCCTGTTGTTTCCTCGGAGAAAGGCAGCGGCGTTTATGGGCCGTTGCCAAGGGTGTTCATTTCCGAGCTAATTGTAGATCAGATGACTTCAGAAGCCCAGGTTAATTTTCTGCTTTCTTGTTGCGACACATAGAGCTGGCAAAAGTTGACCCGACCCGATACAACCAGAGAATTGGGCGACTCGAAACCGAACTGACCCAATCCGAACCGACCCGCTAACCGATAGCAACATTATTTTGTCCATCCCGAACCCGACCCGAACCGGCCTATGACCCGATAGTTCATTATAACTGACTTAATAATGGTTTAAATGACAACAAATTGATAATTCTTCTTAATTATTTTAATTTAAACTTCAATTAATACATCTATCCATAATTAAACATAAAATTATCATCTAAAACTAAATATATAAGATAAAATATATGTCAATAACCTGACCCGACATGAACCGACCCGACCTGAACCCGTTACTAACCCGATATAACCCGAACCCGATATGACCCGACCTGCTTTGACCCGACCCGCAATCGACCCGAGTGACCCGATTGCCACCTCTAGGCCGACACATTTCACTTCCCGCTACTTTTTAATATGTTTTCTTACAGTTTTCTGTATGCGGACACAGGACATAATCAAGAAATACACTGAAATGTCGGGTCATGGAAACAAATACGGAGCTCTTGCCAGTACACTCGGGCTATTAACATGGGAGAAACCGTTGCACACGGAATTTCAACGACTGGCCAGGTAATAACAAGTTAACAACGGTATTATTGCAGAATGCTGTGTGGATTGATCGTAGCCTGTATCTCTTATATATTTTTACAAGTATGCAGGGAAAGCGAGTACGCTGCATGGACACTTGTGAATGGTTATGCTTTGAATCACGTCACGATTTCTACTCATCAACTGAAGTCTAACTTGAGAACCATCGATAACCTCAATCAGTTCATCGAGGATAGTGGATTCAAGTTAAATTCTGAAGGAGGTGTCCTCAAAGGTAGGTGTTTTCTTCCGACTTCCCCCCCCCCCCCCCCGGCCCCATGCATTCCCGCACCACCAACCATGTAAGCCACCCCTTCGGGAGCTGCAGTGGCCAAGTGGTCATCGCCCCACCTGGTAATCGAACCTGAGACCTCTCAACTCCTGCATTTCTGCAAGCTTTAAGGTTTATCTCAGTTACCACTGGACTAACCCCTAACTCAACTCATGCATTTATTCCGACTTCTCAGTTACACTAAAGTCGGAATAAATACAGAAAACAAAATTATCGATAGCATTACATAGTATAGGTAGCGCCTTCCGCTATTAGATTTATCGTCTAGGTTTAGTGATTGACGATTTGGCGTGAACTATTTGGATCCCGACATGTATTCCCTGTACCTCATTTCGCCCACAGAATGTCGGTCAAAACTGACGGAATTTTATAATGCAAACAGTTAGCCCTGATGGTTTCCTGCTGCAAAGCTCGACAGTAGCAGATTCAAGGCCTTTCAAGTTCTCGGATGGTGTTACAAAATTGGTTCCGTGTTCATACATCGAGTTTGCTGAAAGACTGGTCCTCCCTCAGTATAAGAATTTACCTGAAGACCAGGTATGAATTTGCTGATATCCAAGATCGTAACTTAATTTATTACTGACACGGATTATAGAGCTAATTTCGCTGCAATTTCTCGTATAGATTAAAGAGTGTCATAGACGAGACGGGTTTGAAGTTGGCAACGCTGACAAGATCTTCGAAAGCACATCCCAGGGGCAATTATCACGAAAAACAGCCTAGAAATCGACTGCAGACTACTATCTGCTTCCGCGATGTCTCATGCTGAAGATCACCTATGTAACGCGCATTGTCTTGCACAGTTACGAGTTACGACAAAACTGATGTAAATTAACTTTTCTATGGAATAACACAAAACTATGTAAACTATGTAAACTATGTTCAACGCGCTATAAGTCATTGAGAAAAAACAGCAGCAGACGAGTAACTAGTCTCGTCTTTTGTATATGCATGTATGCTTAAAAGGTTGCAGTCGAGGAACGGATCATTCGGACCAAAATATTTAGATTATATTACGATCATGCTACAACATTATAGTTTTTGTACCAACGGAAGCCTACTCGACAATTGTAGCAGCCATAAACAAGTCTGAAAGCCGGTAATCTCAAGGCAAGACAGGATAGGAAGATCATCAATGGGCGAAACATCCATATATCCAAAGTCGAGTTATGTAACATTTGAGATTCGAGCACATTTTGATACAGAAAGCGCTCTATTTCTTAACGATTGGAAACAAAGGCGAAAGAGCCATCACCATCTCGGGGAAAAGATACGGATCAATCCCACAAAGCCAAGATTTCCCGGTGGGTTTAGGCGATGGATGATGATACGGAGATGCACGAGAACCATTTGGTATTGACAGACTTCTCAGACCGGGTTGCTGTCCGTTCCTGTGGTGGGCCGCTTGGGCTTGGGCTTGGGCTGGGCCGTTTCGAGTAATTTGGTTGGCCCTGACACGATCGGCCTGCATGGTCTGGATTCTGGCAATAGTAGGATGAGCTTGTCATATCTTTTAGGTTCGGTAGTGGCTTCAAAATATCTACAACTTCACTCATTATAGGACGTGCTTTAGAGTCTTAGCGCCTTTTATAGAAAAATGACCTTCAAGTCGAGGGTTTATTAGACGGTAAAACCTTCTTCAATCTCCGAGATGTGGCCTCGCCCACTCAACGAGGTTAGGTTCCCCGTTGGGCCGGCTTTTGTCCATAAATCTCCTACCGGTAATCATTTCAATTAGAACAACTCTAAAGCTGTAAACATCGCTTCTTGATGTCAAGTGGCCTGATACACATCACAATTATACTTTTTTTCTTTTTAGTAAGTCTGGCTTGTGACAAGTCATCATTTGTGACGGATATTTTGTGAGATAAAATTGATATAAAATGAGTTAGTGACGGATATTTTGTGAGATAAAATGGATGTAAAATGGGTTAGTGGAGAAAGGGGACCACATGATTAGTGTCGGAGAGAGAAAAAAAATGGATATTTTGTGAGAGAAAACGGTATCCAACATATCGTCACAAGTTTGTGACGGATACCGCCGTCACAAAAGAGAATCTGTGTATCATTTGGAGGAGGTTTAGTTTCTTTCTTTTATTTCTCTAAAAAAAGTCAAAATCCCTAATTATATTTCATTCCATTCAATTCCCTTCTTTTCTTTAAAACCCCCCTTCTCCTTTTTTAATTCATCAGTAATCATCACTCTACTACATCTTCTCTCTATTATTATTCTTCTTCTTCTTCTTCATCTTCTTCAAGGGACAATGGGCAGTGATAAATGGAAGAAAGCAAAACAAGCGTTAGGATGCATACTAATCCCTCAAACACTTGAACAAAACAATCCATCATCTTCTACTATTAATAATATCAATGGTGATGGTGATGGTGGTAGTGTCACTCCAAGTGAGCGTCGTAGGGTTTCAGATGCAGGGGTTTCTCTCTCCTCCACCTCACCATCTGACGTCATCCGCCCACCTTCTCCTCTGACTCCTACTCCTTCTTCTCAAGGTCTCATGCGTTTCTCCAGGACTGGTTCTAAATCCTCTTCCAAGGTTTCCTTCTTTTCGATCTTATATGTTTAATGTAATTAATTACTTATTAATCCATTTATGACCTATTTCTGGGTTAAATCAATTATCTGGATATGCATTCATTCTTATCCTCTTATAATGTGTGCCTGTGCCTGTGTCGCCTCTTTCTTTCGTCAACAAATGAAAGTAATAATGATAATGATAAAATGCTAAGTATTTACAGTGAAGGAATCTTAATAGTGGGAATGGCAAAAATGGGTTGAATTGTTCATGTCAAGTCATAAAGTGGAGCCAAAAGTCACATACAGGACCATCCATTCATCTCTCTCTGTCTATCCTATGTATCCTATGTATGTATGTATGTATGTATGTATGTATGTATGTATGTATGTATGTATGTATGTATGTGGAATTGTGTATCCAATTTTAATAATAATAACTACGGAGTAAATGCTAAGTGCTTTGCATCGTCAGCACCAACTTATATGAATGGATGGATGGATGGATGGATGGATGGATGGATGGATGGATGGATGGATGGATGGATGGATGGATCTATGTCAGTCCGACTCTTCTAATTTCCTCGCGTACCCGTGTCCGACACTCGACACTCGGACATGGGTATGACACATGGACGCCTCATTTTCGACCAAAATGTGCATATTTTTCAATAAAATAGCTGAGTCTGAGACGTGGACACGTACCCGTGTCGGGTACTTCTAAACGAGTTTGAGTAACATGGGTACGGATGGATGGATGGATGGAAGGAAGGCCATATACCATAGTATTTACTCTTCATTTACTTGTCACTCTCCCCTTTTTATGGGGGAAAAAAAATAAAGCATGTTGACCATGATTGTGAGGTTTCTTGCACTGACATTAGTAGCCCTACCCTCAAACTTAAGTATGTGTATTAACAATATAAATTAATATTTAATTACTTGTATATGTAATGCCCCTCATCATTTCCACTTCTTTTTATGTGTCCCTGCCTCTCTTTTATTTTATTTTATTTTATTTTATTTTGTTTCGCTTTATTAATTTTACTCGAAACATTCATTATTACTGCTAACAGATGCTTCATCACTTTTTGTTAAAACAAAAGCTCTTCTTTCTCAACTATATATCCTTCATACTTCTGAGTTCTGCCTGCCTAACATTGACTTATTCTTGCTTTGGAGTACAAGTTTTACTTTGACATGTTGTTCTATCTTGACCAACTTTTTTCTTTTGTTAGAATTATTCTGCTTTCATACGATTAAAACAACCAAATATCGTCCGTCGGTCAATTTTGACTTTAGTTTTTAGTTATCAATTTTGTTTACCCATCTGCTTGCTCTTCAGCATCTACATTGAATCATAAAATGATTGAAATATTAATATTAAATTTATTATATGTGGAAATCTCGGAAACGGCTTTTTAATGATGTAGTTGTAGTTGCGAAGCTGCTTTCGTAAAAACATGCTCTCTACTCTCTGGATATTTAAATGACATGCTATCAAGGATTGAGTGTTTGGAATAACAAATGCAAAGTCATCGTTTGTTTTTCAATTATCTACTTGCTCTTTGTAAATGAGTGTTTGATGATTATTGTGGGCATTTTTCCTTTTTTTTGTTTCCTTTTGTTTTGGTGGACAACCCATTAGCACACTGTTACATACTATAAAATGCCTTTCTTTTCCTTGATATCTTCTTATATACCCAGTCATTTTTAGGGACGCAAAAGTGGCAATTGAAACCCTTAAGTTTTAATCAATAGTGAAATTAATTAAGCGCCCTAAGTTTTTAGGGATATTCTGAGGTTTACCCATATGTTTTTTGGAATTTTGACATGAACTTTTAATTTTTTAAGTTTGTCTAATATACCCCTAATATCAATGAAATTCCTGCAGATGTCTTCAGTACTTAAGTTCATCTTGTTTAAATGTTATGATTAGACAGTTTATTAGTTGCTCATCCATAACTAGTGGATGCATCAACCTAATAATTGTGTTACCATCAGCAATATGCATCTTTCGATGACAAAACTTAACCATTGAAATACATAAGTTATGGAATTGAAGTTAGTTTAGGATCTAATTATTGACTTTAGGGATGAATTAGATGATTGAAAAAATTGTACATAATAGAAAGCACTTGGGTAATAATTGACCATTATCAGATGTTTTTACATTCTCTTATTTATTTGATGGCTCAAAACGATCATATAGCGTCATCACTACATTGTATTCCGTGCTTTATTTCGGCGCTGTTCAGGTGACTCGTTTAATTGTGAACTTTTGGTTGTAAGCATTGCTCATGAACTCCTGGTAATCTTTGACATATCTGCTTATTTTGTAGCTTTATGTTTTGATGCTTTTGGGGAAAAATGTGGGTTTTACGGAGGTAGAGTACCTGAAAAACTTTGAGGGAGCAAAGTGGGGAAGGATGTTAACGTATCTGCTTATCTCGTAGCTTTATATTTTGTTGCTCTAGGTGAGGAATGTGGGTTTTATGGGGGTGGATTACCTGAGAATTTTTGAGGGTGCAAAGTGGGCAAGAACGACAGAAAATAGGCTGCATTTTTGTTAGAAGAAGATAAGACAATAGTTTTTTCGTATGCAAAGCCTTCAATACATAATGGCTTCTCTTATTTGAAAGTTAAACTAATATGAGAATAACTAAACTTTATATTGCGGCTTATAATTGCTCTATTTGCATGAGCAGTCGAAAGACTTCTCATCTTCTTGAGTATTATTATTCAGGAATTTTTCTTTACAAATTTTGCTATTGGTTCTTACAAAAAAATTTCTTCTGTTCTTATTAGATATTTCTTTGTTTTTGTTACAGCAGAAGACTTGTGCTATATGCCTGAACAGTATGATCCCAGGCCAGGGCCTTGCTATATTTACCGCTGAGTGCTCACACTCCTTTCACTTTAATTGTATCACCTCTAATGTGAAGCATGGAAATCGTGTGTGCCCAGTTTGTAGGGCAAAATGGAAAGAAATTCCTTTCCAAAGTCGGACTCCTGGTCCTCGTGAAAAGCTAAGAGGAAACATGCCGTCTTGGAACAGAAATGATCCCTCTCCAGAAGGGAGTCATTTGCAAGCGTCTGAGCCCGGGATTTATGATGATGACGACTTCATTGAGGAGCAAAGGCGGGTTAGAGAACAATCTGTGGATGGTGCCTCAGACAACCAAAGGATTAAAATTAGGACATGCCCTGAAGTTTCTGCCATTCCCAAGTCAATTTCTTATGCTGACTTTACAGTTCTCATACACCTAAAAGCTCCCATTGCTGGATCTCAAAATTCTCGTGCGCCTGTCGATCTTGTAACTGTATTGGATGTAAGTGGCAGCATGGCAGGTACCAAGCTTGCGTTGCTTAAACGGGCTATGGGGTTTGTTATTCAGCACCTGGGAACACATGACCGTCTCTCGGTCATTGCATTTTCTGCTACAGCCCGCCGGTTGTTTCCCCTTCGCCTGATGAACGATATTGGACGGCAACAGGCACTCCACGCTGTCAATTCTCTTTCCTCAAATGGGGGAACAAATATAGCCGAAGGTCTCAAAAAAGGTGCCAAGGTAATGTTGGACCGAAAGTGCAAGAACCCAGTTAGCAGTATCATTCTCTTATCCGATGGGCAGGACACATACACAGTAATGGGACCTGGTGGGGCCCAATCAAGGACAGATTATAACTCACTTGTTCCGAGTTCCATACAACAGAGTTTACAAATTCCAGTTCATACATTTGGGTTTGGAGTAGACCATGATGCTGTTGCAATGCATTCAATCTCTGAAGCCTCCGGGGGAACATTTTCATTTATAGAGGTGGAGAGCGTGATTCAAGACGCATTTGCTCAGTGCATGGGAGGTCTACTCAGTGTGGTAACACAAGAACTTGTGGTGTCTGTGGAATGTGTTCACTCTACCCTGGAGCTGAGATCTATAGAAGCTGGAAGCTATTCCGTCCAGCTTACAGAGAATGCTAGGTTAGGTCACATTAATGTTGGGGATTTGTATGCTGAAGAAGATAAGCATTTCCTGGCCACTTTGAATATCCCCAAGGCATCAATCAATGAGATGCCCCTTCTGAAAGTAAACTGCTCCTATCGGGACCCACTTACAAATAATCTGATAAGTTTAGATGAAGTTGCAGTCAAGATTGACCGGCCTGAGACACAGGGGTCAGACCCACTTGTGGTTTCCATTGAGGTGGATAGGCAACGTAATAGGCTAAGAGCAGCGGAAGCTATGTCAGAAGCAAGATCTGTTGCTGAGGGTGGTGATCTAGCTGGCGCAATATCAATCCTCGAGAGATGTCGAGAGATGCTGTCAGCGAGCACGTCTGCTCAAGCTGGGGATCCAATGACAGTAGGCCTAGGCAACGAGTTAAGGGAGATTCAAGAGAGGATGTGTAATCGTCAGATATACGAGGCATCTGGAAGGGCATATGTTTTGTCGGGACTGAGTTCTCATTCTTGGCAGAGGGCAACCGCAAGAGGCGATACCACAAGCAGTACCAGTCTTTCTCAAGTTTATCAGACGACCATGATGGCTGATATGATCACTCGCTCACAGACAATGGTCTTTGGAAATGCGTCTTCTCTTCCCGTGGCACCTCCTCGTTCACTTTCACAGCGTCTTAGTCCTCGGTAATTTGCAACATATTTTCAATTATTCCTTAATTTATTTTAGATTCCTTAGATGTTGGTAGTATGCTACAAAAGGCGGGGGAGAAGAAATTCTAATTGTGAAAAATGGTGTGGGTATACCTTGCACATTGTAAATGACTAAATAATTGGGGTAAAATTGGTAAAAGTTTTTGATGGGAATTCTGGGTTGGAAGGGTATAGGTGGCCATTTGTTTCTTTTTTTTTTCCTTTCGTTTTTTTTAATCAATTTGGTAGTAATCTTGATATCAAGTACATAAAAAGAGAGAAAAAGATGTTTTTCTCTTTGGGAGGAAGTGGGGTATAGCCTTGCATAAGTGTAATAGCTTTTGAGATGGTTGAATTCTTGGCCAAAGTGAATGAAATATTCACTCTTGATTCTTTCCTCATATTTTTATTCATTGTTGATCTACTTGACTTGACTTTTGTTTTAAGCTTTGAGTCTTTTTAGTGATTTGTCTGTTGCTAATCACTTTGCTAATTACTTGTACTTGTTTAAGCATTTTATCCCATCCTGATCTTGCCTAGATTGTTGCATTTCTTTGGTGGACCCTTCACTTTTATGGGCTCTAGGTCTCTTCAAACTTGCTGCTTTTATATTACTGGTATCTGGTCAATGTCTACCAATTTAAACAATCTGAGTGAAAGTTAAAGTTTGGTTTTGAGATTGAGACTCCTGGACTAAAATATAATGTCATGTCTTTTTTTCCTGGACATTACCTACTCATCCTTGCTTTAAACATAAGGGTACGACCGCATGCACCCGACTTCTATTTGCCATCAACGAATTAAATGGCAGTTTGTAATTGATAGCTAAGTGCATGTTTGGCCTTGTTTATGGAAAAGAATTTTTACTTTTATAAAGGAGTTTTTATAAAACTAGTTATTGATAAAATTGTTCATGTTTGGCCAAAATTTATAAAAAATTATTTTTATCAGTTTTATCGTGTTTGGCCTAATTAGTTTCTATCAATTTATTTTGGATTTTGGCGCTCAAATAACTTAAGAGCAACGTGAAAAGAGAAACAGAAGTAACAATTTGCTACTTCTGTTTCTAGGTGTTTCTAGGAGTCAGTTTTAGAATTTTTGTTTAATAAAATTAGTTTTTAGTTTTTTTAAAAAGTAGTGTTTGACCCAGCTTCTATTTCTTTGGTTGAAAAAACAGTTGAAAAGTAGGGCCAAACACATACTAAGTAAATAGGGTTTGTGGTGAAACACAGAAGTGAATAACCCGAGGGAGAGATTTGAGCTCGATACCTGTTGTGTACGTAGGTTCCTCCATAATAATTAATGAAAGACGCTGATAGGTACCGTTGGTTTCAACTAAAAAACTTAGCTAGGACTTATTGGTAGAAGTAATTGCTATGTGACTCAGAAATATAGGGAGTTTTATTCTTGCAGTAGAAGGCTTGATGACAAATTGTGGCAAGAAGGTAGGTAAGGTAAGTGCCAAATCTGGAATTTGGATTGATTTTCATTAAAGACACACACACACACACACTCCTGAATACCGGATTTAGGTGGTTGTCATGTAATTGAAACAAGTGACTATTAGAAGCACGTTTGATTCAAGGTACGACTTTGATACTTTGTTTGATGTTAATGTTCCATGACATACTTGCTTTATGCCATGAAAACTGGTAAAATGACTTGACTGTGAATTGTCGCCATTTTTATTTATTAAGTTTTCCGTTGTTGTGCCACACTTGACGCTGCCACGGCTTGCTTTCTCTGAGCGACTGTGAATGGTACATTGCATGTCACAGACAGGAATGATAATCAGAGTCTTTAAAGAAGACGAATGAATGGAAAGCGGAGTTCATATGTCATATACTCGGTACTCGGTAGTGATATCACTAGTACAAAAATCTTGTCTGTATGCTTTTTAGTTAATTTTTTTGTAAGTTCTTTTAATAAGTCTTATTATTGTTGTTTACATACAATTTTGTGTAGTAATTGATTTGTTAGTATGAATTGAATGTAAATCTAGAATTGTTTTAGGGTTAGGGTTAAGTCAAATTGAGGGAGATTTGATTGTTGGTGCTTCTGTTTCAATCAGTGTATTTGGGCAAACGTTACTCGTTTTAGGGTTAGGGTTAAGTCAAAATTTGAACATTCATTTCTTAAATTTATGGTCGCGGTCTGATTTATTAAAGCGACTATTTTCTATTGTATTTATCAAAGTCGATGTCTCACTAATGCTAAACCACAGTCCAGACTTGATCAAAGTTGTGAAAATATCTGTCAAAATTTTCTGATTGCTTGCAGTATAGATATAGAGCAGTACATTCCTCAATTTTTTTCTGACTTTCAGCAGTTTGATGCTTGTTTTTGAGGATTTAGTGTTGATGACTTGATGCCGCACATTACTAATTCCGGCTTCTGCCTTCCTACTGTTTCGTTTCTTTTTTTTGGTAAAACAAAGGAAACCGCTGCTTCAGCCAGCGGTTTGCCTTCTTTTTTATTTTAAGCTGCTTGCTTCCCATGCTTCATTTTGTTTCCATTTTTTGGTGAGAAAAGACGCAAAGCCGCTGGTGTAGCCATGCCAACACCTGCTTGCAGTAAACGCATTCAAAAAACAAGTGTGTTACTTTTGCATTCTGCAGCCTGTTGATAGAGGGAACACCATGAATTGATGTTTAGGTAACGCTCATTCATTCCAGACAGCATTGTACCACACTACAGGAGTTCCAGCAGATCTGAGCCAATTGTAGCAGCCATCTGTATAACCTGTAGCAAGTTTATATTTCACTCTGCATTATACTCCCTTTCAGTTTGTGTTTGTACACTTGTGGCCTTCTATCCATGGTTTTAAATCTCGGTGATACGATACGACTCGGCCGAGTTGTATCGGATTTTCACTCTACCGATACGAGATATCGCCCGAGAAATCACCGAGATTCACCGTGATCCGTCTGCGGTCGCCGATTAAGGTCCGGTTATACCGCTACCGCGACTTCGACCGATACCGAGATTTAAAACCATGCTTCTATCACTAATCTCTGACCTAATCTTCTGTGTTTCATCTTCTTCTTTTGTTCAAGTGAGCGTGCTAATGGTTCAATGGGTGAATTCACATTCGATACCTGTTTGGCTTCTTTGCATACCTATTTGGTTGGTAGCTTAAGAATCTTAACTCTTTATTGTGTCTGATTTTAAAGATATTTCTGCTAGCTTAAGAATCTTAACTCTTTTATCAGTTTTGAGCTCCTATAATATAGTAGCTTCCTGCCAAATTTTCAGATTTGTAGAATGAGTTTTATTATTTTTATGAGATCACTGTAATTGATTGCATCCCTCTGATTCCCTGAAACTTTGTCAATTTCTGGTTTGTTTTAATTTGCTAAGTTACCTCGTGTACTACAGTGCAGTAATTAGTCTATATAACGACGACTAGTTATTCATCCTCATCCATGGTTTTAAATCTCGGTATCGGTCGCAGTCGCGGTAGAGGTGTAATCGGACCTTAATCGGCCATCCCGGGCGGATCACGTTGAGTCTCGGTGATTTCTCGGGCGATATCTCGTATCGGTAGAGTGAAAATCCGATACAACTCGGTCGAGTCGTATCGTATTGGCCGAGAAATTTTCTCGGGCGATATCTCGTATCGGTAGAGTGAAAACCCGATACAACTCGGCCGAGTCGTATCGTATTGGCCGAGATTTAAAACCATGTCCTCATCCTCTAGTCGAATAAATGAAGAAAATCAAATTATAATAGTGTGTGAATTGAATCGAATAATATATAAAGGGTATGAAATCTGATTAATTTACCTCCTTTCCAATCTATTCTATTGTTGTTTATGATTGATGTCTTCTTAGTAATCTAATTAAGTTTATTAATTGCAAAAATATATAAATAGTTGTAAGATTTAATAAGAGAACAATATTGATGAGGAAAGTTAAATCGGAAAAATCATGCTAAAATTCAGGCGATATCAGTAAAACTTGGACGACAAAAACCACGACCGGAAATAAATCGATTGGCATGAGCATCAACTTTTCTATGGAATAACCCAAAACTATGTAAACGATGTTCAACGCGCTATACGTCATTGAGAAAAAAAGCAGCAGACGAGTACCTAATCGACAATTTATGCAACAGCAGAAGAGCAGAACGGATCATTCAAACCAAAATATTTAGATTATATTACGATCACGCTACAACATTATAGTTTTTGTACCAACGGAAGCCCTAATCGACAATTGTAGCAGCCATAAACAAGTCTGAATTTAAGGCAATACCCGACTGAGACGGGATAGGAAGATCATCAATGGGCGAAGCGTTCATATATCCAAAGTCAAGTTATATGTAACATTTGAGATTCGAGCACATTTTGATACAGAAAGCGCGCCTTTTTTTCACTTTTCTTCTCGTTTGCAATGATATCAAAACTCTAACTACCGACTGGAAACAGAGGCGAAAGAGCCATCACCATCTCGGGGAAAAGATACGGATCAATCCCACAAAGCTAAGATTTCCCGGTGGGTTTAGGCGATGGATGATGATGATACGGAGATGCACGAGAACCATTTGGTATTGACAGACTTCTTAGACCGGGTTGCTGTCCGTTCCTGTGGTGGGCCGCTTGGGCTTGGGCTGGGCCGTTTCGAGTAATTTGGTTGGCTCTGACACGATCCGCCTGCATGGTCTGGAAATAGTAGGATGAGCTTGCCATATCTTTTAGGTTCGGTAGTGGCTTCAAAACATCGACAACTTCACTCATTATAGGACGTGCTTTGGGGTCTCGGCTAAGGCAGTGCGCAGCCAACTGGACAGCCTTTTGAGCGCCTTTTATAGAAAAATGACCTTCAAGTCGAGGGTCTATTAGACGGTAAAACCTTCTTCGATCTCCGAGATGTGGCCTCGCCCACTCAACGAGGTTATGTTCCCCGTTGGGCCGGTTTTTGTCCATAGATCTCCTACCGGTAATCATTTCAAGAAGAACAACTCCGAAGCTGTAAACATCGCTTCTTGATGTCAAGTGGCCTGATACACATCACAAACCGTTGCGATTACATAGATCAACATCCACAAACGGGGTCACACCGTCACACACAATAATAAAATTTTCCTCATCAAAACTAAGAATATATATAGGCTATGTTACTCTGACTCGGCTTGAAGGGTCGGACACGGGTATGTATCCAAGTGTCGGGCACAGCTATTTTATGAAAAAAGTTCAAGTTTTCGGTCTAAAATGAAGTGTGTGAGTGTCATACCAATGTCCAAGGATCGAGTGTCAGACACGGGTACGGGATGTCATATGAAGTGTCGAAGTAACAAAGTATATAGGAGATCGAAGAATTTTCAAAGAGATCTTACCTGTCATTACATACTCGGGGGCTGCATAACCGTATGTTCCCATCACGCGGGTGGATACATGAGTTTTGCCTTCCTCGGGTCCATCTTTAGCAAGTCCGAAATCTGACAGTTTAGCATTGTATTCCTGAAACACGCCTTATCATCAGCAGACTACAAAAGCTTAACGTAGGGAACAACGAGATACATATAATTAATAATTCGAAAACTTACCGCATCTAACAATATATTCGAGGTTTTAAAATCACGATATATTACTGGCTTTTCAGCTTCTTCGTGAAGAAACGCAAGACCCTTAGCAGCTCCCAAAGCAACTTTCATCCTGAGCGACCATGGCAGAGGTAGACATCCTAAAAAGTATACAAGTTACCATAATTAGGACCGTTTTATACCGACAAAGCGACAATATAATGTTCGTAATCTCGTATAACTTGTACATACTCCTAAAAAGATGGTTTTCCAAGCTTCCCCGAGGCATGAATTCATAAACTAGCAACCTTTGATCATCTTCAATACAATAGCCGATAAGTTTGACGAGATTTGCATGAATTAGGTCACCCAAGTAATTCACCTCGGCCTATCAATAAACAACGTATGCAAATATAAGGGGAAGTCGAATTCTAAGCATAAAATATAACGAGAATATATCAAAGAGAGATTAGCAGACCAGCCACTCTTTGTGACCCTGGAGTCCGTCATGGTTGAGGGTTTTAACGGCTACAGTTAAACCTGTACCGGGTTTCACAGGAGCAGTACCGTTCTCTTCAATCCATCCTTTGAAAACACACCCGAAACCACCTTCACCAAGTAGACTCTCGGGTCGAAAGTTTCTAGTTGCTAACTTCAAGTCATTAAATTGGAATTTCCGAAGGCGGCAGGAAATTTTGAGTTCTTCTTCTAACTTGGATGTTGAGGTGCTGCTTTCAGCGTTACTTGTTGTCGTAGATGAGGCAACTGCAGTCGCTGGTTGATCTCTACTAGCATCATTTGTTGATTGACTCTCAGCTAATACGTGTCCAACAAAAGTATGTTAGCCTTTACAGACGGAAATGAAATGTATTTTATCATTAAAAAAACACTCCTAGATATGTAACGGTTTACTACAGACTCAGTCGAAGATGGATGCAGAAATCTCGACACCAAATGCGACACCATTTAGCTCTCAACCTCATTGAAGGTGAGAAGTCGAACTTTCCAAGAGTTGCATAGCCTCGCTACTTTCATCAAACGGTCACCGTGAGTAAGCCAACTACATACGCACCTCCGAGGCTCCAAAAACTCGTTAGAAAATACAGTAAGCATGAAGAGTTTTATTACTAATAAGCTAGATAATCGATTAGGCCCCGCGTTGGTCAAACAGCAATAGTTAAAGCACAGAAACCCAAGTTTTACTTTGAGAAACATTTGACTTCTAAAAACAGGAATAGATGAGCAGATAGGCTGGATGACGACGATGTCGAGAATAATCAACAAAACGTAATCAATATCAGGCTTGTTCTTTAACAAGACCGTTCAACTCGTCAAATTTCACAATTGTTTTTTTCAACCATAGAGCCTCGAGAGTCAAGAGTCATCACTTCACCAACTACTTTACCTAACAGCATCAAAATTCAAAAGTTTCACGCCCATGGCCGGAGTGTTGGATACCTGACCTAACCCTATGCGCCGAACACAAAAAGACACTTGTTTAGTTGTTTGACTCGTCATGAAGATAAGTAACCCGCTTACCTGAATGCAAATGCTCTTCATGCACCACAAAGATATAGCAACCAAACAAAAAAGACATAACTTTCCGAGACATAAACCAAAAAAACATGATACTGAGCTCTGTAAGCTAAATACACCAAGACAATATCATAAACCCGCACGCTTTATCATATACCAACAACATATGGCATGCTAGATTGCTAACCATATCCCACACCTAAGAATTTTTCATCATCAAACTAGCATCAAAATGAGAATCAGTTCCGAACGAGCAGAAAATCAAAGAACTTTTTTTTAGCACAGCATTTGATTTCTAATCTAACAGACAACTGCATCAAAAGAATGACAGCAAGCACCAACCAAAAGAATTCACACATAGTGACAACATTAATTACCATATGCCTAACTGGGTGCATACGGAATGTACGCAGTCTTAACCCTTCCCGATTCAGCAAAAAGAAGACACCCAAAAACCAGTACATCAACATTAACACTCGGAAGAAACAGGTAATTTTGTCAAACAGACAATGCACAAAGCACAAAAAGCCCAGCAACAACCTGAATTCATAAACAGTAACAAACCTAATTACCATTTACCCTAAGTGGGGAAGACGGATGTACGCAGCCTTACCCCTTCCCGATTCAGCACAAAAAAAACACCCAAAAACCAGTGAATCAACATTAACACTCAGAAGAAACGGGTAATTTTGTCAAACAGACAATGCACACTGCAGAAATAGCTCACCAACAACCTGAATTCATAGACAGTAACAAAACTAATTACCATTTACCCTAAGTGGGAGAGGTCGGATGTACACAGACTTACCCTGTCCTGATTCAACAGGAAAAGACAGTAAAACAAAATTAAAACCAGAAAATTTATCCAAAGATGAAAAATTTACCATAGTTAGTACTACTTCCACTGACAGAACTATCAACCTTGGATCTTGAACTGATGCAACTACTTAACCTTAATTTAACCCAACAACCAGTGTTTACACCTAATTCATCATCACCATCATCTACATTATCAACATTTTTCTTCTTTTTTTTCACCGCTTTTACTTTCTCTACATCAAATTTCTTCACTTCAGCTATTTCACTACCTAATAATCCCATCTTACAAAACCCTAAATTCCTAAATTCCTAAAATTAATCAAAAATCCCTAAAAACTTAGAACATTAAACTGTACCCATTTGATTAAAACATCATAAATCCCCAAAATTTGATGAAATTACACATACCCAGATGAGAAATTAAATTCAAAATCAATTGATTAGACTTAAAAGAACAAAAAGATTGAAACTTTATTGGGTTTTTCACTAAAGTTTGAGTCTTTTTGTTTAATTAATTTGGGAAACTGCAGAAAAATGCTTGTGTTCTGTTTGATTTGAAAGACAGTAAATATACAGAATAAATCTGGGGTTTCACATAAAGTAGGTGACTAGTTCAAACCCACAAACCAAAATAATTCAAAAAAATTAATTAAAATAATTAAAAATTATTAGATAAAAGGGAAATGGGAAAAAAGGATAAGATAATTATCCTTTTTGAGAGTTTGTTTAATTTTTGAGAGTATTTTAATGGAAGATTGAGGATTTGAGGTACAAAGGGTGAAATGGGTTGCCCGGAAAATATGGGCAGGTGGGAAACTGGGAAGTTATTGTTGGGGTAGTGGTACTTGAACTGCCCTTTGGTCTTTAGACATATGGTCTTGTATTGTGTTCACAACATTCACATTTCGAGATCAAAGTTGATTGATGCGAGTGATACGGGTTTTTATCTTTCGAGTAGCTGATAGATAATTAGATATTGTATTTCGATTCCTACCAGTTACAAAGGGAGAATAAGAGTTAGCTCAAGTGGTAAGAGTTCTCTTAACCCAATCATGAAGTTGGGGGTTCGATTCTCACCGATGACTTAGTGCGCTCATTTGAAAAAAAAAAAAGTTACAAATAGAAAAGCTAAATTTGGGGCCTTTAGTATCCAAAAGAGATTGATCTTAGTGCGCTCATTTGGAAAAAAAAAAAAAAAAAAAAAAACAAGTTACAAATAGAAAAGCTAAATTTGGGGCCTTTAGTATCCAAAGAGATTGATTCAGTTGTCAGCAGAGGATACTCCTGATCTGAACCAAAAACATTTACATTTCGGTTCTGTTTGATTTTCGATCATTTGATTTGGATTTATATTAAGCTATATTATGTCGGTTTGTTATTTGAAATTATCTTATATTTGGGTTAAGTTTGATTCCAATTCGATTCAATTCGAGTTGGACACCATAATCAGATGGTCATATTTTGAGTCGACTATAGCTTGTGTAAAATCAATATCAGGTAACTTCAGGTTATATGACTTTTTAATTTTAGTTTTATTGGGTTGATTGTCAATAAATTGATTGTCCTTTATAATTTAGAGGAACATTACTCATTAGTTATAAATGAGAATGTTAAATCTCATGACTAATTTTGAAGCAAATAGTATCGACTCAGGTGCATTCGGATTTCTATATCTTTCGGATTACAAATATCAGACGTTTGATCGAGTATCGTTTTCAATTGATTACCCACATCATTATTTTCAGCCATAATTTTCTTAGAACTCAATCCCAAAATACCCGATCAAGTTAAAAAAATCTCTTACCCGATAGTAACACGCTTTTATTCATTTCACAACCACGTGAAATCTCGTCCTGTCATCCTAACCCGGCTTAAAACCCCATTTTAATAATAATTTAATTTTGTAAAAAAAAAATCAAAATTGATTGGTGGATACATAATCTATCATCATTAAATCATTAATTGATCCAAAATCACAAATTTCCAAAGATATTTTTTCTAATTGAACTCAACATGTGATGGACACACCTTCTTCACTTCTTCTTAACCATTACTTTCACCACTTAAACAAATACACATAAACATTACCAATAATAACAGGTAATCTCTTCTACATCTTTTAGTCTTTATTTATTTATACACTTCCGTCTCGATTATTTGTTTAGCTTTCTATTGTTTTAGTAAGGAGTCGTAAATAAATGATTGAGATGGAGTGAGTAATTATGTATCCTTGATTATTTTTGTTACCCTTTTCATATTTTTGTCATATATGATATGGGTTCTTTTCAAAATTTAATCTTGTTGAGTTTTAGTTACATGGGTTGTGTTTTGTTTCTTGATTGATTGATTCATAATTGTTTAATTTCATCATATAGTACAGTATAGTATATATAGTATAGTATAGTACTTCCAAGATTGAGTCTTTTGGGTACGGGTCATTCGGAAACAGTCTCTTTATGTTGCTTAACATAGGGTAGGGTACTAGGGTATGGTTCGGGAACCCTTGAGGCACTGGGGTAATGTTGTAGTATAGTACTTTGCTAGCTTAATTGCTGTAATTGGGGTGGTTATGTTTTCTTGTGTTATTGTTGCTTAAGCTGTAACTGGGTAGGGGTATGGTTGCATAAAGCCGGCTCCTTGAGGCACTGGGGTAACGTTGTTGTTGTCGTTGTTATAAAATACTTTGCTAGTGTAATTAATGTAATTGGGTGGTTATGATTTCTTGCCTGATTGTTTCTTAAGCTGTAATTTTGATTAAGTGAGCTATTAATCAGCAGATATAGCTGCCTGATGGGATTGGATTGTTGTTGCTTGACTGTGAGAAGAAACGACGAACCATGGAATCACAATTGGATTTGATTAAAAAATCATTTGATGAACACTATTCAAATTGGGTTTATGAAGCTTTAGATGACCTGCCAGATAACTTTACAATAACTGATCCTTGCATTTCTGGACACCCAATTGTGTTTGCGAGCCGGGGTTGCTTGAGAATGTTTGGTTATAGTAAAGAAGAAGTGGTTGGTCGAAATGGGAGAATGTTTCAGGGGGAAGGAACTTGTAGAAGAACTGTGATGCAAATTCGGGAAGCAATTAGGGAAGAAAGGTCTGTTGAAGTCAGTTTGTTGAATTATCGGAAGGATGGAACGCCCTTTTGGATGTTGTTCCGTATGAGTCCTGTTTTCAGTGAGGAGGATGGAAAGGCAATTAATTTTATTGCTGTTCAAGTTCCGATTTTGAGAAAACCAAGACATTCTAGGAGGTCACTAGGACGAGATGAATTTTGTTCGTGTCAAAATGGCATTACGCGCGAGATTTTGATGGGGTCTTGTAGAAAAGAGGTTAGCTTGGATTCCATCGTTGAATCAAATCGATGCACATCATTGGACTCTGCGTTGGACGCTGAAAAGGGTACGCAATATCTCTCTGTACCCTATGTTACTCAGACTTGATTGCATATTCAACTGTTTGTCTCACTTATATGATTTGTTTTATTTTTTGGCCTAAGAATAAAGCACATAAGTGTCATGCCCATGTATGAGTGTTGAGTGTTAGTCAGAGATACGCGAGCCTATATGAAGAGTCTGAGTAACATAGATTGTTACTAGGGATTTGCATAGGCGTGTTTTTATACCAGCTACGTTGTTAACTAGGGATTTGCATAAGCGTTTTTTTTATACCAGCTACGTTGTTGTCCTGTTGCTTATTTTCCCTTCCTTTCTAATGGTGTCAAAGAATTACTTTTCTTGGTTTTGAATTATGATAGAATTAAGATGCTCACTTACCTAGTTGTGCCTCTTTTTATTTCGAAGTAGCAATCACATAATGCAATCATTCACACAATTTTCATCCCCGGTCGTTTAGAAACAACCTCTTTGTTTTGTTAAAAAAAGCTTAATGTTACATGATACATACCCTACTTATCTCATCCTTTCGAATGAGTAAGGTAAGTTGAAGCCACCGGCTTTCAACCCACCTTGAAAGAGTTGGACATGAATGCCCAACAGAAGCCATGAAGTCAGCAACCTTGTTGACTTCACGAAAGCAATGTTTAATAATCACTTCATCGAAAAGATGAACATCAAGTTTCACATCATTGATAATACTAGAGATTTCCCACGGGATCTGCCAAGTGCTACGAAGTGAGTTGATAACACATAAATTATCACCCTCCACAATTAACTTCGAGATTCCTAAGTCTTTAGCAGCTAAAATACCTGATATTGTTTTTGTCTTTGCTGCCCTTGTTTTGAGGTGGTTATGTGACAAAGACTTGCGTGCATCATGAACTTTCTCGTGTCTCTGTTGATGCTTGTGGGTCGTAGCTTTGCTCACTTATTTGCCTGATGCATATGTTAACGATATCAGACAACTGTACTAAACCGTTATGATTGTAACACACGCTGTCTGTCAAATCTATGAAATTTTTTTCTTTGGATTGAAAAATGGTGATTATGAAGTAATTCAGGATCGTAATACAAGCTTCTGAGTGTTACAATGTATTTGACAGGAGTAGAGGTTGAGGAATTGTGTGATGCCAGTGAGCCTGAAAAGCGAAAGGCTACCACTGCTATTAACAATATTTTATCTGTGCTAACACAGTATGGTGCATTACGGAGAAAATCTGTTTCCGGCAAGAGATGCACTGTGGAGAGGATAGGCATTTCCAATTCCGCCTTATTAACATCACTTGGTAGAATCAAACAAAGCTTTGTATTGTGAGTTATTTCAATTTCTTATACCGTTACATCGCTCTGTGAGCACCATTTTAAGTTAATATGTCATTAATTTTTCGTTTATTTCCAATTTCTTTCAGAATTGATCCATATTTACCCGGCATGCCTATTGTTTATTCAAGCGAAACATTCTTGAAACTGACTGGTGCGTAAAACTTCCCCTTGTGCACCGCTTTTGCATCTATACCTAAAGTATTTTTTTTTTAAAAATTCGTAATCATATCGTGTCTCCTGATGAAATCGGTGATTATGGTAACTGGCAAACTGGCTCCTTAAGAGTGGTTAGTTTGCACAGGCTCCCAATACCGTGTGTTGGGTTTCCACTTCGTGTTTTTGAGGGGTTTTGAGGGGTTTTGAGGTTGCCAGGATTCGAACCCGTGACCTTCGGCACACTGACTCTGGCTCTGATACCATGATAGATGAACTCAACC
Organism: Silene conica; assembly: GCA_029255685.2. Taxonomy (NCBI): domain Eukaryota; kingdom Viridiplantae; phylum Streptophyta; class Magnoliopsida; order Caryophyllales; family Caryophyllaceae; genus Silene; species Silene conica. The sequence continues at coordinate 98,840,479 of CM055312.2, forward strand.
AAAACCTTAAGGTGATGGTTGAGACTCAACTATTATTAATATTCCTAATAGTTAAATCACATGAAAAAATCTCTTTACAGGCTATGCTAGACACGAAGTGTTGGGCCAGAGGCATAGGTTCCTACACGGCTCAGAAACGGATTCATCCACTTTGTTGCAGGTATATTTTCCGTCTTCAACTTTGGCCGTCTTATATGATTTTGATTTGTTTTAGCCATCTTGCATATCCTTTTTCCATGCTCAAATCTGAGTGCTTTGTGTTAACATGTACGCAGATTGCTGAATGTATTCAGAACGGTAAACCATGCAAAGTACGAGTGCTAGATTCTAGGTTCGTAAGTTAACCACGACTCATTTTTTTTAAATTCCTGGATAAACAACTTCATTAAGACGGTCTAAGTAATTTGCATTACTGTTTCTTCTCCTACAGAAAAGACACGAGTTCATTTTGGAATCAGCTTCATATATCACCCATACGGAATTCTTTCGGAAAGGTATAGTTTACAGACAGAGATATACTCGAATATCAGTCTTTCAGTTTAGCTAAATTATTTGTTTTTCCCAAGTCGCTTGAGGAATGTTCCGAATCGTGTCACTACATGTATGTCAGATGCTGTTACTAATAGGGTAAAGGGTCATCTAACCTGTAGCAAGCTCGATCTCTCGTTTTAATATCTAAGGCTCTATTTGGCAAAACGAGCTGAAAAGCTACCTGAAACCTGAAAAGGTACCTGAAAACTGAAAAGATAGCTGAAACCTGAAAATGTAGCTAAAAATTAGGAGCTGATAAACTGACTGATTATATAAAAAATTGTTTGGCAAACTAACTGAAAATGTAGCTTATTTTAGTGAAATGACAGAAAAGGATATAATAATTATTTACTATATTATAGATTGAAGGATAAAATTGTAATATAACCTAGAATCAGGTACCTGAAATCTAAAATGCTACCTCATATAGCATTTCATTTCAGGTAGCTTATTTGATCAAATAAGCTACTTGCCAAACACTTCCAAAAAAATAAGCTAGCTGATTCTTTTGGCAAAAAAGCTACTTCAGGCAAATCAGGTATTTGGAGTGCGCTGCCAAACAGAGCCTAAATCTAATTATATACGGTCCTGAAGTTTCTACCCACGTACTTATGTAGATAGCATACTTCATCGAGGTTCACATGGAAGAAGATTGTGCAAATGAGCAAGACGGGCAAAAGCTGAATCCAGAACTGAAGCAGCTAGGAGCGATAGCCGCAGCCAAAGTTGCAGTAAGGAGTGCAACCATGGGTTCAGGATCTTCTTCATGATCGGAACTTTCACCAGTCCGGTATGGAATTACTTCTCGTTATTATCACTGTACTTACCCGTGTTTATGCTTTTTCTCATTGTATTAAAGGTATAGAGAATTAGGGATAGATCAGAACTCGGGATAGCGATTTGTTTTTTTTTTCATTTCCATGATGTCGAAAATGTACAAAACCATGAAAATTAGACCTAAAAGATCAGCATACAAGTGCTCGTTCTTACGTTTCATCGTGTTCTTGTTCGATATGCATTTATATATATATTTACATTTATTCCTTCGATAATCATCATCGTAAAACTAGGCGTAACGTTTGTTTCTGAAATTTTGTTCCTTAGATCTTAATTATCGACTTGTTAGCCGTGGTTAGGGTTGTTTATGAGACGAGATACCTCGTGAGCAACTCGAGATCGGCTCGATCAAAGCTCGACTCGAGCTCGGGCTTGGCTCGAGAGCTTAACGAGTCAAGCCGAGCAAAGGCTGGCTCTACTCGAAAAGCTCGCGAGCGGCTCGAACATTTAAGATTTCATAAGGTATTAGTCATATTTTATAAAAATATGCTCATATTTTATAAAAATATTTTATCATTATTATATCTTTATAGCATATGTATCAAATATCTTGTTGATTTGCTAAATATTTTTACATAAAATCTTCGAACCATGTTATTGAAAATATCGGAAGAAAAAAAATTAAAAAATAAGCAATTTTATATAGGCTCGATTTGGCTTGAGTTTGGCTCGAGCTCGTGTTAAAGCTCACAAGTTTTTTAACGAGCGTATTTTTTTCAAGCTCGGATAAGATCGGCTCGAGCTCGAGTTTTTGTAATCGAGCACAAGTCGAGCAAGGCCGAGCTCGGGCTCGGCTCGGCTCGTTAACACCCCTAGCCGTGGTGTTACGAGACCATTACCCTATCAACATCGTTTCTGTATGTTTCGATTTGTTTGGTTGAACTCCTTTCCGATTAGCGTAAGCTTAGAATAAAAATTATAGTAATTAGTAATTAATTACACAGATTTACTGAGAACCTCCATTTTGGGGAATTCTTTTATATACTAAACTGAATTACTTTTTTTTTTTTTTTGGTAAAATACTAAACTGAATTACTGAAGTACAGAAAAGTTCGGTTATTCATCCGGAAATTTACGTTTTTCCGTTCACTTTTTCGACCCGGTTGATCGATACTTGTACCGACAAGCCCAAAATAGGTAGTTCAAGAAATTCAGGGCTCCCAACACACACAACAACCAGTAGAACCTCTCGAGCCGATATTTGTTCAAGTTACCACCCGACAACCAAGGCTTATGATGGCCTCTACTAGTAGCACTATTGACAATTGACACGATCACCGAGCTAAGGTAATAGCCGATAGCCAACGATGCCCAAGAGAACGAGGTTGCAAGTGACCTCATGCTTGATGGTGCCTCGGTGAAAAAGAACTCCAACATCCCGGCCAAGGTGAAAAGGTCAGCCGACCCAAGTAACGCGTATTGTATTGCTATCCAAAAAAACGTGATTGGTAGCGGTTTTGTTGAATCGAGGAGGTTTTGTTCGGTGGCTACATGCTTTCTCTTCACTTCAACTAAAGCCGCTACAGCCATCGCTACGATTGATAGAACGAGACCGGTGCCTATCCTTTGGAGGTGAGAAATCCCGGTTTCCCTTTTGGTTATTTTTCGCGCAAATGGGATTATAAGGTGGTCGTATATCGGAGCAACGATCATAATGATCCCGATCGGGAAAACTGGGAGTGATGCCGGAGGGATTTTTAAGGAGCCGAGGTTGGTGTCCATTGATGCCGCTTGTTGGACCGAGAATGTAGACAATTGAGCTAGGCAGCAGTTAAGGATGATTGTGCTAGCGAAGATCGGGAACATTTTTAGGACTACTTTGACTTCCTCGACTTGTTTCGTCGTGCATTCTAGGGTTTGGAAAACCGGGGTGTCGTTTACGGCTTTGTTTAGGAACTTGAAACTATCTGTCTGAGTTTCTAAACTATCAACTTCTGCTATTTCTTGTCCTTTCTTGATTTCTCGATCAGCCGGTTTTTTCGATGAGACGTTTGGTGGACTTGTTGCCATGTTTACGACCGCGTTACTGGTGTTTTTCCCGAACCAACTGTTGATGATTGCGGCAAGCAAGACCTGCAGGAAATATATTATAATCAGAAAACAATCTCTGAGTTTTCTGTACAGGGGTGCTGCAACTCGACTCAGCGATGGCAAATTATCACTTATGGGTCATTTGGAAACCGTCTCTCTTAACTTTTCGGCCCTTCCCCAAACCCAAATATTTACGGATTGGCCTGATCAATAGGCATGGTGACCGTCTTACCACGCCATTATCTGGATTAGAGATGGCAAAAGCTGGCCCGACCAGACCCGCCCGAAACCCGACCCGCCGAAACCCAACCCGATACAACCCGAGAATTGGGCGAACTGAAACCGAACTGACCCGACCCGACCTGCTAACCGATAACAGCATTATTTTGTCCAACCCGAACCCGAACCGAACCGACCCGGCCCGTGACCCGATATTTCTCAACCTGATAGACGACGTTATAATGAACTGGTTTAATAATGGTTTAAATGACACCAAATTGATAATTCTTCTTAATTATTTTAACTTAAACTTCAATTAATACATCTATCCATTAATTAAACATAAAATTATCATCTAAAACTAAATACGGAGTATATAAGATAAAATATATGTCAATAACCTGACCCGTTAATGACCACCCGAATTGCCACCCGTCGATGGCCCGACCCGAAGATGATCCGACATGAACCGAATCGACTCGAACCCATCACTGACCCGACATAGCCCGAACCTGATATGACCCAACCCGTAACCGACCCGAGTGACCCGATTGCGACCTCTAATCGGGATACAGGACGGATGCAGTCGTTACAGAGTAATCGTACCTTAGATATGGTAGTAAACGGACTTCCATACGGGATCTTGTTTCTATAGAAAGGCGATCCAGCAAGGAAGACGGGTATAGACAGCAACATAGCCATGGTGGAAATGAAGAAACCCCATTTCCAACCCTTATTATCCTCGACCCACACCACGAAGGTTGTCGCAATAAGACCACCGGCGGAGAGACAAAACACGAAGTAATTGAAAAAAGTCGATCTCTTTATCCGTCCTTGTGGAGTACTCTCTTCAAACTGCTCCGCGCCATGAGTTGGCAACGATCCTTTAATCCCCCCTACACCGGCAGCCACTAGGTAAAGCCCTATAAACAGCATCGCTGCCTCCGAGCTATTCGGCTCCCGACATGGAGTCGTGGGGTCCGCTGCATTGCATGGTGGTGGTTGTAGCGACGGCTTGTACGCTTGAACCGTCAAGATCACTAGTCCCTATTATAACAACAAAAACATCATATTCAAGCACACCTTTTGTCACAAATCATCAAGCATACCTTCCATCACAAGTAATACGAATTCGATTTTCGATTTTCGATTTTTCTAACGAATGCCCTAATTACAGATATTAATAACACCCGACTCTGACTTAATCAATTGATTGATTGATTGATTGATCAAGGAAAATGATGGATGATACTAAACCTGTAGATTACGGTACTGTTTAAATACACAAATTCTACAATAAGACGGTCTCACAACATGAGACAATCTGTTTTTATAATAAATTTCTCGTTTAATACAAATAAATGAACCGTTGTACGCGTGAGACGGTCTTACACAAGAGTTATTGGTTCAAATAAGTGCATGGCCCAATAAACATGCAGACAATAACTTTAATTTTTCGTTAAATACCATGTAATGTCACTATTTTGAGGGACATCATTGAATGTCACTAAATTATTCATGTCAAAATCGATTATTTTGCTCCTATGTGTCCTACAAATTTTTACTTTTTTCAAAAAATGTGAAATAATTAATTCATAAAAATACGAATCTATACTAGATCATCGTAGCATCTACGATGAATATATCTGACTTGAATTTAAAATCAGTTAAAACAATTGGTATTAAGATAGCTGAGCCGGCTATATGCCTATATCATCGGCATTCTGCTTTTTATAATATATATCTCACTCTTTACCCGTTTCAAGTTTAAGACATTATGAGCGTGATATTATCACGTAAATAGGGTTGGGCATTCGCCTTGTCTAAAGGGTCGGGACCAAAAAAACTACATATTGAATTTGTAATGACACAGATCAAGTCAAGAGATCGAATCAAAATAGTAATTAAAATCTAATGAGATTCATTAACCATGTAATTATCAATTATTTTCGTATGTAATCATTTAATTTTAAAAAATGTAATACTTATATCAACATGATTGAACTTAAAAATCATTTTAATATAATCATTGTAAGTCAATTTAAATTAAAAGTAAAAAGTCACTATTAAAATTTCGAGATTGACCCTATACAAAAATTTGTGCGAAAACCTAGGTAAGTACAACCGGTACAAGTGTACGACCCGTCATATGAAAAATCAAAATCACGTACAACGTCGATAAAATTTTCATGCAAAGTTGTCGCACCAAAAAAAACTATAATTAACACAACAACTTTATAAAGTTATAAGGACAAATAATTAACTATTTACAACTTTTTTTATTAGGAATGGAGAGAGCATTTTCTTTCTCTTTTGTATACAATCACTTTTATGATTAATTACTTTAATTTTGGAATTTTGTAACAAAGTAGTTTGTGACTAATTAAAGCCTATATAAGGGGGCCCTAATTTCCATTCGATTATACGATAAACATATAAATTATTTGATCGATTGCTAAAAAAACCCGAAAAGTTTATCAATTTGCCATAATTTTATCAAAGTAAACTTTTATAGATGTATTAGTCAAATGTGTTGTTGTTTGCCTATAAATTATCAGTAATTCTTATTTCAGGCGGTCTTAATTTTAGACCTCTTGCAAAGTCGCAGTCCGGACCTTATTTAAATCGATTATGAGTACGGCATTAACTTAAGACCGTCTGAAACAATAATTTGTGATAAATTACTTATAAGATTGGATGAATTAGAATTCTTAACAAGCAAGTGTTCAAAAGTTGTTCACTTTATGTCATTGTTAGTTGTATTATAAATTGATTATAGGATACCTTTAATCTCCTTTTTAATTACCTTATTTTGTAGTATGATTGTTTTATTGTAAAACCGCGATGCAAAACAACGGCTTGATTATTTATCTAAATTTTAATTAGTTAAAACTATAATATCCTTAATAAATTAACAAAAGTATTATGTAGAATATATAGTCATATTAAAATACCCGTTCATGATGAAACAACAGATTCTTGGACGAGAAAGTGGTTAATAACTTAATACACTAACATTAACTTATTATTAAGAAAACACTTTTCTCGTATCTTTTTTCATCTTTTCGTAGCCTTTTTAAGGAATATTATAACACAAATTAAAAGAAATTATTTCATTTAGCTAGAATATATTTTCATAATAAATGCACCAATTTTATCGCTGATTGTGACAATTTTACAACTTAACATAACTATTTATATCATTCATGGACATTTTATTACTTTTATTACCCTTTATTTTTAAACTATAAGTGATCTCACGTCAACCTTATTGTGAAACAATTCCTCAAATTTACTTAAAAAACACGTAACAAATAGGTTTGACTTGCAATAAGCCCACATTAGATGCCACTTAATAAGGTAATTTGTCCCTTCTAATCAACAATAATTACGCTTTTACAATTTAAATAGTAACAATTTTAAGGTATAAAATGAAGTATTACGCAAATAAGAGAGGGAGATTATAAGTTTAATTAAGAATAGGACAATTGGTTGAGTCAATATGTCAATATCCAACTTGTAAGAAATATAAAACTAATAATTATTCATCAATGGTGGCCTCTTATTGGTAGAATTATTGGTACCACTTCAATTTCAAAGTAATTATATTCACATTTAATTAGTTGACTTTATATTTTAGTAAATAATTTTGAAGCTTCATTACTACTAGAATCTTATGCACTCCATTGTTCATAGGACAAATAATTCAAAATTAAATGAATTACAAATCGCAACGGAGTCAGGATTTGAACTTAGAAGGATACGGAAAAATTAAGAAGGAGAACGGGGGCGAGTGACTAATTTCCTAAAATACATTCGAAAAAATTAACTAAAAACTTGGAAAATTTCATTGGTCGAGAGGGAGGGGGAGCGCGCGCCCTGCTATCCCCTAGCTCCACCACCGACTACAAGTAATTGGTGTTTCAATATGAATAGTATGTAGGTTAGATAAAATTTCTTGTTTTTTTAGATAACACTGTCCCGAGAGACATGTTTTAACTAAACGCGTGAAATTCATTTAAACGTAAGAAGAACTGATCACGTGTTTCTTTTTATGTAAGAAAATTATGACTACTTAACTAGCATTCAATCCAAGGGTAAGAAATATTACGAAAAAATGAAACTTTCAAAAAAGACGACGGATTAAAAAATTCCAAAATGTTATGAGTTGTATGGTTCGTTTTATTTCCACTTTATATCGTACAATTCAGGTTAACGCAACAGCCTAAAAATCTCCGTTCTCATTTTTTGTTTGACAAAACAAGAATGCAAACTTTATTTGTGACATAACTAACTTTATGAACAACTTTATGCCTAACAAAATTATCTTAATTAGGAAAAGTATGGATGGACAATACGTCTCAAATGAAGGAAATGATCTCATGCATGCATTTTATGACGAGCAATAAAACACTACAATTACATGGCGCAATAACGGCATTATTATTCATCACCCTTTATCAATCCCAACTTGCAAATTAAATTAAATGCTTTAAGAGAGATAAATAGATAAACTCTAAAACAAATCTAAATCAAGTTGCAATAGTCTAACACAAAAACTTTAGAGAAACGGTTTCTCGATAATATTAATGAAAAACCTCTTGCATGTTATAAATAATATTATATTTTATTTCCTTTTTTATATTATGTTTCCGAGTAACCTAGCGAAAACGGCCTGTCAGAAGACCTACCGATAATCTAAAGCTCTAAGGATATATAATCAGAACGAAACTAAGCACACAGGCTGATTAAGTTATACTCCTAGGTCATAGTTGGGAGGAGTTTTTGGGGGAAAAACAATGACAATTTGTTTGCGAAATAATAACTACAATTAGAATTATACACTCCCTCCTATTCTTCTATGACTTTGACCAAAAATAAGCCGATAAATAATTAACATTAATTTATAAAATTAAAATATTTATATTTTTTATTATAAAAATATCATTCACATAATATGATTTTCGAAAAAAAACAAATGAGGAATATAACTAGAAAAATACAGTTAAATTAACGCATTGGAGACCGCGCAAAAGCAAAAGGGAAGCAATAAAAGAATTGGAGGGATTGATATTTTAGCCCTAGATTGAATTTGAACCTAGTTTCATCATGAGGTTATAATTTAGTCGAATTTTTGGGGAAAAAATAGTACACAACACGGGTTTTTAGATAAAAATGATGGTCCAGCTCTCGTAGAATTTAAACCTAGTTTCATCCCGAGACGAGGGTGCAAAATTGTAAGGGTTAGTGTAGGGTGTGAAATGTATATGACATTCAACACCCACATCACATAATGTGTTTTGCCTCCATGCATTATATATTATAAATAATACTGTATGATCTCATTGATTATTTAATTTGGATTTAAGAATAAAGGAGTATATATTTTAACACTTTATAAGATATGTTATTAACTTTTGACTTAACTAAAGACAAAAAAAACGCGTAAACTTAGATCGACATTTGTATTACAATAATTATTTATTTACAAAAATATCTCACTTAGCAATCCACCACGAACGACTATCTTTTAAAACAAGGAGTTTTTACAGTAGTCATCGTTATAACCATAAACTTCAGTCATCATCCGGAACATAAAATAATATTTTTTTTATTTCATTTACATATCTTTTGGAAAAATAAGTTTTTTTTTTTCATTTTATTTCTCGTAAACTTCTCTCATCAATTACTAATTTCCATTAAAAAAGTTAATGTCTATAATTAAATTTTCGGATTAATTATTATATTTTGTTAATACTACTCATTATTTTATTATTTTGATAATTTATTTTTCTTAATTTTCGTATAACAATTTAAAAATGACTTGAACATATTTTAATACCGTCCATTTAATATAATGTGCATTATACGATTGGACTATATTTAATGACATAAATTATAATAATAAATGGATTAATCATTTACCTTCGTACGTCTTCTCTAACAGAAACCCACGTTGTTGAAGCAATTATTGGAATTTTTCTGAGACTTTTAGTTATAACTTCTTGGGACATGAAACCAATTTGCTACTAGTATTTATTTTTATTATTTTCGGTCGATCTCCCTTACGATGGTTATATCCGTTAATGCGGAGTATTACTGGTTTAAAATATATTAAATGTTAACTAATGCGGAGTATTGCTAGTTATTCATTTAAACGTAATTTCAGTTCATTTTTATTAACGAATTAACTCTTACTTCGATCTAGTTCAGTTCAATTCCTTAAATTCGATCAGTTCAACTCTTTTCAACTGAAAAAGGCCAAATATACGGTGTATTACTACCTATTCTTGTAGACGTAATTTCAGCTCATTTTAAATTCAGAACAATTCAGTTCCGTTAAACTCATTTATTCTTAAATTAACTCTTAACTCAAATTACATTAATTTTGATCAGTCTCATTAAATTCAGTTCAACTCTTTTCAACCGAAAACGAGGCCGAATTTTCCTCAACAAATTTTGTGAACCTCCAAAACAAATTTATAATATGCACTAAATGACAATTGTCAAGTTGAAGAGACTACACATTGACAAGAAATTTAGGAAAATTATGTCAAAATTTTTGTGTCACTATTATTATGGGATTATTATATTATCCAAAATAAATAATAATTTTAAATTATGGTCCATACATCATATACATGCATCAGAAATTGCTTATCGTTATCTTTTTTGGTAGTATGTGTTTACTTATCATTTATTGACATGCATGGATAGGAACATATTACATTTATTTCTCTCTTTTTATAGGGCCTTTTTTTTTATTTTTTTTATATATAATCAATAATTTGTTTCTACAATTGCGCTTGTATAAAATCGGACAAAAATAATCATATAAGGCTGTTTTTCACAAGTATTGATTTACGTATTCTTAACATAACAATTCATAATAATTTTATTTATTTGTTTTACATGTAAAATGGTTTCACATGAAACTCAAAATCAATAATTAATCATTTTATCAAATGAGATAACATGGGATAAAAAATTTCATATTTTTATACGAGTATATATTTCATGGTATTTACTATTTACGTATATATGTTGAGAGATATTGAGAAGAGCAGTGAATGCCCTGATATGTAAAATGACTTAGAAATAATTTTCGAATTTCATGGGCGGGGTGGTCGATAAACAACATTATTGGCTAAATAAAAAACACATGATCACCCATTTGCGACTTAATTAATGTAAATATTTCTTCCATTTTAATTATGTAATTGTCTTTGATAAAAAAAAAGGTAAACAGACCAAAATATATAATCATTTTAATTAGTAACAACAAGATTGTGACATGAGAGATTATTAGATTATTCATATTTGACTTTGAATATCGAACATCAATTTAATTAATTGGGGTCTGTTGAGACACTACATTGATGATGACAAGTTTCCCCTCCCCCTCTTAAGTACAGGATCTATAAACTCAACAGGGTCCAATACAAAGTACATGTAATAAATGTTTTTACATTACTATAAAAAAATGTTTTTAATAAATGTCTTTATCACAAAAAAGAAAATAAACTCGGATAGAATAAGGTTATACTCGCCTACTCGGTACATATTTAAATAATTAAATAAGTTAATGAAATATTCTATTATTCCCTACTAAACCTTAAAAAACCTCAACTAATCTAACGTTAAAAATCATAATATTATTCTTAAATAAAGTTATGCTAAAAGCAATTTGTATTTCAGACTAAAATTAACCTTAATTAATTATCGAGTTGGTGTACATGCAACTGAGATTAAAGATTCTTTAGCAAACAATTTGTGTAAAAATATTATTTTACGCAACAATTGTAAGCTTAGACCACGTTACAACGCGTCAACTTTTAACCGTTCAAAAAGTAATATGAAAACACAAATTTAAATTCTAAAAAACCATGACAAATGGCAATTCAATTGTATAAAATCTCCCATTATTGATTTGGAATTATGGATTTTAGGGATTTCATGCTTTGAAAAAATTGAGAAACAGGAGGAAATTAAGGATCTAAGTCAAATACCATTGGTAATTAATTAAACCATACAAAATTCCATTTGGCATATGACATTTTCATAAAAAAGAGGGAAAAAAAATCGCAAATACGCCACGTAAAAAGTAACTGTTTTCGTTCATATTTGTTTGAAAACATAATTAATTGGGCACTAATTAACGTAAAACTATTTTACATAAGACTAATTGTTCCTTTGCAGAATGATTCCGACCATTATATTACATTCCAATTACGCGAAAGTAACCGGTATTCATAGTTGTTTGAAAAAATAATTAATTGGGCACCAATTAACGTAAAACCATTTTACAGAAGACTAATCGTTTCTTTGTAGACTGATTCCGACCATTATGTTACATTCCGAATTCCGATTAAACATGTAAACATCATTTTCAGATTTCAACTACTTTTCTTTTGAAAAAGGATATAAATCCTAAATACTTTACTAAATAAAAAAACTTGCCAAAAAAATATGTAAATTCAGAATTCAGATAACCTAAGATATATTTGTTTTGTGCATAAAAAAATCATACAAAAAATATTCTAGACCAAACTCTAGAAACATCATACTACAAAAAAAAATAGAATCTAATCCTTAAATAAAGCAAACTTTCTTAAACAACTTGTAATAATTTTTAAATTTTTTTTATTACTCTCGCCCACAATCCCAAATATTAATTAACAAGAATTGAAATACGGCAAGTCGGAAACATACCAGAAATTCGATAGCGGCGCTTGTAAGATAAACTTGATATGTAGTAAAGAAAGCGTCGGAAAGGAAACCGCCAAGTAACGCAAGTAGAAAAGCTGTGCCCATGAAATTAGTCACGGTGTTTGACGCTTTTGAAGGTGAGAAATGCATGTATTCTAATACATATATCACCAAATTGCTTGCATTTGCTAAAAATGCCATATTTTCCATCACTTCCACAACTATTAACCAAAAAACAAAACAAAAATCAATATAATTTTACAACAAAATATACATGTATAAAACGATTTTACAGATTTTACAGGTTTTAAATAGTCGGTTTTAACCCGACCAGGTTATTTTGTTGAATTAGCCCTGCTGGCTCAGTTTCTGCTCGCAGAAAGTGGGTTAGCAGGGCTAATTCAATAAAAATTATGATAATTGAAAAGAGTTGTGAGTGTATAGGAATTGTACCAAGAACAAAGGAGGCAGCAAGAAACCCGCCGTGGCGATTAGCCCTGGCGGGTTTATTCTTCCAATCAACATAACCATCCCATCTGTCATTCTCGATGATTTGATTTTCCACTTCCTAGACAAATCAAACAAGATCACGCTGTCACGCATACAGAACTGTATACATATATTTATATATATACATATTTAAAGACATAATTAAAAGTAAAAAGATGAAATGATCATACCATGTTTTTTGTATAATTAAAGTGGAAGCTTATGAAGTACAAAAATTGAGTACTTAGAGAGAGTAATTAGTGATTGAGGTTTTGTTTTGGTGAAGAAAAAAGTTGAGGGGTGAGTTTGAGAATTTATATAAGGGAAAGGGAAAGGGTATGAAGGTCAACATTTGGACAAAAATGAGAAAGATATAATTGTGGGGTCGTGGTTTTACCCAGTGCACATCAAAGGTAGAGGTTGTGGGTTTCTATAAAGGTCAACATTTAAACAAAAATAATAAAAAATAATTATAGAATCGCGGTTTTACCTAGTGCACACCAAAAATAGTGACCGCGGATTAGTTCATAAAAAAAATTGTGGGGTCTATCTATGTAAAACAAATAACCTGAGGTCCTGTTTTTGACATTTGACTTGTTTATTTATGAGTATTATTTTAAGTCATCTTCGTTCGTTCCTTTCCTTAATATTGTTTCTCTTTCAGATTTCGTCGTCTCTTCACGAGATACCCGCGCGGAATTTTTATTAAATTGACATCGGTGTCATCGGATGGTATCGAGTTACGGTGATGCTTTCGTAAATATTTTCGTTAATTACCGTTGTGATGGTATTGAGTTTACTTCAGCTCTTTTCAAGGCGAAATGAACAAAACTTAAACTTTTCTGAACTACACTTAAGGAATTGAACTGAACCTAACTATATTTATAAGAACTGAGCTAAAACTAAACTAACTTAAGCTTATACTGTATAAAATAACCTCAACAAACTTACCGCCAAAAAAAAAAAAATCAACTTAAACAGAGTGACTTTAAGTAAAAAAAACAAATAAAGCCGTTATTTACTTATTTGTCTACAAAAATCAAATAAAGTATAATAGCGATTTCCTAGCATATTGGAAATTTGGAGTTTTGATATAGTAAGAAATTATTCAAAAATTTTACTTGAGGAAAGTATTTTTATTTAGTCCTAGAAACATTGCACGTATGATAAAATTTTATTTAGTTCAGGTATTTATATCTATTTTTCACACGTGATTTTAGTATCATTCCCACTTTATGTAAATGTATTTAATACCATACATATTTATAAATCTTTTTTTGGGTTTTTTTGGTGACGAGGGAAACCGTAACCCCGCAGCCCCTACTCAAGGGTGACAGGCTCGAACTTTATCTAGGACTAGACTCGGGCCAATAATGCTCCACAAAATTTTGCTCTTGGGCAGACGTGAACCCGAGTCTCCTGAAAATTTCACCTAAATTTTAACCACTATACTCCACCCTTGCTGGCAATTATAAATATTTTTTTTTTTCGGTGACGAGGGGTTTAATCCCCTCGGGCTCATGCATTCCCGCACCACCACATGGACCATGTAAGCCATGTGGTTCGGGAGCTGCAGTGGCCAAGTGGTCATCGCCCCAGCTGGTAATCGAACCTGAGACCTCTCAACTCCTGAGTTTCTGCAAGCTTTAAGGTTTCACTCAGTTACCACTGGACTAACACCACTTGGTTGGCAATTATAAATATTATTATTATTAATTTTACACGATTTTTTCTATCAAATATTAGCTATCTAATGCACATTTTTTTATGTAAGTTATAAAACCAATTAACAGTACATTATTATTCCCCATATACTAGGACCCTAAAATTCCGAAAATTATATATTATACGCTTAAACTTGAGTTATTTGAGAGGTCGTAACGGGGCCTTGAAATTCCAAATTTTAGTTGTATTAGATTAATTTCCGACACTCACTTTTTAAAACTATAAATTTTTTTTAATATAGAAATACATAGTATTATATTTCATTATTTCCTTGAAACTCCGAGAAGAAAATCTTATAACAATTGATCAGGGTTCGATCCATGTTCACCTCTAGTCGTTTACTCGTAATAGTAATTAATTTCATTATACTCGTAACAGTAATTAATTTCATTATTTTGAGTTATTATTAGTAGTATAAATTTCTTAAATAAAACGTCATTGGACCTATATCTCGGATCATCCATCACCATGCATAATTGCATATATATAATATATGCTATTACTTCATCTTTAGTGCGTCATACATTATCAACAATTAACGATTCTTTTTATTAATTATAATTATTCAATTACATAAAAGTAGGAACGTAGGACACATAATTTGCAACTACATTTTAAATATTTTGGAGAATCTAAAGCTTGTGTGCACCACATAAATCATAATATATATATCCCTCTACAATTCTATAAATATAATATAGCCTTCTTGCTATTAGTTAATGAAAAAAGTAAAATGAATAATGAACCAACGATAAACTCGATCTTGGAACATTTATCTAAGATACTATTTAACCTGTTTATCACTTAAAAAAAATATAAATGCTACAAAATTTGTTGAAATAAATAAATAATTAATATGTGTCGATGCTTAGGTGTGTGCACTATACAATCTGAATGAGTGAATCAGTGAATGGGTCTGAAATCTAGTGACCGGAACCACTATCGGAATTATGGTCTTGTCAACGATCATTTTAAAGAATTCTGATTGTTGATCCGTCTCATTTTAATGTTCCTTAACTATAGTTATTTTGCTTAAATGTATTTCATTTAGGTCCAACCGGTGCAGTTTAGTGTTGACTCAGTATTTTCCAATCCGAGTTAACCCGAAATATTTGACACCGGTCTCATCTCTAGTCGATCCTTATGACCATTTTTGTTCTGATTCAATACGATTTATTCCGGTCCAATTTGGGATTGTGAGTAGCCCTACCAATATATGATGGGTTCTAAAATAAACGAGAGAGAGAATAAATATAAGGATAGAGATGTAATTAAGTAAATGCAAAAAGCTGTTTAATTTCCAGGAATTGATAGGCTTTTATTTTCCGTTCTCCAACTCTTATCCTTCTTCTTGACTAGCACAACCGGGGAAGCTTATGGGTTGGTGTTATGCTTAATTACTCCATTGTCCATCAACTCCTTGGTCATGGATTCTACAACATCTTTTTGAACCATTGAAAACCTATATGGCCCTACAGGTTCTGAACCAGTTTTTAGAATGATTTTGTGGTTGTGCCCTTCCCTGATAGGGGAAGAGTCTTAGGTTCCTCAAAGACTTGTGGAGTAAATTTTTCATCACAATAAAAACAGAGGCCTTTATCCTTTTTTTCCCTCAAAATCAGCATTAAAAGGTAGTTCTTTTTTTTTTTTACTATTAGGTAGACTAGTTTATACAAGAGTTTTTCAATAAATCTATTGATTCAAAATCACGAGATGTGTAGATGTCACAATAAGCCGTTTCTTTTTTTTAGACCGTCCTTACTTTCTTTAATGTAATACGGAGTAGTTAATAGTTGATGAATTCAAAACTTTCAATTGAACTTATTATTAAAATATAATAAATATAAATTTTAACTAAACTTTTTTTTTCGTCAAACCTCTCAAAACAAAGTATAATCTTAGGTAAGTACTTTATTTTATAAACATATGCATAAAAAGAACATATTCCATTTAGTTCCTTCATGCCTACTCTAACTAGTTATTTCGGTTTTTTAGAAGCGGCTTTAACTATAACTTTCGTTCTATTATTTTGGTGGATTTTTTGAACTGGAGGGATATGGGGAGTATGGTTTTTTTGTGGGATTTGTGGGATTATAGGGTGTTTTTGTGGAATTGAAGGGGAATTTTGTGGGTTGGAAGTTTTTTTGGTGTGCTCAACCAGGGGGGCCTGGTATTGTTTTGGCGAGGGGCAGTTTTGTGGTTGGAGTTTTGTAGGGCTACTGCTGTTTCCTGCAATCTGGCTAGACCATGAGCCTCAGGGATTGTTTTTGGTTTTAACATTCTTACCATCACAGATATACTATCATTCAAACCAGTAAGAAAACAACTCAAAGCATAGTCAGCTTGTAAATCAAGTTTACTCAACAGTATATCAAAAACATCATGATAGGTAGGGGCGTTCATTCACGGTTCTGTTCACCGAACCTCATATTTAATACGGTACGCACACGGTTCGGTTTGGCAAAATACCGAACCTAAACCGCACCGTTCCTAACGGTTATTTGCGGTTCGGTTAACCACTTTAAACGGTTATTGGCGGTTCGGTTAGCGGTTAACCTATAAACATACTAAATATTTTTTTTCTTTAGTTTTCGAGATTTTTATCTAGTAGTTTAATTAAATTTTTAATATTTAATTATACTCAACAATAAAGTTAATAAGTAAAACTTTAATATTAATCATTTTAACCATTTTTGAATCTTGAAACACTTTTTAATTAAACAAAAGAACAATTTTTTAAATAATTTTAATTTTTTTCCTTACGTTTTTGTGAATGGTTCGGTTCGCGGTTAACCTCATTTCTAAAATTGCGAACCTCAACCGAACCTTGTCCATGATAAATTAACCGGTTCGGTTCACCGAACCTAATTGCCCTTAACGGTTCGGTGAACCGAACCTCGAAAACATGAGGTTCTCCGGTTTTGCGGTACGGTTTTTGCGGTTCGGTTGTTTATGAACACCCCTAATGATAGGACTGCACAGTCCCACATTGTTTCAGTACAAGTAACTCAGACATGGGGTCCTCATGTTCATTCCCAAATCTAGCCTTAATGGCCTCTCTATACTCATCTCATCCCAAAGGTGTGGTTTTTCCCCTATTTTTTGTTAAGGCTTGGTGCCAAGCCAACGCTTTGGACTCCAAGTGCATTGCAGCATAGATTACTTTCATGATATTGTCAACATCAGTTACAGAGAAGAATTGAGTGCATTTAAACAACCAATCTTCTTTAATATCATTACCATCAAAAGTAGGGAATTTAATGGTTAGGGATCTTACCATAGAATTCATGCCACTGAAGTTTCTACCCGGTTGTAAGGAGAAATTTGCCGGAGTTTGCACCAAAGTTGCTACTTGATCCTTCAGTGTTTGAACGTCTGCTTTCATTTCAGGGTTTGTCATCTTTCTCTTTCTTTTTTTGTATTATATAGTAAAAATGAAGAGTTAAATATTTTTGTATTTTTCTTGGGGTTTTTCTTAAATTTTCTCTAATTTTTGTTGTATCACAGGCAAAAGGAAGATATAGCTTGGATACCAAATGATGGGTTCTAAAATAAACGAGAGAGAATAAATATAAGGATAGAGATGTAATTAAGTAAATGCAAAAAACTGTTCAATTTCCAGGAATTGATAGGCTTTTATGTGCAAGAAATGCAGTTTCCTAGGTTGTGAAAGGAAACTTGATTTTAAGCCAAAAATAGTAAATGAGACAAATAGAGAGTAACCAGAAAATATAATTTTCATTGATTGATTTCTTCATTACACTAATCCACTATTTTTAAGCCGGATTACTTGGAAGATAAGCACAATCAGTTACTAAATTGGTGAGTCACCATAACAACTCCTAATACTGCTAAAATGAGGATTAAGCTTCAACATGCGCTACAATAGATTCTTTCTCATTTGTAGTCGTTATAACAGAGGTAGTGCCTTGATTATTCTGCTGACTCACGCTTCTCATGTGACTGCCCACGTACACCTTATTCATTCCTCAAAGTTTAGACTTCTCTCCTTTTAAATCTTCCTGCGCGCCATTTCTGCTAATAGACCCCAGATCCTAATTTGCATCAATATATTTTAAAATTCATTTTAGTTATCATCTTTAGGAGTTTAGGGACACTAGCTATTATGCTCACTACCGTACACTATTTCCATATCAATTCGTCCTCCACTCGTCCTAAACATTCCTTAAATCACATATACCCTTATACAATTGGCAATTACGTACCCTACCAAATTAATTGGGTTACATGTTGCATAAACATAATTGGAGCCTCTCAACTTTTGCTCTTTTACTAATACCCATTTAATTATGCATCTCGAATTCCGTGGAAATTCTTATTTCATACAAGCAATTTCCTGTCTGAAATAAAATGGACTAAATATAACTATTTTAAGATAAATATTATTATTTTCAGGACAAAAAGTGACAATTTTAATTATAAGATTTTGTTATTAAATAGTTAACTTCTATTAAAAAATTGTGTTATTTAATCCGTCTTATTTCAGACTGTGTAAAGCACGATTTATTGTACTTATATATACTTGTGGATTTTATTCCAATTATAGACATGCCCTATACTATTTGGTATAGTCAATTACACAATTAGACATGCCCTATACTAATTCTATATACTCCAATTATATTCTTTGGAATTCTCTCGGAGGTAAGAAGTAGGTCATTCATTTTAGACTTTTAGGTACTACTAGACAATTAGGTCACTTTCTCAATAATTATTCCACTAATAGTAATTATGCAATTTTTTATTTAAAAGAGAATATAGGTTTTAAACTTAAGACGAGTTAAATACACGAAAAGGATTATACACTCGGATAAATGAGGAATCGTACCTCCAATATAAATATAATTAAGCTTATAATGTAATGTTTCTAAGCTTTTAGAAAGTTTGACTTGGATTTTAATTTTTTAGGTGTAAAATCAAAATTTTATTGAATTTACATGTATTATTTTGTAGTTTCAATATAATTGAGTTAAATCTTTTTTTATAAAGAAACTCAGATTCTTTGTACATCTGGTTGTAAAGTCCACTAATTGAGTTAAATGTGTTTATCTGATGAGTAAGACTAGAACATAATACATAACGAAAAGTACAAATATTGTCCTCAACTATGTTCATTTAAGATGATAGTTGATTCGTTTTAAATTATGACAAATACCTCTGGTTTAACGAGGACTAGTCTGTAGATTTATTTTGTACTTATGATTTTATGAAAAAAAAGTGATCGTTTGGTCCAAATATAATCTGTTGTCCGTTCTAGCGAAATTAGTGTATACATGTATTCCCTTTATCGCTCATTTGTTTACTTATTCCAGTTGTGGTGTCTTGTTCGTTTATTTACCTTTCTATATTAGAAAAGTTTTTGATAAATAATTTGATCATATACATACATTATTACGGTTAACTTGTCTTTCACTAACATCCATCGCAAGTGGTACCCTCCACTTTGTTTTATCTTCATGCCAAATTCAAAGATAAATAAATAATTGAAACACGTAAAATACATTTAAAAAGAGTAAAATTACGTGATCTTGATCAGGAAGATAAATAAAGTTGTGAACCCATTAATCATACATCTCGTATTTTTATTATTGGAAATCCGCCACTGGTAGGAAATTAGCTAGCAAAGTTATGAGAAATGTTATTTATAACTCAAGCATCGGTAACATATCTACTCTTGTAACTCTTTTTATTCCAAAAAATATTCTTCCATTATATCACCTATTCATTTTTGTTTACAAATACTTGAAAAATAGAGTTTAAGATTTTGAAGTCAATGAAATTTCATTTTTAAATGTAATAATTTAAATAGATTATATATCAACAATTTTTTGGGATTTCTCATAATCTTTTCCAATTTTTGATTAATGACTAATTTCCCTATTAAATGGGCTGGGCCCAAATATTCTTTTCATACGGATGAATCACATACAAGATGGGCCCAAGATAAATCGGCCCAATTCAACTGCTTATTCAGTCCACCTTATCATAAAATCGTGATATTGAACAATATAAGCCCAATAACTCAGGCCCAGATAGTGTATTGATGAACACTTGTTAACCTAAACCGGGATCAATCGGCTCAGGCCCAGCCCACGTATTGTAACGATGCTCACTTATTTATCCGTCTTAAACTGAAGATGATATCGACTTGTCGGTGATCGCCCACTGGTGGCCGATTGATCGTGGACTCTTGGAGTATTCTAGAATTCGCGTTTAACTTTTTTTTATTTTAGAGCATGTTTGGCCTAAATTGCTAAAAATGAGTTTTTGTTTTTACAGCTTAATTTTTTAAAAGTAGTTTTCAAGAATCAGAAACACCAAATTGTTGCTTATATTTTTCTGAGGAAAAATAAGATATTTGAGTTTTTGAGAAATTATTTTTAACTTTTAAATAAATGATGTGTTTGGTCAAAAAAAAATTTTAAGTCGAAAAACAATTTGAAAAGTTTGGTCAAACACGCAGTTTGAACTAGAAGTGTGGTCATTTGGGCGCGGACTGGCCAAGCCCGACTCATGTGTCACAACTTTGCCAATTTGTAAACAAGCCGGTTTAGGACCAAAGAACCGAAGACCCATCTCAAGCCCGCAAAAAAATCAAAAACTAAAATAGAATCGGTCTTCTTCTGTGGCCAACCTCTAGCTCGATATTAATATGAAATTCACCAATGTAAATATAAATACTTTTATAGGGAGCAATTAATTTTACGGGTACCAGAAAATAAAATATCGCAATTTTTAACATAAGTTTTACCCTCGTTCTAAAACAGGTTACTATGAATATGAGATTTCGTGTCACAATTCACAAGCTCGTAGAGCTACATCAAAGCAAATGTATCCTTATCCAACTGTGAACTAAAGTCTGGTTTTCACACGTCTACGTTAATTGTATCTTACCTCCCTTCTTAAATTTGGCAAGTTATTAGTTGAAACGTTACATTGAATCATATATTCATACTTATCTCATGGTGCTCATTCTAGCTCATTTAGGTTCATTGTAGTTTTATTCACTATTTTTGGGGTAAATGGGGTTGTCCGCTGTCGACAATAATGTATAATTCTCTCGTCACGCGTGCTCACATTAAGAGGTAGACGGCTGACCAAATAGTTTGCTCCATTCTCATATCAATCCCTTTATCTCGTGGTTAAGGGATAAGGTGAATAATCACCGCACCAAATTCATTTAGTTGTAATTCAGTTCACTATAGTCAGTTTAACTCTAACTCTACTAAATTCAGCTTCATTTAGGCTTCGTTTTTTCTGGCTTAATTCCTACTTCATTCAATTTACTTTGTTGTATTCCGTTAAGTTTTATTTACGTTCAATAAATTGTGTTAAATTAATCTCTTTACAAAATTCACATTTAATTAAACTAAATTCACTTCACCTTAGTTCTACTCAATTTAGTTCAATTAAGTTCTACTCCAATTAATTCAATTCAACTCGTTTTAGCCGAAAAAAGAGGATCTTTTAAAGTGAATACGGAGTACATCTTTCAACCTTTACAATAGGATTTTTTAACAATTCTTTAAATAATATCTCATCATATATCTTCAAAACGCACACGTTAAGAAAACCGTTACTGCCATCAAGTCATCTTATCTTCATTCATTTTACAATCTTGGTCTATATTCAATGCAAAGACTATAGAAGATTAGATATGACAAGCAAAATAAGTGCACAATAATAATAAAATAATAAGGCATGAATCAATCCTACAATAAACAATTAATTTAGGTGGATCATGCATTATACACCTATCAAAATCAACCTAACCTAAAAATGTCAAAAAATGGCCAAAATTATGTTAATAAAGTCTATGACTTGCTTTAATTTGATTGATTGTAACAAGGAAATGTGAGTTGTAAATGTAAATAATAACGGCGGATCAAGGTATTTTGTTCTCCAAATTAAAGTAAACTTATTTTTTAAAGTATATAAATTAATAATTAATTTATGTTGAAAAACTTGTATGTACGATGTGCCCTTTTTGAGAGTTTGTCAAAACATGTGTACAATTTAAGAAAAAATAAGCCAATTATTGACTATAAGGAAAAAAAAAATTAAACCCATTGGGGATGTTCGTAATATAAGTAGACCAGAGATCGGATTTTCAAATATGAATGTACAAGTGAATATTTTAAATTTTTGGCTGGTGGTGTAGGGCATGGAAGAAGAATTTACCTTATAAGTCAGAAGAATGATTAAATAATTGGGAATTAATAAGATCGGGAAGGAGAAAAGAATAGTGCAAAGAAGGTCTTTTAAACCTAGTGTTCGGTAGTGGTTTTCACGTCCCTTGCGTTAACGAGATGACTAATTTGTCTTGTTTTTCATTGATTGTTTTCTTATAGTCTTATGCGGAACCTTACTTCCTGTACGTCTTGGTGTTATGCCCCTTTATAAAAAAAAAATATACAATAAAGTTTGTCAATTTGATGATCAAAATCTGATATCTGGTTTGTACGTTCATGACTGAACAAAGCTTTAGATAACATTGTAAATTTTGGTTAGGTTTCAATTTGATTGTGAAGCAACATACACCAATGTTTTGATAAATTCGGTTTAGAATTTAGATGTTAATCTTAATCCATTCATTATTTACGGAGTATTTTATTTCGTAATTACAATTAAATTGTTAACAAATAAAATGTCATTGTAATTGTAGTTGTAAATGAACAAAAAATAACATTTATCTTCGAAAATTATGATCGATTGATAAATACTTTAAACTCGAGGCAAGGAGCGGTTTATTTCTCCTTTCCCTTCTACTTTTTTTTCTACTAAAATTCGATGTATTTCATAGACACAAACGACTTTATAACTATTGATTTTTCCTACCTACCCCTTGACATTTTTATTGGATGTTGATATTAGCTTAATGACTTGTAGTTGAACAGTTAATTAGTTGGGTTGTTTTATCAAGGAGATGACCTTGCGCGGTATCAAAATGAAGAAGAGAGAGTCTGCTTTTATAACCAAGAAGGTTCAACCCTAAAATTAATTGTTTTAAAGTCGTTTGAAACCTTTATCAACTTGTAAATCAGACTATCTCTTCTGCATTTAGATATAACTCAGAGTTTTTTGCATGATTCAACTTGAATTAATGGAAAGTTAGCTTAATCCAGTTTTGAAACATACATAAACATTTTGAAGAAAAATAAAATAATTAATAATTTTTTTTTGAAGGGAAAAATCGTTTCATTAATCAAAAGTTTTATGGTAGTTACAACATATGTCAATAATAACAGGACACAAAACGACTAAAATCAAATAAACTACATTCTCGATCAACAGAAAATTTCTAAACTTGATGGGCTCATGAGACGCTTCTGCACATCCTCTAACATATCGCCTTTGGCGGCTTTTCACAAGAGGGTCTCCAAATTTTCTAAAGCATTGACAAGAATCAAGTTCTTTTGACCAAAAAGTTTGTAACGAGCAATCTGACAACAGTTTTATCTCCATAGGATCAACAATGAAGGCGCCGATCTTCCACTTAATTCTTGAACCTCTCAATTAGAGGGGAAATCTCACCAAAAGTGAGGACAAAACTCACCAAAAGGTGAGAACAAAATAATTAATAATCGAATATAAGAGATAGCAAAAATACTACGGAGAATGTTATGGTAGATACATTTTATTATTTTGTAAATGCGTATATATAAATAGAATTTAGACCTTGTTAATCGAAGAAACTTTTGAGTATTTACTAGTTATTACAGGATATTCCATTCTCATTAGTAAGACATAAGCACTTCTAAGTCCATATATTCGTTGAATCGTTGTAACTAACTATAGCCTATCGAGTGAACTTTTTTTTTCCGAAATCAAATAATAAAAATTCTTATATAACATCTTTTTTCTTGTTATTTCTAGAATCTCTCTTCACTCTACATCCTAAAATCAAGAATTAAACTTGTTCTTTTGAGTAATTTCCTCAACAATCTTAACTAACTAATAGGTATGTTTTATAGAGTATCTTCGTTTTATCCATTAGATTTGTACATTCGAAAAGTGAATTGATGAGTAAAGAGTAAGAAAGCAAGTATTTACTTGCCTTACTAACGAAGACTTGCCAATTTCAAACTCTTTCACAAAATTTGTCCACTTTTTTTATCAGACTTCCGGTACATTCATCGCAAATTTATGACGGAACAGATACTAACCATATGAGGTAGATAGTACTTACGAGAAAAACAGAACACCTAGAAAGTAATAATCTGTTTTATCTTATCTACACATATACACAGTATTTAATCTGTTATAAATTTACGACGAATATACCCGTTACAAGTGAAAGCTGACGGGAAATAAATACATGGAACTCAAGATCATGTAATAGAAAAACTCCTTAAAAATAGTCAAAGGTGGTACCAAAGTGAGAATATAGTGCATATTTTGTATAGTGCAATTGCTTTTAGTATTGATCCAAATGCTAAACTTGTGGAATTAGGTACACGTGGTGGATATTCATTGGGCCAAGTTTAAAGATTATAGACATTAAAGTTGTTTTACTTTTGTTTCTTTATAATATCCTCTTGTTTTTCTAAGATATAAAGCATTTTATTTTTATGCAATTTCTTGTGGTAGACGAATCTTTGTCACCAATCAGGTTATCAAATCATATATGTTGCCCAAATAACGGGTCTTTTCCACATAATTTAACGGGTATTAACCGTCGTCACAAACTTAAGATGACTCACTTCAGAGAGTGTCCAGTTATAACCGTCGAGAAAAACTTAAGGATTAGCCAAAATGTTTCGCGAGAGTTGTTTTGGGAATTTAAGAAATTTAATAATATATGAATCTTAATATGCTCGGGGATTAGGGTTTTCTAAAAAACGCTAAAGTGATGAAAAAGTTACAAATCGTACTCCGTAATAGCTAAAGTGTTCTTTAGGTAAGCTATATTTACATGTTTATAGTGTAATGAATCTTAATATACTTGGGGATTGAGGGGTTATGAAAGGTCACAAGCTTGTAACCGTCGCGAGTAAGACAGACTGCACATTATATCCAGGGTTTATAGTTGATGGGCTTCAATCGTAGACTACAGTGTTGTTGGATGGTCATAACGTCACACGAATCACGATAACATATTCTGTCACTTAAAATGTACATTACGAAAACTAAACTAGTAAAAGTAACCCTCTCACATTCATTTATAGTTTATACTGATGATCGAGTGGCATAAACACGTTTTAATTTTACCGTTTAACTCATTATTTAGCGCTTATATAAACTTCAATATCTACAACATCCTACTCTGTTAAGGGTTTATATAAACCTCAATATACGTGGTACAGGTATAAAGCTAGTGATTATAGTTATCTCGACGGTGTCCAAACTTAGTACATGAGTCGATTATCACTAAATGGGAAAGAACCAGCCTGCTCGGAGAGATGAAACACAACTTTTATTTGTGATGGTCAAATAAAACCCACTTAAAAAGATAAAAAAGAAGTCATATATAATTTTCTAAACACTTCTATTTTGATCTTATTTATCTATATAAGTGAATAAGTGATACTTAATCCGTTATAAATTTATGACAAAAATGTGATGACGAAGAAGTGGCGATGAGTCATCATAACCTCCAAATTCTTCAATTCTCAAGCTTACGAGTACATGTGAAAATTTGAAAATGACTAATCAATTCCCTAAAGGCCGCTTCTCATTTGGCTACTTTGTATCAAGTCTTTGTTTTATGTTTAACTAGTCCACTTTGCACGGGTCGGATCATGCTTCTCGCGTGATCCGATCCTGGAATGTGACAGAAGGTTGTTGGACCTGGTCGAAAGTCCGGCAAATTGGACCCTATCAAGATATAAAAATTTAGTCATTCTTAAAAACTTAGTAGGCCTTAGGTCGACGGAATTAGAAACTTTTGAGTTGGGTCCGACTTGGTGGTGAAAGCCGGGTAATTCAAGTTGAGGGCGAGATGGGTTCTCAGTAATTCGTTAGTAAGTAACCAACGACTTATTAGCAAGGGCGAGCTGGTTCAACTTGCATTACTATACCAATTGTCACAAAGTGTAATTTTCAGCTAAATTTTAGGTGAAGTTGTACACATAGTAAAAAATGGTGAAAAGTTGCAAATTTCCCCTAAACATTTATTAATACGTGCATTTTAGTCCCAAACGTTTCAATATGTGCAATTTTTCCCGAACCAATTGAAAGTACGTGCAAATCGACCCAATTATAAAATTTCGACAATTTTACCTCTACTACCACATGAAAAAAAATGCCAAATTTGGAATTCATAACTAAGAGATATGGTCACTCAAAGTTGTCCGTTAAAAAAACATTGGCATATAATAACTCCTAGTTACGAGATCCAAATACGACAATTTTTTTTATTCAAATCGTAATTCTCAGAAAAATGATCGATTTGAAAAAAATTATCTCTTTCTAAACTGAAAAATTCGATATTTCCACAAAATGTCAAACCACAGAAACTTCACACATACATTTTCCGAAATAAATATATCCGTTTCAAGAAAGACCGACCAGATCCGATATTACCCAAAACCCCCACCCTCCCACATCAACATAAATAGACACCCACCTCCCAAAAACACAAAGGCTCTTCTTCCAAGAGAACAATCTCTACTCCTTCCTTCTTTCTTCCTCCCACTCTTTCTCTCTCACAAATCAATCAATCAATCAATCACCAAATCACATAATCCAACACCAAAGACAACTCACACTCTCACACAAACACATACACTCCCACCTCTTTTTCTTCTCTTCTTTTCACACAACAAAAAACCAATTAAATAAGCAACCACCATTTTTTCACTTCAAATTTTCATCCAAATTTACCATTCAAATATTTACTATTTACCCTTTTTGTTATTTTATTCTTATATATATAAACAATGAAGGGTAATTTAGGTTATAATGAAGGATCAAATTACATGGATTTGCTTGAAAATTCCAATTCTCTTTGGCTTCCTTCTACTTCATCTTCTTTTCATGGTATTCTTTTTTAGTATTTTAATTTCCCTCCGTCTAGTGATATGTTTACGTTTGCGTTATTTTGTTAACGGGAAATAAAGCATGTGTAAATTATTGAATAAAACCGTCTTATAATTACACCGTAAAACGGTCTTATTTATTAACACCTTTGTTGTTTTGCATGAATTACATTTTTTTTAACATTTAGAAAATTATTCTTATTATTATTATTAACAAGGATCAAGGTCTCCTTATATGAAGCATATATAATTAAATCATTATTAATATTTTTTTTGGGTATGTTCCCCTACTCACCAAATATGCTTAATTATGTTCCCCTTTATTGTTTTTTCAATAAATAAAGTACAACTTGATACTCTTTGTTTATGATTGGTTGACCTCAATTCATTAATAAAACCGTCACCCGACGAACTTTTGTGTAAAACGGTTTTATATTAGAGTTATTGCTTAAACATTGATTTTGTGACAAATACATCCGTTAGTAAGTTTGCAACGGGTCAAATATTAGTTATGCAGTTAGATAACACAAAAAGAAAATACCGAGGAAATAGTAATTTGTTTTGTCTTATTTATCATAATGAATAATACTTGACTCGTTATAAACTTGCGACACGGTATTAACATGTGACGGTCTTTTTATTGTATGTCTAAGTTTGCGTTATATTTGACCGTGTATGTGACACGGTTTTACAAGAGACTAATTAATTAAATTTTACTATTATTATTTCAGAGACAATGGTGAATTTCGATAACGAACGTGAACAATTGACGAGAATAAACCTAAAAAGAGAATACATACCGGATGATGACGACACGGTCGACGAAGAATTTGAAATGACCCGATACCAACTCGGGAAAAAACGGAGACTATCCGTCAAACAAGTGGAATTACTAGAGAAGAGTTTCGACGAGGATAATAAATTGGAACCGGACCGAAAACTCGAGTTAGCTAAACAATTACAGTTACAACCAAGGCAAGTAGCGATTTGGTTTCAAAATCGACGTGCACGGTATAAGACTAAACAACTTGAGAAAGATTACGGGTCGTTAAAAGCGAGCTATGATCGTCTTATGGTCGATTTTGACATGCTTTCTAAGGAACGCGATAATTTACAAAACGAGGTATAACTCGTTACTAGTACTTACGTTACAGTTTACAGTCGATAAGTTTATACATTATATTACGATTATGTTTATTATTGTTTTTGTTCGGTTTTGGTTTTGGTTTCGGGTTTAATGGGTATGGTCAAATGTCTATATCAATTGCTAGTCCTACATTTTTAGGGGTGGTCCAAAAGACTAAAAAGTCTACTAATCTACTCGTATAACATAATTTTTGACACAAATTCTGAGTCAAGATAGTTATTATTCGTTTTAAACTTAAAACGGGTAAAACCAGGAGCGAATCGAAGGGCCACCAGGTGTGATTTTAAGACCTTTACCATTGAGTCTGATGATGTTTATGGTCATCTAATGATATTAGGCTATTAGCTTTACTTATTTACTATTCAGCAATATTTCGGTAGCAAAAATCCGTCTTCTTAACCAATTTTTTAAAGTTTGGGGTAGCAAGGTCGGCTGCCACCCTTTGCTACTAGGTGAGTTCGCCCATGGGTCAAATACATACCAAATCAACCCACCTGTTGTCTAGAAAATGCCAAAAAAATTGTTTATAATTACCAGCATTTGGTATATTTGACCCGTTTTTAACTTAAGACGAATAGTACCCGTACTGACCCGGTTTTAGCTTAAGACGAATAGTACCCATCTGAAGTAAAACTTATTGAATTTTTGTTTATTTTTGTTGGCGTGCATAGATTATCTTTCGATAGCTTGCGGAAATTAAACTACGCTAGGTCTCGGTTATTCGTGTTGTCTTCGTGTTCATATTGGTGTTATAGGTATAAAAAATTAGTCGATTTCTCGAGCCAAGATTGTTGTTTAGTTTTGGTCTATTTTTCGACTAAGTGATCCTTTTGCTTGTGATCGTTATAGGTAAATGAATTGACGAAGAAATTGAAGGAACGAGATGAAGTCGAGGATTTAACGATTCCTAACGATCTAATTCAATCGGACAGAGGATTATTACTCCCGAAACTCGAAACAGGGTTACTGATGGCATCAATTAACACAAATAAGCAAGTCGTAGAAGACGCAAACTCGGCCAAAAGCGACATTTTAGACTCGGAAAGTCCACATTACACCGATGGCAACCATTCTTCGGTAATGGAGGATCCGATGGACCCACATTCCGACTTCTCACAAGACGAAGACGAGTACTTGATGACAAGCAATCGACTAATGCTCCCGCCTCCTCTACCGGGGTACAATACTTTGCTCAAAGTCGAGGACAATGGATTTTATGACTCTAATTCGAGTTCTTGTAACTTTTCACTAGTCGATGAGCCGCCTTTCTGGTCTATGCTTTATTAATTTCCGTCTTCTCGTTAGTTAGTGACCGGTAAATTTGGTCCCGTGCTTCGGAATTTCACTTAGGTTTTGTCTTAAGTCTTAACCACTGTACGGTTTTGATTAACTATATGTTCTTGTATGACATTTGTGGAAATTAAACGGTTCTCGTTATTTGTTCGGGTCACATTCTTGTCGGGACTACCATCTTGGGCGCGTTGTTGAATGATCGGTCTAGCTAGAGTCATACACCGGATCGTCGAGAGTTGAGACCTGAGACAAGTTTTTTTGGCGATTCTTTAGCGATTTTATTAACCGTTTTAAATTTAAGATGGATAAACCGAGTCGTTATCCGATAACTTAAAAAACACGCCCCCATATCACGTTGATGGAGACGAATGGCAGTGCAGTAACGATGCAGGAAATCAGGAGACAGTGATGCCCTCTATTGCAAGGCAAAACCAATGGCATTAAAATATTTCAGAACTTTCCCTTTTCTTTTGATGTATAAAAAAAAATTGAAGAATCCAACATTTTTTTCATTACCATGCTACACAAATTCTCGTGACGGCGATATCCATCACAAACTTGTGACGGGTACCGTTTCCTTTCACAAAATACTCATGAGAGGTGAGTGAAAAAACACATAAATGGTACCCCACCTTATCCCCTCTCTTTTTTATGAGAGGTCACGAGCAAGACCTACTAACCATGCTAGATTGCTCTTCTTGTACGAGTATGTCTATCGGGAGACGTTTTTACAATAAAATTTAGTTATTTTAATTCATTTTTATCTATAGAAATAGTTGTAGTTAATTCATTTTAATGTTACACAAATTCTCATTTATGACGACATTATTCTGTCATAAATTTACGACCTTTCAAATGGGACAAGTGGGAGAGCAAGTAAAAGTACAAATGAGTGAGACGTCACAACTCACAAGCTTATGACATTCACACGTAAGACGGTCTGTACTCTTAAAACGAATATATCCGTTTTAAAGATAAACATATCTCGTGAAGATGAAGGTGATGAGGCAACACATACTTATTAATTACATATTTATACTATTCCGTCGTAAGCTTGTGACCTCTCACAAAAAGTAAATGAGAGAGCAGGTAGAGAGCGCTACAAAATGGCCTAATCTTGTAGTAGGCTTTAATGGTGGATCGAGGGAATTAGCAGAAACGTCTGACCTCGCTTACATTAGAAAATTTTGTAATCTTTAACCAAAATTTGTTAAAGTTTACGAGATTATCTATGAAATAACTTCTACGTATTCGTTAACTTTAAATTCTGACTTCGTCACTCGTATACGCTCGGTGGTTTTATTTATTTTAGGAGAGGCTATGGGTTCTTTTGAGGCAGTCAGGCAACTCAAATTTGCAACTAGTACCGCAATCAAGTAGCACGAGTGGTCTAATCTAACTTTATGTCATTTCGTCTTCTTTATACTACCAACCATGCAGACTTGATTGATTTCTACCGTTTCATGTTTTCGAATATTTCTACTTTTGAATTCTCACAAATTTTCTAACGGCGGTATCCGCCACAAATTTATGATCGATACCGTTTTCTTTCACAAAATATCCATAAAAGGTGGGTAGAAAAGCATATGAAGGTGCCCCACCTTGTCCTCTCTCAATTCTTTTGAGAGGTCACAAGTTTGTGACGGGATTTGCCCGTCACGAGCAAAACCTGATGTTGAATACTCCCTCCTATTCCATATTTTGTTCCCTTTGGGTTGGGCACGAGGATTAAGGTGATGAATAAAATAATGGTAAAAAATTGGATGGGCTTTGGTGATAGGAGAAAGGGAAGAATAATTATGAATTAAATAAGAATTTGGGGGCCATAAACATTAAAAAAGTAATAAAATAGGAGTAAAAAGAGTTGGTGGGGTTTGGTAATAGGAGAGAGAAATAAATAAAATAAGAATAAAAGTTTTCAAAATAGAAAAGAGGAAGAAAACATGTCCGTTTTAGGAAATAGGGAAGAAAATATGGAATAGGAGGGAGTATTTACTCCTACACTTTTTTCAAGTTTTAGGCTTTATTTTTCCACGTTAAACACGTGCACGATACATTACAAGCTGATTGGATAGTGTCCTCTCAAATAATGTAAGTTGCATTATTAATGCTTTATTTTTTTCGACTTGCATGTCCACATCATGCAAGACGAGTTGAATTGAACACTATTAAATGAAACAGAGTTAAATTGAGAAGATTGAGATAAGAGTTAGACATTTAGGCCTCGTTCTGTTTTACTTTTAAAAGGTTGAACTGAATTGAATAAAATTGAGTTAAATTGAATGAAGTTAAAATAAGAGTTAGTATTTGTCAAGATATAGAATAAAATTGAACTAAACTAAAGTAAATAAAGTTAAACTAAACTAAAATGAGTTGAAAATTAAGCTGAATTGAACTAAAATGGACTTAAATTAAGCCATAAATAACGCGGCCACACATCTATTGGAGTTTGATATCTGGATTTGTAGCTTTTGCACGAGTTTTTCGTAAATCACAGATTTTTTTTTTAAGGTATACGACCCATTAATTGAGTTGAGATTAAACCATCACTTTAAAAGTTTGTTGCTCGATCAAGGAATCGAGTTTATCCATGGCAATATAATTACACATTTACATGTTGAAAATATAGGTATTGTTTACTCGTGGTGGGCGATCAATCAACTAATCTCGTCTTTTTCGCATAGCTACCATACAACCATCGTAAATGACTATAGTTTTCGCGTAAAACGCGCGTTGACAAAACGCGAAGAAATAAAAAATCTAAAATCAATTGCGATAGAGTAGTACGTCCATTTTAGCAATCACAAATTCTTATTTGCAACGGCACTATCCATCGCAAGCTTGTGACGGATACCGTTTTCTCTCACAAATTACCCACTTTTTCTCTCTCTTCAACACTATTCCTGTGGTCCCCTTTCTCCTCTACTAATTTTGTATCCATTTTATCTCACAAAATATCCGTAACAAATTATAACCCGTCGCAAGCAAGACTTACTATTTAGCAATAGCAACAAAGGGTCGTGAATCATGACTAGTTCCATCTCCGACACAAACACACGGCCCGCACGTGGCATTAAACCCCACGTGGGGACACGCCACTACACTCATTTTGCCAACAAAGACCGTCATGGCCCCACCTCGGCATCTCACGGTGCATATCCTTACCCTCCTGGTGGCCCCCAATCAACGACTATTAGTGGTCGAACTATGACGGCTGTAAAAGCAGTCGTGCCGCTGGAAAATAAAAATTTAAATATTTTAACATAGTTTATGATTTTTTATCTTCTACTCCCTCCATTCAAGACTATACTACCACTATGCATTTTACACACTATTCACAAACGATTATTCAAATCCGATTTTCTCTCGATACGTAAATGAAATTATATTCATGTGGGATCTTGTTTGATTCGTCTTTACGAGTATATTATTAATATCTAACTTTTATAATTTTTGAAAATACGTAGCTAACAATATTTACCGCATAAAATACGCGTTGGCAAACGTGTAAAAAGAAAGTGGTAGTGTGGACTTGAATGGAGGGAGTATCAAATAGTCCCTCCGTTCGATTCCACTTTGCAGGTTTGTTTTTTCACGTTTGTCAATGCACGTTTTAGATGTTAAATATATTTAGCTACGTAGTTGCAAAAATTATAAAAGTTGGATATTTTCAATGTACTCGTAAAGACGAATCAAACAAGACCCCACATGAATATGTTTTCTCTTACGTATTAGGAGAAAATTGAGATTAAATGTCCACTTGTGAATAGTGTACAAAAAGCAAACATGCGAAGTGGAATCGAACGGAGGGAGTATATGTTTGGAGTTTAAAAATTTTGAACTTTAACGGTAAATAAGTCGGAGATTAAAAATTATTTATTTGTAAAATTAAAATATTTACAAGTACTATTAAGATACGTTTTAAGAAGGAAATGACAAAAAAAAGTAATATATAAATGTCGAAAAATACGGGCAAAGGGACGTTTTAGAGGGAGTATTCTCTATTAAGGATACATAATCCTTTGATTCTCTTTTGATATTATTATTATATTGTATATCTTTTCATGTATATTGTTTCCTAAAGATTAGGATAGTTATTCTTTCCTAGTTCTAATCTACCTCTTATTCTCCTTTAGTGTATATATACACCTTGTATACCTCTGTTTCTATTCAAGTAATCAAAAGTATAATCTTATGATATCTTACATGGTATCAAGAGCCTAGATCCAACACAATAACTCTTCTCTTTCTCTCGTTCAAATGGCCTCCGGCAGCTCTACCATTTCCAATACTCACGAACCGCTTTCTCCCTTCATTGTCATCAACCTCAATCAATGCATCACGTTAACACCTCAAACTTATCGCTCCTGGACCACGGAAATCACTGACTTCCTTCTTGGATTTGATTTATTCAAATTCGTAGATGGGTCTCATCCCTGTCCTCTTCCCACCAAAACTGACTCGGAAAAGAAAGAAGTGCCGAACCCTGCCTATCAAACGTGGGTTCGCCAAGATCGTCTCCTTAAAGGCGCTATTCTGGGTACTATTGACTCAGCCATTACTCCTCTCCTCCTTGAAGACCAGACCTCTCATGCCGTGTGGACCACCCTCCGCTCCACATATGGCAATCCGTCTCGAAGTCATATTTTACAAGTCAAGGATCGACTCAAGTCAATCACAAAAGGAGACCGATCCGCCACAGCCTATATGCAAGATATCCGCACTTGCACCAACGAACTCGCTCATCTCGGAAAACCCATGGATGCCGAAGACATCATCAGTCAGGTAATTGATGGTCTCGAATACAACAAATACAAAGCTGTCATTGATGCGGTACGTGCCCGCGATACTCTTATTTCTTTCGATGCGTTTCATGAAAAACTGTTGCACCATGACCTTACCTATAAACCCGATCCCAACCCCACCACCTTCCCTGCCACGGTTCATTATGCCACCAATAACCGCCGCCCATACCAACCAAATAACTCCCCTGGACTTCTGCCAAAACCGAATTACTCCCCTACCTACACCGCAAATCAGACCACCTCTACCAACCCTACTGTTAATTTTAAAGGACGCTGTCAATGGTGTCACAAAATTGGACACTTCGTGGAGGTATGCCGTGATTTTAAACGCAGGTTTCCCAACACCCAATTCCCTCCCATGCCCCGCAACAATTCCCAGCCACAAGCCAATACCGCCACGGCAGCCTCCCCCTCCGACAATCACAGCTACCTTCTTGACAGCGGCGCTACCCACCATATCACTAATGACCTCAACAACTTGGCTCTCCACAATCCGTACGATGGTGTCGATGAACTTATAATTGGAGACGGGTCCTCTCTTTCCATTGATAACATAGGTTCTTTCTCTTACTCCAACTCTCATATCTCTTTACAGTTTAATCATGTCCTCCATGTTCCCTCTATTTCTCGTAATATCATCTCCGTTCCTAAACTCTGTTCTGATAACAATGCCCTTGCTATTTTCTCACCTACCTCTTGTTTTATTAAGGATATTCAAACCGGGACAATTCTACTTCAAGCCATCAAACGGAAAGGACTGTTTGAATGGTCTCCAAATCCGCCACAAGCGCACTCCAGCTCTACTGCCTCCCTTGCACTTTGGCATCACCGTCTTGGTCATCCGTCTTCCAAAGTCCTACATCAACTTAGTCGTCTAGCCAGTTTTTCGTTTAAAGACTCTTTTTCTGATTTATGTTCTGCTTGTGCTTTCAATAAGAGCCATAAGCTCCCATTTTCTATGTCTACATTACACTCTAATGCTCCCTTACAATTAATCTTTTCTGATGTATGGACTTCTCCCGTTCTATCCTATGATTCCTTTAAATACTACGTTATTTTTGTTGACCATTTTACTAAGTATACTTGGCTCTATCCTCTCAAACGTAAATCTGACACCGAATCCACCTTCATTCGTTTTAAAAATCTTGTCGAAAAATTCTTTAACCGACCCATACTTCAACTTTACTCCGACAATGGAGGCGAATACCTCAAACTTGCCTCCACACTCGGTCTTCACGGCATCAGCCATCTCACCACCCCCCCTCACACCCCCGAGCACAACGGTTACGCCGAACGCCGACGTCGGCACATCGTTGAAACGGGTCTTGCCCTCCTCTCTCAAGGTAATCTTCCCACAAAATATTGGCCTCACGCCTTTACCACCGCTACCTATCTTATAAACCGCATGCCTACATCAACACTCAACAATAACTCTCCTTTCTACCAGCTCTTCAATACTCAACCCAACTATGCCAAACTTCGTAGCTTTGGTTGCTTATGTTTTCCCTGGCTCCGGCCCTATACTTCTCATAAACTAGACCCTCGCTCTTCCCCTTGTATCTTCCTTGGCTATTCTTCCTCACAAAGTGCATACCACTGCTTAGATCCCAAAACTCATCGCCTTTATACATCCCGTCATGTTCAATTCTTTGAACACCAATACCCGTATCCCGAGCTCTCTTCCTCAACTACAAACCCCTTACCCTCCCCCTCTCAATGGTGTGAATTCTCACTCACTGTCCTCAACAAAACTATCCCTCACTCAAACCAGAATCCCCTACCCGATGCTGGTCCTAACCAGCCCCTATCCCCTGCCACACCCGCTGTCAGTCCTCCCTCCTCGTCTGCTCAGCAGGCTGCCTCTCCTCAGACTCCTACAACCATCCCTTCCGCTGCTCCCAATCCTTCCCAGCCTACGACTTCCTCGTCCCCAAACGTCCCAGCTACTACTGCTACTGTTCTGTCCCCCTCTCCCTCTGTCTCTGCTACTGCTCCTCC
The DNA here is from genome assembly GCA_029255685.2 of Silene conica. Classification (NCBI taxonomy): domain Eukaryota; kingdom Viridiplantae; phylum Streptophyta; class Magnoliopsida; order Caryophyllales; family Caryophyllaceae; genus Silene; species Silene conica. The sequence goes on from CM055312.2 coordinate 98,877,264, forward strand.
TCCCCCCCTCTCGCACAGTCATCACCCGTCTTACCAATAATATCATCAAGCCTAATCCCAAATACGCCAAAGTAGCTACCTTACATCCGTCCTCTCCCACTCTTCCATCCACAGTCAAGCAAGCTCTTCTTGACCCTCGGTGGCGTGCCGCCATGGAAGATGAGTACAATGCTCTCACCAAAAACAAAACTTGGACTCTTGTCTCTCCTCAATCCCACTTCAATGTTATTGGATGCAAATGGGTATTCCGTATCAAATATAAACCCGACAATACCATTGACAAATATAAGGCTCGTCTCGTTGCGAAAGGTTTTCATCAACGACCGGGCCTCGACTACACCGCCACCTACAGCCCCGTTGTAAAACCAGCCACCATTCGCCTCTTATTCTCTCTTGCTCTCGCCAATTCCTGGCCCCTTCGCCATCTTGATGTGAACAATGCATTTCTTAAAAGTTCCCTCACCGAAACTGTGTACATGTCTCAACCCCCGGGCTTCATCGACACCTCTCTTCCCTCACATATCTGTCAACTTACAAAAGCCATCTACGGGCTCAAACAAGCCCCTCGGGCGTGGTTCAATGAACTTCGAACATACCTTGTCTCCTATGGCTTCGTTAATTCCATATCCGACCCCTCTCTATTTTATCTCAAACAATCCACTCATTCTCTCTATCTTCTCGTTTATGTCGATGATATAATCATCACCGGTTCATCTCCATCTCATCTCACACACTTTCTACAAAACATTCACACTCGTTTCTCTCTTAAGGATCTCGGACCACCATCGTACTTCCTTGGCATTGAGGTCACTCCCAACCCCCATGGCCTTCTCCTCACCCAAACGAAATATGTTACTGATATCCTTAGCCGCTACAACCTAACCGACTCCAAACCAGCCCCTACTCCCCTCACACCGTACCCTCCTCTTACCACTGACGGCCCCACCATCACTAACCACTCTGAATACCGTGCCCTCCTTGGTTCCTTACAATACCTAGCCTTAACCCGACCCGACATTGCCTACCCTGTTAACCGGCTTGCACAGTTTCTTCATGATCCCAAAGAAAGTCACTGGACGGCACTAAAACGCTTATTACGATATCTAAATGGCACTTGTGATCTCGGTCTTCAGCTCTACTCGAACTCTCCTATGGTTCTTCACGCCTTTTGCGATGCCGATTGGGCTGGTGACAAATCTAACTCCATCTCCACAACTGGTTTTATTGTTTATCTCGGCAAAAATCCTATATCGTGGGTGTCTCGAAAACAGAAAACGGTAGCTCGCTCCTCCACCGAAGCGGAGTTTCGTGCCATTGCGGATGTTACTGCTGACTTACTATGGCTACGATCCCTATTATCCGAACTGCATATCTCAAGTCCAACAGTTCCAGTTATTTATTGTGATAATCTCGGTGCAACTCATTATTCGGAAAATCCAATTTTTCATTCCCGTATGAAACATGTGGCTATATCTTTTCATTTTGTCCGAGAGCACGTTCGCAACAACGACATTCGTGTCCAGCATGTGCATACAAACGATCAACTCGTTGATGCCCTTACAAAGCCCCTCCCACGACCACGGTTCATCTCCTTATTATCCAAGATTGGTCTATCCTACGGATTGTCCAACTTGCAGGGGCGTATTAAGGATACATAATCCTTTGATTCTCTTTTGATATTATTGTTATATTGTATATCTTTTCATGTATATTGTTTCCTAAAGATTAGGATAGTTATTCTCTTTAGTTATTCTTTCCTAGTTCTAATCTACCTCTTATTCTCCTTTAGTGTATATATACACCTTGTATACCTCTGTTTCTATTCAAGTAATCAAAAGTATAATCTTATGATATCTTACATTCTCTTAGTTTGATTATTTATTTACCTATAATTACACAAACAAATGAATGAAACACGCTAAAATGAAACATTTAACAGATGATTAGACTAATATAGTGTTACTAGTTCGTCCTTGAACTTTCGCCCTAAAATTGCATATTGAAAATGCTCGATAATCCGGCGCTGACAGAAATGGATCATGTACGAGTTAGTGACGATGTTAAAGAAGCAAAAACAGTAAAGCAGTTTTGACGGGATGAAAATTAACAAACCCTTTACTCCAACATTTCGATTCTTAATATGTAATTTTTTTTTACGTTATTGAGATTTTGTACGCATCGAGTTCAAATACTAGCTCCGTCACAATACCTTACTCTACTATACGGTCTACAGCCGTTGATCTGATGCCACGTATAACGTGCGGGCCCACTTCCATTGGGTTGCGTGATGTATTTAAAGAGACAACGTAACTTTCCGACACACCGTACGTGGACGGCTTGATTAATGGCTGCTTGTGGACACGTGGTGGGTCTTGATTAGTTAGTGGGAGTGTGGGGCCTACGTGGATGACAGGTAGGATAAGTGAGTTAAGTAGGATAGTGTACAGTCGACTTGATGTTCTTGTCGGATTATGTGTGATTGTGACATGTAAGACAAAAGTTTTATTTGATGTTTTATTCCGGTATCGATATGATTTAATGACTCGATCTTTTCCCAAAAAAATTGTATCTTACGGAGTACCATTCTTACGCGATAGTTTGTATTTTGTAAAGCGACCTATAATTGGAGTAAGATGTACGAAGTTTAAATTTAAGTAAAATTAAGCATTTTAGTGGGTGAAATCGTGAAGAATAGTTACTCTTAAAAGTGATTTTGGGATGAACTTATGTAAGACCGACTCATGTATTCAAATGGTGACCTCCTTTTGTTCAGGGTCACCAATTGACCCCGACTTATTCAATGTAGAGTTAATTATCGTCTAATGTCTTGTTAATTAGGTAATTAAGGCGATACAATAAGATCGCAACCCGATTGGCGACCTTGCTTGGGAATGGTCTAAGTAGTTGGACCGTTATGTTTTAGTAGCTTAAACTAAACTAATTTACATCGACAAATCCGACCATTTTACTGCTTGTTAAGTCTTCAAAAGGCAAAAGCTCTCATACCTTAATTATAAAGTTGAGGTTCGATTCTCTCACGTGACAAAATATGTCAGCCAAACCAAAATAAATGAGGGTTGCCATTATACCTATTTTTAGGTCGTGGGCTCGTGGCCCATGGACTCTTATTTTTGTTTGTTTTTTCTCCTAGCCCATGGGCTCGAAACAAAGCCCAATGAAGGGCTATGTGATAGGGTTTGGGCTTCTTCTTTGTTAACGGAACAAGATTTAATTGCGAGTAATGAATACTTGAATACCACCTCTCGTAATTTTGTACGACAAAGCTAGCTAAAATTGGCAGTTACAATTGGCGGGCTAACATGTGAAGACGTGGATAACTAACGTTTTATTTACATATTTTCTGTTAAATATTTTAATGAAATGTTTATATATACTTTATACACAAAGATCAAGATAAAAAAAACCGTTTTTAATATTATTAAAAGATAAAGTAAAAAGTAAAATTAACCAAGACAGAAACGTAAACTACTGATCGAAACTCCAAAAAAGAAAATTGTAAATTATTGGACATAGGGACATACAAAATCTTTACACGGATCCAATTAATTACATACCGGGTTAGTGTCGAGTTCGTGGATACGGGATAGATCCGGACCTGGTAACAAAACCATAAACAAAACCCGAAACCCCAATTTGAAGAATCGAAGAATCAAAACCACTGTAAAATGGAGGAAACAGAAACAACAATCTCAACAAACCATGAAGAACAACAACAACAACAACAACAACAACAAAAGGATACAATAGTAAATTCACACGAAAAACCAGCAACAAATGATCAGGAAATATGGAGTTGGGGAGCAGGAACAGAAGGGCAACTAGGAACAGGAAAACTAAATGACGAAAATACCCCTCAACTTCTTCACAATCTAAGCAAATCACTCTCCATCTATGGCACTGTCTCTACTCTTTCCTGTGGTGGTGCCCATGTCATTGCTTTAACTTCAGGTTCATAAAGTTTCCATCTTTTCCCAATTTTTTACGGATTATAGAATAAGACCGTCTTATAGTATACGACTGTATTTGATTGGTTTAATGCTCATCTAGGTAGTACGGACACTTCTCTTACTTAGCCGTCCGTGTCCGACACTCGGACACCCGACACTCGTTGGACTCGTTGGACCCATGGCTAACCATATTATAGTTTAGACAAGGAATAAAATTTAAAAAGATAGATTAGAATACGAGTTTGGTGGAAAATGAGAATTAGTTATTGAAAAAACCGAATTGTACCTTACTTGTTTAGATTTAGAATCAAATATAAGATAAAAATAAAATTATATGTTATTTAAAACAATAAAATATATATTTTATTATATTTAAATAACGTGTCCCGTGTTCTAAATTTCATAGGATGCCATGTCCCGTGTCCGTTTTGGTGCTACCTAGATGCTCATTAGTTTTATAAAGTTACCATCTTTTCGTATTTTTTACGGATTATAGAATAGAATAAGACCGTTTTATGGTATACGACCGTATTTGATTGGTTAAATGCTCATTAGGTTCATGGAGTATACAAGTTTTTATATGGTTTTATATACGGATTATAGAATAAGACCGTTTTATAGTATACGACTCAACGACTGGATTTGATTGGTTAATTGTCATTAGGTTAATAAAGTTTCCATCTTTTCATATGTTTTTATCTACTGATTATAGAATAAGACCGTTTTATAGTATAAGATCGTATTTGATTGGTTAAATGCTCATCAGGTTCATGGAGTTTACAAGTTTTCTTATGTTTTTATCTACGGATTATAGAATAAGACCGTTTTATAGTATACGACTCAACGACTGTATTTGATTGGTTAATTGTCATTAGGTTAATAAAGTTTCCATCTTTTCATATGTTCTTATCTACTGATTATAGAATAAGACCGTTTTATAGTATAAGATCGTATTTGGTTGGTTAAATGCTCATTAGGTTGATAGAGTTTCCAGCTTTTCATATACTTTTGTGTGCGGATTATAGAATAAGACTGTCTTATAGTATACGACTGTATTTGATTGGTCTAATGTTTTTCATGTGTTTTTATAACGGGTTATAGAATAAGACCGTCTTATAGTATAAGACGACATTTGATTAGTTAAACACTCATTTATTATCGAAAGAATTGTTGCAGACAATCATTATTGATTTTTTTGTGATTTTGATTGGTGGGTAGGTGGAAAGGTGTTAACTTGGGGAAGAGGAGCATCTGGGCAATTGGGGCATGGACAGATTGTTCCGAATTGCTTGAACCCTAATCTTGTGGATTGTCTTTCGAGTTTCAATATATGTCAGGTTTCTGCTGGTTGGAATCATTCTGGTTTTGTTTCAGGTTTGACATCAGATTATCCACCTTTTTTTTACACCACATTGTGTCGGGTGTCGCACACAAGTATTTCGTGTTTATGGTCTAGAATGAAGTGTTAAAATGTCGTGTCTTGTCGGAATGTTAGAGTTCATACAATCTGTCACGCGGACAAAGTACCGTAGATTCTCAGACCTCAGTATATGGTACATTGTAGGCACCAATGCACCGTCTGATGTAACTAATAAATCAGCATTGCAGCTTTGACTTGACGGGTTGCAATTTGTTTCTGCGTAAGCATGCTTACGGGGTGTAATTCTAACGATAAACTCGCATTTATACATGGAAATTTAGTCTTCTGATATCGGACGATAGTAACGTGATATCAATTAGTATTGTTGTTTTGCTCTATTTGTTCGAAAATTAACTGTTTCAGATTCCGGGTCTCTCTTCATGTGTGGGGATGGCTCGTTTGGTCAGTTGGGTCACGGTGATTGTCAGTCCTACAGTACCCCAACGGAGGTTTCATTTTTCGGGTCTAAGCATGTGGAGCAAGTAGCTTGTGGCATGCGACATACATTGGTACGAACAAAAGGTAAACTATAAGCTTAATATGTGAAATTTAATCCACTTTCGCTTATCATTTTGAGTCTAGGAGTAGTTTCCGTAAGGCTGATCTACAGAAGATTTGTGTCGCTGTGTATCTGTGTCGCTCGTTTGGTACTGGCATACTAATGCCCTGTTCTTTTCGGTTGAAACGAGCTGAATTGAATTAATTGGAGTAGAGCTTAATTGAATTAAAGTGAGTGGAACGGAGATGAAGTGAATTTGGTTGAATTAAAAGTTAATTTTATGAAGAGATTAACTGAACATAATTGATTGAACGTAAATAAAACTTAACGGAATACAACCAAGCAAAATTGAAAGGAGCTGAAATTAAGCCAGAAAGAACCAGACCTAAGTCTTTGATTCACGTCTCAATATCGTGGTTTTGTGACTAGATGTATTGTGCGATGTAGGTAACGCACGAGACCAATTATACGGATTTGGATCGAACAGCCGTGGTCAGCTAGGCGTTTCAAAAAATAAAATAAGATCATTGAGTAATCCTCAACCATGTTTAGGATTTGACGGTGCTCAAATGGTTACAGTTATGGCTAACGGAGACCATAGTGCTGCAATATCCGGTAAGTCGCTGACCAACGTTTGATGGCAAGTTATTACTCCGTATCTTTTATTTCCGATGCAGGCCTCACTCTTTTGTTTTCGAATATGATGGAATAACGTAAAATGGCTCATTAGCTTGTTTGCGCTTCTGGCGTTGTGAAGTAGCCATCGGACAATTTCTTGATGCTATTTTCATTATGGGTCACCCAAAAAGACCTCTTTGTGTTGTGAACTATGTTACTTCGACACTTCATATGAGCTCACGTACCAGTGTCCGACACTCGATACTTGGACACTAGTATGACATTCGGACACTTCATTTTAGACCAAAAACTTGACAATTTTTCATAAATAGCCGTGCATGACACTTGATTACGCGCCCGTGTCTGACCCTTCAAGCCGAGTCGGAGTAATGTCGTTGTTGTTGGGTGTAAAACCCTAGAACCTAGGATCGTCGAAAGTTAAGGTCATGGATTTACGATGTGGGTCAAGCGGATTAAACTTCTTTTTGCATTAATGTAAACTTAAGCTGATGGGAATCTCTACACTTGGGGAAGAAGCTTCAGCAGCCGTTCCAATATCTACGTTCCTGAGCTTTTGTTATCGTCTTTGAGTTTCAAAGAAGCTGCTCTGGGATGGAATCACGCGCTTTTATTAACAGGTTAGAGAACGAAAGAAGTCATTTTAATCGTCCCCTTACTCTCACTGAATCCGACAAACTGATGATTTGTGGTGACGCTCGACACAAAATACGTTGTACAGGTGAAGGGAAAGTATCCATGCTTGGAGGCAGACATCATGGAACACTCAGTGAACCTGAAAAAACAGTTCCTGATCATAACTCATCCGGTACGTTGTTGATATAATGCTCGTTCCTCTTCCACTCGTGCCCGTTGTTTCAATCTCTGACATTGCATTTGTTGAGTACAAAGGGAAAAAAGGACACGGAAAAGCGGAAAGTACTCGAGCACATGGAATTCGAGTAAAATGTGTTAGTAATGGGCTTCTGCTATGAATGCTATCCCACTTATTGACGAAAAAGCAGAAAGTTCTTCTGGACATTAGCTTAAGAAAACATCTTAGTGCGCATATAGCGATGCATGAGCTACCTTAGTAAGTAAAGTCGTTAAAGCCTAACGGTGGTATTCGTGTGGAGCATTGTTGGCCCGAGTCCATGTCTAAATAGAGTTCGAGTCTGTCACCCTCGGGTGGTTTACCTAGTGTATGTGGTTTGCAGGCTATCACATATACCCGCGGGTTCACCCAGTGCGCAAAAAAAAGGTGGTATTCGTGACTTGAGTCCAAACCGGTCAGCGTCACCAAAATTTTACACGAGGCTATATTGGGTTTTCCAATTCCCGGCTATTTGCCATCTTCTGATGACATATCACCGACTTCTGCTAATATGTAATCTACGTTGTTTCTTTGGTTCGTTTCTACACACCTTTGAAATTTTCCGTCTCATTAAATTCTGTTCGTTTTCTGCAAGACTCAGATAATGCAGGAAATCGGAAGTTGCAGGAAGTAGCTGGTCTTGATGGGAGGAAAGCTGTACAAATCGCAGCTGGAGCTGAACACTCGGCTGTAGTAACAGGCAAGGTTTCCTCATTACGATCCCATTAAACACATTTACTGATTTACTCTACGCATCTTCAGTCTTCATCGTGATTGATAGTCTAGTTTCTTCACAATCACAGACGATGGAGAAGTATGGACGTGGGGTTGGGGAGAACACGGTCAATTAGGGTTAGGGAATACGAATGACCAAACTTTACCCCGGTTGGTGCCGCTTCAGAGCGGTAACCGTCACGAGAGCTTGATTTCGAGAGTGTACTGCGGAAGTGGATTCACATTTGTTGTGAGGACAAAACTTCAAGTAGACGACGACAACAATAACAACAACAACGACAACATTCGAGCCATCTCAAAGTGATTCACACTGGGTTCATGTTCCCATCATTTTTGGTTAGAATTCAGGACCGGGTTTTCAAGGCCCGCCTTTTTAAGTTTTTTGGTTTAAACGAGCCACTTCTGGCCAGCTTCGGAAATATTTGGTCGTGGCGATTTCTGTAACAATACTGTACTGGTTCCTCTTTTTCTCAATAGTTACTCCTTTGGTAGACATGACAATTTCGTTGCAGCGAAAAGCACCATGGATTTTTCCGTTAAAACGAGATTTAAGTCGAATATATTACAACCCGAATGGGGATTTAAACTTTACGCTCGTCATTATTAGCATCTTTCATATTCGTTTCAAGGGTTAGGTTAAAGCGTTTTTTGGATTAGAGATGGCAGTGGGCACGCAGGTCGTGCCCATTTTAGCAAAAACACTCACTACCCATTGAATTTCGAGAAAGAAGATTGTGCACGACATGACTCACCAGGACACGCTCAAAATACAAAGAAATAAGGTTGTAGTTGAGGAATTGTTTGATCATGTCCAAGCATATCCAAGCACATCATGTCACGACACGACATGGGACATGGGTCATGAGTTGTGCCTGAACCGCCATTTCCATTTCACTGGCACGAAGGGTCGAAGTTCACCTTCCCATTCCCGGACTAGACTGACAGGTCTAACACCAGACACGGTCCAACACGACCCAATTCCATCTTTAAATCAAATCGATTAACTGTCTTTTCGACAACAAAAACCACCATTCTCTCAAAAACCCCAATCATACTATCATCTTTTTCTATTGGATAACATATAACAACTTTTTTTTTTTAACTTCCTCTTAAGAGAAGTCCATAAAGACTAGTACACTCCCAATTGGAAAAGCATAAACTTTAATTCCCAAACATTACAAACATGAAGAGACAAAGAATGGTCCATTTATTAGCACACAAATTACAAATGTACAAAATAAATGTAATCTCTAATTCTCCACTATAGAAAAAAATGCATGCATGTCAATTTAATTGTCAATCCCATTATAAATTTGGTTTCCAAATTTGATTTCTCATTTGAATTCCGTTTACTAAAAACAGTGACGTACCCAGAATCGATAGAGTATAACGTCTGTTTTTTCTTTATTTTTCGACCTATACCAACTTGCATTATTGTTTTTGTGAAAGGAATTCTTAGGTATGGTTGTGTACAAGATACCATAATAATCTCTAATTGATCTTTTTGTTGCTTTCGGTCACTAATTTTGGATGTATTGTTCTCCCCACATAGCAAAAATGTGAATGGATTACAACATGTAGGAGAGTTGTGACCAATTGACCAACATCGTAATTAAAAGAACGGTTTTTCTGATGTGTGACGATGAAAGACGTGTTCAACTTTTAAAAGGAAAGGATTTGATGATAAATATGTCACTAATTATATTTCAGTTTTTCTTAAAATGGTTCTTAAACTTTATTTGTTGATAACCATAACCATCGATTCACCCCTCGCATTGGTAAACCGTAAAATCATGGTTAGGGTAGATTATTGATTATTGATAGTTTTAAGATAAGATTCTGGTAAGTAGGCAAGACTCACTAAGATTATCAATAATATATCAAAGTTTTAACAAAGTTTTAAGTCGAATTTCGGAAATCCACGACTCAATTCAAGACTTAGGGTGTGTTTAATCACACTTTCAATGGAAATTATCTAACGAGTAAATCTCATGTATCATTTTTTTCTTTTTTTTCTTCTAAAAAACAGGTGAGATAAAAAAAAATAGTCTGATATAATGCATAAAGTTTGAAGTACAGTATGTCTGAATATTAAATAAATAATAAAAATTAGTGAAAATCTGATGTGACAGAGTTTTCACAATTTCTCATTTGCGACGGGTATATCCGTCGCAAACTTGCGACGGGTATATCCGTCGCAAACTTGCGACGGGTACTATTTTATCTCACAAAATATCCATTTTTTCTCTCTCCCATGTGGTCCCCTTTCTCCACTAACTCATTCATTTTCTATCCCTTTTATCTCACAAACTATTCGTCATAAATGGTGAGCCGTTACAAGCAAGACTTACTACAGAGTTTTAAGACTTTGAACGATCTTGCTGATAATCTCACCCTAATAGTGCTTTTATGGTAAAAGTAAAACTACAATTAGGACTTTAGGAGTAAATTTTTGTAAGACGATATTATACAAAATATTATAATTGGTTTGTTTTTCGGGGTTTGGTGACGGAAAAAAAAATTAGTTTTTAAGTAATTTGTCCAATTTTTAGGTGAAAGTACAATAAATTTATGATATCAATTAAAATAGTTTCTTTTTATATTCTCCTTAAGATTCCAAAAATAAAATTCTCTGAATATACTATTGGTCAATCAAATTACGAGGGTCCATTTATTTGGAAAATTACGAGAGAAAACGAGTATCATAATGGCACACATGTCGTATTGTATTTAATTTTGTGCACCCTGTGTACATAAGGTGTGTCTCATAGTCCCCATCATTTTCATCGTCTAATTTGCGACATACATTATTGACCCGATAGATTTGCCGACGCTTTCATACACAAATTGTAATGATATTTTTATTTTATTCGAATCGACAAATGATATAAAGTACTATTTGATGGACCGTATGGGCGGGTAGTCGGGTACAACGTTGTTGTTGGTTAATGATCCGTATCAGATGCCTATGTCGGGGATAAGGTACTGCCAAAGTCGTTATTGGGGCAAACCCGAGTTATTCAAAGCCGATTCTAAGGTCCAGACTGACAAAACCCGAGTCAAAAATATCTCAAATTTAAATTTGAGTCAAAATTGTCACTAGGTTCTTAGAATATAACCTTGGACCGCCGACCTGTTCCTAAAATATTTTAACTCGAATTTTGAACTATTTAAAATATTAATATTTAAACTAAATAATAGCCAAATTAATAACAAATTATCTATAAAACGGTTAAGATAAATAAATATTGGCTAGGCATTAACTTTTTTTATTAAAAGGGTTTATATCTTAATAAAACCGATTCAAAAATATCTCAAATTCAATTTAAATTTTGAGAAAAATCATCACTTGGTTCTTAGAATATAGCCTTAGACCCTTACCGTTTCAAAAATATTTTATCTCGAATTCTCAACTATCTAAAACATTAATTTTAAACTAAATAATAGCCAAGTTAAAAACGATCGGCTTTGATAGGACGTCATAATAAAATGTAAGACAATTTTACACTTCATTAATAACAAAGCCAGGATTCGAGCTTAAGAAGACAGATGAGTAATAATATAAGGTACACTCGATAAAATATCCCTAAAAACTTTGAAAATCTCAACCGACAGAGTGTCGAGATCCTCTGCTAACCCCCTAGCTCCACCATCGTACCAGAAAGCAACAGTAAAGTTGTGAATTTGTCACCACGCACACCTAGCCCTTAGGCATATTCCTACCACATACCATGATATATGACCTTTGTGTTTGAGTATAAATAACCACAACATCACATGGTTGTTACTTACTTATATGATGATGATATAATAAAGCTTTAATAATTGATCATCAATAACATATATATGTATTATTATTCATCAACCTCTCTACATTATTAAACCTTATTATTATTTATAATTATATGTAATTAAGAGCACATATATTACTTAATTAGCAATGGAAGCCAAGAAAGATCAAAAACAAGTTGATAATATTATGGTAAAATCTAACCATAAAAAGCCTGGTGGATGGAAGTCTATGCCTTATATTATAGGTTCATGTCTTTACATTTCTCTTCTCTATATCATTTTGATGATCATAGAGCTAGCGTCATTTGGTCGTACCCAATCTCGATATTACAACCCAGCTTAGACTCATCATCTTACTAAGCTAGTCACTTACATATTATTGTGAGAGGCTGGTATCGAGATTGAGTACCACCTGGTGACACCATCTCATTTACTGTCATCACTTTTCCCTTAATAGTGACTATATATTGTTGCATTTATTGATCTAGCTAGTCTATGTACTAGAGTCGGGATTTGTAGTTAGGGGTCCAAACCTTTCAGTAAAATAACTTTAACAAATTGTCAAAAATTTTAACTAAAATTTACATTGTTCAAGAGACGAGCGTCCTGGCTAGCCCTACACACCGTGTTATAGAGATGCATTATGGAGATCGACATATATCATAAATGTAGCAAAACGGTCGACATAAATAAAGTACGCATCAAAATTATGCTGGTCGAGGTTCAATCAATTAATTTACACGTAATTTAAATTTTATTTCATAATTATACGTACTCTCAAAACAATATTCTTATTATGAAAAGAATTCGAGTTATGCCGTAAATTATGCTGGTCGAGGTTCAATCAATTAATTTACACGTAATTTAAATTTTCTTTTATAACTATGTGTACTCTCAAAACAATATTCTTATTATGAAAAGAATTCGAGTTATGCTGTAAATTATGCTGGTCGAGATTTAATCAATTAATTTACACGTAATTTAAATTTTATTTCATAACAGTACGTACTCTCAAAATAATATTCTTATTATGAAAAGAATTCGAGTTATACTGTAAATTACTCATATGTCTTAAAATATAATAAAATAATTGATTTCGGGTGACAGGAAATGAGACATTTGAGAGACTAGCAGCATTTGGATTACTAGCAAATTTCATGGTGTATTTACGACGTGAATATCATATGGACCAAGTAACGGCTACAAACTTCATCAATATCTACTCCGGCGTCGCTAATTTTGCGCCGTTGCTCGGCGCTTTTGTTTCGGACGCTTATTTCGGACGCTTTTGGGTTATCTTATTCGGTTCCGTCGCTTCTTTCATGGTACGTACGCATGTTATTGCTCTTTTTTATGCTAAACGCACAATCTCATTTAAGACGGTTTTATTATAAAACCTGTCGTATATAACGCGTAAAATACTTCATTATTTTACCTACCTAAATTTGTGTATTTCAATAAGTCTCCTGAAATATTAAATATCGTCTCTCACTAATAATGAGAGAAAACTAATACAGTATATAAAGAAGACATAATATTAAATAAAAATAAGAGAAATCTTTCACTAATATTAATAAAAAAACGTCTCCTAACAATTTGGGTATTTCTTAAGGCAAATTTTTGTTTGACATTGACTATTTCCTTAAATTTACTAGCACCAACATCTAATGATAAAATGTAAATATTATCTGAAAAATGTTATCTTCGGTTTTTTATTAAAAAGTGACCAATTTATCATTAAATAATCTTTTTATAAAAAAAAAATAATGATATTTTATGTTCTTAAAATAAGACCCGTGTTAAGGATGACCTATTTATAAATAACATATTTTGCTAAAAAAAGGGTTAGTTTTGGAGTCACATCACAAAATCACAAATTAAATCACAATCATAACCACCTGATTAATTATTCACACATTTTCAGACAATATCCGTCCCAAACTGAAGACAAAGAGTCGTCTCTTACATAATGCAAGTGACAATAACCATAAAATACTCTATTTCCTCCCACTCGCATGTTCACTTACTTTACCATGAAAGTAAAAATACTCGTTTTCAACTTGTGACGGATATTATCCGTCACAAGCAAAACTTTTTTATTAATTATTATACTACATGAAATCATGAATCATATGATATTATTGCATGTCAAAGAAAGTGGGTATAAATGTGATTAGCTTAGAGGACGGGTAAGGGAGTAAGGGACCATAACTCCATAAGGGTTGGTATCCCAATTTTTGTGGATCATATCCGTCTTGTACGGTGTGCCAAACACTAAATATGAGTGGACCGTCTCGTCACTGGTCTGTTAGTCATTCACGACAGTTCAGTCGATCTCTAAAATTTTATACAATATATCGTTATTAGATAAAATTTTATACATTTTCTGTCGGCCGTGTAATTAACTTTCTTTTTTGATAAATTTAGTTTAATTTGTTTGTCTCAATTCTTTTGAAATTAAGCAAATTATGTTCAAAAAACTTGAGAAGAACCTAACACATTGACTAATGACTAGTAGGGTTTTGAGTTCGATCCCTACGATATTTTCTTGAGATTGAATCGATTATACATATACCTTAACACGTTCAATTTTAGATTTTAGAGTTATCAAACTCAAATTTTATAAGAGAAACCATCTTTATATTCAAATGGTTAGATCGCTGGTTAAAACTCAACAAGTGACAATACTTCGTATATCTTTAACAATATTGCTAAAATTATTCGATCCCAAAAATTTATACCCTTAGACTCCATGTATATTAAAAAAAAACTACAAAGGACAACTAATATAATATAAAATTTAAACTTAATAACTCTAAATGACACAATTTTCATCTTGATTGATTCGAAAACAACCTCTTTGTGTTCCTAACACAAGTGTAAAACTGCGTACATCTGACCCATTTTATCCCGCAATTTGTGAAGCCATTAATTAATGCACTGGGGTAATGTTGTTGTATATTATTACCGACTAATCTATAATCACTGTATTAATTATTTTTTTACCTTGTCATTTTTTTTTTCAGGGCATGGTGACACTAACATTGACATCATTTGTACCAAGCCTTAAACCACAATGGTGTCCATACAATGACCAAAAGACTCCACAATCACAATTACAACAACTCTTAAACTCATGTGCAAAGCCTAATAATCCACAATTAGGTGTTTTAATACTAAGTATTGGATTATTAAGCATTGGTTCAGGGTGCATTAGACCATGTAGTATACCATTTGGTGTCGACCAATTCGATCATACGACAGAAGATGGAAGACGAGGAATCGCTAGCTATTACAATTGGTATTACACGACTTTTACGGTCGTGGTTATGTTAACCTTAACCGTTGTTGTTTATATACAAGATTCGGTGAGTTGGGTTTGGGGTTTTGGTATTCCGACCAGTCTTATGTTCTGTTCAATTATTCTCTTCATCTTTGGGACTCGATTGTATGTTTATGTCAAACCCGAGGGAAGTGTGTTCTCTAACATTTTCCGAGTTTTTGTGGCCGCGTATAAGAAACGTCGTTTGGCACTTCCCGGTGGTGTTAAGGAGGGTGAACTTTATGATCCACCGGTCACCGGGATTTTGGATGAAAAGCTCCCTCTTACCAATCAATTCAGGTACATGACTACTTTTCACGTTCAGATAACTTTATATACTCCGTACACGTCACCAGATATATTGAGTTTTCATTGTCATTATTACCTTACGTGCATTGAAGAGATACAAGCTGAACAATGATATTGAAACTCAATACCAGCATCTGATGTGACGTATTACGTATATAATTGAGTTTTTAATATCATCTCCTTACGTGCATTGAAGAGATACAGGCTGAACAGTGATATTGAAACTCAATACAAGCGTCTGATGTGACGTATATAATCTATTATTGTGCGATTTTAAATCAATTCAATCAATTGCTTGTTATTTCAAACTTTCTTCATATCAAATCAAATCAAATCAATTAATGATTTCTTGTAATTGTTTCTAGCTTCTTAAACAAAGGAGCGATAATACTAGAAGGTGAGACAAACATAGACGATACACCAAAAGAAACAAGCAATTGGACATTGTGTAGCATTCAACACATAGAAGAGGTAAAATGCCTAATCAAAGTGCTTCCAATTTGGGCATCCGGTATAGTATGCTTCACCGCGGCTGCTCAACAATCGACCTTCACCGTGTCACAAGCAATGCTAATGAACCGTCACATTGGACCAAAGTTTCAAATCCCACCGGGATCAATAATGGTCGTGTCTATGATGGCCGTAGGCATATGGGTTCCATTGTATGATCGATTTGTCGTGCCAATGCTACGAAAAATCACTAAACATGAGGAAGGTATTAGCTTGTTACAAAGAATGGGGGTCGGACTAGTGTTATCAATCGTGTCCATGGTCATAGCCGGCCTAGTCGAGCAAAAAAGGCGCGACATGTTTAATGTCAACCAAGAAATTATGTCGATTATGTGGCTAATTCCGCAATTGGCCACGCTTGGATTAGCGGAAGCGTTCAATTTTATCGCGCAAATTGAGTTTTTCAACAAGCAATTTCCCGAGAATTTACGTAGTTTGGCTACGTCTTTATTCTTTTGTACCATAGCTGGGGCGAATTACTTAAGTACCGCGATTGTGAGTATGGTCCATGAGCTTACGGGTGGGCACGGTCGACCCGATTGGTTGACTAATGATTTGAATCAAGGGAGAGTGGATTATTTCTACTATTTGCTTGGAATTATGGGTGTTTTTAACATGATTTATTTTGTAATTGTTGCCAAGAGATATAGGTACAAAGGTGCTCAAGAAGATAATGTGGTTAATTTTCATGATTTAGAGCTTGATTTAGTTAAACATTGAATAAAGAAAAGTTTACATTATTTTTTGTTTTTGTAGCAATAATTGATGATTTTAATTAATATGTATGATAAGTACTTGATTGTTAAGTTACTATCCCTTTCAATTGTAGTACTTTTGTGAAATGTCAATAATAATTGCTTGTCTATCAAAACAAATTGACTTGTCCTTTTTGTAAATAAAATGTATAACGCAAACTGGGGTAGAGACGGAATTTGAGGTCACCGGGATGAAAATTTTCAGCAGTTGCAAACTGGTAATATTATAGAGTGAACTTGAAAATATTTAAACTTTTCAACAAAAAATGTCGAATTTTCCAAACACCGGCAAGGGCGAGCGCTCCTACTAGCCCCCTTGCTCCACCACTACATGCATAATACTCCATTTGTTAGGTATATTCCAAACATTTTTGTAATTACTCGACATGAGAATATTTTGAACAAAGTTATACGGAATAGATATAAACTTTTATCTTTATTCTTCACTAATATCATAATCTTATATAACTATAATTAAGAATATTACAAGGAGAAAACTAATGAACAATAATTATTCCGCATGCATATTATTCATTATGTATTCATTTGAGTTAAAACCCGAATCTTAACCGAAATCATTAGCTAAATTTATCAGAAAAAAAAAAAGCAAACTTAATTATATATACGCAGTAGTAAGTACCTATAGTAGTTTAAACTAAAAAATTAAAAATCGATATAATTAGGTTAACGCAGTCATTTACAAAACAAAAACTACAATCGTTTTTTTTTTTTTTGGTACATATGAGGGGCGAAGCCCCGAAAACTAATTATTAGCTATAACTCGACGGAAAGCTACTCCAAAGATATCTTCTCTAAGAATAGAACGTAGATCATTAGGTGGACTGTCAAAGTGAGACGGTTCTGTGCTTGCTCCAATTCTTCATCACCTAATTAACCTAAAGAAACTTTTTACCAAACATGACTACAATATTTTTGCACTTTCTAGTAGGCAAACACATTTAAAAGACTAAAAAACATCATTATTATAAACTAGACAATATACCTCATATATAAAGATACTTATCTAATCCAACGTTAGTGCGTTAATAAAACATGAAGATGAAGATTTAAAAAAGCATGTATAAAGTAGAGATAATATATAAAGTTGCCATGCACAAAAGTTGGCGTTAAAGTTTACGTACTCATTTAAAACAGATAAAATACGTTTTAAGTTTATCACTGGTTAAGTAATTAGACAAAAACAAAAACAAAATGCATAAAAATAAGCGATCGTATTTGTTTTACGCATTTGTGAAATATTAAGCTGTTTTAAAAAAAAATTATATATCGGTTTTATAAAAGACTTATTAGCTGATTCGATATAGGGACAAGTCGATCATTGTTGCAGAAATGCACACGATATTGAGAGTCAAGCAGATGATAATTTAACACAGAAATTGCATGGCTGTTGTTTAATTTGACACAAATTGAGAGACCAATATCGAACGTGCAATCACTATAATACTGTGACATGTGCCCCAAATAGTGACATCCACATTCATGTGTAAATGGTTTTGGATATTTCTACTATTTTTATTTTAATTCAGTATTGATAGATTTATTTCCATCAGATAAATTATGACAAATGTAAGCTATCGATTCGTCGTGAATGTTGGAACTTCGCAAGAGTTGGTTCGTACGTGTTGTGCGGAAGTGTGAATATCTCGTGTTAGGGTTTTACGGTTTTACAGTACTAATGTTCACTGTCTATAATAATATATTATTGTCCGTTTTTGGCCAAATTGTTTTTGTTCACATTTATAAAGATGATCTTCCATCTTTATTCTATCGACTTGGGACACGAGTTTGCATCTTAACAGTCCTCTCCTCAAACCAAACATATGCATCTTAACTCGAACCTTGACCTCTATGTAAAACTCCCATACTCTACAGCTCAACTTCTAGATACCCGAAATATTACCAAGTCTTGATAATTCCCCTTAGCTGACACACCATGTTACCGCGAGTCATGTCTTGCACCACATGTCATCGCCAGCTCAAATGATCGAGTGCACCTACATGTTCTCGAACCTTCATGTCCAGCCCTTCTTGAGAAGTTTGCTACACGTGCATATCGAATATCCTTTGTATCCAATATGCCCTGGATCGAGTTCACCACTTCATTAGTTTTAAAACATAAACGGGTTCTAGCATCCAACCTGGAAAGAACCCACTAGACCTATGACTCCCAATTTGATAAGGGTGCACCTGATCAATGTTTCTAGTACACAAATGCTACTTGTCGTACGCATATAAGACATATGACATTATGACGTATTTCATCCATTTACGACGACCAGACTTGCTCAAGGACTCACCACGAGCTGGGCGCTACATGCCTTATAGTGTACGCACCTTCATGTCTTAGCTCCATAATTCTTTTTGTGTCTAACCCAAGTCAAAAAGAATTATGGAGCTACTTGAAGCGTGATGACTCATGTGAATAATTTATACACTCCGATACTCGTATAAAGCCTCGTTATTCAGCTAACACAAGTATTGGTTAGAAATTATTCTGAAAAATAACTTTTATAACAAAAATTTGTATATTATAATTCTCGAATCAACCAAACGATCACGAGCTTAAAAGTGTCTAACCAAACCTCAAAAAAAACGTTCAGAGTCGCATAATTTTATAGTGAATATTCCGTAGGTTAGTAGTTGTGGACTATGGGCTTCATAAAAGGTCTTCAAAATGAGTTGGGCTATTGATAAAAGTGAATGATTGGACCTCATAATAGCCCATTTTATTGGACTTTTTTTTGTATCTATTATAACATATGAGTGGCCCAATATAAATAAAAGCCCACATAAAAATATTGAGATATGAAGTTTTTGATTTATTTTGATAAGTTTAAAATTTACAATGAAAAATGTTATATTTAAATGTGTAAGTTATTGGTTTAAAATATTAGGTTATTTAAATAAATATTTTTATTAAGTAATTTTGTTGACCCTTATGTTATTGGACTAGTCAAGAAGTCGTAGAAAAAATAAAGAAAAAGTAACGTATACAGGAAATGCTGGCAGAATACACGTGAGACTTAAATATTTCAACTCATAATGTATCATCCTACGAGGGATGAAGTGTGTGTGACACGAGAAAGATACGAGGAGGGAGCAAAAGAGCCGTTGGAAAAGGAAACAAATAAATTCTGCATTTAAACTGAGAACGTATCATCCATTTTATAAACTATCCATAAATGTAGTACATCTGGTCTAATTACGTGCTTTCAGAGTTTTATTATAAAGTTTTTGAGTTTTGCTCTAATGTTTAAATATTATGAGAAAGTATAAAGTTTTTTAGCATGTTCAATTTAAATATTAAACTAAAAGTACATATAATGCTCAAAAACTACACATATAAATTCAAGTATGCTAAAAAAAGAGACTTAGGTAATGCATCAGATGCACATAATCTTTTTCCGTATCATCCACGGTTATAGATAATATCTATGTATAAACGAACTCATATAATAATATCGGTAAACTTGGGAGAGACAGTTTTTCAACAAGTTATTAACAGATTAGTAGAGACGATTTTTCAATAAATTATTGAGAGACTATTCTTTCGTATTTTTTTTTTTAATTCATAACATAATAACTTCGTCCCTATTTTATTACCTTTAATATTTTTTTTTAAATAGTAAAATAATTTACCGATAAATTTATAAAAAACCGTCTTTCAAAAACCGGCTCAAATATTAATCAAAATCAACTCAAAAGTCACCCCTTCTTCATTTTCCCACCTATAAAAGACTCACCCCTCTCAAAATCTCACCCTCCTGACTCTCCAACTCTCTTCCACCACCAAAACCAGCTTAACCCTAAACCCCAACCCCCAAAAATGGCAACACCACCGTCCTCCGCCGACCACACCACCGCAACAACCACCGTCACAACCACCGCAACATCAACAACCTCCGAAGGACCAGTCCTAACCGTACTCACAAAACGCATCCGCGCTCTCCGCAAAAAACTCAACCGTATCATCCAAATGGAACAATCCGTTTCCCAAGGCAAACAACTCAATCAAGAACAACTCGAGGTTCTCCGTTCCAAACCTGCTCTTTTAACTCTCATTGACGAGTTAGAGAAGCTTCGCGCACCGATTTCCTCGGCTATCGAGGAAGAAATCTCCCTCGCAACCACAGTTAGTCACGCGGATGTAGCCATGGCCGGAGCTGGTAATTTGGGAGATGATAACAGTGACAATGCGGCCGAGGATCTGGTGAAATTGATGTATTTTGGGAGTTTATTTGATGTGAAACAACAAAGCGAGTTTACGTCGTTAATGTTAACTAAAACGCATGAACGAGAGTGTTGTTTGACTTATGATTGTGTTACTGATGATGCTGTTGATGTTGATTTACTTGGAGAAAAGGATTTGGATTCGATTTCGGAGTTGTTAGGGTTGATGATTGCGAAACCGGTGAATTCCACGCTTACGCATCGGAGTGCGGTTGAGAAGTGTTTGGAGCATGCGAAATTGTGGATTCAGAAGTCTGATCAGCCTGTTCATCCGCAATCTGATGTTACTTGTAATTTTTTTCGATTTTTGGCTTCATTTTCGATTTATTTTGGTTTAATTGATTGTTTGTTTGCTGAATTGCCTGTTCAATTTGATTTTTTTAGCTTGATTTCGAGTTTTATTTGATTATCGTTTGATGAATTTTATCTTAGCTTCATTTTCGAGTTTAATTGGTTTGGGTGTTTGATGAATTGCCTGTTGAATTCAATTTTTAGAGTTCAATTTAGTTGATTGTTGTATGAATTGCCTGTTGAATTTGAGAGATATTGATTTTCGAGTTTAATTTGATTGATTATTTGATGAATTTTGCCTGTTGAGTTTGATTTTTATCTTGAATTCGAGTTTTATTTGATTTTAGTTTGATTTTTGAGTTTAATTGGATTGATTGTCTGATGAATTGCCTGTTGAATTCGATTTTTAGAGTTCAATTTAGTTGATTGTTGTATGAATTGCCTGTTGAATTTGAGAGATGTTGATCTTCGAGTTTAATTTGATTGATTGTTTGATTTACTGTCGAATTTGATTTTTATCTTGATCATTGAGTTTAGTTTGATTGATTGTTTGATGAATTGCCTATTGAATTTGAAGATTTATCGCTATTTTGTTGTATTCGATAAGCGGCCAGTTTTGCCTGTACACGTGGCTGATAGCTGTTTGGTTATTGAACTGTTTGTAGACTGTGAAAGATGATATTGCTTTATTTAATTGGTTAAAGAATTGGGGATCTACAATTGTGTAAAGCTACTTGGGTAATGGTGGAGAAATCAAAGAGAGATTTTGTCGAAATTTCAGGTTTTGACGGTTTGTAGATTCAAAAATGGCCATACATTGGTGAATTTAGTTATATTTTTGAGCCTCTAGGGTTGATTGTGTCGAATTGTTGAAAGTTCACTACTTTATTCTAGTGCAAAAACTCGATTGATTTGTGATGATTTACTGTGGAGTGTATGAAAAATTGTAGGAGGAAAATTGATTTTTCTCTTTGTAAATGGTGTAGATGCTATGTTGAGAGAGAAGCTGAATAAGATTATGTCGTCGGAATATTTTACCACTATTCCACAGATGAAGGGACCGACAGAAGTTGCTGCGGCTGTTGCAAACTTTGGTTCATTTCAGGTACCAATCCATGAGTCCATGGTGAATGTTCAGGTGCCCATTCAAGTGGAGGGATCGCCTGAGCAATATCAGGTGGAAGGATCAGCTGAGCAATATCAGGAAACAGTAAGACCGCATTGAATTCTAATTTATATTTTTTGCATATCTATATGCTCCATTATGCATACAGTAGTTA
Organism: Silene conica; assembly: GCA_029255685.2. Classification (NCBI taxonomy): domain Eukaryota; kingdom Viridiplantae; phylum Streptophyta; class Magnoliopsida; order Caryophyllales; family Caryophyllaceae; genus Silene; species Silene conica. The sequence continues at coordinate 98,899,885 of CM055312.2, forward strand.
ATAATTATATATCCCTTGATACGTGGAATATGTTGGTATGTTTGAGCGTTTGAATAACTATGCTCTGATGTTCTATAGAATACTGTATATAGCATTCTTCACTTCGGCATTTGACTGCCAATATATGTGAGTGGATCAATCATATTTCACAGAGCCGGGTTCGTGCTGTTACTCTAACTTTTCTTGAAACTCGGTAACTATTGATTTCGTTTATCTTTCTCTTTCAAATGTTTGGCTGGATTCTTAAGTTACAAAATAGTGGGAAAGCAATTTACTTATGTCCGTTTATGAGACGCTTGAGACTTGAAGTATGCTTTAATTTTGATGGATAGAGACAGAGTGCAACCTTTCATGACGCAAATATTGGTTGAACTTCTGACATACTGTAGGAGAAATGAGTAGTAAACTCTTCTCTAAAAAATTTCATTTGTTATCTATGATGTCGTAAGTTGTAAGCTAAACCTATCGTATTCCAACAGGAGTATATTAATTCTAAACATAGCTGTAAGAACATGTATTATTGGCATTTGGTTGAGTTCGAAAGCCACTATCTAAAACAGTGAAACAAAATCCAACCACTTCAGATTATGTATGCTTTTTTTCTTTACCCCGTGTTGCCTCTCTTCTTTGCTTGGAACTCTGATTGGTGGAATCATTGATTCAGACTTTTGATAGAGCCCCGTAAGATCTTGGTTTGTAAAATCTGATTCCTTTGTGATAGAATTACTTGGTTCTTGAAGTTTTTGTTTTCTTTTGTGGTCAAGTGTCTATCCATATAGATTTTTATCGCCTCTCGACTTCAATTTATGGTTGTCTGTTAGTTGATCTTACATTTGGCTGCCAATTTGTGTGCTGCATCAGTCACCTAGACCTACACACAGTGATCAATCATATTTCACATTGCCGGTTTTTTTCCTACCGTTACCCTATCATTTCTTGAATCTCATTAGTGCTTGATGTTTTAAATGTTTTGCTTTCAAATGTATGGATGGATGGATGGATTATGTATATCTTTTGTGAAATGGAAATTGACATCCAATGGTGTATGGTAGGGAGCAAGTATATCTTTTCCTTTCAAGTGGGTTCTCCTTATAGTATAATCAAATCAATGTGTTTTTACTCGCATTATTGCTAAACTTTTTCGAGGTGTTCCATAATACGAGTATATCCTTTGCCTAGGCTGTACTTATGCTCTCGGCTTTTCCCCTTTCTTTTTACTTGCTTGTTTTTAGTATACGAGTATATGCTAATACTGCATAGTTTCTGCGCTTGGGGAATTTTTGTGGTGATACATATCTCCTTATATTGTAAAACTGTAGTAAGGTTTTGTGCTTATCTTGTTATATACAACTAATACGAGGAATATGGCAATGTGTATGCAGCACTTAGACTTGTAGGGATCTTGATTTTGATGGGTAGAATTCAATCTTTCATGAGCAAATGGTTTACGTACTACAGGAGAAGTTAGTGATCCTACATATTGTAGGAGAAATTAGTAGGCTACTCTTACTGAACGTTTTACTATTCGTTATCTATTATGTGGATGTTGTTATTCGGGATCAGATTCCAACTTGAGTATTACCTCGAAACGAAACTGTAAGAACATTGAAATGCAGACGTTTGGTAAGAGTTCAAAAGGATTTATATAAAACACTAGGCATTGTTCAACTATTTGTGTTGCCACTCCTCTTTGCTCGGAACTAGTTCCTGTGATTGAATCATAGATTGATAAACCTAAAAAGATTTTGATTTACGGAATCTAATTTGGTCAAAATGGAGAGTTACCCGGCTCTTGAAGTTGAAGTTTTTGATTTCTTTTCTTGTCAAGTGTCTATCCATATTCCTGTCTAGTCGATGAATTTGGTTCTTTATTGGTCTTTGTACATAGATCTGTCCTTGATCTCTGCTGCCGAATAAAATCTGTCTTCAGCATCATATTTACGGTTTTTCTATAGTTGATTGTACAAGGTTTCTGAAGTGAATGAGTTGGGAGAAGTCATTTTATCGCACTTCATCCTGCTAGGATACAAATTCTGTGTGAAAAATAACTGTTGAAGTTAAAAATTACGAGTAGTTACTATGAGTCGGTCGCATCTTATAAAGGGACGGTCCATCCAAGTTAAGTATTTTTTTGGGCCATTCGTCATGTACGAGACTTATATGAGACAGGTTGTTGAGTTGTTGTCTGTGTTCTTGCGATGGTTATTATATACGTATATATTAGCATCGTTGCCGTTTTGCTGACACCTATTTACAATCACAACAGGAGAATGCTGCCAGTTATGAAGTACCGTCACATCAGGAGAATGCATCCAGTTATGAAGTACCGTCACATCAGGAGAATGCTGCCACTTACGAAGAACCAGAGATAACTGAACGCCACCAATCTGTTAATTCTGAGGAGTTTCATAAGGTATCGATTTAGATTATCGGCATGTTTTTGTTGTCATCTGGTTTTGTCATTATGATTTTTTGGTAATTCAATTTTGAAAAATATTTCCCTTAAATCCGGTTTAGATCTATGTTACTCCGACACTTTGCTTAACTGCCGTGTCGCGTGTCAGACACGTGTCGGTGTCCAACACGACACGACACTTCGACACTTCAATTTAGACCGCAAAATAGGAAAATTCACCCAAAATAGCCGTGTTCGACACGCATCGGACACTGACACGTGTCGGTGTCCGAGTAACATTGGTTTTAGATTATCGGCAAGTTTTTGTTGTGATCCTGTTTATCATTATATTTTTTTGTTACTTCAATTTTGAAAAATATTTCCTTAAATCCAAAATCCTTCATCCACAGGACGAAAAGGAAGCGGAGAATCCTCCTCCTGAAATCGTTTCAGTACAAACTGATCAAGAACAATACCAAAACGACGAGGGAGAGCATGGCTACCAGAATGTCAACTACTACAAGGATCAGCAATACGCTCCACGAGGAGGCCGAAGAGGTGGTGGTCGAGGTGGTGGCGGTGGCCGAAGGGGTTACTTTAATGGACGAGGAGGAGGAGGAGGCAGAGGTACTGGCAGAGGTAACGGACCATACCAGAATGGTCGCGGTCAGTACCACGATAATTCCTATCAGAGAAACTACTACAATAGAAGAGGTAGAGGCGGGGCCGGTGGTGGTGGTGGTGGCGGTAACAGCAACGGAAACGGTGGTGGATACTTCAACAATTCATCAGGAGCTGAAGGCAACCATCCCCGAGGGGATATAGGGGTCGCGTCATAATTTAAGCAACATCGCGTTTGGTTGTGGCCGTATTGGTAATGAAGTGGTCGTCTATTTTGCATCGATGTTTCTTTTGTAGTTCAGTGATCGGATGGTTTTGAGTTTTGACTGAAGTTTTCTAATATAACTCGAAGAACTCTTGGCCTCATTTTGTGCAGTAACACCCGTCTTTGTTTGTTTGATTCGTATTTTGTTTATCCGTCTCTAGTTTAAACACGCGTGCATACAGGATTAATCGCTTCGTGTTTATCTCATAATCAATCGCCGATGATTGTATTATATTCAGCGATGAGATAACGAGAGCGATCTCACGCATCTTCAAAATGCACACGCGTGCAGCAGGGATTAATCGCATTGTGGCTATTCATTCCATGTTTGAGGTAATAAGTTTAGAAAAAACTACACATCATCCGATTGATGTTCCTTTTTAGTTTACTGCCACATAAAAATTGAAGTTTACAGCCACAAAAAAATTGAAAAAAAAAAGAAAAACTGGAGATGCGGGGGATCGAACCCCGTGCCTCTCGCATGCAAAGCGAGCGCTCTACCATTTGAGCTACATCCCCGTTGTGTTGTATGTAACCAAACAATTATATAAATTAATACTGGATTGTATTTGTATATATCATCAGCTACGAAAGGGCGAGGTGGTGCCTAGGGGTGTTGACGATCTGAGTCAAGCTCGAGCTTAACCTTGTTCGGCTTGTGCTCATAAGTAAAACTCGAGCTCGAGTTTACCTGAGCTTGAAAAAAATTGTGCTCGGTATCAAGTTTACGAGATTTAACACAAGCCCAACTTGATCCTATATATAATTGTTGAATTTTCGTTTTTCCTCTCTCGGTAACTTTGATAACAACGCTCGAAAGTTTTATATAAAAATATTGGAAAATCAATGATATTTTTGATATGTGTGATACAATATAATCATGATAAAATATTTTTTAAAAATATGAGTAATATCTTATCTAATTATATATGTTTGAGCCCCTCACGAACTTTTTGAGCCGAGCCAACTTTAGCTTGGCTTAACTCGTTAAGCTCTCGAGTCGAGCCCGAGCTCACACGAGCCAAGTTTTGACCGAGTGGAGCTCAAGTTGCTCGCGAGCTGTCTCTTCTCATTACAACCCTAGACTGATTCCTGTCGAATATAAGCTTTTCAGCACCTTATATATTGACCAAGTCTCATTAACGACCTTAGACTGGTGCCTGTCGAATATAAGCTTTCCCACACCCTATATATCGGCTAAACAACACTCATGCCTATATCCGTTCGACCACCCTTAAGCCATAACCGATACACGCTACACCGTGTTTACCAAACTGTCATGTTCACAAATCACAAATCAGGAATTATATTCCTCCAAATAAGCTTCAATTTATCCCTTAATTTCTATTTTAGGAAATACATACGTGTAGAACATAAACGAAATAAGAATCATCACTCGCAAGTCATAATCTTCCTTTTTCTAGGACAATCAGTAGCTAATTTTAGAAGTGGGTACTTGTGCGTCTATACTGCTATACATAGTACTTTTTTCGTCTCAGTCAATTGTTGTGCTATAGTTAACATAAAGATTAAAGGAAAAGAAATAAGCTAATTATTAAATGAAATGTGAATCAAATTCCTTACCAAATGCATATCTAGACTTGAAAGCAGAACAATTAACCGAGACACCCAAAATAAATTAAGACAACAAATGAATTATTCCATAGTATCACATAACATGTCTCGATAAACGTGAGCTCGGCCTCGCTGAAGATGTAAAAACCTAAAGCTTTTAGTGAAATTTCTGAACTCTTTCAAATTTACTTTAATTTATGAAATACACCTTCATCCCTGCTGAAATTATGCCCATCCGGGCTGAAATTATAGCTGTCCACGGGCCGTCCCGTCCATTAGGCCCTCCCATCCAGCCCGAATATTTAGTGGGCTTGGACAAGTATATTGTACCCGAAAAAATTATGAGGGCGAGCCAAACCCAGCCCGCCAAGTTAAATGGGTAGGTATGGACAACAAGAAAAGCCCGTGGGCTGGCCCATTAGGCCCATTAATAATTTAAATGATTTACTTTTACTCTTAAAAAACATTTTTTTAAGAAAATTCTATGAATTTTATAGGGATATGGAACATTAAAATAATAATATGGAAGTAATATGTAACGAAATTGTTTATATATTTTAATTAATATAAAGTCCAAATTAGATAAATGTTCAAACATTAATGCTTACGTCTAATCTTTGCGTCTAACCTTACATGTATTTCTTACTAAACATAAATTTATGTATCTCGCTTCAAATTGCACATCAAGGTATGGAATATAAAAAAATAGATTAATATAAGTCATTTTATACCGAATACTTCGTTAACAGTTAAAGTTTTATATTATGGCCCATTGGCCCGTGGGCCGCCCGACTTTTGTATAAAGGGCGGGTAAGGGCAAGGATAATTGGCCCACAACTATGGCCCGGTCCGCCCACTAAGTCTTAACGGGTAACTTTTTTCTTCACGACCCGGCCCAAGTCCGGCCCAAACCCGCATTTGAACAGCTCTAGCTGAAATTATGGCTCCGCCGCTAATGATAAAAAGTAATCATCACACATTCTTATTATCACATCTATAATTGTTACTCCCTTGTCTCACTTAAATGTTATCATTTACCTTTTACACATTTGTCTGAGCTTATTTTATTTCGTAAATATTTTACAAAAATTATAAAATTTTGATATTATTAATATGCTCATGGAAACGAATCGAGCAAGATACCTCATAACTATATATTTATCTTAAGTAATAAAAATTATTTAAAAATTTCTCCTCCGATCCCTTATAAATAGTCGCCAAAAAACAAATGATAATAATTAATCAGGACCAATTCATGGACTATATCACTAATTGTACCAATTGTACATACGGTTTAAATTCTTTTTTAGTTTGTAATAAAATATTCGAGCTTTATTTTAAAGAATAACAGTTTTATTAGAAAGTATTTGAACTTTTAATTAGCTCAGAAAAATACACGAATATAAGCTCAGATACTTGTACCTTAGTTTTACAATACTTATATACAAATAGATATATAATCCTATTTGTAATTAGAAGGGATTACGTTTTATTATATAATCAATTTTTCTCCTTCACAAGTTTATAACACGTCATAAACCAAAATTTGTGATAAATTAATCTCGTCGATAAAAATTCTCAATTATAATTATAATAATGTTTAATCATAGATATCAAATTCAAATAGTCTAAACACATGGGTGGCGATTTAATTTTCGTACACATAATAAATATGGGAAAAGAAATTAAAGCAAAAAAGGAATCATTATTAATTAAAACTTTACAATTTTGGAATGACTTTGACCTATACCTTCCATTTATTCCAAACATATCACTTTAATTCTTAAAAGAATTTTGCACATTCTTTTTTTTTGTAAAGAATCATTATTAATCATTATTAATTAAATCTTAAAGCACCAAGGAATAATCAAAATATTCTCATATTAGTAATTATAAAAACCCTTGTAGGTAGTAGTACTATAACCATCACAACATAATTAACACAATTCTATTAACAATTTCGATAAAACAGAACGGTTTTTCTAACGTTTACCCTAATAAATTTTAACATGGGATCAAATGTGTCTACGTCTAACGGAAGAAAGGAAGCGAATGCAATGGCAGTTGCTCATGAATACAAACGGTCCGAGGCGCATCGGTGGACTAGCGAGCCACCGGTGACAAGCGAGGCGGCGGCTACCGCTACTCGTAAATTTAAGAAAATAGGAAATGAAGATGATTCTAATAATGTAGTTGAAATTATTAGGCCCGTTGCATTTCTTAATCACTCTGCTAATACCAATCGGGTTATCTCATTTCACTCGACCGCTACTTGGAGAGCGTATTTTCAAGCCTCTAAGCACTCGGATAAACTGGTAAGACCATAAATTTGTATAATGATATCGTAGTAAATATATATATATAACACTATTTTATACAGATTGACACCTTTAAAGCTGATAATTTACTAATGTACGTAATGTCACGTAAAATAAAAAGTAAATATGATAGTGTTATATGTTCATGGTTTTATTATCTAAGGCGTTTTTATACAAATTGATACTCTTAAAGCTGACAATTTACTAATGTATGTGATGTCAGGTAAAATAAAAACTAAATATGATAGTGTTATATGTTCACGGTTTTATTATCTAACGCGTTTTTATACAAATTGATACCCTTAAAGCTGTTAATTTACTAATGTACGTCATGTCACGTAAGATAAAAGTAAATATGATAGTCCTGTTACGTATTCACGGTTTTATTATTTAACGCGTTTTCATACACATTTACATCCTTAAAGTTGACAATATACTAATGTCATGTAAAATAAAAGTAAATACGATAGTGTTATATGTTCACGGATTTATTATCTAACGTATTTTTATACAGATTGATACCCTTAAAGTTGACAATTTACTAATGTACGTTATGTCACGTAAAATAAAAGTAAATATGATAGTGTTACATCTTCACGATTTTATTATCTAACGTGTTTTTATACAGATTGATACTCTTCAAGCTGACAATTTACTAATATACGTTATGTCACGTAAAAATAAAAATAAATATGATAGTGTCATATGTTCACGGTTTTATTATCTAACGCGTTTTTATATATACAGATTGTTATATTTTTCTCGGCATCACGGTGTGGATTCTGTCGGTACATGAGTCCCATCCTCGACGATCTTGCTACTCAGTACACGGACGTTGAGATACAAAAAATCGACGTGGATGAGTTATATGTACGACCTTTCTCAACTCGATCAAAATTTAATTATACATTACATTAATTAATTTGTACTCCGTATATATTATTAATAATTCGATAATTGAATAAAATGAAAACAGGATATATCACGGGAGTTTCGAGTAACGGTAATGCCTACGTTCTTATTCATCAAGCGAGGAAAACAAGTCGATAAGGTAATCGGGACAGGGCACCAAGACATTCGTACCAAGATTGAGAAACATAAGGCTTGATTAATAATCCAATATTTATGGAATTTAGAAACGGGATTAATTCTTATTTATATAAGTATCGTACTAAAAGACTCGAAAAAACGAGTTTAAATAATTGGAATTTAGAAACGGGATTAATTCTTATTCATGTAAGTATATATAGTCTAGATAACATATTTGACAAACCAGTACGAGTACTACAGTAATATTGTAGTAACGTATCTGGTGATGTTTTATCATTATTCGAAAATAATGTACTAGTAATATATTTGTCGATTTAGTGGTGTTTCATAATCGTTTATAGAGTGATAATTTAGTTTGGTGGTATTTTGTTACGAGTATCTTTTATCGACTGTTTGTACCTTAATGATAGACGTATTGCAACACTCAATATAACAAACGTATTGCTTCAGTATCAATCACGTAGGCAACAAACATTTTACGTGGAAGATTGACGCTAATTTATCAACAATTTTGAGAGTATTGGCTCGTGATAGCATGCAGACATAAATTATGCCAGCCACGAGTCATAAATAACCGTCACAAGATTGATTAGGTTAAGAAAACTTAAATAAAAAAGTCCAACTTTTTACCTAAATTTCAATCAACAAACTCGACCTTTGGGGTTATTTTTTGGGTGTTGCTCAATCATAAACGAGTTTTACTCAATCATACACATAATTGACTATTATCGCCACCCTGTCTTGAAGATTGGTTTTATTTTACAGTTCCTGCACTTTACGGTCTAACTTCTTTATTGATGAATTGTATCTATACATTACCATGTGTTATTCTGTTTTTCTAGATTTTATAAAGGGGTTGTCAAATCCTTTGATGCTACTGAAATAAAGCACAAGGTATATTGAGTTTCTTTGCAATCTCTTGGTTGAAATTAGTGTCTCTGCCATGTTTTGATGTTATTTGCTCATCTTGCCTGCAGATCTTTTATGAAGATGGTGATATTGAACTGCTGGATCTCAAACAGGAAAGATGGAAGTTTGCTGATAAAAATGAAAATATGTAATCTAATTAGTCTAAATCAATTTTTTAATTTCATATAATATAATTGATAAAGGTAGAGATTAAAATTATTAGCTGATCGATACGAGAGCTAGCATCCATAGTTGTGTGGTTTAGGTTTTTTTGTGGGGGAGAGATTTAGACAGAAGTATTTTTCTTAGGCAGAGGGCATGGAATGGAAAAGTAATGAAAAAAAGGGTATGAATGAGTAAAACTCGTATATGAATGAGCAATTACGTATTTTTTTCCTCTCCTCGTATTTGAATAAGTCTCGTGTAAATCGATTTTGTAATAAGAAATCGCGTATATGAATACCTTGAAACCCTTACCAAGAAAAACCGGTGGTTGGTAGTGGATATTGTCTTAGCAAGGTTACTATTAGGATATTAGACCAGTTAGAGCCGGTTATCGTCTAGGGTTTACCTTAAGAGGATTTATTATAGAGTATACCCTAACGGCCTAGCTATTGTATCAGAATCACAGAACAATCAATAATACAATCTTCTCTCCCTCTATAACCTTAACCGTTACAAGAACATAAATAGTAAAATGGTTTTATATAAAAATAATTAGTCATTTGAGACAATTGAATACATGTTTGGAATTAATACTCAACCAAGACAAGAACAAGCTTAATAATTTAAAACATTTGATATTACTTCTTTTAATTTGTTTCAATTATTTATTTATCGTTAATTAAAATATTTCTCACAAAAAATACAAAATATAAACAAATAAACGAATAATGCAACGAGACAAAGAATACCATTTACAACAACTCTATCACGAAATTCCCCTTTTCAATTCGCTATAGTGACGTAATCAGAATTTGAATTTAGAAGAGGCAAAATTTCAAAATATTTACTTCAAATTTCAAAAATCTCATACGCAGAGAGACGGAAACCCCTTACTAACCCGCTAACTCCACCATATTTCTCGAGTCTCGCTCGAGAAACATGTGTCACTACCATCTAAAAGGAGAGAATCATAATCGTAAAAGGTATTAGCACAATATCATTGTAGACCCGTTTTGAAGTCTTTTATCCTATATTGTAACATAAGCCAAGTATACGACTGCGACACTCAAAATTAGAATCGATAATAATAAACTGTGTTTGGAATATAGCGGGAATAATGTATTATAATACTCATATTACACCATTGAGATAGTTGGTTCAGAAGGCCACGAGTTAAAATTCGCTTACAAAATATCATTTTTAAAATGAGGTGTACTAGAGTATAAAATAAATCACGCGCTAATTTACATCATTTAATTTAAAATAATAAAAATAAAAAGTATTTAGCAAGTGAGTAGATTGATTCCTCAAAAGAAACGAATGATATTCGTTCTCCATGATCAAATATTATAACATATATTTTCATATAATATCATCAATTCTTTTTTTTTGTTATGCAAATAAAATGAGTAGATTGATTCCTCAAAAGAATTTGAGCATTTTTTTGATAAAGATTAGTAACATGTTAAATTTCGAAAACTTATTAGAACTTGAGCATTTTTTTCATAGCATGTGAAAACACTATTTCAACTAGAACATCGACGTGGTTGTTAAGACCCCAAATTAACGATTTTGTACCCTAACAAACATGTTATCAATAGATTGAAACCCAGATCACGAATGACATTCTTAAAACTTTACAAGTTAAATTAGCTGGTGTTTGATGACGTTGAATAATGGATTGAATTTGATAGTTATCACTTCGAACAACTATCAAACGATATCTGATTAGGGCTTTCCTAATAATCTGCCTTACTATAGTTTTGTTTCGACGATTGTATTTTGAGTCCCAAATCTATAACTCCTCAATAACAATAAAATATCTCTCCTTTCTGCTGATAGACGACTAAATAATGTATCTACCACATCGACAGAGAACACGTAAATCCGTTTTTTTGTTACGACACAAAAACATTATTCAATTTATATTCACTAAATATTAATTATACCACACACAATTGACCCACAAGTTTTTATTAGAGGAATCAATATATTAACAGCAATTCTTAAAAGTGAGACAACATATTCCATCTCAAATCTTATAAAACACCTTAATCCATCAAACCCTCTTAATCCATCAAACCAAAAACAAATTAAATCAACCAAAAATTTCATAAACCTAATTTAATTTGTTCTTAATTATAACATATTTTCCAAATTCCTTACAAATAATTAACACAAAAAAAACAAACATGTCAAGCTATTACAGAAGAGAAATACAAATTCAAAGTAAACCAATTATACACACCCCTGCTTATTATAACTCCCTTGTTACCCAATCTTCTGAATTTCACCGTATCAGGCCGCCGGTCAGTAACGGACCGTCTCATTATCAAAACCGGTCCAATGTCGTTGCTAAGTTTACGGGTCACACCCCGAACACCAACCGGGTTATTGCCTTTCACTCCTCAGCATGTTGGAGGGATTACTTTCATGCCTCTAAGATGTCTGATAAGCTGGTAAGTAACTCTTACTTAACCTAATGAATATATCAACAGTTGACTGTACATATTTAGAGCTTTTTAATAAAAAATTTGGACTGTAGTAAAAAGAATGAGTTATATCGTAAAATTTATGAACTTATTTACAAAATATTTAGCTTAGAAAATTATTATACAACTAAAACATAATACACAAAAGTTCAACTATAATTTAATTTTAATGTAAAAATTAAAATATAACTCAAAATAATTTAAAAGTTTAAAAAATACTCACATATAAGCTTAAGTAATTAAATACATCATGGTTGTATGATACTCTTCTGCATCTGGTTGTATAATCCATTTTGTGTAAAAAACACGTACATTCAATAATATTTTGCATTGTTTTAATTTGATTTGTAGATGGTGATATACTTCACGGCTTCATGGTGTTTGCCATGCCGGTACATGGCACCGGTCCTAGACGAATTTGCTGCTCATTATACTGATGTCGAGTTTGACAAAATTGACGTCGATGAATTATTCGTAAGGATTTTTATCTCGTATTTTTATGTGCTCGTATCAGCTAAATTGTGGTAATTAATAAGTTGAAAAATGTATGAATGTGAACAGAATGTATCACAAGAGTTCGGAGTTCAAGCATTGCCGGCATTTCTATTCATTAGGACGGGAAAAGAAATCGAGAGGATTACTGAAGCAAAACGCGAAGAGCTTCAACGGAAAATCGAGAAACACCGGGCTTAATCATACCTTAATTATCCCTTAATCATCTTATAGTTTAAGGATATTACTGGTTAATAAATGAATTATATTGGAACATTTAATTTAAATGTATTTGCGTAATTTACTTCTTTCGTACAAATGATTGAGATGACGGGAATACAGTTTATCGTACCCGTGTAATAGTCCTAGGAAAACAAATGTATCAATGTATCATTCATAGTAATTATAAAGTGAATTATAATATGAACCGACTAGTTTTAAACCCGTGCAAATTGCACGGGTATGTTGTTTTTGAAGTTATTATAAAAATTGTAAATATATATTAAGTTTTAAAGTAAAATAATAAAATCTCCCTAATTTTTTTTAAAAAAAAATTAATTGATCAATGTAATAATTAAGTACAATTCTAATTTGAATTAAAAATTTCACTTGCAAGTACTATAAATGCTACAAATATACAATAATGTCAATTAGTCGGATAATTATTATAGTAAGATATATCTCTCTTATCAGTTAAAACTTAAATGTGAGTTTCTACTCGACCTTGTTACTCAGGCAACCTTAAAAACAGTTGAGTTATATAGGTAAACAAAATTATTCATACGAATATTATCAAAGAATTAGTGAAATTACAAATTGTTAACCCGTTTTTTTCTTTTAAATACACCGATACAGAGGGTAAAATTAAAGTTTTGACTCGTACATATATTTAAATACAAATTTTGACCCAAATTTCATTTAGAACAAATTGTTATTCATTAGACGGAATAAAATCATATAATTGACTCGTGTACCTTTAATTTAAACCGGTTTAATCAACATTCAAACCCGGAAAACTATCACAGAAAGATAAATTATAAGTTGTTAGAAAAATACTTCATAAATATCATTAAAATGTACTCCGTCGGAAACACTGTACTATCGGATTTCATATGTTGGAAAAAATCCATGAATAATTATTGTTAAAAGGATTTTAAATAGTAATTCATATTTGTCATGCCTGAAAAAACATTTACTCCATAAGATAATTACCAAATTACTATCTTCGACCCAGACTTTTACTCCTTAAAAACTAATAAGCCACCTAAAAATTAATAGGTTAGTCTTCCTTAAAACGAACGTATTCCTCTTAACATCAAAATGGTTAAATATCATCTCTTTATGCATAGTAAAATTGGTGATGATCGAGCCAAATATTTTATGCTTTTATCTTAACCATATTATCTAATACGCCCTAAACTTAAGACAAATACACCCGTTTTGAATAAGAACTTGTAAAAGAATCGAGTAATACATGAGCCGAATAAATCCGTTTTAAGCAACGCGCTAAAATGAATTCCATATTAACACATAAATCACAGAGGCCACACCCGCGCGAATAGACATCATCATACTTTCATGTGCATATAAAATCTTCATAACAAACCCCACCCACAATTTACTCTTTTTCTCGCTTCTCACCTGCCAATCTGCCATCACTCTTTCGCCTCTCTCTCACTTTCACATCCACTCCATCACTAATCAGTACCCCGGGATATGATACTCATCACTTGTATGATATTTTTTTGTTGTTCTCATTTTTTTATCAATTTAAATGAAATTTTTAGACTTATTTTTTAGTCTTATTAGTTGAAATGTGATGCGGATTTTAGTTCAATTTTCATTAATTTCAAATAATAATTTTTATGTGATTTTTTCATATTGTTTATCAATTTCAATCTAGATCAATATGTTCATACATTTGATTTTTTCAATTGTATTTTTGGTACAGTATAGTTTTATAACATTAATATTGCCAATATTGGTCAGAAACTTTTCTCAAGATTTTATGCTTTTTTGAGATAATTTATTTTGTTAGGTGTTTTTACAATGTTTTATAACTAAATTTACCAAATAATTATTTACATCACCGTTAACTTTTATTAACGCTGTCTAATTTGATGAATGACTTATATTCGATATTTATTTTCCTAGCCTTTTGTATTATTGCATGGTTTAATATATAATATAATAGATATATATAATCTATTTTAATTTACTCATTTCTGATTATGCAATTACATCAGAAAAAATGGGTATTATTTTAAATAAGACTACGTTTTTGTTGCATGAACGAATCCGTCTTTTATTATACATAATTATCATTATGTATTTAAATAATAATAATTATTATGTAATCCTAATTTTAAATTTTATTTATTTATATCTTATATATATTGTATCTACAAAGTTTGCTTTTAAGTATTAGTCAACATACGATCGTTCAACTTGATTTTTGTATCACAAATTATCTACGTAAAAGCAAAAAAAAAAGATAGAAGGTGGGGGACATGGTGGGGCCTACATAAAATAAAATATAAACTAATGAACTTTCAACCACAGAGCGACACATCAGCTCTGTGGTTGTTGCTTTAATAAATAGGATTTACAAGGTTTTACTACCTTCATGAAATTTCGCCATTGAAAATATAAAAGAACATATTGTTATGAAATATTATAGTATAATATTATATGGATGTCCATATCTTATAATATCTTAGAGTGTTTTATCTTATGGAAACTCTATCTCATTGTATATGTATATATACCCCTCATAATGGAATGAGAACCTACTTTTGTCCCTCTTACTTTCTCTCTATAATTCTCACTTGTCTTTATTTCACAACACGTTATCAGCACGAGTCTCTACCCTATTTTTTTAACTTATTAAAAAGAGGCCCGAGCCCCGCTATTGCAGGAAACTTTCAAAGCCTTTACTTCCGCTAAGGCGCTACTTGCTTGAGCTGCTGATTGATGTCTTCTTCTTATTACGTAGACTACGTACGCATGTACAGAGGTATAATTTTATTATTTAATACTACGTTCGATTTATTATTTGGTGGTTAGAACAATATTATATGCATTCATCTAACTATAATTAGACGCACTAAAATCTTATCCCAATATAGAGTATTACTAATTATATAAGAGTTTTAACCGTCTGAATAAAAAGGTATTTTTCAATACAAAGTATTAAATTTATAATTTTATTATATGTATCCGTTATTTAAAATTTGATAATCAAAAGGTTTATATTAGATCTATTCTTTTATTCTCAATTGAATAAGGTATGTTTTCTTACCTATGTTATTTTGGTTAATTGTAAAACTATAATTATATTATTATGGAATTTGACAAGATTTTGGTAGGCATAGTCTATTCAAAGGATGTTATAATGTATATGAGATTATTATATCAGTTGTGTAAAATATCATATTATTTCAAACTGAAATTTCATAGGAAATACATTTTGAAAAAGGACATATCAATATCATAAAACTTTGGATTTGGAAGTTCCAAAAATATTTATTTTACAATGATGAGGGTTGTATATGTCCATATATTATGACTTTGACCTAAAGCTCAAAGTTTTAAGGGTGTAAATTTAACATTGTCTCATAAGGGAGATATGTTTATATGACTTTGACTTGAAGCTCAAAGTTTTAAGGGTGTAAATTTAACACTCTCTCATAAGGGAGATATGTTTATATTATGACTTTGACCTGAAGCTCAAAGTTTTAAAGAGTGTAAATTTAACACTGTCTCATAAGGGAGATATGGTTATATTATGACTTTGACCAAAAGCTCAAAGTTTTAAGGGTGTAAATTTAACACCGTCTCATAAGGGAGATATGTTTATATTAGTGACATCAAGACAATATGACTTTGACCTGAAGTTCAAAGTTTTAAAGGGTATAAAACTTAACACCGTCATATCAATACAAATATATTCATTTTGGACTTGAAGTTTCATTGGGAAACACCTCATACTATCTTGGGCCTGAAGTTCCAAAAGATTTATTTTATAAAGATGAGGAGATATAATATTCATATTTTTTTGGACCTGAAGTTTCATAGGGAAACTTAAAAACATATCATATTATTTTGGACCTAAAGTTCCAAAGGATGGAAGTTCAAAGTTTTAAAGGGGTGTGAATTTAACACTGTCTCATGAATACAATAAGTTCACATTGTATAAGGCAAGTGGCTAGAAGTCCACATGTAAAAGCTAGTCGCCAGAAGTTCACAGCTGCGATTTTTGATACGCATTTGAGTTTTAAATGAATAAAAACAGTTTTTATTCAAGGGAAATTATTTCTGAATTGATTTTTGTTTACCTGAAGTTGAACAGTATAATGATATTTGAAATTAGATCCATTCCTGGAAGTGAATGTGACATCTCATAAAAGACTCTGCCGGTGACAGAGATCGAGAACACGACATTATGAAAGTTTAATGATGTGCCTTATTGATAACAAATTTAATAATGTGACCTTATTGAGGCTAATAATGGGGGCTCAAGTAAAGAAATTTTAATTGAGCTTAATGATGTGGCTTTATTGAGCCTAAGAAGCCTTTTTGAGCCAAAATTCATTTCATTTAAAGTAATGACAGTCGGGTGAGACTCATATATGCTCGAAATTTGATACGATAAAGGATAAATTATTATGGGTTGAAATTTTGACATTCACACTATGGCCTGAAGTTCATGGCGTTTGCAAATAATGAAATTATGGCACGAATTATGACCGGAAGTTCATAATGTTTACAAATATTAAAACTGTGGCCTGCAGTGCACAGTGTTTGCAATTTATTTTTGTATACGGTGATACATTTTATGTATTAAAACAAAAATAAAGTCGGGATTTATTCATGAATGTCAAAAACTCATAAATTATGGCATATGGGATTTTGCAATGATGCAATATACTTTTCATTTCACTCATATAATGTAGTCTTGTAGACACAATATCGTGAAAAAAAAAAAAAAAAAAAAATGTTTGGAGTGAAATTATTATTTTATTGGGAGTAAATTATGTCAACTATAGTCCTTATATAGAAGGACGTGGTGTGTTTATTTTATAACACTTATATTACTATCAAAAGTGGATACTTAGTATACTCTTGAAAGAAAGAGGACGTGGTGTGTTTATCTTGAAACACTTATATTCCTATCCAAAGTAGATATTTAATATACTCTTGAAAGAAAGGTGTTAATGTGACGCTCATAAGGTATTATGAGGTAAATTGTCGGAAAAATACAACTAAGTTTTAAGTTGTTGGAACCTTTGTGGTTAAGAAAAAATAATTGATTTGTAAGTTAAATTATGATCAATTTACATATATAATTATCATGTTATACGACACATTAAAAGGATGTGATAAACATGAGTATGTCATCATTGTATATGTTGACGATTATAATTATTGGTCATTTGAGAAAACTCAAAGAGGAATATATTTCTTATTGACGAGTCTTGCCTACATATATGGGACACTTATTGTGTCATTTGTCACATCAATTATCAGGTTGAAAAAAAGTATTGCTGACTACAAATTTAGCATGAGAAATATAGTCAACTTGGAGTGGCGTTCAATAAGTGAAATTATTGAGACACGCCCAATTCTTATTAAAGTTTGCCATGAATTAATTGTTGGCAACTTAGAAAGTTGCCATGAAATAATTCAGATGTGACATATTAAGGCCATCCGGGTTCTTATTTTACCCGTTTCGATAAACCTGAAGTTTATCCTAAGGAAAATATAAGTGCTGAAACTCTTTCGTGTAAATTTATTAAAAGCAAGACGTTACACGGAGATTGAGTATATTCGATATTTGAGATCTAACAACTACTTGGAGTGTAATAAAGAACGCAAATGTTCATTTATGGATTGTCATATATAAAGGGGCTTGTAGCCACATAATGATTTTCTTCTAAGTAGTTATTGTGTGGTAATCACAGCTTATTATATGAAATCGTTAGTCTCCAAAATGGGCATTGTGATTCAGCACATTTAAAATCCAACTGCATTATATGGTTATTATACAAAAAATGCCAATATAAATTCTCATCGGTGACATGAGAAATTAAGGTCTAAAGTGGTTATGGTTTTTACCACCTTAGGGGGAGAATGATAAGGAAAAGTTGGTAAAAACAAACAAGTATATTATCCCCAACTGGACATGATGTTCAGCGGTTTGTTTCAAATATGAAATACATCACATAGAGGTTCATGGAATTAAAATGATGGTATTCATTTAATAATGAAGATGTATTAATAATACCACTTTGATCATCTTATCAAAAAATGTGATATGTTCATACAATGAAATCTATGATTTAATTATAGCCAGATAGCCCTATATGTGGTATAGCGAGCTATAAATTAGTCATAGAAAATTGGTGTAACGAAAATTAGATTCTTGCCAATTTGAACAACAAACACACAAAAAAAAGTAGTGTGAAAGTCATATCGGTACACATATTTTAAGTAATAAGAAAATGGCAAGCATGAGCAGTTGGTACTCTTACAGAGTAAGGAAGTTTGGATGTCCCGAAAGTGACATAGATATCTGAATGATAATAGATGGCCTAAATAGAAAAAGAAATGGTACCGTATATATTCAGATATCACTGATTCAGTACTGAATATCACGAGATATTGAAATTATATCGATATGGTTAAGGAACCGATATGCAATTGCGCGCGGAGTTTAATGGACTAGATAATGGGGATCTTATAAATAAGTTCAATTTTATTGTCGACACATAATCAATGATTATGAATGAGCTCATGGACCGGAAGTCCACTTATTGCCCGGAAGTCAATTTAAGTTATGGATATTGAAAACAAAATTTTAAGTTTGCATTATCGAGTCATCATCATGTGCATTTTAAGCTTAAGTTCATCATTACATTTAGTTTTAATATTTACATTATTATTTGTTTTAGAATGTTGAATATAATTAGTTACATATCATATGCATGCACGTGATTAATTATATTGTTATATTTTGATAAAATGTTTAAAAGGAGAAACGTTATCATATGAGATACTGTAACGAGGATAACTCCTTATAGGAGCCTCTTATAAATGATCATCAAATGGTGATGATTTATTGAGTTTTGGGAACTCGGGATTATATATGAACCTCTGCGACACGATTTAAAGGTTATCGTGATTATTTCCAAAATGGAAAACTTCAAACTCATGTAGAGTTAATTCAAAGAAATTATTATTGTGTCAAACTGAAGTTTGACCATATGAGAATAATGATTTAAATGAGCTTCATACTAAATATTTGAAATAGTTTATGGTTCAGAAGTACCATAACAGTTGGAAAATATTGTAGTCAAAATCTACAATGAAGATGTCAATCAATAATATATGTTTTAGCAAAGAAAATAGCTCAAATGTATTGGATGATTTATTCAATAATTATCGCATTGATTCTCCTTAATACAAGAAATTAAGGAATGATGGCTACACTCTTTTTCCCTTCGACTAGGTTTTTTGTCCCAACGGGTTTTTCCTGGCAAGGTTTTTAACGAGGTAGCAATATAAGCGCATTATTACGCTATAGTCATGATCGTCATTATGGTTGAGATGACAGTTATTTTCGACATATAATGTCATGTCATTTTTGTGGAGAAGAATCATTTTGTGGAAGTATCAATTGAAATGAAGATCCAAGATTTGTTATGAAATGATTATATCCAGAGTGTGAGTTATCAAATAAATGTGATATCGAAACTGTCATGGATTTCTATTGACCGAAGATTCAAGTCTATTAATTACAATGAGTATTATTTCAACGATCGAGAAGTTATATCAAAGCATGGATCATTTCAAGATTTATCAAGTTATGTCATCATCAGGGGGAGTAACACGCGTTGTACTCTTTTTCCTTAGCTATGGTTTTGTCCCACTGGGTTTTCCATAGAAAGGTTTTAACGAGGCAGTTTTGCTATGCGTGTTTGAAGATTAGTGTACTCTTTTCCTTTACTAGTGTTTTTCCCACGGGGTTTTTCTAGGAAGGTTTTTAACGAGGCATCTTCTTCAGTGATGGACATCCAAGGGGGAGTGTTATGAAATATTATAGTATAATATTATATGGATGTCCATATCTTATAATATCTTAGAGTGTTTTATCTTATGGAAACTCTATCTCATTGTATATGTATATATACCCCTCATAATGGAATGAGAACCTACTTTTGTCCCTCTTACTTTCTCTCTATAATTCTCACTTGTCTTTATTTCACAACACATATATCATTAATTCTTGTTTGAGACGGGTTTTCACGAAACTTAAATATCGAACATTGATATTTGATTTGAGCATTAATCTTTAAAATAAAAATGGAGATGCAGGGGATCGAACCCCGTGCCTCTCGCATGCAAAGCGAGCGCTCTACCATTTGAGCTACATCCCCAATTGATTATATAATTATTCATTATTTAAGTAATTCAAACAATAAAAATTCATAAGTACTAAAAATTCATTTTCTTACGGTAGATTTTCTGAGAGACATAACATGAGAAATAGAATGTCTTTTTAAAGTTTTTATGATATCTTATAACTTAACAATAACAATATTATCGCTTAATAATTATCTGAGTTATATGTAATAATCAATATTCAAATTCAAGTTTTTTATTTTATTTGTTGATATCTTATAAATAAATACCATTTATTTTATTTGTCGTATGAGAACAAATAATTTTTTTATTTGTCGTTTTACATTTTCCACGGTACAATTTATGAAAAATAGGTACTTTCAGTTAAATGATTTGATTGGCGGAAATAATGATTTTCTATTTTCAATGTTAGCTGATAAGTAAGACGATATAATGACGTGATTACAAATCTTAATATATCTATATTCTCTATTATTCTAAAATCATTTACTATCCTCCGTTTTTATATAATGTTCCCATTTGTTGAATATATGAATGTAGTATTTTAATAAAATTAAAATTGGAGGAAGTATTATACTTGACTTATTTTTAATTTATGTGCATCTTACGACAAATAAATAAAAACAGAGGGACTATCGAACTATCAACCATAAAAATTTGAGTGGAATAATTGCAAGAAATAGGAACCTACATCGAAGGTATTTTACCTTATAATTTTTTTAGTTTTTGAGCATATGAATTTTTTTTTTAGCTTATAATCTTAAATTTTATTTGTTTTCGCGCATATGAATATTTTTTGGAGCTCATTACGTCAAATTTTATTTGTTTTTTAGCATATGTGTATTTTTCTGAGCATTAAAATTTATAAGTTAGATTTTAATTTTTTTTATTAAAAATAAAATATAACTAAGTTTAGATGTACTGTTTTTGAGTTTTATTGTAAGTTTTTGAGCTTAGTATTTTAATAACTGAACTCAGAAATTTTATACACATATTTATAATTTTTAAAATAAAACTCAAAAATATTATTATAGATGCTCAAAAATTAGTAGCCTAGCATTTTACACGTACTTTCTGTAGTTATTCATGCAAGAGGTTTCTTGGTAAATTGTACGGAGTATAAAAATGTACATTATTGCATGCAACGTATGGTATTCAGTATTCACTATTCAGCAGTTGTTGTACCTTAAGGCTCCGTTTGGCAGCGTACCTTGTTGGAGATACAAGTGGTCCACACCATAACAGATTCTGTTATGGATTCTGTTAGAGTTTCTAACTGATTCTGTTACGTGCTAACTAACAGATTAGGCATTACTTTGTACAGCTAACTACCTATAAATAGGATTGTAATATACTCAGATATCATTGATTGATAATAATAATCACAACTTAATTTTGTCTTGCGTAAGAGCTCTGCTCAAACCTCCATTAATGAACTCTTCTTGAGCTTCATACATTTAACATGGTATCAATCGCCATTTTTCTGATCCTGTGATTCTATTCATCAATCAATCATACAAATTCAGTTTTCTTTTTTCAAATCCGCTGTGTTTCCTAATGACTACACCTACTTCATCTGTCAATTCAACATCACAATCAGTTTATAAAAATCCTTTACATCTCACTAATGGAGATCATGCTTTACTTCAAATCATTCCACATGTTTTCGAAGGCCAAAATTTCCTGCATTGGTCCAGAAATGTAAAAATTGCGCTTATCTCAAAGAATAAGCTCGGATTTATCAATGGCGGTTGCTCCAAACCTGCCGAAAATGATCCTACCTATGGTGATTGGATCAGAACTGATTACACAGTTTTGAGGTGGCTTCAATTTTCTCTCAGTGCAAAAATATCCAGCACTTTCAACTATGTCACGTCTTCCAAACAACTTTGGGATGAACTCAATGAAAGGTACAATCAATCCAATGCGCCTCACTTATATAAACTTCGCAAAGAAATTACTCAAATTTCTCAAGGAAATGATTCTGTTTCTGAGTATTATGCTCGATTGAAATCAGCCTGGGAGGATCTTATATCAATTGATCCTATACCAGATTGTACTTGCAATACTATTGCTGCTTGTTCTTGCCAACTCTTGAAGCGTATCATTGAAAGAGATAACAAAAATAATCTCATAATCTTTCTTATGGGCCTTGACAACAAGTATGACCAGATTCGTGGTCACATACTTGCTTTAGATCCTTTACCTACTGTCAATCAAGCTTTTGCAAAAGTTCATCAATCTGAGATGCAGAAGCAAATTACTGAGACAGAGGCTAAAGTTGACCTGGAAGGAGTAGCTATGGCTGCTACACAACATAATACTGTTGTTCAGAACACTGGAGGTACTCAGACTGCAAACACCTGGAGAAGAGATGGCAAGAAGCAGAAAGTTGCCTACTATTGTGATAAGTGTGAGAAGTATGGACACACTCTTGCTTACTGCTGGTATAATCCTCAAGGCAGGGGCAGGGGTAGGGGTAGATCCTCTAATATGCAGAATCCTGGTAGAAGATTAGCTGCTAATGTTGAAGAAACTCAATACATTGCAGACACTCCCTGTGAAATGGTTAATGAGCCTCAAGGTTCTTCTAATGGTGTTGACACTCATGATCCATCATTCATTCAAGCTGTGGCAAAAGAAATACTCAAAATGCAAAGTATGAATGCTAATGAACATCCTGAGGCAAACTTTGCAGGTACTCTTTTAGCCTCGACAGTTTTACATACATCGCACATATCTAATCATAACTGGATAGTTGATTCAGGTGCATCTAATCATATGACATATGATTTTAGTCAATTTTTGACGCACAAACAGTTGAGTAAACCTATAGCTATCACTTTACCTGATGGTCAAGTGAAACTGGTCAAGTACACTGGGGACATACAGTTAACAACCACTTTTAAACTCACTGATGTTCTCTATATTCATGATTTTCGACATAATCTCTTGTCCTTAGGGAAGCTTTTATCCCAAACTGGTTTCTCTGCTAATTTTTCCCCATCTCATTGCACCATTCAGGACCCTTCCACTAAGGAGGTGCTTTGTACTGGATGGAGACAAGCTGGTGTTTACCATTTAAGAGCTTATTCATGTAATAAACAAATATTACAAAATTCATGTAGTTCTTTGTCTGCTGCTGCTATTAATACTACTGATGTTGCTTTGTTGCATAGTAGGCTAGGTCATTCTTCTTTAAATGCTCTTCAGCATGTAATGCCTAGTTCAATATCAAATAAAAAGAACTTTCATTGTGATACATGTATACTTGCTAAGCACCATAAAATTCCTTTTCCCCTCAGTACATCTTTTACTACAACTCCATTTGAATTGTTACACATGGATCTTTGGGGCCCATATAGGCAACAGTCTTTGAGAGGTCATTTCTACTTCTTTACTATAGTAGATGATTTTTCTAGGATCACTTGGACCATTTTACTTAAAGATAAAACATCCTTATCCAATACATTGGATCATTTCATAGCTTATGCCAGAAATCAATTTGGAAAGCATATAAAGGTCATAAGGAGTGATAATGGTGGTGAAATTATACATCATGAATGTAGCAACCTTTTCTCTACTAAAGGTATTGTCCACCAAAAGTCTATTCCTGGTAACCCACAACAAAATGGGAGGGTTGAAAGGAAACATCGTCACCTATTGGAGACTGCAAGAGCTATTAGACTTCAGGCTTGTTTACCAAAGAAATTTTGGGGTGAGCTAATACTTGCTGCCACTCACCTTATCAACCTCATGCCTACTGCAAATTTACAATGGAAGACACCACATGAGGTGTTATTTGGGCAGCCACCAGATTACACTCATCTCAGAACTATAGGGTGTTTATGCTATGCAGCTCATAAAAGTTCTGATAAGTTTGAACAAAGAGCTTTCAGATGTATTATGCTGGGATATCCCTTTGCCCAAAAAGGATACAGGTTGTTTGACATTGACAATCACAAACTAATTCTCAGCAGAGATGTTCTTTTCAAAGAGCATATTTTTCCATACTCACCTGGGTTTAAACATTCTGTCACACCAGAATTTATCCCTAACAATTCTTTGCTTTCTCAGTTGCTCGAAGAAGACAATACTAATACATCACATACTACAAATTCTTCAAACAATAACATTAATTCAGATAATACTACTATCTCACATACTACAAATTCTTCAAATAATAACACTAATAGTCCAGAAACAGTTGGCACTAATTCTTCAGACACTGTTACTGTGAATAATGGGCCAGAACGCTTTGATGCTCCTGCTGCTCATACAACTGAGATGAACAATACTCCTGCTGAGGACATTTCTGTTGTCAGAAAGTCTCATAGACACAGGCAGTTATCTAGTAAACTTCAAGGGTATATTTGTAAAGGATTGCCTCCTTCTATCCTTGCTCCTGGTCTACCAAATGAGACTTCTGATCCATCTGAAACTCAAACAACAAGTCTTATTGCTGCTGCCATTGATCTTCAAGGTTATTCACCAGATTTTCAGCAATCTTTTCAGAATACTATTCTTCTTTATGAACCTTCCACTTATGCTCAAGCAAGCTTGCATTCTCATTGGAGAGATGCCATGGCCAAGGAATTACAAGCCCTTGAACAAAATGAAACCTGGGTACTCACATCCCTACCACAAGGGAAGAAAGCAATTGGAGCAAAATGGATATTCAAAATCAAATTTAATCCAAATGGCACTGTTGAAAGGTACAAGGCTAGGCTTGTCGCCAAAGGTTATAATCAAATAGAAGGCAAGGATTATAAACACACCTTTAGCCCTGTGGCAAAGTTAACCACAGTCAGAGTTGTTATTGCTCTTGCAGCAGCTAAAGGATGGCCCATACACCAGCTTGATATCAACAACGCCTTTCTTCATGGCTTCTTAGATGAAGAAGTTTACATGATCAAACCAGAGGGTTATAATGTTGGCAATAAGGAGGATGTGTGTCTTTTGAAAAGATCTCTATATGGCTTAAAACAAGCCTCACGCCAATGGAACATAGAATTGTCCAAGTTCCTCATCAAACATGGCTTCAGTCAATCCAAATCCGATTATTCTATGTTTACTCATACTGATGATCATGCGAATTTTACAGTGATTGTTGTCTATGTGGATGATTTGGTGGTCACTGGCAACAATCAAACTCATATCGCATCAATCAAACAACTCCTTGATAAAGCATTCACTATCAAGGATTTAGGTCCTTTGAGGTATTTTCTGGGAATTGAAGTTGCCAGATCTTCTACAGGGATTCTGCTAAATCAACGGAAGTATATTTTGGATATACTTAAAGACAGTCACATGGAAGACTGCAAGGCAGCCAAATTTCCCTTACCCAGGGGCTTACATTTGACTACTGATGAAGGAGAGCCTCTGCCACATGCTGAAGTATACAGAAGGATTGTTGGCAGACTACTGTATCTCAATTTAACTCGCCCTGACATTTCTTACAGTGTCCAGCAATTGAGCCAGTTTCTAGCAGTTCCTAGAGTGCCTCATTTCAATGCAGCTCTACATCTGATCCGATATCTGAAGGGCACTATTAATCTAGGCCTTTTTTATCCTTCATCTACAGACCTCACAGTCACAGGTTATTGTGATGCTGATTGGGGCACCTGTGCCTATACTGGACGATCACTCACTGGCTATTGTGTGTTCTTAGGGTCTTCACTTATTTCTTGGAAAACAAAGAAACAAGCAACAGTTAGTAAGTCATCTGCAGAGTCTGAGTATCGCAGCATGAGCCAAACTTCGAGTGAATTGGTTTGGATTAATGAACTTCTCCAGGAACTACGTGTAACAGTCCCATTACCAATCACTCTTCACTGTGATAACAAAGCTGCCCAGCACATTGCAGCTAATCCTATCTTCCATGAACGCACTAAACACCTCAAGCTTGATTGCCATTATGTCAGGGAACGAATTCAGGAAGGTTTGATCAAGACTGCACATATCTCAACTCATTCACAAATTGCAGATGTTTTTACAAAAGCGCTTGGGGAACAGCAACATTTCCATTTCGTGTCCAAGTTGGGACTTCTGGATTCTTCACCAAGTCCCACTTGAGGAGGGGATGTTGGAGATACAAGTGGTCCACACCATAACAGATTCTGTTATGGATTCTGTTAGAGTTTCTAACTGATTCTGTTACGTGCTAACTAACAGATTAGGCATTACTTTGTACAGCTAACTACCTATAAATAGGATTGTAATATACTCAGATATCATTGATTGATAATAATAATCACAACTTAATTTTGTCTTGCGTAAGAGCTCTGCTCAAACCTCCATTAATGAACTCTTCTTGAGCTTCATACATTTAACATACCTCAGGTATCTAATTCGCCTGAAATAACTTTTTCGCCAAAAGAATCAGGTAGCTTATTTTTTTGGGAGTGTTTGGTAAGTAGCTTATTTGGTCAAATAAGCTACCTGAAAATAATCTGAAATGAAATGCTACATAGGGTACTATTTTAAATTTCAGATACCTGATTCTAGGTAATATTACCTTTTTACCCTTCAATCGATAATATAATAAATAATTATTATATCCTTTTATGTCATTTCACCAAAATAAGCTACCTTTTCAGTTAGTTTGCCAAACAGTTTTTTTATATAATCGGTCAGCTTATCAGCTCATAATTTTCAGCTACCTTATCAGCTACTTTTTCAGGTTTCAGTTACCTTTTCAGTTTTCAGATGCCTTTTCAGGTTTCAGGTATCTTTTCAGGTTGTTTTACCAAACAGAGCCTAACTTAAACAATTATAAGACGCGACTGTTTTACATTATAAGACGATATTACATAAACAAAAAAATTACTGTACAATGTAAAATGTAACAAGGTCCGGCAAAAGCTGTCACGCATTACCCGAATTCCAACCCGATATAACCGAAAATTGGATGAATAGTTGAAATCGATCTATATGAATCGATGTACGGGTACAAGGCTCAACACCTTCTCGAAATCTTGCCATTGAAATGACATAAAAATGCACAAATAGGATTATACATCCAGATATATATGAGTATCGTACATTAATACAAATCTAGTTGAGCTTATATGCAATTTTTGTTGAGCTTTTAACAATTTTTTCTTGAACTATAATTTTTAGTGTTAAAATTAAAATTTTAAGGTTTTATATGTATTATTTTTGAGTTTCAATGTAATGTTTCGAGTCATAACTTTTTATAAACGCGCTCAAATTCTTTTCAATAAAACTCGTAAAATATATGTATAAACTCAAATTCTTTTTTATAAAGCTCGAAATCTATACATATCTGGTTGTAAACCTAAAAGCTCGAAATCTATACATATCTGGTTGTAAACCTAAAAAAAATGGAGATGCGGGGGATCGAACCCCGTGCCTCTCGCATGCAAAGCGAGCGCTCTACCATTTGAGCTACATCCCCTTTTTCTGTTTAATTTTTTCATAAATAAATATTTATCGTGTGACAATTAACGATATCAAAAAGTAATATTCCTTGTTACTTTCAGTCTAATAACAAAAATAAACAAATATATATTACAAAAATTTCCTTCTGGACTCTCTAGCCGAATATTTTTTATTCCGTTAAAACTTGATAATCGTCTCGATCCGTAGTTTTTGTACGGCTTTGGTGCGGGTGACAGGTGAAAATGGGAAAAGTATCATGTTACGAAGTATAAAATCATAACGTAACAGATGCAAGTATGTCCATTTATATCATAACCATTTAGATTGGTTTATGAATCGTCCTGTTCATTAAATTTGACCGCTACGACTCACAAAACAAGCTAGTATGGATAAGCATTCTAAATCGGCCCTGCTAAATTGTTTTTTTGGTACGAAAAAATATATCCAGGTACAATTTTTAAGGTCAGTTAAAGTAACTACACAAATTTTGATGAGCAACAAAGAACCTTTGTGAGTTACGGTATGCAATAAACTAACATCGGGAGAAAATTTGGTAATTGTAAATAAATGGATTAATATTTGCTGCTGATAAACCGAATAGGGTAACTCCTAAAGCAAGCTTGGTCCTGGGTAGAAACTCGGGAGGACAAAAACGTGACCGACCCAATATGATCTCCTGATCAGCTCAAATTGTAGTGTATAATATACGGTTTTCGAGATTCTAGAGTTATAGGACAAAAATGTTTTTTAAATTACAAGGATAGTTTCTCGGGTTAGATAAAGTGAACACAAAAATTTCCAAAAACAACAGAGAATAATATTTGATGGCTGATGTGGGAAGGCGATAGAGATACACATTGTGTTTGGAAAAACTCATACACGACCAATTACATCTCGCCACGTGTATAACCATAGTTAATTTACATGAGTTAGATTAGGGTAAATTGGTAATTATACAAATGTAGTTAAGTTTTTAACTACATGTAGTTAGCATAATTTAGGAATATTTGTTATTTTGTTAAGATTTTATTATGTTTTACTAAGTTAATATTTTTAAAAAATATTTTGTTATTTTTTGTATTTAGTTTAATTTTCGGAAATATTAATTAGTAGTATTGTTGGAATTTTTTTTTTGTAAATTAATATTCTAGAAAATAATGTTTTTTGTATTTAATTAATTTACACCTTTTTTGTATTTAATTAATTTACACTCTTTTTTTGTATTCTACTAACTAAAACAAAATTTAATAAAATACAAGATAAAAATATTCCATGTAATTTAATTAATTCGAAAAACACATAGAATATTTTATAACTAACTAAAATGATTTTCTTAAAATATTAATTTCAGAATATTAATTTTTTTTAATAACAATACCAATTTTATTTTTAAAAAAATCGAAAATAAAAATTATTATTACTTAAGAAATTATTATTATTGATTAATTACTAACTAAAATAAAAATTTAAAAAATAAATTCCAACATATTAATTGATTCTACTACATATTACAAAAATATTTATTTTACAAATAAAATCATTCAATTTTGTTAAGAGAATAAAATTTAAACAAAATAACAAAATTTCCTAAATTAATGCTAACTAGACTTGTAAAATTACTAAAATATTCTAAAACTAATTAATGTGGTTTAAGTTGGGTTATCTATGTGGCGCGACGTGATTGGTCGTGTATGGAGTTTTTCATACGCAATGTGTATCTGTAGTCTTTTCCGGCTGGGGTATGCAATAAACCAATTTTGAGCGAAAATCGAATAAATCATGAAAAACTTCTTATTTGGCGGTGGAATCTAATAGATAGATTCTAAAATGATTTCGGAAACGCGTGGGAGAGATTACGGACGTAAAAAAAAGTGATAATAATGATTTAAGTAAACAAAGATCAAAATATCTACCACATGGGTGGCGATTTAATCATACTCGTAGTATGATATCTGACCTATTGTTTCCATTGATTCTTAAAAATCAATTAAAATGCAAAGTAATCATAAGCATTACATTTTATATAATTTTTTTAATGTAGTAGTTTAGACAGAGAAAAAGTACATATATCGGATGTATTACCCCAAATTTTAATTGTTTGAACATTTGATATTTTTTTTCTGAGTTTATAACCTCAAACTTTATTTATTTTTGAGTTTATGCTATTTTTTCTGAGCTTATTAAAATCTATTAGTTTTTAATAGATTTTTAATAGTCAAAACTAAAATTTAACTAAGTTTGTGATATTTTTGAGTTTTATTGTAGTTTTTGAGCTTAATATTTAGATCCAAAATTTTATAGCAATACTCATAGTTTTTAAAATAAAACTCAAAAACAATATTATAATTTTCAAAAATTATAAAACTGGTGTTATGACATCGCATGAGTGATCTGCTTACTGGTTTAGACGGAGGTATGAGACCATATTTATAAGTCGTTCCTGCAGCCTAGACAGAGTTTCTGCATTAAAATACTAATATATATTTCTTAACCTATTTACTAGACCTAGCTCCTGATTTTGTTATTCTATCAAACTCTGGTTAAACCTAAGAATTCCGACATGATTTTTGATTAAATTGGAATCACGTATGAGGACCACATGCAAATACCAAGTTTCTAAACATGTTTCAACATGTCCATTTCGGACTATTTGAAACGGAACTAATTCCTATAATTTATTTTACTTTACATTTTTTACTTTAATTAATTTTTATCTTTATTCTAGCCTTTGTTAGACCTACCCATAAACTTAGTCTAATAGATAATCCGAGTAAAAGTAACCAAGGAATAATCAAATATTCTCATAGCCATTATTATAAATGCCCTTGTAATTTAAGTGCATAAACAACCTTAACACAAACACACTTAAATAAGTCATTTAATTTCAATTACATAATAATATTGTTCCCAGCATTTTGATTAAAATTAAATAATTTCGAAATTTTTTATCTCGAAAAATACATGGGATCGAATATGTCTTCTAACTCTTGTGAAAGAAAGGAAGCAAAAGAAAAAGCAGCTCGTCACGCCTACCGTCGCTCTAATGCACACCGGTGGACTGACGCGCCACCGGCGAAAAATGAGGTGGCTACCGATTCTTGTAATTTTAAGAACTCGAATGAAGATCAATCTAACGTAATTGAAATAATTACGCCGGTTAATAATATTAACCGGGTTATCTCATTTAACTCTTGTGCTTCTTGGAGAACGTATTTTCAAGACTCTAAACACTCGGATAAACTGGTAAGATAATATAATAATATCGTAATAAGTTATTGTCAATTTGATAATGTATGTCACGTAAAATAAACACGATTGCTATGATTTTGAACACACGTTCATGATTAAAACCTAAAATCACGTATTGGAGTACTAATGATCATTAATCAAAATAGGCTAACATTAAAATCGTCTAATGATCTATTTAGACACAAATAGGATTAATCCAAATCTATACGAGCATGTATAACTAATACAAATCTAATTAATCTTATATGCAATTTTTTGAGTTTTTAACAATTTTTTCTTGCACTATAATTTTTTAGTGTTAAAATTTAAATCTTTGAGTTTTATATGTATTATTTTTGAATTTGAAAATAATGTTTTGAGTTTTACTTTTTTTATAAAAACGCTCAGATTACTTTCAGTAAAACACTAAAACTCGTAAAATATATGTATAAGTTCTAATTCTTTGTTACAAAGTTCAAAATTTATATTAACAAATTTATACATCCGGTTGGATCTACTTTAAATGCAGAAAATTATACGTTTAATCAATTGTTTTAGAGCACGCATGTTTTGATTATAATTTTTTTATAAATACGCTCAGATTTTTTCAATAAAGCTCGTAAAATATATGTATAAGTTCTAATTCTTTGTTATAAAGCTCGAAATCTATGTTATCATATGTATACCTCTTGATTTTAAATGCACAAAATTATACGTTTATTCAATTATTTTAGAACCCGTGCAACGCACGGGCAACGTACTAATGATTAATAAAAATTAGGTCGAGAATTACATCAAATACGTATAATTTTCATTTGTTATGCAGATTGTTGTATTCTTCTCGGCGTCATGGTGTAGATTATGCCGATATATGGAGCCGATCCTCGACGACCTTGCTACCGAGTACACGGACGTTGAGTTCTATAAGAACGATGTTGTTATGTTATTTGTACGACTCTTTTTAAATCAAAACTAAATCATAATATTTTACGTTAATTAATTAGTATATACTTCGTATAATTTTACTGATCGTACTTGAATAAAATGAAAACAGGATATCTCACGGGAGTTTCGAGTAACGGTAATGCCTACGTTCTTATTTATCAAACGAGGAAAAGAGGTCGATAAGGTTATCGGGACTGGGCACCAAGACATTCGTACCAAGATTGAGAAACACAAAGCTTAATTAATACCGTATTATACTATTATATAGTGAACTAAAAAATCGAGTTCAAATAATTGGAATGTAATCATAATAGCGACATATGTAACAAATTAGTACTACCGTAATGTAGTAATAATTGTATCCGGTGACATTTTATCATCGTTTAAAAATTTGATAATTTAATTATAAGGGTACATGCATCGGTTCCCTTTTACTCTTTCTATCCGAACTCGCATTTTTCTGACAAAAGGAGAATCTTATCTATATTAATAGAAAAATATTTAACATTTTTTTTTCCTAAAATTGAATTTTCATAATAAAAAAATATTTTTAAACACATCAATTTGTATATTAGTTACTCTAATAATTAATTACTATAGCTTATAGTTGATACTTAATATATCCAAAATATTAATCAATAAAATATCAAAAATTAATAACATTGGGGAAATTATAAACTAAATTATGGGCGCATTAAATAAATAAAGCAAATATCAAAATCACATGTTTTTAGATTTTTTTTTTCCAGTATACAAATGAAGGTTTAAATTAAAGAGCAATTAAAAAGCAATTTTTTTCCAATATATTGGTTGACATGTCGGCCGTCGCGGCCACATATATATTTAAGGTTCGCTATCAATGTTAAAGTTACGTCCATCGGTAGATAAGAGACGTATTTTATATTTTTATTTATATTGAGGAGTTACATGTTTCAAATTCAAATTACATAAGCTACTATAAATCCATAAGTAATACTCTACTCCCTAATAAAAAGTGATTATTAAGAAACCCTGTAAAATCTAATCGGTTAGAATTATGCCAAACCTAAAAACATAACCCTAATACAAATTTTTCGATAATAATTATTTTATGTGACGACTATCAGATTCAAAGCATTATTCAATGATTCCCCATAATTATTGTGAGATACTTAAATGCATGTATGGAATTAATACTCAACAAATCTATGATGACTTAAATTCCCTAATTAGTCTCCCCTTAAGAAACATGTGTAGAATCGTAATCTTAAGTACAAGGAAGCATAAAGCATATAGTCAGATTATCAGTCTATTACTAATATCACACGTTTTTATTTATGACATAAAATATTCATTTCAATCCTAAAAATTCTCACGGTCAAGTAAAACTTATATGGATAGACAAAGACAAATTATTTGTTTAACTTTAAGCAGTCTGTTTTATCTTATCTATGAGTGATGTTTAACCCGTTATAAATTTGTGTTGGATATATATTTGTTATAAGGAAGACTTACTGAATTAAACGTCATGTTTTTTCAGCTGAAACGAGCTGAATTGAATTAATTGAAATAAAGCTTAATTGAACTAAATTGAGCGGAACTGAAGTGAATTGAATTTAGTTGAATTAAAAGTTAATTTTGTGAAAAGATTAACTAAACATAATAGATTGAACGTAAATAAAACATAACTAGTTTTAACCCGTGCAAAATTGCACGGGTATCCTTTAAAAAAAATAGTACATAAATATTATTAACAAAACATAAACGATATAATTGGGCGGAATTTTAGTATTAATTTTTGTAATTTTGCTAATGAATTTTAGTCATTTGACGAAAAAAATCTTAAAATCGGAAAAAAAAAAAATTTATACTTCTCGTAAGTATATTAAAACTCTTTTTTTATATAGAACTAAGACGTTTGTTGTTATAAACTGTTCAAAAGTTTTCCAAAATTAATTTCTTGGAATTAAAATATATTGTTCTATAATTTTTTAGTTCATTTGTAGTTACATTTTAGTATTTAATTTTTTTATTCCTATCAATTGGTGTAATTTATTATTAATATTATTTTAATCAAGATACTGCGATTTCTGAAATAATATTAATATATTCGTACGTACGAAATATAAAACGTAATTATTTACTTACCAACATAAACATAGCGATTTTTCAGAAATTAAATTCATTTTCTTTGCTGCGGGGCCCACATTTACTTTATTTAAAAAAAAAAAACTAAATGTGATGAGGTGGCTTTATGAGGATGGGTTAAATGTTTTGCTATTTATATAGATAAGACGGAATACAATCATGCATAATTAAAAGGAGCTGAATTAAGTCAGAAAGAACATGGATTAAATAAAGTCATTTTAACTCTACTAATTCAGTTTATAGTTCAAGTCAGTTTCACTTTATTCAGCTCGATTTCAGTAGGCTAAAAAATCCAAAGTCTTTTACAATGAATATTATTTTCATTTTTATGATAGGATTTTACCTGAATTGCTACATTAGTAGTTCATAATATTTTAACCCTTGCAAATTGTCATCACTGTTTTAATTAGCCGGTTTATTTTAATTAAGACGGTGTTAACTTAAAATGAGAAAAATATTACTTCCTCCATTTTTCTATGTTCTTCCCATTTGCTTTTTGGAGGTCAAAGTTTTCGAACTTTGACCGTAAATAAGTTAGACAATAATGAATTTTAAGTTATAAAATTAGAACATTTACAATTATTATCAACAAATCTTCGTGGGGAAAAAAAATTCAATAGAAAAAAATATCGTATAGGTGTCGGAAAAGACGGTCAAAGATGCGTCTTGGAGACCGCAATAAAGCAAATGGGAAGAACATAGAAAAATGGAGGAAGTACCATTTTATAATGAAAATTAATAAGTGAGAATTATAATTATCACTTTAATTTATTTCTAACAACTAACTCATAATAACTTTTTATTAGAAAAATATTAATATTTTATAGTAAAATCATCACATTTTATCCATTTTAATTTGACACGATTCAATCATTTGAAAATGTTAAAGCATAATGATTTTGAAATAATAAAGGAAACAATTGACACACAAGGTCTTTTCTAGAGGAATCAATAGACAAAAAATAAATTAACATTTATAAAAAGTAAAACAACATATATATTCCATTTCCATCTCAATTACTATAAAACAACATGCATCAAACACTCTTAATCCATCAATCCGAACACAAAAACAAAAACAAAAATAATTTCAATTAATCCAAAAACAAGCATTCAAGCATGTCAAGCTATTACAGAAGAGAAATACCAATTCAAAGTAAACCTGCCTATTACAACTCCCCTGCCACTTACAACTCCCCTGCCACCCAATCCTCTCAATTTCGCCGATTCAGGCCGCCTGTCGGCCTCGGCCATGGACCGTCTCATTATGAAAACCGGTCTAATGTCGTTACTAAGTTTACGGGTCACACCCCGAACACCAACCGGGTCATTGCCTTTCACTCCTCAGCATGTTGGAGGAATTACTTTCATGCCTCTAAGATGTCTGATAAACTGGTACGTCGTTGCTCTTATACCACCAGTTGACTGTACTTTTGAGCTTTTTAATAGAAAATTTAAGATTTAGTGAAAAGAATATGAGCTATATCGTAAAATTTATAAACTTATTTACAAAATATCGAGCTTACAAAATTATTATATAACTAAAATATAATATATATAAATTCAACTATATTTTAATTTTAATGTAAAAAATTAAAATATAACTCAAAATAGTTTAAAAGCTCAAAACAATATATACATAATTAGCTTAATTAAATGCATCATGGTTATATGATGATGATATATATCTGGTTGTATTATATTTTGAATTGTTTAAATTTGTAGATGGTGATATACTTCACGGCTTCATGGTGTTCGCCATGCCGGTACATGGCACCGATCCTTGACGAATTTGCTGCTCATTATACTGATGTCGAGTTCGACAAAATTGATGTCGATGAATTATATGTAAGACTATATTTTCATCGACATTTTTCTTAATTTATTAACGGTTTTTCTAACGTGTAACCTTATGACATACATTAATAAACTACATTGTGCTAATAAGTTGAAAAATTTATGAATGCGAACAGAATGTAGCACAAGAGTTCGGAGTTCAAGCATTGCCGGCATTCCTGATTATTAGGACGGGAAAAGAAATCGAGAGGATTATTGGAGCAAAACGCGAAGAGCTTCAACGGAAAATTGAAAAACACCGGGCTTAATCGTACCTTAATTAATCATCTTACAATATTTTGTACTATTTTATTTCAATGTATTTGCGTAATAGTTACTTGCTTGGACAAATGATTGGGATGACGGGAATATAATTTATCGTACCCGTGTGACCGTGTAATAGTCCTAGGAAAACAAATGTATCACTTCATAGTAATTATAATGTGAATTTATAAATGAACCGATTTACAAGGCTTTTACTTACACCTTCATGATTTGTTGCCATTGAAAATATAAAAAGAACTTTAACATATAAATATAATAATATAATATATCACTAATTCTCTTATGAGACGGTTTTTCCGGAGATTTAATTGTCGTATATTGATATTTAATTTGAGTGAAAATTTAAAAAGAAAAGATATTTAATTTGAGTGAAAATATAAAAAGAAAAATGGAGATGCGGGGGATCGAACCCCGTGCCTCTCGCATGCAAAGCGAGCGCTCTACCATTTGAGCTACATCCCCTTTTGGTGTTATTTGTCTATGAATTTATTCTTTATTATTGTTAGACGTTTAATCAAATCTAAAAGTAATATTCCTTGTTACTTTCCGTCTAATAATAAAAATTACCCTATTACATAAATTTTCTTAGATTCACTAGCAGAAATATTTCTGTTCTTTTAAATTCAATAATCGTCACGATCTGTAATTTCCGTACCGTACGATCTAAATGCGGGTGACGGGTGACGGGTGACGGGTGACGGGTGAAAAGTCGAAAATTAACAAGTTAGCTAGGTAGCATAAAATCATTAAGATACTGATAAATAGAAGTGTTTAACTTGTGTCTCATTCATTGAACTCGATTTTAATATTAATACTGTAGTATTTGAGTGAGGTTTTATCGAGTTGTTTTTAACCATGGTGTAGGAGAACCATCTCCACTGTTTATAGGCCTTTAAGGTTTATTTTCCCCTTTAAATTTCTACGCTCTTGTGGCGTAACACGCGTACGTGCACTCCGTTCTTGCCTCACGACTTCTTAACTGATCAAGTCTCTTGAGAATATTGTCAGTTAGCCTGATGATTTGGGTGAAGATGCTCGTGATCATACCACTGATCTCTATCATCATGTCTCGGATACCATATGAAAATCGCTACTTAGTTGTTGTTTTTTATTAGGAATTTTTTTTCTCTATGTTATTTTTAATTTGGTTTTACATTGTAGTGCTAGAATATGGTTTTAAGAGTCATACTTCTCTAATGTACGACTATTTCCTCCTGTCAAAAAAAAAAGTTAAAATTTCATATATAAGAACTTTTGGATAGCAAAAAACGATGATCTTAATTAAACTTATTTTTAAATCTAGGGTAGCGAGCGAGTGTCGTCCTTGCTATTAGCTAGCAAAGCTCGGCACGGAGTAGTTGTAAACCATTTAGTGTAGTTCAGATTTGAGCCGATAGAACCACTAAAACAGTAAACCTCTATTTCATAAATTTTACACAATTATTATATTCCCAAGACTCGAACACGAGATCTCTAATTAAATTAGAATAACCCTTATTACCATACCATAAGTTATGATAATGATTAATTAGAGAAAGATTACAAATAGTCTAACACATGGGTGGCGATTTAATCCTAATATACATAAATGATATACAATTTCGTTCGATCTTTGACCTATAAAGCCATTTATTCCTATCAAATCAAATTAATTTTTTTTAAAAAAAACATGCACATTATTTTTTGTAAAGAATAATAATTAATTAATTATATCTTAGAGCAACAAACTAATAAAGAATAATCAAATATTCTCACCTCCATTATAAAAGCATATGTAGATTATTAACCTCCTAAGAAACACAAACCAAAAACATAAACATTATTATTACCATACAATATTTATCACTAATCACAAAATTAATATAACATGGGATCAAATATTTCTACCTTTAGTGAAAGAGAAAAAGCAATTTCACCTCCTCATGCATATGTCCGCTCTGATGAACATCAGAGCGGACGTAGGCTGATTAACGCCTCGTCAGAGACAGTTGAGAGGGTGGCCGCTAATCGTAATTATAAAAACTTGGATGAAGATCAATCTAATGATGTAATTGAAATAATTAGGCCGCCGGTGGGTTTTCTTAATCACTCAGTTAGTATTAATCGAGTAATCTCGTTCCATTCTACTGCGGGTTGGAGAGAATATTTTCATGCTTTTAAGCACTCAGATAAACTGGTAAGTAATCTGTATAGTGATATAGTCGATATAAAAGTTACATATTATATGACTCAACATACATTATCGACTGAGAAATAAAATTGACCTACCAATGTACGTCATTAGAAATCGTTGCATGCGTATAAAAAACTTGCAATTGATATAACTAAATACGTATCTAACGCGTTCTTATACAGATTGTTATATTCTTCTCGACATCATGGTGTGGATTTTGCCGGTACATGGAGCCGATCCTCGGCGATTTTACTACTCAGTACACTGACGTTGAGATACACAAGATCGACGTGGACGAGTTATTTGTACGACCCTTCTTAACTCGAAAAATTATAATCTTTTTTGTATTGTATATAATTTTGCTGATAATTTGCAATTTAATGAAAACAGGAGATATCGCGAGAATTTAAAGTAACAGTCATGCCTACGTTCTTGTTCATCAAGAGAGGAAAAGAAGTCGATAAGATTATCGGGACAAAGCACGAAGAGATTCGTACCAAAATCGAGAAATATAGGTCTTGATTTGTCAAATGATAGGGCGTCACCAGGTGGCGCCCAGAATTACTGGTTATATGTAATGTATTGTAACGTGCAAATGTAACAAAGGTATTGCCTAGGTATCGAGTGTGTACTCAGTTTGTTTTGGTCAATAATTTACATTTACTTTATTTTCTCATTATAAAATAAAGTAAACGTAAATTATTCGCGGTGATATAGCGGAGTAATCGGTTTTGAAATTAAGTTTCTAAAGTTTTGTGTGCTATCTATCATCAATAAGCGGATTATAACACCAGAGATATACAATTTTCTGTAAATATTTTGAGTTTTTTAATAGAAAATTCGAGCTTTATTAGAAAGAATATGAGTCATGTGGTAAATTTATGAACTCCTTGAAAAAATATTGAGAATCGAAAAATATTATACAACTAAAACACAATACATATAAGTTGAACTATATTTTAATTTTAATATAAAAAAACTAAAATATAACTCAAAATAGTTTAAGAACTCGACAAATATACACATAAGCTCAATAAAATATACCATAGTTGTACGATACTATTATACATCTGGTTGTATAATTTTTTTTGTGTTGAATTACCGACATATGCAAATTTTTTTATTTTTTAAGTATCTCAAGTTATTTAATTCCTACAACTTATCTAGCTTCTCTTATTCTTCCAGCCATCTTTTCTACTTTCTCCTCTCACAAGTCACAACCGATTATAATATCGTTTATTTTGCTTGATTGACTTGTGGATCATGCCCGATAAATATCAATTTAGTCGTGTTGTGAGAGGTAAAAAAAGAAGGTTAAAAAAAAAGTTCGATAACACTGCTCGTTAATAATATATACTCAATCAATATTACAATACCTATAACATGACATAACATTCCCTTCTTAGTCTTCCCTAAGATGACATTTGTCTCAACCCCTTCAAAAGAAAATAAGAGTGATCCTAGAAAGAGGCATATATATCAAAATTTGGCCCAATATATTGTGAAAAAATGCATATAATTTTTTTTCTACGACGAGGAGTTTAATTCTCCGGGCTCGTGCATTCCCGCACTACCGTACCACATAGACCATGTAAACTACCCCTTTGATCGGGGATTGCAGTGGGCAAATGCTCATCGCCCCAGCTGATAATCGAACTTGAGATCTCTCTACTCCTGCATTTTTTCTGCGAGCTTTAAAGTTTAATTAACTCAGTTATCACTGAACTAACACCACTTAATTTGCATATA
This sequence comes from Silene conica, assembly GCA_029255685.2. Lineage (NCBI taxonomy): Eukaryota > Viridiplantae > Streptophyta > Magnoliopsida > Caryophyllales > Caryophyllaceae > Silene > Silene conica. The sequence goes on from CM055312.2 coordinate 98,940,338, forward strand.
ATATTATTGTTTCTTAATATTAGCACTTAATCTTTATCCAATAAGATGCGCTTGTTTTGAAGAATTTTGATAATTTGCAATTCAAATTGGAGTGTAATGTGAGTGGAGTATTTTTGCAAAAAAAGAGATCATTCTACTTGATTTTCACTAAAACTTGAGAGAGACGGTCTTTCAATAAATTATTGAGAGACAATTTTTTTGTACCATTTTATTTGTACTTCGTGACCCTTTTGTTATTGATTGTACCATAATAGTTTCGTACCTATTTACCTAATAAATGTACTTATTTTATCTTTAGTCATGATTTGTACCAATTTTATTACTTTTAGTACCAGTTTTTCTTAAATTTGTACAATAGTCTCTCAACAAGCTTATTGAGAGGCGGTCTATCAGGAAACCTGATTTTTGAGGAACATAAATAAAATTTATAAATAAATGTAATGTTAGTGCTAAACCGGAATATAATCTAGATTTTATCATTATAATATAATATATTTATGCTAATATCAACTAGATTAGATAATTGTGAACCATCCATCTCAAAATTATTCTTTAGGCTCCTCCCTATTATGAAATAAATATTCTTATATGCAGTAGGCAGTACTCACTAGCGTATCTAGAAAATTATCTTCCATATTTCTTAATAATTTGTGAATATCAAGATATTAGGTCTAGTTTTATACTCCGTATTTGTGAACCATCAATTTCAAAATTATCGTTCTGGCTCTTTTAAAACAAATAGTTTTCACATATGCATTAACGGTCTAGACAACTCTTTGTTTTGTCTTTATAATAAAGATATTAAGTCTAGCCTTTATATAAAAAATAAAAGTAAATTATTTTATTAGCCTAGAATACGTAAAAAAAAAGGTATTTTTTTCCAGTCACCAACGACCCCGTGTCTTCTTACACGCACGAATCAGTTGGTGATGACGTCATCTGAAACCTATACTTTGCATCTGGCAGTAGGTCTTATGAAAAACCGCCTCTTAATAAGCTTATTGAAAGACTATTGTACACATTTAAGAAAAAGGTATAAATAAAATACTTTGAATAATTTGTAAGTATATACATCTTTTTAATGTGAAAAGAGTACGTTTTATAATATATACAAATCATTGTAGTTAAATAAGAAGATATTTGAAAGTCACGACATTAAAACAACAACATTAAAGTAACAATTTTTAACTAAATAAGATAAAAGTACAAAAATTTAAATCGTGGGGGTCGAACTCATGACCAAACGAATTAAAACTTGGTATCTAACCAGTACACCATTATATATTTCATAAACTTTATTGAAACTTGTTTGTCAATATTTCCGAACAAAGGGGGTGCGGGTGAACCCCTGCACCCCTCAAATACGCCATTGGGTACGATCAATGATAAAAGGGTCACGATATACAAATAAAAGGGTACAAAAAAATAATCTCTCGATATTCTATTAAAAGTCCGTCTCTCTCAAGTTTTAGTGTTACATCTAGTTTTAGCCCAAACTCGAGTAATTCAAGAATCTAACACGGTATTATTATACGCAATTTTTTAATTGATTTGGAAAATTAGAGCTAAATGAAAAATTCTTATAACTACATGAAGTGGTGGCACAAAAAATATACTGTAGTTAGTATAATTGGAGATTTGATACGTATTCTACATTATAAAGTAAAAGCACAATTAAAGTACAAAACTTTGTCCTCTAAAAAGGAAAATAAAGAATTGGGAATGGATGCCGTATGCTCCACAAAACAATTACGAAGTATTATTATTGGGAAAAGCCAAATACATATATATTCTATACAAAACTACCATGTTGAATCTTTGAGAAACTAGGGTGTACATTCGATGTATCAGGTCATCATACATCCAGTTAATAAAGATAATAGGTTTAACACCATTTTTATAGAGTTGACAAACATGTGAATTCAATCGGGTCGGTCTGAGTAGGGTTATTTCGAGTTTGTGAAAAATCGGATTTGTTCTGGTTGAGCCAGTCATTTTGAATTAAAGGTATTTATTGTCGGTTGATCTTTGTCAAGTTATTTAGGAATGACGGTCAATATGCAACTATAAGCATCCTAATTCGGCTTTCGGGCAGATTCGAGTCCGTTCAAGTTGTCGGATTTACCTCAAAGCTCGAGTGACGAGATGTCGAGATACTTGACTTTTTTAGCATTAGTAGTTATGTCTACATCAACACTTTTACAGTTTTACACTTTTACCGATGATTTAACTTTAAATCCTGAATACGGCATTACTCATTACTAAGGAGTCGAGGAGTATACAATACTCAATTTTAGCAATAAAGAGTCTCACTTGACTACTAGATAAATCTTTTTTTTAGGGGAATATATAAATCTTTATTATCCATATTATACAATAAATATATTGAAAATAAAACACATGTATTTTGAATTAAGAATTGAGTCAATTGAGCACAAGGATTCTTAAAGGAATCAATTCAATATTGCAATAAATTAAATTTTCTTATGAATAATACAAAATATTCCATTTCATGTACTATAAAACCCTCTTAATCCATCAATCCAAAATCAAATCATTAACAAAATTCATTAATATAATTTCATTTTATAACATTTTTTCCCAAATTCCTTACAAATTATTAAAAAAAAATAAAATAAAAAATCAAACATGTCAAGCTATTATAGAAGAGAAATACAAATTCAAAGTAAACCTATTATACACACCCCTGCTTGTTACAAGTCCCCTGCTACCCAATGGTCCGAATTTCGCCAAGTACCGGTCAATAATCACGGAAACCGGTCTAATGTCATTGCAGCGTTGTCCGGTCACACTGCGAACACCAATCGAGTCATTGCCTTTCACTCTTCCGCGTGTTGGAGGAATTACTTTCACGCCTGTAAGATGTCTGATAAAGTGGTATGTAACTCCTACTAGGTCAATTATATAAAATTATGCAAATGTCAGCTAACTTACTTACCAGCTAGTTAAGTCGTGAGACGTGATATTCATGATCTGGGTTCAAATCCCGTCAGTAAAATAATACTTATTTATGTTTTGCAAATTATTTTCACGCCTCTAAGATGTCTGATAAACTGGTATGTAACTCCTACTAGGTCAATTATATAATAATATGCAGATGTCAGCTAACTTACTTACCAGCTAGTAAAACTCGTGAGACGTGATATTCATGATCTGGGTTCAAATCCCGTCAGTAAAATAATACTTATTTATGTTTTGCAAATTATTTTCACGGCTCTAAGATGTCTGATAAACTGGTATGTAACTCCTACTAGGTCAATTATATAATAATATGCAGATGTCAGCTAACTTACTTACCAGCTAGTAAAACTCGTGAGACGTGATATTCATGATCTGGGTTCAAATCCCGTCAGTAAAATAATACTTATTTATGTTTTGCAAATTATTTTGCAGATGGTGATATACTTCACAGCTTCATGGTGTTCACCATGCCGATTCATGGCACCAATCCTTGACGAATTTGCTGCTCATTATACTGATGTCGAGTTTGACAAGATTGATGTCGATGAATTATTCGTAAGTCCTTCTGATAAGTACTTTTTATATACGGTTTTATTCCCATATTTTGGCTCGGTTTTCATGCTAGGGAATTTATATATCTTTGTATAGGTATGCGATAGCCTGTAAGTTAAGCTGATATATTGAAACATTTATGGATGTTAATTAACAGAGTGTATCACAAGAGTTCGGAGTTCAAGCATTGCCGGCTTTCTTGTTCATTAAGCGAGGAAAAGAAATCGATAGGGTTACTGGAGCAAGACGCGAAGAGCTTCAAAGGAAAATTGAGAAACATCGGGCTTAATCACACCTTAATTATCGATATAATTATCGCTTAATAATGGAGTTATATTGGATATCCATGTTCTAAAACAAACTTATAGTATTTTTTATAAGGGTGATAATCTTACGAAAATTAATGTATGTATCAATTCTTAGTTCGTAAATTTGTGTAAAACCGTGTATTTTGTAACGGTTTTTTCCCACTTTTTATATCTTAGTTAAATGAAATAAAAGGGTTATTATGATTTTCATGATTTTGGATCCGTTTTACCCCTCCGATGTACAGCCACCAGTTTTACACTTTTACCGTCTATGAGCATTACTATAAAGGTTTTGAGTTCATTTATTAAACGTTAAGCTTAAAAAATTACAATAAAACTCAAAAATATTATATATAAACTTAGTTAAAAATACTCGTATGCTGAAAAACAAGTAAAATATAAGCTAATACATGCGATGTATGTTCGAAACAGGTAAAATATAAGCTAATACATTCGATGTATGTTCGTTTTTCTTGTTTTATACTTTATTGCTTCTACAAAAAGTTTAAAAATTATAAGCTTTTAAAAAATATAAGCTAATACATTCGATGTATGCTCGTTTTTCTCGTTTTATACTTTATTGCTTCTACAAAAAGTTTAAAAAATATAAGCTTTTAAAAAATATAAGCTAATACATTCGATGTATGTTCGTTTTTCTCGTTTTATACTTTATTGCTTCTACAAAAAGTTTAAAAATAAAAATGGAGATGCGGGGGATCGAACCCCGTGCCTCTCGCATGCAAAGCGAGCGCTCTACCATTTGAGCTACATCCCCTGATGTTATTTTGTGGTTTATTATACCTTATTATTTTAATACTTTGGCACATCTAATTTACCGTCAATGGGACTCAACTCATACACTTATACACTACACCATTAGCATTATATATATTTTTTCCACTGAGTTCTCTAACTCAAAGTTTTGTATTCGGTTTTAACTTGAAAATTATCCGAATTTTTGTTCGAGCCAAAAGCGGGTGTCGGGTGGAAACGGAAAATTATCATGTTAAGTATCTAACACATTAGCATAAATCATATTTACTTTTTAAGTAGGAAGCTTTGTTTGTAATCAATCGAGGTGAGTTGCAAATGTCAGCTAGCTGAGCTGATAAAGTCATAAAAGACGGTATTCATAATTTGGGTTCATTCATATTCCGTAAGAATTATATCCGCCTTTGTGGCTCCCGTTATATCCGCCTTTGTGGCTCCCGTTAAGACAAGAATAGACTAGCTGAAGGCTGGAGCGATGACCACTTAGCTACTGCAGCCCCGAATGGTGTGGTTTACATGGTCCACGTGGTGGTGCGGGAATGCATGGGCCCGGGGATTCAATCCCCTCGTCATCAAAACACACGCAAAAAACATTACATAATACAGAGTACTCTGATTACTTAAAATCATCAAAAATTACATAAGTGACTATAAAGGACTAGTGAACTGATATACAAACTTCACATAAAATGGGTGAAGATCAATCCACCTCGTCTCGCAATAGCCACCTTCACTCGCTTCTACGCTACATTGTCGCTATTTGCAACATAATTCTTGTCTAAGACGGTCTGAGAGACTGAGACCGTCTTAGTATGTACAAGTAGTACAACTCTATATATCCCAAAAAATAATATCGAGTACATAATAAATGACAATACACACCCCTATTTAATATCTACATTCGATATATAGTACATACATTATCAGTCTCTTGTGAGACGGTTTTATATAATTTTGAGTCAGGTTAAGACCCTTTTGAGAACGGCTTTTTGTTCAGGAGAAAGCCTAGACGGAAACTTAACATCAAAATTGATTCTTAAGTTTCCTTTCTTTCTAGGATCCCTTGATATTGGCATTCCTTCACCCGGGATCACGACTTCAGAACCCGGTTTCACGACATCATAGACGTCAATTGTCAAATTCCTTCCATCTAATGTCGTGAATTTCAAGGTAGACCCGGTTAGAGCCTCGACTAGTGAGACTTTCTGGGTCATTATAAGGTCGTTTCCTTCTCGTTTGTAAATGTCGTGTGGCCTCTCATCAATGACGAAAATAAGGTCTCCTGGTAGTGAGTCGGGTTCTTGGTGACCTTTGTCTTGGAAGGTGATCTTGGTTCCTCTCTTCCACCCGGGTTTTATGTCGATTGCTAGTACTTCCTCCATTCTAGTTGGTTTTCTGCAATATGGTTAATAGATTGGTTAGATTATGTTCTCTAGGAGCTAAGATTTGAGCTCAGCGCGAAAAAACAAGTAATGTTACAATGAAAACTCGAAAAAAGTTCAGAATTCTAACTTAGAAACCTTGAAAGTTACATTTTACATTTTCAGGCAAGGACGAACAAGTAATGAAATATATAGGGTACGATTTAAGAGCAAGTTGATAGATATATGAACCATTTAAACTAAAATCTTAAAGTAATGGTTATGAGGTTGCCAGGATTCGAATCCGTGACCTTCGGGCACACAAGCTTCCAAAGATTGGGTTAAAGCTAATCAATCAAACATATGTTTTCTAGGAGCTAAGATTTGGGCTCAGCGCGGAAAAAACAAGTAATGTTACAATGAAAACTCGAAAAAAGTTTAGAATTGTAAGTTGAAAACTTTGAAAGTTATATTTTCAGGCAAGGATGAACAAGTAATGTTAAAACATACAGGGTACGGTTTAAGAGTAAGTTATCAAAGATTGGGTTAGATCTAATCAATCATATCGTATGTTTCCTAGGAGCTAAGATTTGGGCTCAGCGCGAAAAGACAAGTAATGTTAACAATAAAACCTCGAAAAAAGTTCAGAATTCTAAATTAAAAACTTTAAAAGTTACATTTTCATGCAAGGACGAACAAGTAAAGTTAAAATATACAGGGTACGGTTTTAAGAGCAAGATTCGAAAGATTAGGTTAAATCTAATCAATTAAGCATAACAAATGACTGAGACGGGAAGAGTACGTCTAAAAATCGACATGATGAAATCAGCAAGCCACCATACTAGTTTAATTATTATAGGATATGTTTCCCTTCTTAAGACTTCTTAGTGAAATGTAAGTAGAGACAGATGACCAACCCCATGATTACAAGTAAACTACCCTTAACTAAATTAGTAATTGGTCAACTACCAATGAAAAGTCAGCAGGAAAATAAAATGAAAAATAACCTAAAAGATCTAGATTTAATTGGGGGTAAGTTAAGATTTAATTGTTTTTTATGTTCGGAAATATTGGAATATGCTGAGATATCGACATATTAATATTGATACTATGTCATATTATTACGGCCGCTTCTATATCTTCCTTACCTCTCGTTATCTACAGTTGTGCATAGGTCAGGGTTATTTGGGGTTAAGTTAAGGTCAACAAGTTAATTGATTACTTAATTATGTTATGTTAGGAAATATCGGGATATGTTGAGGTATCCACATATTAATATTGATATTATGTCGTATTAATACGGTCACTTCTATACCTTCTTTGGCTCTCGTTAATCGTTATCTAGAGGTATATATCGAGAGAATTCTATAAAAGTGGTCCGTCTAACTCGTACAGCGAGTAGATAATAACGGAATCTATCTAAACACGTCATTTACTTTTTACTTTTTACTTATTTATACAAAATCATATACTCCAATTTTTTTTACGAGGGTAGACTTTTTACCCGATTTAACCTTCATTTCATTCTTTTATTACCGTTAAAAAATTCAGATTGAATGGAAAGTAAACAAATGATTAAGACGCGGAGAACTCGTAATCACCAACCATAAACCACTTGCACTAATAGTAATAACTCAAACATCAACAATCAAAATGATCTTATCTAACACACATGTATGATGCAACTTGATATAGTGGATACCAAATCACTCAGAAAATAGTCCCTTCTTATCCTAATTTTGACGTTTACATATTTAGTTGATAAATATACTCGTAAATTTTATTTTTTACCTCTTAATATCAAATATTACTAACCGTAAATTTTATAATTAAATTTTAAATAAAATTATAGTATTGCGTAATTGTTAAATTCTCTAATAACTTTCTATATTAGTGAAAATAAAAGATATTGACATATTCTTAAGAACTTTCCCATTTTTTCAATTTGTTTCTGCTTGACTTTTACACTTTGACCTATTTTTTAGTATTTATTATATATAAATTTATTGAAAATATAATTTATCAAAAAATTGTTTATTAATTGATAATTATTTATTTACTTTTAATTAAAATACTCTAATAAAAAAAACTAAAAATTTAAAATGATGAGACAAAGGGTGTATAATTTTCTACGTTTTCAATATGCTTTTGGTTAAAATTTCGAAATTTTAATTCAGAAGAATAAACACGATCATGAAATTATGCTATCACACCACAGCTAAGGGGACCTTTGCTTCATTTATAAGCGGTATGCTGGTATGGGGTTAAAACCTGATTTCTCATACTTTTCGAACCCTTTTGTATCACCTGGGTACGAGCGAGGCTTGCACGGGATTCAAACCAGTATAATAAACTCGATAAATTAAAATCGAAGAAAAGTAACATACCCAAAACGATCAGGAACAATCCTAGAAATAGCCATCTTACGTTTAGAACCCTTATACAATTCCTCCAAAGTACACCCCAAGTTATTCTCAATTGCCTCAGCTTTACTCTTCAATGGAGAATTATTTCTTCGAAACCCGTCTCTCTTATTATCATTATCGTTACCATTATCGCTTCCAAACCCGCCAAAAAAATCGCCCACGTAATCCCCGCTAGAAGCGGACGATGGGGAGGATACGTCGTCATAACGTAGCGCATCCTCCCCGTAAAGATCATACATGTGACGTTTTGTAGGGTCGGATAGTACATCATATGCTTCACAAATTTGTTTAAATTTTGCCTCGGCCAATTCTTTTTCGCCACTTGGATGCTTGTCCGGGTGCCACGTCATAGCTAGCTTTTTGTACGTTTTTCTTAGCTCTTCTTCACCGGTCGATTTTGTCACCTTTAGTGTGTTGTAGTAGTCTACACCCATGTCAATTATGAGCCGGGTTTATAGATACAGATACTGATACAGATATAGATACAGATATAAATGGTCGATGACTCGGATTTATAGATATAAATATAGATAATCGATGACTCGGGTTTATAGATACAGATAATATCGATACAAATATAGATGGTCGATGACTCGGATTTATAGATATAAATATAGATAGTCGATGACTCGGGTTTATAGATACAGATAATATCGATACAAAAATAGATGGTCGATGACTCGGGTTTTGAGAGAGGTTGAGTTATGTGATTTGTAATGAAAGGTATATATATAGAGAGGGAGTATAATGGATGAGGATATTTGAAATGTAAAGAAATGAAATAAAGTTTTAGTGTAAATTACGTGTTTTGATTAAAGATGTAGTTTGACTCAAGTTGAAGAAGAAGTGTTATTGGTCCACGTAAGGTGTAATGAGGTTAAGACCGTTAAGTTATGGACGTCGGTTGCTTTGGATTATTCTAATACTCTAGTTATTTAAGATTTCAAAATTTTTGTTTAAAGATAAGAGCTACTCTAGTTAAATCGCAGTTAGTCGACTATATAATCAGTTATATATATTTAGCAGTAAAAAAAATTATGCTTATATTTACCTTTTGCGAGATTTATTAAAAAGAATATAAGGGGGTGTTTGGTTCACTTATTTTAGGTATGAGGTATGGGTTTGGAATGATCTAAACCCATACCTTGTGTTTGTTTTACATTTTTCACAATTTGATACCCTTACCTCAACCCATGAGGTATGGGTTTCTCATACCCAAGGGGGAGGAGGGTATGAGATTGATACCCATGGGTATCAAATTAAACCATGAAATTGAAAAAATAATATAGTAAAAAACAAATATTTTCTCTAATAAAAAAGAGAAATATCCATATATTTAACTTTTCTTCTAAGATTTTTGTTTCCGTAAAAAATACAAGAATAATTTTTCTTCGATTTTTTATTTATATATTTAAGGGTAAATATTATGATATTAAAAATAAATTAAAATTTATAAAAATAAAATATATACAAGTTTTAAATAATTAATATAAGAAAAATTTAAATAAAAAACTTGTATATATGTAAATGTATAAAGTTAATAAAATAGACATAGAAAAGAATTTGATTGCTCATTCCTGAATTGAACCAAACACAAGGTATCAGGAATCGAGTTCCAACCCCATACCACCCTGGTTTGATTCCCGATTCCAAACCGATACCTTCATGTGAACCAAACGTCCCCTAAGTGTTTTCATATTAGAAATTTAACTCAAAAGATTATATTGAAATTCAAAAGGTATATATATAAACTCGCAATTAGTGAACTATGTAACTAGTTATAAATTTCGGTAGTATAAATTTTGAACTTTGTAACAATGGATTTGAAAATTGAGATTATATGTACGTTTTTATAAAAGGAAATTAACTCAAAGAATTATACTGAAACTCAAACATATATAAATTCAATAGGATTTTCATTTTTAAACTAAATAATTGAAATGTAAGTCAAAAAATTTGAATGGCTCAAAAAAATTGGATATACTCAATTAAATTTATATTGGAAGTACGATACTCATATTCATTTGGATGTCTAATTCTATTTGTGATTAAATTGTCTAATTAATTTTCATGATATTATTAAATGTTGCCTTTTTTTCTTCAAATATTCAAATACCCTTACTTTTGTTAAAAACAGCTTGACTAGTTATATCTCTTATTTTAGTTACGAGATTAGTAAGTTGTGAATTTGTTTTAATTTCTTAAGTTGAAATAATAAAAATAAAAAATTTTAGAAAAAATCGAAACTTTATAAATTCGCAAGTCGTGACTAAGACATATGAGTAACTAAAGTTATTTTTGAGAAAATTAGGAACGTTCGATAAAAGTGCACATTTCTGAAATATCATGAAAATAATTTTATAATATTATTTATTTGCTATGTTGTTATCATGTAACTATGCATAGCCGTATATGTTCATGGCCTAGAATCAATGGGGTCCTAGTGGGACATTATTCAATTTGAAATTAGGACGGACGAACATTTTTAAGAAGGTGAACAATTAGTGGAAAACATTATGGAATAATATTAACTAAAAAAAGCATTTAATAAAAGTTTTGATATTTTATTGCGCGGGGAAAAGTCGAAGAGGTGATTTTGGCTTTGTTTTTCGGACTTCATTCAACTTATTTTAGTTCGATTCACCTACATTCAACTTATATTCAGTTTAATTCAACTTCATTCTATTCATTTTAGCTCATTCGTTTCACTGGTTAACTCTTATTTCAGCTCTACGCAGTTTAACTGAGCTCCAATTTGTCCAGTTCAACTCTTATCAGCCAAAATAATAGGGCTAAATCTATTATGGTTTGGCTCAAATAATATGTAATCGTAGTATTTATGTAACGATTTTATTTAAACACTTATGTAATATAACTTATTTTCGAACTACAAGGAGATTTATGAATCTTATTTTAAATATGCACTAATCATCTCGCGAGTACAAAAAAACTATATGAAATTACTTTTTTTTTTGAAATGGCTTATATCGAAAACAATTCGTCAATTTTAAAAAGCACTTTATTCATTTTATTAAGATAAAAATACTTTATTTATTAACCCAATAATAAATGAATTTTTGATCAATTAATTAAATAATCATTCTAATCTATAATATATAATATATAATTTATAAATTACAAACTCTTAAATCGACCTTATTCATTTTATTAAGATAAAAACAAGTTACATACATTTGTTCTCCCTCGAATATATCATTTGATGAATATTATATTGTGTCGTTCCTAATTATTTCCTTTTTATTTCATCAACAATTCTGCATACTTAATCCGTTTTAAATTATAAGACGGTTTTGCATCAAAAAATTTGGTGACCAAGTTTTTAAGGTCGGTTGTTTAAGGAGTGTATTGGATGGTGGCGTGTAATTAGTTGGAGGAGACATGGAAGAATATGACTAGAGGAAGGGAACATTACCTCACACATGAATATGAGTAGGCCAATATAAATATTAAAAATAAAGATTGTAAATTAAGGAAATAGTGACGTCGGCTAGACTTTCTATTATTATTAATATAATATAGTATTTTCTACTTCTAGAATTCTCTAATTCTTAATTAAATGGTTAATTAACTATTTTTGACCAAAAAAAAATTAACTTTCTTGAACAAGAAACATCTGAAATGGTTAAATAAAATAGAAGGCATAATATGTTTCTAATGACAAAAAACTTAATCCGTCGATCTAATAGTATGAGCCAGCTAGTATTTGATCGTTTTGAACTTAAAAACATCGGCTTTTCTATAAATTGAATATGAAAATATTCGTAAGATATTCTCACTAATTATGGTAAAACTAAATTTATACTTGAATTTATTACAAACTTACGAATTTTTCCATATTCGATTTATTAATATGTGTCATTCGGACAGACATTAAAAAAACCGTAAAAACATATATGACTTTCAAAAAGGACTAGTCATTATTTTATTTTTTATTTTTTTTTGAATGACGTGGGAACCCGCAGCCGCTACCTTTGGTGCGCACTGGGTAAACCCCCGAGCATACGTGATAGCCTGCAAACCACGTACACTAGGTTAACCACCCTTCTTACGGGGTGACAGGCTCGAAGTCTAGAAGGCATAGCCTCAAGCCAATTTACCCCCAAGATCGCTCTTGGTGAGGCTTGAACCTGAGATCCTTGGGAATGTGGCCCAAGTTTTAACCACTAGACTCCACCCTTGCGGACAAGGACTAGTCATTATTGTTCATGGTCTATGCCACTTTATAACGAATTGGTGACCATTAATTAAACTAAATAGTTATTAATTCATTATTACAATTTACAAATCAAAATCACAAATAGTTTTTTACATCCAGAACTATATGAGATCGTACATTTAATACAAATTTAAGTATGCTTATATGCAAATTTTTTTAGCATTTAAAAATTTTGACTTGCAATTAATTTTTAAAGGATTAAAATTAAAATCTTATTGAGTTTATATGTATTATTTTTGAGTTCTGATATAATATTTTGAGTTAATTATTCTGAGATATTTTTCAATAGAGCTCATAAAGCATACATATAAGCTCAAAAACTTTATTATAAAGTTCAAATCTATATTAGCAAATGTATATAATTGGTTGTATAGTTCGAAAATCCAAACAACCTCCCCTTTTTTATGAAGTATCACTTAGACTTTACACCCTAATTAATAACGTTCGCATATTCTTATTTTCACAAATTATAAGATTACCTAATGCTTTAATGCACTTGTAAATTTCGAAAGTACGCCTTTAAAGATCGTATACTTGTATGCAGGGCCGGATTTGGGGTGGACAAGGTAGGCAAGTGTCAACCCCAACACAAAAATAAGAATAATTTTTGAACATAAGTTTCATAAAACACAAATGTGTTGGGTTTAGTGGTTAAATGTGGCTATATGTTAGAAGTTTAGTGAGGTTGGAGGTTCAAAACTCATAAGAGACGTTTTTTTCACAAAAACTCATAAGAAAAAAATTGTGTCATTCCAAAGGTAAAATCCTACATACGCCATTGCTTGTATATATATGTCCGCAACCTTCCTTTTAGGCTAGTAATTTTTTATGGCTTAATTTTAGCTCGTTTCACTTTTGCTTAGCGCTATTCAAAACAGTTTATTTTGTTTAATTCAGTTCAATTTAAGTCATTTTTCACAAATTAAATCTTACTTTAACTCTATTCAATTTAGCTAAATTTCATTCAACTAAGTTCACTTAAGTTTATGGCTTAATTTCAGCTCATTTCAGTATTATTTACGTTCAATCAATTATGTTCAGTTAATCTCTTCACAAAATCAACTTTTAATTCAACTAAATTCACTCAACCGCAGTTCCACTTAATTTAATTCAATTAAATTCTATTCCATTTAATTCAAGTTAACTCGTGTTAGCCAAAAAGAACATAACTTAATTAGTTCAATTCAACTTATTTCAACTAAAAAGAACGAAACCTAATACAAAAAGGTTGTTTCGGAAATTAACAGGTACATGCATGCGTGCATTTGAAATGCAGAAGCGAATATATTACACGTAGGCGATGATGATTTGATGAGTAATACGTTTAACGCTCATAAATCATATTAAAAGAGTAATTATCATCGTTACTATTGAAGACACGTCGGCCATATCTTTATATCTAGATATTTTATTTCTGTGTTTATCCTCCAATTTGATCTACAATCATATATTTATCTAATGCAGAAGCCAAGCTGCTGACGTGGCATCACTAGAAAAAAACTTTGTCCTACGTGTCGCGTTGTAAAGCATCCTAGAGCTATTGTCCAATTAAATTCATCCTAGAGCTATTGTCCAATCACATTCAAGATATGGTATAATGGTATAATAACTATTCCAAGATTTCACAGACTAAATCTATTGAATCACAAGATTTCATTCCATATATTGAAACAATAAATAATGACAGTTTTGGCTGAAGATTAATTCCGTAGCACGGCCTAAATCCTAGAGTTACCAATCCATAATCACCGAACAAAAAAATACCTACAAGTATTTTTTAGACTACGTTTTCGATTTACATATGGGTCGGAATAATTACGGGTCGGAATACCTACAAGAATTTTTTAGACTACATTTTTTTATGGTTTAATCGTTATTAAATATGGGTCGGAATAATTACTTTTCATCGGTATATACACTTTTGTGAGCGTCGTGATTTATTAGACTACATTTTCGATTTATTGTAAGACATCTGACTATTCACGTGAATGCGAAACATTTTAACAACTACGGGGTATTTATTTAATATAGTAAATAGTAAATGAGTGGTCATTTAATAATTTTGGAATGTCTTCGTGTAAGATGTCGCGCGCAATAACTGTTATTTATTATATGAACATCTTTAATAAATATAATTAAAAATACGTTTTTTAACCCAACTATAGATTTACTACTCACGTCTCATCAGATTATTTACGTTTTGCTTTTATTGTACGATATGTAATATAAAACTTTATTTTATATATGGGTTACATATTTTAAAAATGGTGCAATGAGTAATTAAAAGTATACAAATTCTATTTTAAGTCTTGATCATCTTAATGAACAACTATATGATAGCTCATGTATATCGTCATACCGACATGTGTCATAAATAATTCAAAATTTATTTATATGTATATAATTAATCAGCTTTCTTTGATATTATTAATTACGGTATTCATCTAAAGTTAAAAACAGGCCACAGTAAATAATTAATTTGCTTATCTCCAATATTATTAATATTCATCTAAAGTTTAAAAAACAGACCCGTGAATTTTACGGGTTACAACCTAGTTATTTGTGGAAATCACATCACCTTCAACTCGACAACTCTTTCTATTTTCGTACCATCTGTTTTTTTTAAGGAATAGTGATTTTGAAATTCAATTTTTCCGACTTTTGTTCGTACATTTTTTTTTTACCAAGATATTGTACGAAATAATTGAACTTGACCTACGGTTAGACACATAAGTAAACCTGGACAATGGGCCGAGATAAACGGGTCGGGCCGAGATAGAGGGAGAAACCCTACGTTATTGGATGATGAGGGCGGGTCGGGCTGGGTATATGATGGCCTGGTTGTGCTATTGCCTATTAGACCATCACCAGGCATTGGTTACAATCCGATTTTACTCTTAATCTCAACTTATTTATCTTGATTTACTTACAACCTCTCGAGTAGAAGGTCACAACCTAGGTGATCAACCTAATCATCTTTACCCTTACTAACATTTACAATCATTTGTCACGTTAGCTATCTCACTCTTACTAATCATTTTATTTTTTTTTCAACCAATAAGAATTCTACACGTATTAGTGGTTATAAATATGGTCACAAATGTTCAATGATGATCACAATTCACAAATTGACGTTGGTTGAGCATATTGTCACAAATGAGCAAAATGATCACCAATTAATTAGCTTAATTAACCCATTAAACCAAACAAGGTCATGATCACCCTGATGACCTTGCTATGGGATTGTCTTAGACTAAAAGCCCTAGCGGGCTATATAGTGTGGGCCAAATCATGGTCTGAGTAGGTGGTACAAGACATACGGCTAAGTGACGGGCTAGCGGTTCTGGGGGAGGAGTGAGCCAGTTTATGGGCTGGGCTAGTGGCCCGCACTTATATCATAAGTATATGCATAACATTAGCTCAAGAACGATATATTCTGTTGGTAAAGAGGGTTCGAGACAGGATGAGATTTAATATGGAACATGATACAATATAGGCAAGTTTGGTGTGAAGTAGGAAACTCTAGATCACAAAACCTTAGAGAACATATTAGTTCACCAACCTATTAGTATTATTCTTTGGGTGTAAAAGAAGCCATGTGTGAGGGCCATTGTAATTTTCAAGTTATGAGCACGAGATATTTATTTATTTTATTTTCTTGCGTAAAATGTGTCCACCGTATTCTACGTAACAATTGAACTTTTGACTAAACCCTGTAAAATTGACTCGACTCGAATGACTCAACACCCAAACTTGTTCCGAAACCTGAATGACCTAGTCCACTAAAACTCAACCCGAACTATTATGCATGAATAACTCGATAATACTTGACTCGAAAATAACATGTAGCCGTTTCAAACCCAACAAACTCGAAATTAACCAGATCCCCGACCCATTTATCAAAGGAAAATTTAACAAATATAATTCCATCTATCACTAGTCTTCTCAAAATAATCTCAACTATCAATATTCTCGCAATAATTATAACCTTTCTTAAGGTAAGTATTAAGAAAGGTTATAATTATTGCGAAAATATTAATAGTTGAGATTATTTTGAGAAGAAGAGTGATAGTTGAAATTATTTTGAAAAGGGTGGTATGAAAGTAAATATTATCCATGAATAACTCAAAAATAACCCGTAACCATTTCAAACCCCACAACCTAAAATTAACCCGACATTGAACTCGACTAACACAAACCCGACTCATTTACCAAATTTACGGTCAACCAGAAAAATCGTATCCCTAAACCAATTCTTATTGGTTATAAAACGAGATATTTATGATAAGACAACATAGAATGGTAGGATTCGAAATAGTATAAATAAGTTAAAATAAGAGTCGACCAAAAATGTAAACCATAAAAACCACTCAATTTTCTGATTCCGTACACGGTATAGTCGGTATTATTGATCACGTGGGACATTCTAAACACAAGAGTTGGGACACTTGAAATTATTGTGTGTGGATATCATCATGCTATCGACTCTCTTGGGTGAAACAAAAGCCCAGATGCAATGTAGCCATGTAGGCCCGGTTCGATGTGGGCCTACTCCAAAGGAAGGTCCGTGAAAGTAACCCGATCCACTTGTCAATTTATCGAACCGTGCGAAAGTGATAATTAACTCTTTTGACTTTCATAAGTTCTCATTTGGTATAGCAGATGACGGGTTAAATAATACCCAAGTTATTAGCTGCCTATGTTTTTGTTTTATTTAATCAGTTGGATATTACTTGAACCGTCTTTTATTTGTGACGAATATGTCCATTTTCAATGAAAATTTATATTGTCTCAAGTTTAACACGGGTTAAATACATATTAAATAACATCACAAATTGTTTAGGAAATGTTAAAATCTTTGTGTTGTGTTGATTACTACAATATGTGTATGCACAAATTCTCATTTGTGACGGTATTATTCTGTCACAAACTTAAATTCAAATGTATAATACACGATTTTCGAGATTAAAAGATCCCGGAACAAAAATATCCGTAAATTGAAGAGGCGGTTCTTGGGGTCATAAAAAGCTATCTCACTAAATATGAGAAATACCAGATGACATTTACAGCTGCCAATGTGCGATAAACCAATGTTTGGGGAAAACGGATATTCGGCAAAATGGTTTAACACTTGTTAACTGAGGCTGAAATCAAATATGGTAACTCCTGAAGATACCCCCGACATAAGGTAGAAAAACCGGGAGAAATAAAAACATAACCTTATACAACCTCCCGAACATTTCAAATTGAAGTTTATAATACAGGGTTTTCAGGAATATAGGGCGCCTTCACAAAAAAAAAATTGTAAATCATATGGACGGTTTCTCGGATCAGACTATTACTAATCGACCTCACAAAATTTTAGGAGCATCGGAATATTTGAGGTACTGGTGTGCGATTAACTAGTATTTAATGAAAATCAAATACTCGTTAAAATATGTTTTAGTACTTGTTATCTGGGCTCAAATTAAATAATACTCCCTCCGAGTCAGAGTAATGGTTCTTACTTCCTTTTTGGTGCGAGTTTAGTGATGGTTCCTCTTTCCATTTTTAGTAACTTTTTTGTGGTCCAAAATCAATTCAGTGTGGAGTAGAGTATTTTGTGTGGTTTAGAATCATTTCCTTATTTTTTGTGCATAAAGGTAAATGAATTATTACTATGACTCGGAGGGAGTATAACTTATAAACCGACCTCGGGCATGAGATAGAAACCGGGAAAAACAAAACATGACCATATAGTCAAAAATACATGTTCTCTTAATGTTAGACTATATACTATTGTGTGAGGTTTGGAGGTTTGGGCCTTGGGGGCATAGACAGTATATTGGGCCTCAAGTAACCCCGGGCCCAAGGGACATTACAATAACAAATGAGTGTCTTTCTTAAAACCGTATTATCTTAAGCCTATAAATTATTATATTTTTTTATAAAAAGTATATAAATAATGATATAATGATATACTCCGTACTTCGTAATTAAGGTTGTCACTTTTAAACAGAAAACTAATGGTGAGATTTTGTCATAAAATATTTATATTTTATCGTAAAATGATGACATTTACTCCATTCTCATTCTCATGAAAATACTCCTTCTGAAACAAGAATTTGCCGTAACAATAACATCATGCCATATATTTTGATTTCCGGAAAAACAAGTGAAAGGTAATATCGTACTACGTTAGAACTTAGAAGTAGGAGTGTTAACGAGCCGAGAGCGAGCTGGACCTAAACCAAATAGATTTGAACTGGACTGAACGTAATGGATCCGAACTGAACTGAAGTGAAAATTGCTTTGTGAAGAGAAATAAAAGAGTTTAATTGAATCGAACTAAATAATGTTGAACTGAACGGAAATGAATTGAAATTAAAGCAAAAGGAACGGACATGCTTTTAAGCGATTTGTTTTAACATTGCATATAAGATAATTTGGTTCCTCTCCA
Source organism: Silene conica (assembly GCA_029255685.2). Taxonomy (NCBI): domain Eukaryota; kingdom Viridiplantae; phylum Streptophyta; class Magnoliopsida; order Caryophyllales; family Caryophyllaceae; genus Silene; species Silene conica. The sequence goes on from CM055312.2 coordinate 98,959,414, forward strand.
TTTCTTTTTCTCCATTTTTTCTTTTCATTTATTAAAACTTTATTTTTATGAAACAACTACAAATATCGGATCATCGAAATATTTATTTAAGACTCTTTATAAAGAATGAAACTTCATTTCTTTTGAGAAAATAAAAAGAATCCGAACTAAATCTAATACCGTTGCAATTTAGTATCCGAATCCTAGACGTGGTATCTCCGCTACAGCGCTACTTGTAGTTTCAAAAGTGATTTCTATTGATATTTTGAGGAGTTCGATATTTCGATTTTCGTCAATTATTGACCTCATTTCGAAATTGTCAATTTAAACAACATAATGTGAAGTCAAACATCTATATTATATACAAGTATTATCAAGGTAATATTCATTAATATTCCGTTTTATTGGTTATCGGGCACGAGCTTGTAATCTGTCACATTATAATCTTTTGAATAAAAAATTGCGATTTATTAGATAGGGAGTATTTTTTATTACTAGCACATACGGAATTACGGAGTATTAGTTGAGTCATCTAGGCTCGTGTAAAAAAGTTTTGATGCACTGTAAAACAAATTCAACCTCTTCAGAGAGAAAGTGAAAATTATTATATTGATAATAACAAGTCCTCCCCTTCCTCTCTTACATACCAGATTGATAAACTCAACCGTAAAATGTAGACATTTTTATGTGATTTACAAACAAAAAACATTATGAGAGATTTATAATGCAATTTGTTCATTTTTTATGTCATTTTCAAATTTATCACATTTATTTATTGCTATGCTATTTAAGTAAAAAATTGTTAGCTTGGTTGGAAAGGCGAATGAATTTATACCTTACATTTTTTTTACAAGTACTTGAAAAGAGGCTAAACGATCATGACAAGTTTAACTATGATCTTTTCGGTTTAATTAGAAGTGCAAGAGCAACAAAAACAAAGCGAGGGAGGAGTCGGCTAAACATGAACGACAAATCTCTTGTGCGTCCGTTTTTTCCGTGTTTTCGGTAAAATATAATCATTTTCTGATAAATAGTGATCATATCTTATCTATATTAATACAGATAAATCTAATGAATTCCACCTTATTAGTCCATCATTATCTTTTTTTAATTCAATTATGGTGGGACCCGTATTGTTGTTTACTGGATTAATTAACGAATAAATGTTTGCGTTTTATTAGTTGTGTTATTATTACGTACTAATTTTGATTTATTTCGTAAATAATAATTTATGCGTAAACGATTATATTTATAACTTCTAACTTATATATTATATATTAAAATATATTGTCAATGTCGTTTTATACATAATTATAAATAATGAGTTATGACTAACAATCAATATTACAATAAATAATATATAATTATAATAAATATTAACCAAAATTACAGTAATTGATAGAAAAATGTAACAAAATTCAGAAAATGATAAAAACACGATCGAAATTGCAAGTACAATTTTCATGACAGTATTAAATTAAAATAATAATAACGTCAAAAAAAAAATACTTACAATGTCAATGATATTACAAAAATCTTAATCAATTATAGCATAAACCCTAAAATTTCATCATCAAAAATATATTTGGATTATTAATAGAACTATTTAAAATAACAATATTATTAAAACGACCCCGTGAATTTTTGCATGGGCTAAAACTAGTTTAGGTAAATAGTGATCACCTTGTAAAAAAATGTTCATTAGTTTACCAAAAATGATCAATCTTTATCAAAAGTCATCATATTTTTCCTATCGCATGTGAAACAGTTGTATATTAGAATTTGCGTACATCAAATTATTCGGATCAAATTATTAAATCGAGTCAGTTTTACCAAGTTTAGGTATACCCTAGATATTAACACGATACCCCTATAAAATAAGGAAGATTGGTTGCTTGAGGTTGTGTAGCACGAGTCTCAATAAGTTGGTCACCCAAATGGGTCCATCGAGGACTTTAAAGCTGCAAGCTTGGGCGTGGCTCTCTAGCTCTTTTCTTTCGCAAATTCTCGTTGCAGACGGAGGGTATCCGTCACAAGGAGAAGACGTATATCATTTTGTCTCACAAAATAACCATTTGAAGGAGAGAGAGGAAAGCACATGGAGTGCCCCACCTTGTCCCCCTATTCGTTTTATGAGTGTCATTATCCGTCTCTCCACCCGACCCGTCACAAGCAAGACTAACTGCTTTTCTTTTAGGCTACCGGTACCGTACGACGAATAGTCTTGCTTGTCACCGTTTATTTAACGAAAATTTGTATTAATACAAATAGTCTGATTGGTTTAACCGTTGGTCTTGCTTGTAACGGCTCGAGTGGAGAGACGGATAATGACACTCAAAAAAACGAATAGGGGGAGAAGGTGGGGCAACCCCATGTGCCTTCCCTCTCTCCTCTAAATGGGCATTTTGTGAGACAAAATGGTATCCGTCTTCTCCTTGTGACGGATATCCTCCGTCTACAATGAGAATTTGTGTTGGTTTAATTAAAAATCTTAAGATTAATTAATTTTCATTAGTTTTTATTGCTCGTAACTTGTGTTTTATTGGTGATTGACTATAATAGCATAATGGTGTTGGATTTTTAATTATAATGTGATAATTATTTGACCCGAAGGTCAAGTTTTAACTCAATGGAATACTTCCCTATCCCGATCATTCAAAATTCTAAAATTCTAGCTAAAATTATTCATTTTTTTCATATTTACATTGTGCCATTATGTATTCTCTCCGCTATAACTTTTGACCTTTAACTATAAATCCTGACTCAATCACTACTTATTCATTCTCACCCATTTTTAGGAATGATTTATTATGATCATTAACCTTTGAATATTCGTACTATATTTTTATTGTAAACAAGTCTAAATTTGTAATTAGAACAAAGAGCACTACATGAGAATTTTTTAACATTTTTTAAAAAGAAAATAAAATTAAAAAGTCCTAAAATCCGTACAAGTTCAATGTCAAAAAAGCAGAATTTTGGTGCGCTTGATAGCTACCTTGCGTCCATGCCTAACTCAGTTTCTTTGACTACCCAGATTCACTGTCTCCATTCAGCTTATCTAACAACCCAAATACTCCGTATGAGGTATTCCCAAAATCGATTCAAATACCGTTGGTCTTTCTTGTGACGGTTGTAATACAGGATAGACGAAAAGTGACAACCAATATATATCACCGGCTTGTTACTAGAAAATGATCTTTTGTCGTATACTATTATACTCGTCATTTTAATTATAAAATAATCACATTTATCTTGTTGAAACTTACTAGGGTCGAAACAGGTATTCATTCCAAGATATATTTCTTACTAAAAATAAAAAAAATAAAAAATTCAGCATCCAACCCAACACAGCTTGTTTGATTTACTACTCCATTAATCACATGAATTGCTTATCTAGGTTCTCTAAAAAGGTTGGACATCTTTTTACCAAAATTTCAATTCAAATTTACTCAGTATTCGTCATTTAGTTAGGTATTTTATTTTTTCCTGTCATTTATTTACCTTTCAGCATGCTTCTAATAGCTAATTTCATCTATTCCGAAAAATTTGACTCAAAATCCGTTAAATATAAAGACAAACAAATGATCAGAGTGATTAAAATCATTCAAGTACATATGTTAAGATTATTAGATAAGAAATCACAACAAATATATTATTAGTAGTAATTCAGATCTTCTACCATAAAACCCAAACAACATACAAATCTCCCCACTGTCATTCCTCATCACCTCGTCACTATTCTGTGGATCATTCTGTATCCGTCACAAGTTTGTAACAAATACTGTCGTTATAAATGAGAATTTGTGTAAAACTAGTTACTAAGACCATATTTATCCGTAGGTCTTGTAGCCCTACTTAGCCCTAGTTCCTATATTAAAATACTAGTTTTTTTTTCTTAACCTACTTCCAAGCCCTACCTCTTCATTTCTATCTTTTATCAAGACCTACCTTAATCTACCCTTAACTTATACTGTATTTTTTTACACTAAACAAGGTCTAGAACTAGTTACTAAGATTGGACCGTATGGAACTAGTTTCTTCAAAGGTGTTCCAACCTTTTAATTTCTTTTTTCTTTTTTTATTTGTTGTTTTTTTGTCTTTATTCAAGACCTGGACCTATTTAGCCCAACCTATAAACGTAGTCTAATTCGCTGTATAAAACCGTCTTACCCAAATCAAACCCGAATCAAGTTACAGAATCTGTACACTCATCCTCACTCACTCAGCTACTCAGCTGTAACCTTGTAAGCCTGTAAGCTGTCGACTGTCGACCATTATAAATACTTGTATAAAACCGTCTTATGCCGACCGCGAGTTAAGGTACAGAATCTACCCACTCACTCTCACTGTAAATCTATAAACATAAATTATCCTTTTGTCATCACTCTTCCTCCCCACGTGACCTTCTTCACTCTTAAACATTCAGATCTCCATCTCCATCAACTCCACACACAATGCCTCTCCTTCTCCTTCTCCTCACCACCCTCCTCATTTCCGTTTCCGTGTCCGTTTTCGTTTCCGTTTCCGCTTCCACCATTTGCACTCCCCCACCCCAAACCCCATGCCCACCATTTCCATACCCATTCTCAACCCTGCAAAACTGTGCCCACCCATCCTTCCACCTCACCTGCCACCTCACCTCCACCTCACCACTCTCTCTCCTAGTCATCAACAACCTCACTTTCTCTCTCCTCAACTATGACCCCACTTCCTCCACCCTAACCCTAACCCTCTCCCCCTACCACCTCCCAACCCCCCCACAAAAACCCCCAAAATGCCCCTCAAATTTCCCATTTATTCCCAAAATACCCCTCAACTTCACCAACACACCCTTCACCCTCTCCCCATCTTCATGCTCAAGACTCTCCTTGCTCAAACCATGTCCAACCCCAACTCTTTCCCTCCCAAATTGCTCAATTTGTCCATGGGATTGTTCCTTAGTTAAACACCCTTTTCGCCTTGTCGAAACCGTCTGCGATCACACAAATGGAGATAGTAATGGCGGCATTGGTGAACAAGGATGCCAAAGTGATGTACTCGGATACATAAATTACGTCCTCAAACTAGGGTTTGAAGTCGGGTTTGACCCGAATAGCGACGAATACTTTTTACTTTGTAGGAAATGTAGGTTTGATGGTGGGGTTTGCGGGTTTAATTCGACCCAACCCGGAAACCCGTTTATATGTTTTCATGATTCTCGTTCGCTCCAACCATCCATGTCGTCGTTAGAGTGGATTCAACGCCATAAAGAACGGGTTAAACTCGTGTCTTTCGGATTAAGTCTGATTTGTTTATTGTCATTGATTATATTAATCTACATTGTTGTACAAAGTAGACGGATACGACGTCGTTCTGCAGAGAATGCGAACATGGAAGATCCAACTACGACGTTTTTGTACCGTCACCGTTGCGCGGCGTTACTTCCGCCGGTTTTTACGTATGATGAGCTGGAAGCGTCGACGAACCGGTTTGATCCGAAGAGGAAGATTGGTGATGGAGGGTTTGGTTCGGTTTTTTTAGGAAAGCTTAATGATGGTCGAGTTGTCGCGGTTAAATACCTCCATCGTAACCACCAGACTGCGGTCGGGGTTGGGGGGATAACGGTTTCTTCGAAATCGTTTTGTAATGAGATATTGATTTTATCGTCGATTCAGCATCCGAATTTGGTGAAATTACATGGGTATTGTAGTGACCCGAGAGGGTTACTCTTGGTGTACGATTACATCTCAAACGGAACACTAGCGGATCATTTACACGGTCCGAAAAAGAGGGTTTTGGGTTCGTTAGGGTGGCAAACACGGGTTGATATCGCGTTACAGATTGCAATTGCAGTCGAGTATTTACATTTTACAGTCGAACCGCCTGTGGTTCATAGAGATATTACTACATGTAACATTTTTGTGGATGAGAGTATGCGGGTTCGGGTTGGGGATTTCGGGTTGTCGAGATTGTTGGTTTATTCCGAGTATAGGAATTCGTCAGGGGAGTTGTCTGGTTCGTCTTCTGGTTGTATATGGACCGGTCCGCAAGGTACTCCTGGGTATTTAGATCCGGATTATCATAAGTCGTTTAGATTGACTGAGAAAAGTGATGTTTACAGCTTTGGCGTGGTTCTGTTAGAGTTGATAACCGGGTTGAAAGCGGTTGATCAAAGAAGGGAGAAACGAGAGATGGCGTTGGTTGATATGGTTGTCGCGAAGATACAATTGGGGTTGTTAGACGAGGTTGTGGACGCGGGGTTGGCAGCCGAAGGGACAGTAGTCGAGGAAAGTGTAGCTGCTGTTGCTGAATTGGCGTTTCAGTGCTTGGCTGCTGATAAAGACGATAGGCCGGACGCTAAGGAGGTGGTGGCGGAGTTGAGACGGGTTTGGAGTCGGACACGTGGGGTCCGAGGGTCCAATGCTAATGTGGTCGTGGTCCCGGCCGGGGACGAGACAATAACATGAGGATATGTATAAAGAGTCAAGATGGCTAAAGGCTAAAGCAATGTTTAGAGATGTTGATTGTGGGGATGTGTATGCTTTGTTAGTCAATATTTGTACAATGTAATTGGTTTAATCGATCACAACTGATTTTGCTTAAAACCGTCTTAATTTAAAGAACTCTCGCAACCTTCAGTTTATTACCACACCTGCTTTAATCAGATGTTAGAATTGTTTCAAGTTAAAACGGTTTTAAATAAGACTGGTGGATCGTGAAATGTATTGATACTAAATGATGGGAGTTAAAGTCCCAAAAGATAATTATTGGACTATTGAAGATATTTGATGCCACTTTGTGTTGTATTTTATACATTATTATCACTCTTGTGTTACAACTTGCAACATGTCCCGCTACTAAAGACGGACATTTTCGTTATAAACAGAAAACAAGGTAGGTAATACCCAAGTGGGTAAATAAGACAAATGCAACAAATTATAATTCCTTTTTCAGCTTGACGTGTTGTCAACTAGTGACGAATATGTTCGTCATCAATGAGAATTTGTGATTGTTTTATTGGAGTGGAGTACATTGTTAGATTGGCAATTTGATTAGGTTTTAAAAGAGCTATGTCGTGAATGTAATAATGGTCAATTATGGATGAGGATGAATTTAATGATGACAATATTTTGAGAAAGAAGAAATTGGTGCATGTTTGCCTGTTTGGTTCCTAATGCATAATTGATTCATGGGGGTTCCTATGCATCATGGGACCATTATTGACTATTGAGAACATGAAGAAAAAGATGCTTTATATTTAGATGATTCCAAGTTGTATTCCTCTTCATTTCTTACCTTCTTCAATTACTACTTTTCAACGGTTCAGATTTTTTTGAGAAGGATTTAACGACAATTGTTAAATGTGATCTCGAGAAAAAATAACGAATTAATATTATTGTATTAGAGCAAACGGAGAGGATACATACTCATATATCCTACAACTCACGGCCAAGTCGCTATCCAATATCAATTTTTAACCCACCCATAATCTATGTAATTATGGAAAAGTAATACTCCCTCCAATTCCATATTTACGTCCTTTGTTTTGGACACAAGGATTAAGATAAGGAATAAAAGAGAAAAATGAATAAAATATGAATAAAAGTTTCCAAAATAGGAAATGAAAAGAAAACCTGAATAATTCGTTTTAGAAAATAGGGAAGAAAATATAGAATTGGAAGGAGTATAGAGTATAATATCCGACATGGTAAATATACTAAATGGGAAAAAACTAGTAAATATGAAAAATCTCATTGACGATGGACACTACCCATCACAAGCTGATCACTTGCCTTATTGTGAAAGGGACATTATCCGTATAGTTTTTGTCACAAGCAAGACGCTTTGTTAAATTATTAACCTCTAAAGTTAAATGAAAACCATTGAAATGGGACAAAGGAGTATTATATTATGATGTGTATATCAGTGTATATATATGGGATTGGATCTTGATCTCAACCAAATAACCAAATACAATCCTATAACATGTTCAAACAAATTGAAATGTAATTGTAAAATACATGTGTAAAGATCAACAATTCCAACAAATTGGTTACCTAATTGGCTATCCGAATGAGGAATCTCTGATAAATAAATAGTCTTCCGACTCTTCTAAGGTGCGCTTGCATTACATCGTCTCCTGAGTCTCGACCACTGTTAATAAAACAACTGTTGTATGAAGCTTCCGTAGCTGAACAAGTACTTCTGAAATCAAACGTAAACAAATAGAAGACAGAGTACCAATGGAGCGCCAAGGCTAGTATTTGAGCGAACTTCTGAAACCTAAGAAACTATCTCGTCAAATTATGATGAAACTTCACAGCCACTTTAATGACCAACAATTTGACTCTGTATTAGCTTGCGAGTAAGAATGCCCAACGAATTAGGTTACCATTTTTTGTTTCACTCCACTTCCGTTTTTTTCTTTTCTTTCTTTTTTATCTTGTTGAGATGAGAGTTCACTCATGACGGTTCCAAAGGATGATTCATGTCAGCCGACCCCAAAACATTTTGGCACTAAGGCTCTGATGTTGTTGTTGTTGTAGTAGTATTGAGAATTTGTGATTAGAACCCATTTCTAATTTCTCCATTGCTTACCCTTAGAGGATATTTTACGTGGAATAAGCTTGACGCAGACCTTCTCCGACCAACACAGATTTAGCCTACCTTTAAAGTTGCTCTTGGGAAACACAAAAATATATGTATGGAGAAGTGACATACAACGGGATCCCCTCTGCATTAGCTTCAGCTTCTTCTCAATCATTTGCCTCGGACTGTAGTGCGAAACAGTTTCAGCAATTCAGCAGTGCATAAAGGAAGAGAGTTAACTAGTAACTTTCAGCGTTTGAAACCGAGAGGCGCAAAATTCTAACCTGATTCCCAAACCTAGAAGCTGTTAGATGCAGAAAGCTTTGTAGTACTTGCTACGGCCCATTATATAGATCCATCAAGCTGCCACTCAATAAACCAAATGGCCTACAAACACATCCAGAAAACTCTGAACGTCATATTCTGTACATATTTTGATGAACACGGAAATACAAAAAAGATTGTCATCCCATATTATGCATCTCATTCCATCATGATGATAATGATAATAACTATACTATACCATGAATACCAAAATAACGGAGCCCGTTCAAAAAAGGTTGTCTAGTAACTATCAATTAAGCTCACTTTTCTTTTTGCATTGTTCATTTCGTCTGGATCCGAGTAACGTTGAATCACAAGGGCGAAGAGCTATACCTCATAAGCTTTAACATTGCAGGAGTTCTAGGGTTTGAACTCAAGACCTTAATCCGATATGTCCAATAGCAACAGCTCTATTACTTTAAAGATTATCTTTAATAGCGAGTCAAACTAATTAAGTTATTGAACACTTTTAACGAGCGAGATGTATGGAAAATAGCTTCGACTAATTTTCCCACATAAAAGATGATCTAAAAAAATACCCTGCGACAAATAATAATTCAATGGACCCAAGTAATAACAGTTCAAAGCAGTTGAAAGAACATGCAAAACATCTAATTAGCGTATAAGATAAGTTGAACTGACCAAAACACATGTCAATATCACTCTTAATTTATAGGAAATATTACCTTGTCGCCAACATAGGCAGCACAGAAGCAACTTAGCAACGAATAGCACAACCGTAGAGATATGAAGTTCCTCCCATGAGAATTTGATCGTTCATCAACGACTACTCTCGGCTTTCACATTGTCCTTAAGGCCTCTCTCAATTGATCCAAAATCTCCTTCATCAAAGCTATTATCGAGGAAATGGCAAGCTATTTCTTGATCTACACTTAACCCCTTACTTCTCATCTCATTGAAGATTTCACGTGCTTCCGTATACTTTTTTCTTTTCAAAAGCCCCTTGATAAAAGCTGAATAAGAGCTCAAGGAAAGATCATAACCTTTTGCTACCATTTCTTTATACAAGTACCATGCTTCTTTTAAATTTCTTGCTTTACTATGCCCCGTAATTAGTATATTATACGTGTTGCTATCTGGCATCAAATTATGAGCACACATCTCTTTGTAAAGTTGAGTTGTGACTCGCAGGTTGCTTCTAATGCTGTACTGCTTCATAAGTGCATTATAAGTTGCAGAATTTGGCATTATACCCTTCTCTAACATCCATCTGAGAAGCCTTTCACCATCTTCCAGCTTTCCCGAGATGCAGAAGCCATTCATCAATACATTAAAAGTAACCACAGTTGGAGTCAGTCCTCGATCCAACATTCTTTTCAGGAGTTCATGGGCCTTGGAAATTTGTCCCGACTTGCAATAAGCATCCATCAAAGTAGTGTATGTAATGGTATCTGGACCTAAATTGCCCATTTCCATGTCCTCCATTATCTTTACAGCTTGGACAATGTTTCCAGCTTTACAAAGGCCATTAATAAGTACATTGTATGTGCACAAATTTAGTTCTAGACCTTTTGCAGACATTTCATGCAAAAGTTCATTTGCAGTCTCGACCTCCCCTTGTTTACAGAGACCATCAGCAAGCGCAGTATACGTGACAACATTAGGGATCAGCCCCTTGTTTACCATCTGATTATGCCAACGGAAGGCCTCTTTCAGCTTGCCAGCCTTGCAATACCCATCTATAAGGGCTGTATAAGTAATTACATCTGGTGCTAATCCTCTGCTAAGCATTTTGTGAAAGAGCTTATCTGCTTCTAATAAGTTTCCAATTCGACAAAGCCCACATATAAGAGCAGTATATGTGATAAGATCAGGAAGTAATTTAGCTCTTTGCATCTCTTCAAAGAGCTTGATTGCGGCATCAATGCTACCAGATTTACAGAAACCATCAATGACAGTTGTGTAAACTACAGCATCTGGATGTATTCCCAAGCTAATCATTTCTCTCAGTACTCGCTTGGCATCAGATACATTTCCCAACTTGCACATTAGAAGAATGATGCTGTTAAACGTAAACTCATTGGGTACCAACCCCTTCAACCGCATTTCATTGACGAGCCTTAAAGCCTTTTCTAGTTCACCGGCATCACAGTACCCGTGAATAACGCTGCTATAGCTTACAACATCAGGCATATGTCCTCTTAACTCCATTTGCAATAGTAGATGATGAGCTTCTTTAAATTTTCGAAATTGACAGAAAATGTGGATAACTGTGTTATAAGATCCAGTACCCCAGTTAACCCCTGCTGCAAGAAATTCCTGGAAAACCTTAACTGTTTGTCTATTTTTGTCTGAATCGTCAGAAATACAAGAAAGAAGCAAGTTGCAGGATTCAACTGAGATCACTAACCCATAATTTACCATCTTCTCGAAAAAAACCTTGGCCTCTATAAGCAACCCAACCTCAACAAGAACCTCAAAAAATAGATAGAAAACACGGGGGTTTGAACCCCAATACTTGTAAGTGTAGATCAATCTTTCAACAAAACAGGAAAAAGAATGATTGTAATCTCGATTTGGTTTAGACCAAAAGTCATAAATGAGACTCTGAGCTGTCTTTATATCTTCTGAAGCTATACACACATGAATGATAATGCATCGAATCTCCAGTGATGGCTCTCTGAACATACAAGCCCACTCATAGAAGTCCAACACCAGTTGGTAATCGTTCTTGATTTTCATTAAAACCCAAATGAGGTGGTCAGACCTGAAATTTGACTCAAAGGGCTTTAGAACATGCCTTAGTCGCTCAGTTCGACGTAGCTTTATTGTGTTAAAAATGTTCTGGACAAGTTCTGAGTCCCTTACATTAGGTTTTTTTGGCGAATAACTCGGGAATGGTCTAGTAGAAGTTGAGTAAAAAGAGCAAAAAGTTTCTCCCAAATATCTATTCTTGGGCAACTTCCACGTTTGCTGGCCCAAGTAAGGACTTCGATAAACAAGTTTATAACAGCCACTAGACAAGGATAAGGCACATTTCCTCATTTCTATGAGAGAGACCCATGAAAGACGATACATAGAAACTCTGATTAATGAAGTGACAACTCCAAGCCATCTAGGCCCAGAGGTAGAATGGTAGCCATCACCGGATTGCCTGCAAATCATTTTAATAAGCAAACAGCAAGCATAGACAAAAGAAACCAATAATCTTACATTCTGAAACTACTATAACCAAAAAACACCAAATCAGATTGCTATCTTAATCATACCGAAATGTCACAGTGTCTTCCGTAGATTAAGAATCATCTAGCAAACTAGATTATGCAGTCAGCAATCAGCACTAAATTAAACTTGATTCAATCAAGGTCACATTTGTCCTCGTACAAATAAAATTCTTAGCACATTATATAATTAAGGCTGTTTTATACATGTAGCATTCAAATTTCAGGCGACGCAAGGCGCATCGAGGTAACAATGGCCCTTGGCTCCAGCGCGTAACCACAAAAGGCCAAATACGAAGGCGCGCACATCATGCACATGACACACCCTATAATTACAAACAAATTTGTATTTATATACAAATTGTACTGATGTCGACAAGCGCTACTATGTATAATATGGGTAAGGAGTAAGACTATCTTTTATAACAACAATGTACACCTCCTTTTTATTATCCATCCACCTTTGCCTCACCACTTTGCCCCCCTCTAAGCCTTGCACCTTTTAAAAATAAGAACCCGGTTACTCTATTCCGTCTCTTTTCCTCACCTCACAACCCAACTATGACAGCCATCCTACTTTCTCCTTTCACAAGCACTTTTTTTCCTTCTCGACAACCACTCAACCTACCACTCGTACAACCATCTACCGCCACCACAACGAGAAGTTTCATAGTACAAGTACATCCATCAAGAGACATACTGGCGTAAACAGGATTTATACTCCCTCTGTTACGCTCATTTGTTTACATTTGATTAAATCACCTCCACAAAAAATAAAAATGGTAAACAAATGATTGAGTCAAAGGGAGTATTCTTTCCGTCTCAATCATTTGTTTACCTTTTTTATTCTTTGTTTACTTTTTTCCTTCCACATGCACTATTTTCCTTCTCAACAACCACTTAACCTACCACTCGTACTACCGTCTACCGCCACCACAACCAACACTTTCATAGTAGAAGTACAACAAGAGACATACTAGCATAAACAGGATTTATACTCCCTCTCTTCCGCTCATTTGTTTACATTTGATTAAATCACCTCCACAAAGAATAATTCCGTCTCAAACATTTGTTTACTTTTTATATTCTTTGTAAGACTATTTTAATCAAACGTAAACAAATAACTAGAACGGAAAGAGTAATCTGGAAGGGCAAAAGAATCCAACCGGGGCAAAATCTTCAAAAATGCGGCCTAAAACTTCCAAATTTTTCATTGTCCAGCGAAAATGAGCGCCCCTACCAGCTGTCTAGCTCCTCTTAGTTCCGCCACTGACTACCGACTACAACAACAACTACAACTACAACTACAACTACTACGACTAGAACTACGACTACGAAAACCGCGACAATCAACAATTTCATAGAAACTACGCCGCAATACCTAAACCTAATTAATCAAATTAATCAAAACTACTTAAACCCTAAAATCATCAAATCAATCAATTAAATTAAAATGCAGTCAAATTATAATGCGATTGAAATAATTATCGAAAAATGGATAAACGAGCAATACCTAGGTGAGAGAAAGCTGGCGACAGTTCAAGGTAGTGTTCTGCCGGTAGAACAGCGCAGTTTAAGGAACGAGTGTGATAAAATGCGCCTCTGGTTTTTATTAAAAAAAAAAAATTAAAATTATAAATTGAGGAAGATGATCTTGTATGCAGAGATGATTTGGAGAAATTGACTATGATAGTGGGCTGTTGTATGATTAAGATTGGGCCCAATTGAGTAACTGGGCTGGCCCAAATGGGCAAAGATTTAATGAGTTTCGGATAACAATAACTCTCGTAAGGGTGGAGTCTAGTGGTTAAAACTTGGGTGAAATTTTCGGGAAACCCGGATTCAAGTCTTCCAAAGAGCAAGATCCTGTGGAGCATTCTTGGCCCGAGTCCAGGCCTTATAGACTTCGAATCTGTTACCTCGGGTGGTTTACATGGTGTACGTGGTTTGCAGGCTATCACATATACCTGAGGATTTACTCAGTGCGCACCGAAAGTAGCGGTTGCGGGTTCCCTCGTCACCAAAAAAAAAGCGAAATTGTCCATAAATAACATGTAATTTTAGAGCAAAAAAAACATGCATCCGATATTTTACCTCAGATTTTATTTGTTTGAAAGCATATGTATATTTTTTCGAGCCTATTATCTTAAGCTTTATTTGTTTTTGAGCATATCTAGATTTTTACTGAATTTATTAAAGTTTATAAATTAATTTTAATTTTTTTCGGTCAAAATTTAAACTTAGCTTATGCTGATGGTTAGGCCTTGCGTTCAACTTATTAAGAAGGATCAACTCATAAGAAATAATTTAAAACCATTTAGTTAAGCAATGCAGGGATCTTCGAAGAGTTGGAACACGTCTATAGAGAAGCTAACTGACTTACTGATTGGTTATTTAATTATAGGGTAATTCTAATATCAAGACGACTTGCTCGGACAGTCTTCCAACGAGTCTCTACTTTGTAACACGTGAAAGACATTCTTCGGGTAACTATTTCCCGTATAATAGCTAGTTAACTTGTCGAGATTTACCCTTTTTATATACCAAAAGAAATGCAAAGAAATGATTTAAAATGAAAAGATTGTAAATGCTAGAAGATGAGCTGTTGCCAAGGGAATATATAACTACAGAATGCAAAGGGATTATGCTCAAACTTTGGTGCCAGAAGATGAGCTGGTTTAGTCAGACTACAGTAAATTATATGCTTCTCAAAAGAGCACATTTGACTGGATTTATCATACTTTACTATTAATATAATGCATATAAATTGCGAGAAATACTCGTGTCTTTCGGAAAAACGTCCTCCTTACACTTAAAGAAGAAGGATTAAAATGGAAATAAGGAGGATATTTCTTCTCTTTTGAGTGTAAGGAGGACGTTCTTCCGTAGAACAAGGCTCTTGTTCCTTCAGTTCATTTGTCTACTTAAGGCAATTTGGATGTCCAGGAACGACATAGTGTTTCGTACCGTGCCTGTTGACCCAACTCAGATCTTACGCCATGCTGACAGGTGGCACACTCTCAACTTCATTCTGCTCAAGTTATTTTCCGTCCTACTAGTCTATCACTGCCTCCTACTTCAGGTACATCACCTCCTCTTTTCAATTATTCAGATCTATCATGATATATTTCTATTCTCAAGATCTCCCGTCTGGATCTTTACCAAACTCTCAGCTCAGTCTCGAGCACTGGAAGAGAGATTACTTTCTGGATCCGAGCTTCACCTCCCTTCGCAGCCCATTCTCACGCACTCTTTCACATCATGCGGACGGCGGCGCACCAGAGTTCCTCCTCTGTCACTTTTTTCGGTGACTAGTAAAAGAACTATTTTCAGTTCTGGCTGATCTTTTGCCAGTCCCAATTGCTAGCCGAAATACGATCAGTACTATTCGTTCTTTTATGCACATGTATCTTAATTGGTCTGTAAGTCTAACTACAGGCTAAACTCTGTATTTCTTTACTCTTTTTCTATAAAGTTTACCTTTGTCGGAAAAACAATGGTCAAGATAAGTTTGATCCTGCTTCCAATTTCCTCAATGTTAGTCAAACTCGACTTGAAGTTACTGGCTACGTGTACATTTCGCTATCCAACATAACTGGTTTGTAAAAAGGGAAAAAATTTAGATTTTACTGTAATATGAGATGTTAAAGGGTTACATCGACTCGAGTAGTGTATCGATGAGAATTGAGAAGATACTTAACACAAAAACTTGTCATGTGACCCCGACTTTATTATCAGATTAACCGAAATAATTATTGTTAGACGTTTGATCGACTGTAACTCTATAAGTGAAACTTGAACCGAAACTTAATTAGCATGTGCATGCATAATACTTTATACATGAACATGGCCTGTAAAAATAGGAATATCACAGACCAGAAATCTGGCATTGGATTTGCCAGGTACTTAAAAAAATTATGTTTTGGACTTTATTACACATTACAATTCAAAAGAGATAGATAAACAACATCAATAACTTTTTAAACCATTAGTATATGTTCCACCGGCACTTCTTGTTTATGACGGTATTTAAACTATTGAACATTTAAACGGGTTTATTTGAGAAATGATTTCATTAATTTTGTAGTCTGATTTTCATAATACGATGAAAAATATAATTTTTACAAATAAATCACGGATTTTTTTTAGTATAATACTCCGTACTTTCACTATATCCGACTAAGTGATTTTTTATTAGACAATATTTGTTTCCTGAATAATTAATGTTGATAATGTATATTTTACTATTATTAAAGAATATTTATCTCCTAATTAATTTTATAACATAAATTATTATTTAACTTTTACATAAAATAAGGCTAATCATATATTTCCTTGAAATTATATATGCAATTTTTTTTACCCTTTTATTTGAAAAATGAATGTGAATTGTATTATTATTTATTAATTTGATTAATTGTCAAATTCTCTAAACTTTGTATCTAAAATACCGTGCATCTGCACATGCTCTATACTAATATGAAATCAGTTCATTAATCCTTAGTCTGGTTTTTATAATATTTATCTTAACCTTAACTCACACGGAAAATTTTAATATAATTCTCTGCATCAGTTCTCAATTTTTTCAACAAGATATTTATCAATATTAACGTGTATCCTTATAAAAATCATAATTACAAATGGTATATAACCTAGTCACTTCATATTTTATTCCATAAAGTTTCATGTAACGTTACAATTAGCAATTGTGACAATAAAGACATCATAATCATCAAAAAGCTTAAAGATCTTCTCCTTTTAATACTTTACCATTTTAATACAAATTTTAATTACATAATTCAACCATCATCCATTCATTCATTCATTCATCCAAATTCCGAAAAGTAAAACAAACCCGAAATCTCTCATACACCAGGTGTAACTGTAACCGTATCATCTTCGGAAAAACATGTTTTATCAATTTTTCTTCATAGTGTTGTTAATTTCATGCATAACACTAACAAAAAGTGATGTTTTACCATGCAACACAAATGACCAAATTGCCCTCAGTAAATTTAAAGATGCAATTTACCTTGATACTTCAGGAAGGTTAGAAAAATGGAAGGGTAAAAACTGTTGTACATGGGAAGGAATTACCTGTGATAATGCAACAGGAAGAGTTACTGAAATTAATCTTTCTGGTTCGATTTCAACTGAACAATCTCCCCTGCAGACACAGATGAAAGGAGAAATTCCGTCTTCCATCGCGCTTCTCTCGTCGTTAGAAGTACTTAATCTTGGAGGACAGATCAGTCTTTCAGGGAACATCCCTGAATTTATAGGTAACCTTACAAAACTCAGAAAATTGCATCTGTATGGGAATAACATGACTGGCAGTATACCAGAAAGTATTGGAAATCTGTCGAATCTCGAGGAAATTCAACTTCAGGAAAATCGGTTTGATGGGTTGATTCCTGATAGTATTGGGTCATTGAAAAACCTGCAAAGATTGGTTCTTTACAGCAATAGATTATCTGGGTCAATCCCGGAATCTGTTTCGGGATTAACAGGGTTAATTGCATTAGACCTGCATCAGAATTTTCTGAATGGTTCTGTTCCTGAGAATATAGGGGAATTGAAATCATTAACAAACCTTGATCTTTCAGGAAATCAACTGACAGGGAAAATCCCGGCTTCTGTCAGTAATTTAACCGCGATTTCAGTTGCATATTTCGACAGTAATTATTTACAGGGTGAAATCCCATTTCCTGTTAACCCTACTGATATGCCTGCACTTGGTTTCTTGAGGCTGCAAAATAACAGTCTTACAGGAAGTATACCTTCGTCTTTCGGGTTCCTGTCTTCCCTGCAGAGGGTATCCCTTTCGAGTAATAAACTCGAGGGACCAATTCCTGAAAGTTTAGGCAAACTGTCGAAATTGCAGGACCTGTATATTGACAGGAATAACTTATCTGGTACCATTCCGAAATCATTTGGGAATTTAACTCGGTTGATGGTGTTCGTTGCCTCGAGAAACATGATTGTAAACCCTCTTCCTCGAGAAATTTCATCGATTGATAACCTGGAAACTATCGACCTGTCATTCAATCGTCTGGAACTCGACACAGTACCAGATTGGCTTGCAGAGATGCCATCTATTTCGCGGATTTACTTAGCAGACTGCGGGATCAAAGGCGAGTTTCCTGCATCATTAAATTCAACTCAAGGCGAATTGCTCGAGTTGGACTTATCGTCCAACCGTCTGACAGGCAGCATACCGGCATGGATAGGAAAACACACAATGCTGTATCACCTGAACTTATCGAGAAACGGTCTCAGTTCAGATATCCCGAAAACAATCACAGGTGTACAGAACATGGGAATTTTGGACCTGCATTCAAATAACCTGACAGGATCTGTACAGACGGTGTTCGAGATAGGGACCGGGTTTCAAGGAGGCTCTCTTACACATATTGACCTCTCAGACAACAAATTTTCTTCTGGTCACGAGAGCATCGGTACAGGACTACAAATCGGTATACAGCATCTAAATGTATCTCATAACTTACTCGGGAAACGCTTGCCGGGTTCTATAGGGAAGTTACAGTCACTGCAGACCTTGGATTTCAGCTACAACCAGTTCGAGTCCACGCTGCCAACTTCGTTGGCAGGCGCGAGTTCCTTGGAGATATTGAAGATACGGAATAATAATTTGACAGGCGAAATCCCAACCGAGTATTTGAAGCTTAGGAAACTGAATGAATTGGATTTATCAGATAATCTTTTAGCAGGAAAAATTCCTGATGGTGAACCATTTAGCAGTTTTCCTGTTAGTTCTTATACAGGAAATAAAGGTTTATGTGGAAAACCTCTGCCTTCTTGTAAGGTTTGATTAGCAGAATGATTTTAATAAAACAACGGCATTATCTCCGTCGTCGAAAGGCTTCCTTCTTCCGTTTCCGTTCCGTTTTGCCTATAGTCGACGTTGAATGTAGTTCTCGGTTCATGACCCGTAAGGCCGGAAGGATAATCATATCCTATATGAGAGAGACTGGAGTGACTGACTCGAAGAATGAGAGAATGAGTTTGCGAAATTTACCATTTGATATAATACAAATTTTCATTGAAAACGGACACAATCTGTCACAAGCTGAAGACGAACAATAGCCCTCTCACATCATGCAAAGGGCAGTATCCATGAGTATCTGTCTTCCATTTGCGACGGATAATGACGGATTATATATTGTCCGTCACAAGCAAGACTCAATAATAATTTCCGTCTTAACTACCAGACTAAGACGCATTATTGGTGGATAGTGGAGTATGAGCCATCAGAGCCAACATAGAAGGATAACTTTAGTTAGGACAAAACCAGACCCACCTTTTTGCATGCAGGTCAATTCATCAACCAACTCTCATACCAAATTACCAACTATGATAAATCATGGAGCTGGCAAATAATGACACGACACGAACCAGATACGAAATTAGCGGGATTGGGTTGAGGTTTAATGACCCATTTATGTAAGTGGGTCGACACGAACACGACGCGATATTTAATTGGGTCGGGTTTGGATTGAGCTCTTTAAACACGAACCTGACACGAATGATCTGTTTACTAAATTAATCCTAATTTTTTTTATCCTCCATCACATAAATTTTCCAAATATGGACATGACACGAAATTAACGTGTTAGGGTTGAGGCTTGATGACCCATTTATATAATTGGGTCGACACGAACACGACACGAAATTTAATTGGGTCGGGTTTGGGTTGGAGGGTTCATGACCCGTTTACATGTGACACGAACACGAACCCGACACGACCCGATCTGTTTGCCAGGTCTAAATTTCTACTCTACGGCGATCGCATGTGTGACCAGCCAAAAAGTGGCCATTTTTTGATAAATAGTTACCACTTTTGATTAAATAATGACCTGATTGATCAAAATTGGTTACTTTCTACCAAAAAATGGTCACATTCTATTGAAAAAACGTGAAATGAAACCGTCATATAGGATAACAACAGGATAGAACAATATGTACAAAACTGAAAAGAACAGAAAACATGATCACTAAATTAAACCAACAAAAACCAAAGTAAATGGCTCAAAACTTTCCAGCTTTATTGAATATACAACTTGACCAGCACATGATGTTCATGAAACATGGGTAGGGCATTCCATTAGAAACAGTGAACAACCCGTCCGGTCGGAAAAAGAAATGGATATCAACAACGCATTTCCAAAAACTTACAAAGGAACGGGCGTCTGCGTCTGCGTCTGGCTCAGTAATCCATGGATCTGAACAACGCATTTCCGAAAACTTACATAGGAACAGGCATCCGGCCCAAAATATAAAGGCTCTCAGAGACGACCAATTCGGAGAGTAAGACGGAAATTTAGTTTTGACATCCGAGATCTCTTCCAAATGGCAGTAACAATATCGGGACAGGAAATATCAGTCCAGTATGTCTAAAATATATATATATATATATATATATATATATATATATATATATATATATATATATATATATATATATATATATATATATATATATATATATATATATATGTTTCCGAAATCAGAAGATATATGCATGTGAATTAGCCTGTGATACAACATATAATGCATAATTGCATCATTTGCATGTGCATCAGAGCGAACATTCAGCAGCAACCTTCATTCATTATCGGAACTCCAGAAGTGAGTGTCGGAAAAACACAAGATGTTCTTTTGTCAAAATTAGCTTCTTTTTATTATTATTTCACATAAATTATTGATACAATATTCCAGCAAATTTAATGTCATAGGGGTTGTTGTTCCATCCCTAATTGCTGGTAGTTCATGTAGTCGAGCCCGTTTAGCCGTAAACAGCATAATATTTGCTCGGGTAATTCCTCGGCTTTATTTCCCTGTTTTACAAAATGGGTATGTGACGGTTTATTAGTTAAAACGATACTTCAACGGTTTATTAGTTGAAACTTGATAAATTATTTGAATTTTAGTATCGGAAAAAACTTGCCTGTATAGTGAGTCCGAAATCAATGACGCACATTTTTAATCTGTCCAAGAACGCTTCGAATCCTTTCCTTGAAATATAACCGAATCTGTGCATATCCAAGTCGATCTCGAAGTAATTCTCACCCTGCGCAGAAAAAATTAGCAGCAGAAACGAGTATAAGAGAACTGAAATCTCAAAATATCCTTGAGAAATCCGTATTCAACTAACATTACCGAAGTATATTTTTAGCTATGTTACTCAGATTCGTTTAGAAGTACCCGACCCGGGTATGTGTCCAAGTGTCGGACTCGGCTATTTTATTGAAAAATATGCACATTTTGGTCTAAAATGAGATGGGTATGACATTACCCATGTCCGAGTGTCGAGTGTCGGACACGGGTACGCGAGGAAATTAGAAGAATCGGAGTAACATGGATTTTTAGTAATGGCAACTGGACCTGACATCGGGTGATTGTCGCCAGTGATTCTGGTCTGGCTGTTATTAGGAAATGAGTTGGATTACTCGGGAGTCGGGACCAGACAAATGACTATGTGATTCGACAAACAGTACAGTCGAAAAGACCAGGTTACGCGAGGTTGAAATTAAAGAACGAGATTACTAATCGTGGCAAATAGGACAGGAACTCTTTCTTGTTACAACCAAAGCGTAAAACGCGGTACAATAATTGATTGCGATTTAAAGTAGTGGAGTGTCATATTTATGATACAGACATAAGTAATCGATTAGCCAACTGTATTCGTCACTTCGGCAGCACCTTAAGGCCCATTACTAGGTAGCACCAAAACGGACACTGACACGGACACGGGACACAGCATCCCATGAAATTTAGGACACGGGATACGGCATTTAAATATAATAAAATATATATTTCATGGTTATAAATAACGTATAATTTTATTTTTATCATGTATTTGAAGCTAAATCTAAACAAGTACAGGTACAACTCGACCTTTTTTATAACTAATTCTCATTTTTCCACCCAAATTCATTTTTTAATTGATCTTTTTAAAAAATTTATTCCTCGTCTAAACTATAATATGTTTAGACATGTGTCCACCGAATGTCGGACACGGTGTCGGACACGGGACGACTAATTAGGAGAAGTGTCCGCGCTACCTAGAGGCCCAACGGTTGCCTCTAATGTACAAGACATACCATATGCTTATATGTTGACGGTACATAAAAAGGCTGAATTTGTAAATACGACTTACTGAAAAGAATTCGTGTTGAGGACGAGATAAAACAGGCTTCTCGTTATAAGCATTTATAAGCTTCTTCTCCGCTGCACTTAAATGAAGGTCGTCCACATTGACAAGACGGCCAAGAATCTTCAACCGTTCACGGAAAGGTGCAATCGTGTCCATTGGGAAACTTTTCACTTTTTCCACCTCATCGTGCATCAACTTCTGTGTAAACAAGACATGGTAAGGAAAGTAATAGTCAGAAGATAGTTCCATTACGATCGATCAACGCACCCAACCGAGTCCCGAAAAGTACAATTCCGAGTATACCCACAACACCGAATGGTCTAAAACACGAGCCGTAATGACTAATTTCATACCAAAAAAATGAACACTCTCAACCCGAAATAATCCGACCCGACCCGACCCGCATAGCCTAGATGTAGATTTACAATTGGCATGCCATGTCTTACCCGCATACTCTCCTGATGAATTGACGGGATTTCCTTCAAAAAATTCTCATTAATTTTATAATACATGACTATATTAATTCCTTCTCCATCAGCCTCATTCTGGAATAAAGCGGCCGGATATAATGGCACCTGCACAGAGAAAAGAAATCCGAGTTGATCATAAAAGATACCTGAGTCGTTAAGAGGAAGGAGACCAGGCGAGCATTTTTCTATTGATTCAAAAATTAGACACATATGTATGCAGCCCTAAGGTACTGTCAAAAATACAGACGGGCTCTTCGCTCGTGACATGTGATTAAAATTGTGTCATCTAAGGTCTAAAGACTAGCCATTTACTTTAGTTCGGCATATTCCAAATCAAAGAAAGTGTCGTTGGATATTTGGATCCGCTGGAAAACCGGAGACTTGGATGGTTAAAAGGAAAAGCACGAGAAAAACGGAAAGGCAACAGAATAAGAATAGTTTATAAGATTAAGCAAGTACTATAGAGAAAGAAAGGTTCTTTACCTGTGCATTCACAACAAGAATCGGAGGGAAACCAGCAATAGAGTTTACTGCAGGAAGTTCCACATAACGAGCAATATGTTCAATTTTACGTGGAGATAAAAAACAATCAACACCGAAAGGGTAATATGCCGAGGAGCTAGGAGCGAAATCTTTCTTCTTATCCCTGCCATAGAAACGTAAAAATGATAGGGTCAAACAAGTAGCGAGAATGTTAAACAATGTGATTTAGAGCTTGCAAAGGGCATTACCTAAAAAAGTTCGGACCGCGAACTTTAAAAGTATTTGGTTCAATCGGCGACCAACTGTCCATGATTCTCTTGTCTACTCGACAGAAAGGCACTTGGGTTCCTGCAATCGGTCTTTGCAAGAGCGACTTTGAAGACACTGAGGAGAATTCAGAAAAACAATATAAGTAATCAGTTATCTGTTTCGAAAAAACGTTTTGTAAACGAACAGTTGTACAAAGACATACATCTTGAATTGGGAGGGACTCCGTCTTTCCACTTGAAGGAAAGTTTTAAGGCTGCTTTCTTCTTTGCACTAGTTGGGGAGCTAATTGATGTCCGCTTTTCAATTGAGGGTACAGTAGTTGTATTGAGACAAGGTAAACAATTGTGCGGAAGAATGCCACAATTATCAAATAATCCGTCGTCCTTGCCAGAGCTATCATCTAAAGAGGACGATATTTCATCAAGGAATACAGGGTGTCTTGCTTCAGATGAATTTCGACCGAGATCACTCATAGATGTTCGAGCAGAATTTACTTCATGTGAATTTCTACCCAGTGACGTTCGTTCGAGCCCATTTTGGGATAATAGATCTACACCATGAAAATCATATTATCATATATGGGAAAAAAAATCGTTTTATCTCAGTCACACTATGATGGATTGACGGAAAACAATGCATACCATCCTGAACACTTTGGAAATCTTCGTCACCATCAGACTCGACAAAAATCGTAATTGAATCAAACCATGCTTCCTCATTATTGCCTGATCAGACCATGATAAGTGAAATGATAAGTCAATGTGAAACGACGAAAGTTGTCCCGGTGAAACAAATATTAGCTCGAAACAAAAACCAACATAATAAACACTTTGCTACGATAATACACCTAGGAACGTCGTGACTTAATTCATGATTTCATCAACTCACAGTCTCACACACTCACTAAGGAAAAAGGGCAAATATTAATCTTCGTAAGTAACATTGCATGAACACGATCACTAGAAACGCACAAATGCACAATAGGGAAACAGCATTTCTGTCGACCACTCGACTGGCACTCACTTTCGACTTATCAATGATTCAAGTTTCTACAGAAACTTACTACAGTTATACATCATCCCTTTCAAGCTTCAGCGTTCTAGATCACCCAAACATATAACTTTCCAAGCTGTACTAACCAAAGCTCGGGATTTTTGGCAACACATAACTCGAGGTTTAAGCATTCTTAGCCAAGCAACCAACTACCTACTCCAGCAAACTAACCCTAGACACTACCAATTCACCATTTTCCCTACTCTCTTTTATTGATATTCCTTTTCAAATCCGATTCATAAGACACACCGACAATTGATCATTCAAAGTCCACAAACAAAATTGAACCTTTACCTTTCTACCACCAACAAACTTTGCTTAAGACAAGCAAGCTCCAATTCACCAAACAAAGGTATCAAAACATAAGAAACTCGAAAGAACAATCACAATCACAATCCCACCTTTGGTATCAACTTGAATTTAAGGAAAAGCATCAAAATACAACAAATTCAATTGCATATACAAATAACACCTAATTAACAAACAAACCAAACATGAACACATTCGATTCTTTGGAATCCCCCCATTAGTTCAACAAAGAGACCCCGTCACAAGCTAAAGACGGATACACTCCCCTAACAATAAAGCAAGTGGAAAGGCAAGCGGGAGGAAATGGAGCATCTCATGGATACGGGCACTTGCATGATGTGAGAGGGGAACTATCCGTCATCAGCTTGTGACCGATAGTGCCCGTCTTCAATGAGAATTTGTGTTAGTTCAAAACCCTTCCTTAGGGTAAATTTCGAAAAGTGGGGCAATTACAAAGAATCAGGAGGGAGTACAAGTTGTTCAGCTACAAAATTTTAGCTACAAAAACAATCAAACATCATCAAAAACCAAACTTTTTTTCCCAAATCATGATTCATAACAGTTAAAATCAAAAACCCAACTACATACAATCAAATAACAAAATAAAAATAAAAGCATACTTAAAAAAACAAAACCTATTACTAACATTTAACAAATAAAAAAACCGTCTCAGAGCGTGAAACCGTCTTATTCTATAATTTGAATAGTAAAAGAGATAAAAATGTAACCTTGGAAAGTGGGATTAGTAAAAGAACGATCTGGGACATTAACACTATGATTATTAGTGTGATTAGGGTTAAACCCATCAATTGAACGTTCAAATAATCTAGAAGAAGCACGTTTCCTAAGAACTCTTCTTCTTTTTCGATTATTACTACTAATTACATTATTATTAGTATTATTATCATCAATATTATTATTGTTATTATGATGAACATGATGAGATTTTTTCTTTGATCTCTTTGGATTTCTACTTATACATGATTTTGGGGTTGATACACAAGCTCCCATTTTTAATTTACCTCACAAAAATTGGGGTTTTTTTGTGGGGTTTTTGATTAAATTGAATTGTTGTTCATCAAAATTTGGGGAAATTAAAATATGGGTTTTGTGGAAAATTTGAGATTTATATATTTACAATAAATTAAAAAATTGAGATTTAATTGAATTGAATTGAATTGATGAATAAATGCAATTGAAGAGAGATGATGATGAAGAAGTAGATGAAGTGAATTTGAAGGAAGAAGAAGAGGAAGTGTAGGTGAAGGATAATAAATTACTATTAATTTATTGTTAAAATAATGAGTCTTCGGTCTTCTCATGTAAGACGGTTTTACATTATCCGATCCGGATATCAAATATATAGATATAGAAAATAAGAAAAGTTGTTGTTAAAAACCCGTTTTACACAAATAATTATTATAGAGTAAGTAAATGGGTTTTTATAGGATGTTTTGTTTTTACACTTTTATAGAGCAAAAAACGGATTTAGACCAAAAATGTGAGAAAAATGAACATATATCGGAACCTCAGATTTTGTTTAATTTTTTTCCAATAAAACTCAAATTTAATTAAGCTCGTATGTAATATTTTTGAGTTTTTATTATAATTTTTTGAGGGTAATGTTTAAGTGAATAAACTCATAAATTTTATAACAAAACTCATGATTTTTAAAACAAAACCAAATTTTTTTATTAAAATAGTCAGAAACAATATAATTGGTGATAATATATCAGATATATAATTGATTTATTGCAAAAAATATGGTTACAGAAAATGAGAATAGTGATTATTAAAACCCGTTTTATACTATTTTTTTTGTAAGGCGGTCTTATAGAAAATTTGTATTATTAAATTATTAATTTAGTGAATTTATTTTAAGGAAAATTTGGAACTTTTTGTGTAATTGATGATGAGTAATAACAATATTATATAACTTATAATGGTGCTTTATAGTTAAGTATCATATCATGGTTGATTGATGATGGTTGAATGTTATTTTGGAGATTTTATGAGTGTTTTTTTGTAAATTAGTGGTGAATTGATTGTGGTATTTTTGACAATTTTGGAATGACTTTAAGGTGTATCATGTGAAAAGTTTTAACAAACTTATTAATGTACTCAAATTTTATACTACTAGTAGTCTACTAGTGTGGTTGATTTCACATTAGTAGTTTGGCATAAGTTGACTTTGGACTTATACTCATGAAAAAAATTGTTTATTTTTTTCGGAGCATCGTATTTTTTTAGGTGTGAGGAGGACAGTTCTTTCAGAGGACACGAGAATTTTTTCACTTGCATATTTTCAAAATTGTTAATCTTTTGATGAGATGCCATTATACATTGTATATTTATAGTGTGGAAACAAATCGGTTGGAAAAATCTGTTTTATCGGTGCAAGTAGTTATTGAAATAACCTATTTTATAATAAACGTATCTGAGATTGTTTTACATAGTTGACGAGATACTCGTTATAAATTGCATTCATCAACAAATTTACAAAATAAGAAAATATGTTAACGATAAAATGAACATCAATATTACGAATATTGTTATTAATTGAAATGGAAGTCATCAAATAGTTAAAAGATCACTTTAATTTTTTTTTTTAAATATACAATAATCTCATAAGATCTCCCATATCCATTATAAGTAGGTACGAGTATTTTTTATTTAGTGTTAGAATAACCCTATCTACCTAACTTCCTCGAAAATTACTTTTAACTACCTTCTCCTTTACTACACGATTAAGATAATATTTACTTTGCTAATTTTACAATATTTATGTAGGGAAAACAAATACATTCTGTAATTATAAAGTCGATAGGAAATGAGAAGGTCGATAAAGAAAGTGAAAAGTAAAACGTCGATATTATTCGTGAGATAATCTTACATTTTACACACAAATAGGACTATACATCCAGATGTATATAAGCATCGTACATCTAATACAAATCTAATTGAGCTTATATGCAATTTTTTTGAGCTTTTAATAATTTATTCTTGCACTATAATTTTTTAGTGTTAATAAAATAAAAATCTTTGGGTTTTATATGCATTATTTTTGAGTTTCAAAGTAATGTTTTGAGTTACAATTTTTTTTATAAAAGCACTCAGATTCTTTTCAATAAAGCTCGTAACATATAAGCTTAAATTCTTGATTATAAAGCTCAAATCTATACTACTGAATGTATACATCTAGTTGTATAATCATCCAATTGTAATTTACATAACACTTGCTATTATCAACAAGCCTTATTTACAACTACTCTAAGCTTATAACCATCCCCAAGCAAAGTCGATTGGGAGGTCGATATGGGGTCGAGTCAAGTTAACTGTAATTAAGAAATCGATTAGAATTGACTCAAGTTAATTTGAGTCACAAATCGACCCAATTTGAGGTAAATTGACTCACCAATCGACCTCATTCGTGGCACATTTTCATTGGTTCCAAGTCACTTCCAACGATTTAAGAAAAAGAAAAAAAAAAAAGAATGAGTGATTTTGTTTGATTTCTTAATTAAATTGATTGGGTTATTGACCTAGGTCGTGACTTTTTGCTTGGGAGGGTTTAAGTGAGTCAAGGTCAATAAGGAGAGATTAAGATATAATATGCAATTGACTCGATTAAATTAATTTCTTGCTTGGGAATGGTCTAAAAGGTCAAAACTTGCAAAGAAAAGTACCCTAGGAGTAGGATGTGATTTGGATTGGGTCAAGTCAAGAGGCTTAATGCCTTAAACAAATGCGTATAATAGTGAACTTAAGGAGACAAGTAGTGTGAACTATATGCAGACACGTGTCCAATATTTTCACAAAACCGTGTGGGTGGTGGGTTGGTGAGGGGTGGCCCTCTATAGACCTATAATATTACTCGACTGATGATCCAATACTAATAATTAGACTCGATATTTTCTCGCTCTATTCATTTATTTCTCTAAAATTATTTTACAAAGGAAAGAAAAGAAGGATGTGGATAAATAATTAAGATTATATTGATTGAGTAATATTACTCGACGAATGATCTAACCTGATTAATTTACCTATATAATTTGATATTACACAACGGATAAACTAGCATGAATAATTAGACTCGATGTTTCTTCGATCCTCATTTGTCTATCTAAAATAATCACAAAGAATAAGAATGTGACTAACTAATTATAAAGACTAAGTGTAGGGTTAATATGTTCGTCTTCTCCTTTTAACCCGTTTTTAACGTTCTCTCTTTCCCCTTTCACAATCGATGAAATTAATGCTCCGTATATATCATGTGGGATGCGATATAGAAAGAGCAAAATATATGATATTTTAATCGGCTATGAAAGAATAAGGTAAATGATTATCCTTAAGCAATATTTAAACAAATTTACATAATTCGATGCCTTATTTTGTCTTTAACACGAATTTAAATATAATACTAACTTTATTTTATTTGTGGTAATTTTATATCATGCCTTGATAACATAAGCATTCAATTCGATTGGCCAAAATGTTGTTGACTCCAAGAAGAAACTTATGTATATTAAATCTTTAGATGTAATGATTTGAACTCATGGAGCAAAAAAAAATAATGGTATAATAAGGGAACTTTAAAAAAAGTTCGGAAACTTTAACGAGTAAAATTTGTATCCTTTAACGAAGACGAGTGTACCTATTAATTACCCTTAACTCCGCCACAGCTCATACACACAAATCAAAATGATTACGAATCTACAATACATGAATCAATTAGAAGGCTATATAATCAGTTGTATACAAACTTGTCGTACAAATTT
The DNA here is from genome assembly GCA_029255685.2 of Silene conica. NCBI lineage: Eukaryota > Viridiplantae > Streptophyta > Magnoliopsida > Caryophyllales > Caryophyllaceae > Silene > Silene conica. Next base: position 98,989,010 of record CM055312.2, read on the forward strand.
GGAGTTTTATAATAGAGGATTAAAGCTTACATGTATATTGTACGAGTTTTATTAGAAAGAATTTGAGCGTTTACTCAAGATATTATGATAAACACTAAATCTCAAAAAGAATACATATAAACTCAATTAAATTATAATTTTAACACCTCAAAAAACAAAATATAACAAAAAATTTCAAAAAGTTCGAAAAAATTGCATATAACTTCAATGCGAATTGTATTGGTTATATCATGCTCATATACATCTGATTATAAAATCTTATTTGTGTATATGAAATCGTAATAGGTCGGCCAGTACCTATACCATCTCAATATGTAAAAATCCAAAATAACCCGACTCACAAAAGTATTGATATTATTAGGGATTGAGTCTAAGTCACCAAGTAGGATATTGATATTCATTAGTAGCAAACATAATGATTTGAATTCAACGACGAACAAGTAAGGGAATAAGAAAAATTCTCAAAGTTCAGAGATTTCGATAGCTGAAAAAATTATACTTCAACGGAGACGAGTGTCTTTACTAAGCAACCCTAACTCAACAACAACTCGATAATAACACTCAAATCAAAATAACACTACAGATCTACGATACATGAATTCTAATAATGTTATCCTTCAACATAGAGACGAGCACGCACCCCTTACTAACCTACTTCAACTCAACAACAACTCGATAATAACACACTCAAATCAAAATGACTCTACAATTCTAAGATACATGAATTCTTATAAGTCGGCCAAGATCTATGTTATGTAAATTTGTAAAAATTCGAAATAACCCGACTCGAAAAATTGAGGATATTGGAGTATTATGGGATGGAGTGTGAGTGGGAAATTGATTATTGGCAGTGAGTTGTTGGTGTTGGTTTCAGAGATTTCACTGAAAAAAATGTGGATGCTAATAATCATGTTATTTCTTGTCTTGTTACATTTGTCTTGGTTTTTACCCTTTGGAGTTTCTTTCTGTTTTTTTCTTCAAATTTATTGTTGTTGCGTATGCATTTGGATTGCTTATTCAAGTTGATCACCTACCACCTCAATTTTCCGTCACAAATTCTTGTTTGAGACGGTTTTAATTTCAGATCATACTGACAATCGATTTAAATAATGTAAAACTGACAAGGGGATTGTGAGAGGTCTGAAATTGAGACTGTCTGAAACAAAAATTGCTGATTTTTCGTATATCTTCTATTCATGTCTCTTTCGTTTTAGCTCGTGTTTGGAAATAATGACATGATATAAAAATACGACACAAATTCAACATGATATTAATGGGTTTGGATTGAGATTTAATGATTCGTTTATACAAGTGGATGGACAGGAACACGGCATGATATTTAATTGGGTTGAGTTCTCTAAACACGAACCCGATAAGAGTGACGTGTTTACTAAATTAATCCTAATTTTTCCTAATTTTCCTCCACGGAAATATACTAAACTTTCTATATATGAACATAACACGAAAACACGACACGTAATTAATGGGTTAGGGTTGAGGTTTGATGACCCATTTTATGTAAGTGGGTTGACACGAGCACGACACGTGATTTGATAGAGTCGAGTTTGTGATCCGTTTACATGTGACACGAAAACGAACTTGACTCGATCTGTTTGGCAGGTCTAGTTTTACCCATAGGCAATAAGTGTTAAGATGGTAAAACCCTCTTAATACATGAATATTCATCTTACAATTAAAATGGTTCAAATATACTGCTATTGGACTATTTGCATATATAGAACTAAACATTTGTTATTTTCTATATGTGTCATTTTTTAGTTTCATCTATTATAAAGATCCGTTTTAAATTTAAAACAAATATTATCTAGACGAAGTAGTGAAGACATATATTAATTAATATTATTGATTAAGACACATTAGCAGTTATTAACTTATTATCATATTGTGATTAAGACTTAAGAGTATATTATCAATTATCACGGTATATAATTTGTTAAGACTTTTTTTTGGTGATGTATACTCTTACGTGATATATCGTTTTGAACTATGATATTAGAGTATCAAATTATTTTAAGTTTAATTTATACAAATATCTGTTGATTAATGTTAGATCGAGTTAAACTGACTTATATATTGTCTTAAGTATAAGGAATAATTTTGCTCGATTGTACCCAATAATTGATCAATATTTTATAGCTCCCGACCTTTTTGTAGAAAAATCTGAGCAAGATTTCATATGACTTGCTATTTTGTGGTTGATGTCGTCATCTTCTAAACAAATCGTCCAGCTTCTCATCATCGCTCTTACGTTAAGACATTGAATAATTAGTTATGACTTATGAGTATGTTGAAACTTGAAAGTATCTCCATAAATCAATAATTATGAGTTATGACAAGTACCTATAAAAATCGGATTTTGACTTGGTCCCCGTCTACCATTTTCCTTCTTGACATCGCGAAGAAGCTTCTCATACTCAAAATAGAAACTAACAAAGATAACCTTTAAAAACTAAAATAATATTATTGCACTATGTTATATTGTGAATTAGGATTTTATTTTATCTTTTTTTCTATTATAAAACTTACGATCGTATATAAATATATATTCCACATATGCAGGCCAAACTTATAAATATAAATCCACGTATGTTTTTGATATTGTGATCGATTTCATCCTTTTTTCCCCCTAAAATATAAAGCTTATGACCATTATCCTCATATATTGCTCATTAGCTCACTCTATTATTGTGACATCGTCCCAACCATTTATTTCGTTTTTAAAGTCTTGATACAAATATATAATTAAAACGAATTAAATATTACTATCATATTTAGCAGCGAGAACAATACAAACATTCTAGTAACACAAACAGGAAAATGAGACAAAAATACATGGGTGTCTACATACAACAATGACTGTTTATAGTGAGACTGAGCAAATTAAAAAGCTGTTGCAAAACTTTATTTAAAAGCCAAAAAACATGGGGTAATAATAATAATAACGACAACAAAGTGTCTTGCCTGTCTCGATCCCGGGACGAACATTATTCGTCACAAGCTAAAAACGGTAATATATTTTTTAAAATAAGGCAAGTGGGAGTCGAGTGGGCAGTTGTCATTTCATATTATAAGAGACATTATCCGTTTTCAACTTGTGACGGATAGTGACCGTTTTCCTTCTGAAGAAGAATAAGAAGTTAAATAAGAAAGTGACGCCTAGAAGTCTACAAATTAAAGTAGGCTACAAGATTAGAGCATCACCACACGAATGGCTTCCATAATTGGATCTTTCTATACAGACATTAGCATCATCCAATTCAGTGCATAATTATCGTATACCGACATCAGCCAAAGCGAGCGCGGGCCTTAATTCTAGTATATATTTTCGTTTTATGGCTCTTATGATAATTAGAGGGTGATTAACGGATATTGATTCAATTTGGAGATTGGAGTTAATCTTGTCATTATCAATATGATTGGATACGTTTGAGTAGAGGTGGTCAATTGCACGGGTATGAGAGTGACTAAGACCAACCCGTCTCTTGGGTAGTCGAAAAGAAAGCAAAGCTAGCTCGTTTGAGACCTGTTAAGCGCATAGACATCCAAGCCGGGTTTGGGTCCAAGATCCCTATCCCAACCCAACCCAACCCGTCACTTAGCTAAAAAACAGACAAAAAGAATAAGACTAGACTCGGACTTGGAAAGCCACAGACCCGCCTAAGGGACGGTTTAGGACAGGCTTTGCCTAGAATTGGTATGTCACGGCCAAGTCGCCACTCTGTCGATTCAGGGTCGACCAGGCTAACCTGCACGACCTGTGAATTTGTGCCCACTACTACATTTGAGTGAAATAGACGGAGATATTAATAAATTTCTAAAAAAATATTACAAAATTTCCGTTGTAGTACACATGAAATTAGATATAATAGTATAAAAATAATTAAATGAAGGCGACATTAAATTTTAGTTGTGATGAAATAAATGCACAATTTTCATCATTTAAGCTATAACAAAAAAAATGATGAAATCTAGTCCAATATATGTCACTACAACATCTTTTCAGCTTACTAGCATTTATTCGTACACTAAATTTGACTGATCAATTGCCATAACAATGAATGAACTTCTGACTTCATACTACTTGAAGTTGAAGGTTAATTTGGAGACTACAAATATCTCGAAATTATGGTTTAAAACGGACATATTCGACTTAAATTTAGAACAGCTTAAAGAAGTTGGATAGAATGAAAACATAATGCATTGCACAAATTTTAGAATAAGACGGTCCATTTTCATAATACATTTGCTCATTTAATACTAATAAATGAGTTTACTTTTTATATAATGTGAACGTCTTATAATGTGAGACCGTCTCACACAAGAGTTACTGAATGTATTGAGCTTAGTTCGTACACAAAGTTGACTGATCAAAGGCCACAACAATGAATGAACTTCATACTACTTGAAGGTGAATTTAGAGACTACAAATATCCCCCGACTTCTGGTTTAAAACGGATGTATTCAGGTCTTAAATTTAAAACGGATGAAAGAAAATGGATAAACATAAACATAATTCATTGAGATTAAAAAAAATAGTAAAAAGCCTATCACATTTATATAATCGGTGTGCTAAAATAGATATCAATAAGTTTTTCTTGTGACGGATATATCTGTTATAAGTTTGCGACGAGTCAAACAGCCACTTGTTTAGATAAGACAAATAAAAATGCACAGAAAATTACAAATGCTTTGTCTTTATCTCTGCAAATAGACTTTATTTAACCCGTTATAAGCTTGCGATGGATATTGCCGTGATGAGAATTTGTGAATAACAAGTTAACAACTCAATAATATCATAATCACATATACAGTTTACCACATGAAATCATGAATGCATTGACCTATTCGATCTTCTTTTTTGCATTGACTCAAGAAATCAGTGACTACTGGGTATTGGCCTTCGTGTATATAAGAAAGTTACGATCTACAATTCAAAATCGGTTTTTCTAACCTGTTCTCGTATATCACATATTTAAAGTAATTTGAATAATAGTAAATCTTACGTATAAACTGTTGATATGCATCGGTATTACTTAAAAGATGTTAAAAAGAACAATGAATAATTCGAAATATAAGCCAGTAAGTATTTTGTAATTTTGTGTATTACAGAGTACATATTTTCTTCAATTTTAGTCTCGAAAATTTTTCATAATAATATTATTTTTTACGAGTACTAATCATATTTCATTCGAGAAATTACGTGATATTGGTAAGGCTTCATGTTGCTTCAGTAAAAAATAGAAATCACTAAATGACATTTTTGGTAGCACAACAAATAAAAGATGACACAAAATCAGTGGGCACTGCCACTCACACTGGCCACTCTTTCATATAAGATTGAAACATCAAATCACCAATAATACATGTCGACCTATAAAAAAATTTTGTCGAGAAAAAATGTCAACTAAGTTAGCTGATAAATTCGAGGGATTTGAGTGACGTGGTTAAAATTACGATCTAGTCACGTTGATGAATTTCCAAATCCCGTGTCGCAGTCCCATGACTCCATAGCCTAATAGTGTACATCCTATACAGTACTAGACAAATAGCTTAACAAGATATGAAACAAAATTGGGATACTTACTGGGTAAGGCTCAAATTGCAGGACTTGTTGAACTCGGTCTGAGTTGATTCGTCCAATCAAACGGTACCCAATCCTTTGAAAACTCGGCAACTGCTTGCTTTTGAATCTCCGTTGATTCATACCTCCTGCAACGATCATACATATTGTCATCTTGTGACGGAAGCATGCCCCTAATAACATCGAGACCAAAACTACTCTTGAATTGTGTTTCATCGTCGATCACATGGACAAATCCCTTGTCCAGTCCAAACTCGACGTGGAAATAAGGGAAGTCTTTGGGGATTGAGGCACGCAGTCCCTTCTGGCTTGTGTCGATTAGTTTCTTGGCATTGTGCTGGCTCCATTCTGATTCTGCGTCGTTGATTGCCTGAAAGAATAAAAATATGGCATGATTGAGAAAATGAAAGGTGGGTTTGGATACGAACATGGGTTTTTAACCAACATTAAAGATATCAGAAAAATAAGCAGTATGAAAATCTTTCAAGAATCGAGCTTCAGCAGAATATAATTAAGAGACGGTCTTACTAAACCAAGACAAGGATGCGCCACCTCATTTTCCATCAAATATAACCATGAGACGGGCTTATACGACATTCCTCAGAAGAGTATCGAGTTAGTGGGGATTATAGATTTATAGGTATATCCAGCCAGCATGAAACCGTCTTTCAAAAAACTAATTGGCGTGGAATATTTCATTTACAGGCTAACTCCCCCAATGATTTAGCCACTGAGAGAGAACTAAGATCAACTATTCATAGAATACAATTCCAGTAATGGCAGAAAACTAACCTTTTTAAAATACAGAGGGCCGTCTTTCGCAATATCCTGTGGCAAAGGAATGCATTCAATCAAACAGTGACGGCGTTGTTGGGACAACCTCAGAACTGTTTCTAAAAATATCATTTCTTTGCCTTGCTTTGCAAACATCATAATGAGACATTTCTTGAAGTTGCGAAGTTCTTCCCAAACGTAATCATCCACCATTCTAGTCGCCAGTTCATGCTGTTGATATGAACATAAGATGACGTTAAAAGCCTCAGTCAAATAGGCAATAGCTATTTCTAAACAATTAAGGTATCAGAAACAGAGTACTTAAAGAGGACCAAAATGATACCACATTGCCACTGCTCACTGTTTAAGACTCTTGGGCGCAAATCACAAACTCGTTAAAAATGTTTTAATACTTGTCATTTGAGGCTGAAATCGAATAGGGCAACTCCTGAAACGATCCTTGACAAGTGGTAGAAAAAACAGGAGAAAGGAAGCACGACCTTGTACGGCCCCCCGAACGCCTCAAAATGAAGTGTATAATACATGATTTCCGGGATTTGTCCAACCAACCTCACAAATTTGAGAAAGAATAGTGGACAATTGCGAATACTCGTTAAGAAATGGTTTAATACTTGTTATTTGAAGCTGAAATTGAATAGGGTATGTAACTCTTGAAGTATTTTTGGGGATCTTCTCCAATTGGTCCGGTTTCATGCTGAGATTGCCCCATAGGAAAGTTGCTGGCTTACTGCCCAGGGATTAATAACCCAAGTAAAAGGAAAATCTAACATAAGAAAGTAATATAGAAGTTACCTGCATTGTCACTATACAGCAATGGCCAGGGGTAACTGGTGTGAATTGTGGTAGCATGAGGTAAGTCAAGTTAGCTATAGCGACAACGAGATGTTCAGGTCGTTGACGGTTCTCAAAACAGAAATGACATCGATCCTGCTGGGTAACTATGCTATTCCCCGGAGTCTTCCCATCACCTTGTTTCATCTTCTTCTTGCATGATTCTCCATCATACTCGTATTCGTCATCAGCTTGAGTAGACATACTATAGTGCTTATTCTTCATTATAGCTTGAGCCAAGTGAATGTCACTATCATCTTCCTTGCTCTTTTGCTGCAAACTTTTATCTTGTGCAGCATATCTGAAAGATTAAACAATAATGTAGTGATCATGAGGAGTATGCTCAGGGGTGAGGGAAGGGGAGGAGGGAACGTCACACATGCCAACCTGTTCATGAACAGGCGGATGACCACAATCACCACATTCCATTAGAATCGAATGGGGATGGTAAATAAGTAAAAGCAGAGAATAGAGAGTAGAAAATTGCGAAAATACCTTCTAAAACTGACGTCATTTCTAAGCTTGGCCATTTTCTCACACGCAATTTGGTTGACTTTAAGGTTTTCGGCTTCTTTCTGGAAAAGAAAGCTTCAAGTTCGTGAAAATATTAATTTTGACCCTAACTTTGCAAGGAGAAATAATATTGAAAAGCAATGATATGGTGATACCTATGTGACTATGTCTATGTCTATATAATTCCGATAAAGTTTTACTAAAGCATTAACACTCAGACGAGGTCCTTCTGCTACCTCGAAACTAAATAATAATCAATGCAAAAGTTTCCACGGCAATTTGGTGTCTCCCAAAATAATCGCTTATACTTTTCTCATCAAGGAACATCAAACACTCAAAATATACGGCCTAAGCAGGATAGTAGCAGTATAAATCATATAAGTTTGGGTGCATCTTTGTTTGGGAAGATAAATACAACAGTCTACAAAATTTCTTAGGTGATTCTCTTAAGGACAGGCGGCTAAGTAGCAGGTGCTATATAAGAAAAGATAAGAATGCGAAAATATCTCACCAGTAGTTGATCGGCCTCCTCATGTTTGCCTTTCAATCGCAGTTGCATAGCCTTTGCTGCAATCTGATTAGCGCTCAGAGGTTGTTCACGGTCGCTGGATTTCTCCACCGTCAAGCTGCAGTCTGCCTTCTGGGTTTCTTCACAATTCACAACATCTTGGCCGCTACATTCAACTTCATTTTGCTGCATCATGACCTTGCTAGCAAAATTATCATCATTAACAAACTTATTTACGCTGGAAATGGGGCTTGATACAAGTGCAGTATCCTTTGGCACCCTCATTTCAGGTTTCTGAGAAAACATCTTTCAGATATTCGAGTCTTGTGACCTGCAAAATGAAATCATCAACATTGCAGGATCAGACAGCTTATCAAGTTAATTAACGAAAGTACGATACCATCAAGTGTGCAGACTTAAAATTTAACTTATCACATTCCTAGTTCACCCCTAAAAATTTCCCACCAATAAATACAAATCCTGGTTCTGCGGTTCTGCGGTTCTGCCACAGCCTAAGAAGCTTATCCATTGAGCTAACCGGAAAAGAAAAAGAATTTCAATGAAACGGGAATCAAGCATTCAAGCTTAGATGTGAGAATAATAAAGACAAATCCTGGTTTTGTGGTTCTGCCACAGCCTAAGAAGCTTATCCATTGAGCTAACGGGAAAATATAGCACGAATTTGAATGAAATGGGAATCAAGCATTCAAGCTTAGATGTGAGACTAATAAAGACGAATCCTGGTTCTGCGGTTCTGCCACAGCCTAAGAAGTTTATCCATTGAGCTAACGGGAAAATATAGCAAGAATTTCAATGAAATGGGAATCAAGCATTCAAGCTTAGATGTGAGAATCATAAAGTTGAACATTCGAGTTTTTCTCGAGGAACAGAAACTTGAATTATTCTCACTGAATAACATTCTAAACTATCAGCTCATTGATCTTACGATTCTCGTACATAAATTATATAATTCATAATTGATCCTCATCAACACGCGGACTAGCATTCTCGAACATCAGCTCATTAAATCCTAACCATCCTAAATCAAATATAAACCCTAACCCCCAATCTCAATTCAAACAAAATTAGTCATAAAACTAACAAATCAAACTCAAAATTTCCGCAGCTCAGTAATAATTACGATTCTCGTATATAAATTACATAATTCATAATTGATCCTCATCAACACGCGGACTAGCATTCTCGAACATCAGCTCATTAAATCCTAACCATCCTAAATCAAACATAAACCCTAACCCCCAATCTCAATTCAAACGAAATTAATCATAAAACTAACAAATCAAACTCAAAATTTTCGCACATAAACTTTAATAATTAATCCTCATCAGTCATCACCATATTATTCAACAATATCAGCTCATTAAACCCTAACAATCATCCAATCAAGCATAAAAATCATCAAAATTCACAACACTCTAGCCCTAACCCTAACCCTAACCCTAACCCTAACCCCCAATCTCAATCTAAACCAAAATCAATAGCAAAAATAACAAATCAAACACAGAATATACCTTATTATGCATACGAATGAAAGTTAAAGTAGGTTAGCTAGAGATTGGGGAAGAAATCTCACGATTTTGAAAAAAGCGCGGGAATAAATTTATGATTGAAAGTACTATCCCCAGTCCAAAGTGACCGTTTCATAACCTCATGGCTCATACTAGGGGTGGTCAAACATTCGGACAGTCCGACCCAATCCCGCGGATCTATTTTAATCCGGTTTGTTGACACGTTAAAATTCATATCCGACCCGCAATAATTTAGGGCCAGACATGGGAGAAAAAATCCAACTTGAACTGCCCCAAACCCGCCATAATTTGATATATTCATTTGCCAGAATCCGGTTGACCCTTCTTGCACCAGGCCAGTTTTGGCCGCACACTACCTCATAACCACGTTCTAAGATTTATATTTATTAAACGCCAATTATTCGCATCTGAAAAAATCGAGCTATATAAAGAAGTTTAGCATAATTTAGGGGTGATAACGAGCCAATTCAATTACCACGAGCTTGGTAATACTCAACTTGTGATTTTAATAAAACTCAAGGTCGGCTTACTCGGGTTTCAAAAAATTGAGCTCATTTCTGTACTCGTAAGCTTTAGAGAGCGTTCTCAAGAGTACAAGATTTTTCTTTTTAAAATAGTGCTAAATAAATAAACACCAAGCAAAACTCGTCAAAATTATTTAGATTGTATCCAAGTAGATTATGTCTTACACGGCATTTGAAAGTATCAAACGGATAAAGCCAACTCTACAAATGCCGGTTTTATAACCGAATTTGATAAACTCTAAAACTCTCTTCTGACTTTATAATTTTTTTTTCTTTGATGACGAGAAGGTTTGACGTACCAGGTAAGCATTTAGAGAGATTCGAATTTAAAGCCTCGCAGTCCATCATTTAGATGTTTTGAAGAACCCGAATCTCCATTAGACAAAAGCACTTGGTTGACTTTATAATAAAGTTTATCCATTTATATATGTTTTATTAAATTCGCATCAAAACAAATGTAAAGAAATGGGAGACATAACTATATAACATTTCTGCCAAAAAAAAACTATACTTCCTCCGTTCGAATCCACGCACGTTGCATGTTTATATTTTGTACACTATTCACAAGTGAACATTTAATCTCAATTTTGTCCTAATAGGTAAGAGAAAACATATTCATGTGGGATATTATTTGATTCGTCTTTGCGAGTACATTAAAAATATCTAGCTTTTATAATTTTTGCAAATACGTTGCTAAAATTATTTACTACGTCAAACGTGCGTTGATAAACGTGAAAAAACAAACATACCCGCTACATTAGGAGGAAGTATAACACAAACAAACAAAAGCTAAATTTTAATTTCCTAAGCAAGTACACTACTCACCACTTCGCACTCAACATAGTTGACAACACTACACATCAACCGTAACAAAGTGACACAAATCCAAAAAACAGAAAATCATAAATAAATTCCCATATAAATAAGTAAATAACACATAAAATTTCCAAAAAAAAAAGTAAATTTTGAGTGTAAGAATCATATAAGAATGCATTCAATAGGGTATAGAGTAAATTCACTGCTAACATTAGCAGTAACAATTCTAGCATTTTTATGTATTTTTGCTTCTTTTTCTGATACTTTAAGTCGCCCTAATCCTACTGTTGATATGAAGGTTTACTTTTACTTGTTTACTTATTCCTTTTAATGCAACTTTTTTCATGCAATACTGGTACGTCTTGTTTAAAACCGTGTTTAACTTTAGTTAAGACCTCTCATAAACTTCGTTTATTTTGACTTCTGTTTAGATTGTTTGCGAGTGTTGTCTTAACTTAAGACGGTCTTAACAAAGCAATAAGTTGTGTTCTTTAATGTGATTTTGATCCGGTTTTCATGGTTTTTTTGTATGTAGGTGGTAAGCTTTGATGGGTTTATGAAATCAAAGGATGGTGATGATGGGGTAAATATTTTACTTTTTTACTGTTCCAAAACCTTAAGAGGTATTAATATTTCTATTACGCTCCCTCACTTAAATGCCCATTGGGCTTGAAGAGTGGTTAGTTTGCACAGGCCCCCAATACCGTGTACTGGGTTTCCACTTCGTGAGTTTTCGAGGGTTTAGAGGTTGCCAGGGTTGACCTTCGGTCACACTGACTCTGATACCGTGATAGATGAACCATCTCAACCATAACCTTAAGGTCATCAATATTCCTATTAGTTTTCCCAATACCAATGGAGCAAAGAATCATTATTTTCTTGGATGAGTTGCGGATCTTGGAGTAAATGATGAGTAAATGATAAGCAAGGTCAATGTTTAAAATATTGACTTTGTGTGAGAATATAACATTTAATTACTGTCTCGATAATTTTACACATAAATATGAAAATCAACGAAAATTAGCCCTCCCGACATAACTAAGATCCTCCGTTAAATGATTTAGCCAAATGATGCTAGTCAAAGAGCAAAATGACTCTCTAAATTGGCTGCACATATTTTCTTCTCTCATTTGCACTGTGAGTCTGTGATTATGATTTATGGGATACATTTATCCGTGGTACTAACACAAATTCTCGTTGAAGACGCATATTATCCGTTTCCGGTACAAGTTGAGGACAGATAGTTCATACTGTGCAAGTGACAATATCATAGCCTCATAGGTGCTCCACTTGCCCTCCCACTTACTTTATCGTGAGAGGGAAATATTCGTGTTCAGATGGATATCTCCGTCATGATAGATGAACCATCTCAACCAAACCTTAAGGTGATGGTTGAGGCCCAACTATTATTAATACTACGCTCCCTCACTCAAATGTCCGTTGGGCTTGTGGTTAGTTTGCACAGGCTCCCCATACCTGTGCTGGGTTTCCACTTCGTGTTTTTGAGGGGTTTTGAGGTTGTCACGATTCGAACTCGTGACCTTCGGTCACACTAGCTCTGATACCATATAAAGAGTAAACACAAGAGCAGAGTATTGCTCTTGTGTTTACTCTTTATACGTCACAAGTAAGACACTTTGTGGTATTAAACGCTAATGGCCAACATCTGAACATTTGTGGAGGAAGTCATCTTCCTCATGTCTTCTTCCATTGATTCTTTTTCCTTTTCCAATATGATCAGACTTGAAGAAGTTGCAACTTGTGAGCATCTCATCGTACTATTGCAGGTTAGCATGACGCTCAAAGTAGAAGCCAATTTGACGTCGCTGTTTACTTGGAATACCAAGCAGGTAGAAATTGTTGCATAATTTTCCGCTTCTGTGTGTCCATGTATGTTTATAGAAGTATTCCGGCTCTTTTTGTCGCCTTTCAGAATACTCGCGCATTGTTTTGAAATACATCTCTGTATATCCATGGTTATCTCTAGCAATACTTGTGGAGTTGTGGTCTGTGGATTTGGATACCTTTGCTTCTTAGAATGTCTTCGTTTTGAGGCTGACGATATAAATAATACGGAGTATTACAAAGGCAAGCTGAGTCGATCATTTTCGAATTGAGTGCTTCCGTCTTTTTTCTTTACAGGTCTTTGCCTTTGTTGCAGTGGAGTATGAAACCCCTCAGAATTCAATAAATCAGGTATTTCAGAATTTAATATCGTGGCTGTAAGTGATATGCCATAAGCCGCATAAGCCATATCGATCGACTGTCACAATTTATGCGACAAACGGTCCTTCCATTGCATGTCCGTATGGGACTTTCGGAGATAATGCTGTAAGTCTGTAAGGGAAGGCACGCTGATAGCTTTAGCAGTAAACTTGCTTTAAAACTGTTTGCGCTTCTTTTTGTCGTGAATTAACATCATCCGATGCAGTTCACAACGCAATTTTCATTTCGAGTCATTCGGAATGGTGAATCAGTGCTAGCCACTACTGAAAACATGTATGTTAAAGCCGCGATACCCTATGTTACTCCGACTCTTCTAATTTCCTCGCGTACCCGTGTCCGATACTCGACACTCAGACATGGGTATGACACATGGACACCTCATTTTAGACCAAAATGTGCATATTTTTCACTAAAATAGCAGAGTCCAACACTTGGACACGTACCCGTGTCTCGGGTACTTCTAAACGAGTGTCTGAGTAACATAGGCTATACCTTAGTACCCTTGTAACCGAATGACCCATAATGAAAAACGTATCGAAAATTGTACCAAATGACTCATTTCAAAATATAAAGAATTGCAATCACTTTAGTGAACGATATGTCGATATTGCTTCACGAATTACGTTATCATAATCCGTAACAGATACGGAGTAGATTGTTCTGGTTTCGTAGTAAACCCTTGCAGCCTGCACGACACTATGTTTCGCTACTTAACCATGGTTTCAAGCTCATATTTACGTTTTGAACCGATTCTACCGTCTCTTGTTGACAGATTTCAGTCTGGGATCATATAATAGAATCCAAAAAGGATGGAGATATTCAAGAAACGTTCAGAAACAAGTACCCGATATTTGATCAGGTGCGCGTCTAATGTCTACATTGTCTCTTGAAGGGGTGCGCTTACGATGACAATGTTGTTGAACCGATTCCAGGGTAGCAATCTGCGAGGCACGGAGTTCAACCTGACATTGCACTGGCATGTCATGCCCAAGACTGGAATGATGTTTACTGGCTTAAGCATAATCCCGGGACATCGTTTTCCGGATAAATACATATGAGTACTTGCTAGCTAACGTCTTACGATCCAAGTTCGGGTCTGCGTTCGAGGTGCTGTGTTTACAGGTTTGTTTAGATTCAGGTTAGAAGCAATGCAAAGAATGTGTATAAAACTTGGTGTTGCTTAGACTCGCGGTCCTTGCGGAAGTTGTTTCGTCTTAGTTTTCCGGGGAGTCGTTGGATAACGGTTCACCCCGAGTTATGGTGGCAGCAAATTACATGTCATCTCCTCGACAAGCTGAAAAAAGAAGTATATATTGCGGCGTAAATTTGATAAAACTGAGTCGACTCTAACTGAAAAACAAGAACTCAAAAATGACTCGATCAGACAATGATATAACCCGGAATAACCCGATAACACTTCTAATGTCTTGAATGATCTAATTTCTTTAGAAAATATGTAAAAATAGTATTCGAACCAAAACAACCCGCATAATCCAACTCGTGTAACAAACCTATACGAAGTAATTCGACATAATTCGATTCGTATAACAAATCAACCGGAAATGATTCGACATAATTCGACTCGTATAACAAATCAACCTGAAAGGATTCGAAATGACCAAATTCAAACCCGATATAATTCGATTTGTATAACAAACCAACCGGAAATGATTCGACATAATCCGACTCGTATAACAAACCAACCTGAAATGACTCAAAATGACCAAAAATTCAGACCCGACATAATTCGATTCGTATAACAAGCCAACCAGAAATGATTCGACATAATTCGACTCGTATAACAAACCAACCTGAAAGGATTCGAAATGACCAAATTCAAACCCGACATAATTCGATTCGTATAACAAACCAACCAGAAATGATTCGACATAATCCGACTCGTATAACAAACCAACTGGAAATGATTCGACATAATCCGACTCGTATAACAAACTAACCTGAAATGACTCGAAATGACCAAATTCAAACCCGACATAATTCGATTCGTATAACAAACCAACCGGAAATGGTTCGACATAATCCGACCCGTATAACAAAGCAACCCGAAATGACTCGAAATGACCAAATTCAAACCCGACATAATTCGATTCGTATACCAAATCAATCGGAAATGATTCGACATAATCCGACTCGTATAACAAACCAACCTGAAATGACTCGAAATGACCAAATTCAAACCCGGCATAATTCGATTCGTATAACAAACTAACCGGAAATGATTCGACATAATCTGACTCGTATAACAAACCAACCTGAAATGACTCGAAATGACCAAATTCAAACCCGGCATAATTTGATTCGTATAACAAACTAACCGGAAATGATTCGACATAATCCGACTCGTATAACAAAGCAACCCGAAATGACTCGAAATGACCAAATTCAAACCCGACATAATTCGATTCGTATACCAAATCAATCGGAAATGATTCGACATAATCCGACTCGTATAACAAACCAACCTGAAATGACTCGAAATGACCAAATTCAAACCCGGCATAATTCGATTCGTATAACAAACTAACCGGAAATGATTCGACATAATCTGACTCGTATAACAAACCAACCTGAAATGACTCGAAATGACCAAATTCAAACCCGGCATAATTTGATTCGTATAACAAACTAACCGGAAATGATTCGACATAATCCGACTCGTATAACAAACCAATGTGAAATGTCTCGAAATGACCAAATTCAAACCCAACTCGGATGAGCTGGTTACCTTGACCACGACTAGTCTTCTACACCTGCGAATCTTAGACCGGCGGACCGTGGAATATTTTTCCTTTTCAAACGTCGTCATATAATATTCAACGAAAATCCACCAATAAACGACCAACTTTAAAAAAAACGGAAAAAAAGACGCCATTGAAGTTCGAAGAAAAAGCTTGAGATTCTCAACCCCCCCTGACTACTACAGGGGAATCAACGACGAAACATTGCGAAGAGGAAATACAGTCTGAGGATGAAGTGATTTCTTGATGTGATTAATTAGGCATTTTTCTAGGGTTTGAAGAATTAGGGAAAAAACGGAGGAATTACGAAGATGTCGACGAGATCGGGATTGAGTATCAACTCGTCCGTGTTGGATCGGTCTTATAACTCTACTCGGACGGTTCGACTCGGTCGAGTTCAACCGCAAGCTCCTTCTTTTCGTACGATCTATTGCAATGAACGTGACGCCAACGCACTTGCTAAATTCAAGGTTTTCTTTTTATTTCTTGATTTCATACAGTATTTTTTATTAGAATGTATGATAGTTTGATCAGAATTTGGTTAGTTGTGCTGAATGATTCTTAGTTTTATGACGATATTCGAGTATTATATCGTATTCCTGAGTGATTTATAGTTCGTAGTTTGGAAATGTGTGTTTCGGTTTCGATTTCGACTTAGTTGAGCGAATCGAATGTCAGTACTGCAGTACATGCTTATAGAACTGAAAGCTGAGTTTCTTACGGTAGTATTAGGGGATTTGTAGCTCTTAATTTGGAAATGTGTGTTCCGATGTTAACCCAGTTGAGCAAAGCGAATGTCAGTACATGCTCAATTGCTCGTAGAAGGAAATGTTGTGGACGGAGCTTGATCTGGTGCTTCTACGAAGTAGAAACAGCGCGAATGATTAAAGTGGTGGTCTGGTGGACTGTGGGATGCCGAAGTTGCTGTACATGAAGTTCATCTGTTTTGAATTGCTATAGGAATTTGATATGTCGGGATATATAGACGATTTTTCAGTTGCTCCGTATGACGGGTTACTTTTAAAATGGTTGAGCATCCAGAACCACCAAAAATATGGTACTGCTGATTAGATAAGGTTTTGAGTTTTAACTCCGGCATTAAGATAATATGTCTGTAGAAACAGCGCGAATGATTATAGTGGTAGACTGAGGGATGCTGTAGTTTTTGCACAAGAAGTTCATCTGTTTTGAATTGCTTTAGGAATTTGATATGTGGCGATATATAGACGGTTTTTCAGTTGCTCCGTACGACAGGTTACTTTTAAAATGGTTGCGCATCGAGAACCACCAAAAATATGGTATTGCTGATTAGATAAGGTTTTGAGTTTTAACTCCGGCATTAAGAAAATATTTCTGTAAAATATCTTGTCCTCTTTCATTACATTCGAAAGCCCTTTAAGTACACTTTATTTCACGAAGCTACTGATTTTGTCACCGTCATTTGAATATGCTTTTGCTATTTGCTGTTAGTATTTCATAGTTAATGTGGAGTTGAGGCAATCGGGGTGATGCTTTTTATGCTTTGTGGGTTAGCCGGTTTGGTTTAACTTCATCTTAGTACGCCATTCTTCAACGATATACTTCATTAATTTTATAGGAGAACATAGCTTACTGAAAGTAGTCATTCACTCTTTCTGAACATTAATTTGTCTATAAATCGAGAAAATCCATAGCTTCTACCTTTTCTATACCACTTTTTCAAAACTCTACCTTTTCTATTTTTTTCGATACTCCCACATTTTCTCAAGTTTTTCTCCAAAACAACCACCCAAAACCCATTTTTTTCCAAAATAAAACATATATTTTCATCCATATTATTCATGAATGCTCTTTCCCTTCACCAAAAGTTACCTTTGGACAAAAATAAAGATATTTCATGAAAGATATCCTCTAAATAATGACCCTTATTTTGGTGAAAATGGCCTTTTTGTGCAAGTTTTAGAGAAAATGCCAAGAAAGCTTCAGTAAAAAACTGAAAATGTGGGAGTTTTTGAGAAAGTGATAAAAAAGGTGATGAGAGTTATGAATTTTCTGTTGGTAACTTCCTAATTGTGCTTACTATTGGCGACTCGAGCTTGATAATTCTCGTAGGCTTAGGCGAAGGATCAAGCTCGGCAAGACTAATTGCAGGCCGAGTATTGACAGTCCAGGCTTAGTTTTAAAAGGCTTGAGACATGCTCAAATGACAATGGTTGTGACGATGAGGCGCAAGGCAAAGTTCCGCGCCTCATAGATACGAGGCACACTATTTTTGCAAACAAATTTCTAGTTGTGAAGAAGTAGTCGTGTAATGCAATTCCGAAGCAATTTTTTTTGTTTTGAGTCATCTGACCACTTTTTTCCCCAAAAACTCTTTTATAAAAAAAAAATCTTTTTGGATTTGTTACACTTTTTCCCCCAAAACTCTTTTATTAAATTTTACTTCGTTTCTCAAAATCACTTTAAACTTTTTTCCTGATTTATTTTTTTGGGTTTTTATACATGTGATAAGTTCGATTTAAAATCTAAAAAACCCCTTTGCCTTCCATTTTTTGTTTCACTCCACTTCCTTTTTTTCTTTTCTTTGTTTTTTCTCTTGTTGAGATGAGAGTTCACTCATAACGGTTCCAAAGGATGATTCATGTCAGGCGACCCCAAAACATTTTGGGACTAAGGCTCTGATGTTGTTGTTGTTGTTGAGTCATCTGACCACAACCACATTTGTGAGCCCTTGAGGCATTGGGATATTGTTGTTGCTGCAATAATAGAATTTTCCATTTTAGAAAGGGTAACATGTGTAGGGTAATGGATAAATGGCATATAAAATGGTATGATAAAAGAGCTAGAAGAAAGAAATTTGGTAATTACATAGTAATGCACCTCACTGGTTATGTCTTATCTACACGGTGAAGTGGTGAACCAAAGGTGCATCGAGGCGTTTTTACTAGTGCCTCATTGAGCCCCAGGCTTTAAGATTAGAGAGGTGTGTGAACTCACTTAAAAATTCTCAACTTCGCTTAAGATCTATTTGCTAAAATATTTAGGCTATTGATTAATATTTCATGTTATAGAGACTGCATTTTCATTTAGATTACTCAATGTTTTCAGGGGAATTCTGTATCAACTACAAAGTACAATGTCCTTACTTTTCTACCGAAAGGGTTATTTGAACAGGTATTTTTCTTATTTTAAGAAAGTAAGAAGCTTGCTATACACATTGATTAGAATGCGCAGTTTTTCTACTTCAACTGAACTCTGAATTCTGCATTTTATATTGACAGTTCAGACGGGTAGCAAACCTATACTTCCTTTTCATTTCCATTTTATCATGGACTCCTATGAGGTATTTACTACTCAACTGTCAAAATCAGCTTACCTAGTGAGATTATGTTTTCATTTTGAGCTAAGCTGTTAGTTCTAAGAGGAATGGAGGATCCGAATTACTTCTTCGAAATGAATTCAAATCACTTGTAGTTTATAAGCTAAAAGAATCTTTAGTCCTCTCATGCTCGACATTTATTTTTAATGAAACCTTTTCATCTATAAAAAGCAAGTATCTTGTGAAATTTATCTATTCTGTTGTGGACTACTTTAGTTACCCGAATTACCCCACTCGTGCTGGGGGGAGGGGGGGAGGGGTTATCAGTTTATGGTTTTAATTGTTTCATTTAATGAGCTATCTTCTGTCTTCACCATAAGCCTTTTTGACCATTTTTTCGTTTGATGCAGTCCAGTCAGTCCGTTAACAAATGTGGCACCCCTTAGTGTTGTGCTTATCATATCTCTTGTGAAAGAAGCATTTGAAGATTGGGTATGTCTACTGTCATATTTACGATGGTCATTTTCTATTATGGTAGCTTTTGGAATTGTGTTTTACAGAGGCTTACCTCTTTTTTTGTTGCTTAATCTTTTTGGCAGAAACGATTTCAGAATGATTTATCGATAAATAATTCCCCTATAGATGTTTTACTTGGAGAGAAGTGGGGAAGTATTCCTTGGAAAAGATTGCAAGTTGGTGATATTGTCCGAGTGAGTATCCACTTGCATTGTAGTTTCTTCTTTCTCTACTTTTTTCACGTTTCAGACTCGCTCTCTTTTTTCAATGGCATTTTGGTATACATTTTGCAAGTGTTGTATGACTGTATGTATATTCTCTCTCTGCCGTCTTCTTAGTGAATATGTTTCTAACTGGTCGAGGGGTTCTCAGGGGCATACTTCAGATTCATGAGGCACCCTCGTTGATGCTTTTCAGAAGTTTATCAGACTCTCACCACATGCTTGTGAGAACTGATAAGTGGTAGCTACATGAGGCATAGATAGGGAAAATCAGACATGGACTATAACCAAATAGTTCTTTTTCAAATAGATGTCTTTGGCTATAACTTATTCTTACAGGAAGAAGATCAGAGTAAATCCCCATATTGTTGCTAACATTGGATGTGCAAACATTACTTCTTAATTGACACCAAACCTATTTTTGTATGCTTCTCGTTTTTGCTGTTGATATTTCTAGTGGCAAAGACCGTTGTTCTTTGGTTCTGGATTATGATGGATTAAAGTAAAATGACTCACTAAACTGGTTGAGTTTATTTATTTATTGTGAAGTAGCAGTCATTCGATGTAATTCTCAACGCAAATTTCATTTTGGGTCATCCTGGAAACAGCCTCATTGTGTTGCTAACACAAGGGTAACACTACGTACATCTGACTCCTCGTTGTAGTTATAAATCTTAAAACTTGTTTTGGGGTAAATTGGATTCCTATCAGTATTCTATGTTTGAAAGAGAATAGATTTTCATTCTCACATATCACATATGATTTGTATGTGATTATGTTTCTAGATCACTTCATCAAGTGGTAGATTTTTACCTTTTTTATTACATTACTTGTCCTATGTTGCCGTGGTTCTGTCTAATCTGTCTTTCTATTGGGCATTCTCTTCCCGTGACCATATCCCACGTACCGTTAGCCTTGATATACCTCTGTTCGCCTTGTGTATTCTGCATTTTTGTCCATACAAGTATACAACATTATGACTCTTATTTGGGTTTCCGTCTCACCTTTTGTTTTGTGAGCTGTACTTTTTTATAATTTAGTATTCCTTTTTTTGGAAACTGTATAGGTCAAATTTTAGGGGAAGTTTTACAGTATGACTTTTGTTTATAAATATTTTTTAATGGTGAAAAAATATTTTAATTGGTTTATGCACATTTTTGCACGCACAAATTCTTGTTTAAGACGGGCATATCTATCTTAAACACGAAACATGTCAAATAGTTTGATGGGACAAAAGCAGAATGCTTTGGGAATGACAAAAAGCTTGTCCCATACTCCCATCTAATAATTTGAGTTAGTAACCAACTGGTTTGCATAAGTGTGCTCTTTGCTCTTGACTATATTTGTTTCTTCTGAAGTAGTTTTATCCTCAAGTGGTTACTAAATTTGCTTAAGCTATTATGGTTAATATAATTGGGGTTCAATGTTAAATTTTAGTTGTTGAATATTGCTCTCATCTGATCTTTGCAGGTTAAGCAAGATGGATTTTTCCCAGCGGACATTCTTTTTCTCGCTAGCACAAATCCAGATGGAGTGTGTTATATTGAGGTCCAAATATTTTATTTTAGCGGCTATGAATATAATTAATTGACAGGGGTCTCATTTTTTATAGAAAAAATAAAGAATTTGGAAGGACCTATCTATGTTAGAGCTGATCCTTTTGGTCTTTGTAGGATGTTTGGATACTTGTTCATATCTTTCCTTTCCAGTTCAATTTATATCTCTATTTTATGTTGCAGACATCAAATCTGGATGGTGAAACAAATTTGAAGATCCGAAAAGCACTGGAAAAGACATGGGATTATGTGACCCCTGAAAAAGCAACAGAATTTAAAGGTTCTTTGCTGTCATTTAAGTGGTTAAATCATGATTTAAATTGCATTTTTTTAAATTTCTGGTAGGATATATAGATTTATGTTGGTAAAAACTATGAACTCCGCTATTTGGAGTTGTAAGGGAGCTTGTTGGTTGTTGTTGACCTTTTGCTGTGGAAGTATGAACTGTCATTTGTGCCATGGATTGTAAAGTTGATGCTTTTAAACATCTGTATTTAGCTGTTTTAGTGGGGCATTCTTCCGGCTCTATCATTTTGGGTGTAGTGATATTCTGAATCAAATAGCGTTGACAGAATTTGATTTTACACTGGAATGTGAATGTAACTGGTATTTGGTTCAGTACTTGCTGATTATGTAATTTTCTGATCACTTGCGCAGGCGAAGTACAATGCGAGCAGGCTAATAATTCATTGTATACTTTCACTGGGAACCTCATTTTTCAACAGCAAACCCTACCTCTTTCACCGAACCAGCTTTTGCTGAGAGTATGATTTTCTCTGTCTTATTTTAGAATCATTGCGACCAGCTAATTTTGAATAAGCTATCACGTATTTGGTCATTCCAGTGTATTGTTTGGCGCCCTTGTTCTCACTAAGCATGTTTTTTAAAGAGTGTCCTACAATAGTTTATGATTAGAGGTCGTGAGAATATGAGGTTTTGGGGTGAGTTTGCAACCCGAAATTTAATCTCTCTGAACCTTGGAATTCACATGTCATCTTACTTTAACTTTTCGGAGGGAGGTCTTACCGAGTTTGCCTTTCAGTCTCACCCAGCGACAATTCTCCCTTTTCTGATTATATGATAAACTACGGTACCTATTTTGACTCTTTTCTGTTTGAATTTGACAAGGGTTGCAGTCTTAGAAACACCGAGTATATTGTCGGAGCTGTGGTATATACTGGACATGAGACCAAGGTATTCTTGTTTTTGAATTTAATTAATTGTAATTGTGAACGGATTACCGACAGTTGAAATATGCACCATAAACAGCATCAACGCCACAAAAATATGACTGAAGAGGCGCCCACGTAAGTAAGGAGGAACTGGGAGTATACGGCCTCACCCTGACATAAAGAGACAGGCATGTTTGCCTGTATCTAATTGACCCTGTAGGGGTTATGGTTAGTGCTATTTCTTCAAGAAATTATATTCTCTTCCACCTGCTTATATATTTATTTGTTAACTGACAGGTTATGATGAACACAATGAATGTTCCATCGAAAAGAAGTACCTTGGAAAGGAAGCTTGACATGCTGATTCTTGCTCTATTTGCTACTTTATTTATGATGTGCCTCATTGGATCCATTGGCAGGTGTCTCAAGAAGCTCGTCTCTTTTATGGCGTTTGGGTTTTGGAAGTTGTTTTAGATCACTAACAGTTGTACACTTTTGAATTTATCAGCGGCATATTTATAAATGACAAGTATTTCTATTTGGGACTTCAAGGAAGAGTGGATGAGCGTCAATTTGATCCAAGTAATAGATTCGTGGTATGATTTATGCCCTAAGCAAATGGATACTGCTTCTCCTGGAAAAACGATGTCTTTTGCTTGTTCATATTTTTTTACTCTTCCTATTTATGGTTTTGCAGGTGATTATCTTGACTATGTTTACCCTCATCACCCTTTTTTCGACAGTCATCCCTATATCACTCTACGTTTCCATTGAGGTAGATCTAATTATCTGATGCCCATTGTCATGGCCACTATCATATGTTATTGACTGTGCAAGTTTTCTCTTTCTTCCAGGGGATTAAATTTATCCAATCTATTAAGTTCATCAACAATGATTTAAATATGTATCATGCTGAATCAAATACACCTGCATTGGCAAGGACTTCAAATTTGAATGAGGAACTCGGACAGGTATGTACTTTTGAGAAGATGTTGTGTACTGTGGCGATGTTCTTGAGACAAGCTTGATATGAAATTGTGGAGCCTAAGGTTGACATTGAATATTTACGATCTCTGTTTGTGCAATATTTTCTGGCTACTCTCAAATCTACGCATCGCCCCTAAAAGGCTTTGTCAGTGAACCAAGAAAACTACAAGAAAACTTCTTATGCTTCCTCAAATCGGATTACGTTCCTGTAAATTCTGTTATATAAGTAATCAATTTAGGTCCCCATTCTTTTCTTTCATTTATTCTATGTATGCATTCGGTCATATTGGTGGTTTCAAAGGATAATTCATGTCAGCCAACCCTAAATTACTTTGGGATTATGATGTTGTCGTTTTTGTTGTATAATTAAACAATCTAGGTTTAATGGGTGACCATTCTTTGCAGGTGGAATATATATTTACTGACAAAACAGGCACCCTGACACAAAATTTGATGGAGTTCTTCAAATGTTCAATTGGAGGAGAAATATATGGGACTGGTATCACTGAAATAGAGAGGGGTATTGCTGAGCGCATTGGCACTAAACTCCCAGAGGTTTCAATTTGCAACATCTGATCTTTTTTCCCCCTGGACTCTGCTTTGAATTTGATGATTTTATGAATCTTCTTTAGGTAAGCAAGTCAGCCAATGCAATTCAGGAGAAGGGATTTAATTTTGACGACGCTAGGCTTATGCGTGGTGCTTGGAGAAATGAGCCCTGTGCTGATATGTGCAAGGTAATATAACTGTATGTTTAATATATATGTAGTAATTTGTTTCCCATTTCCAAATAAGCTTAATATATAAAGCGCAAAGGCTCTCTAAACTGGTTGCATATGGAGGCCTGATTACCTAATTCGCTCAACCTTGCAACAAATTGTGAGTTGTTCTTGGCATATGTGTATTTGTTGCCATACTTAATAAGTGCACATTTCGTATTAGATATTACACTTCTCGTTGTGAATTAGGCAATCCTGATTGGAGGTAGCATTTGATTGATACTATCTTGAGATACGGACACAATTTTCTATCTCATCAGGAGATAACTTTCATGGATAAGCATACTTAAATTAGATCTCCCTTACCCAGCTATAGACAATATAATATTTATCTATTTATTTATTTTGCGTCACGATCAATGTTTATGCTTGACATTTGAATTGAAAATTGACCATCTTGTAACCTCATTTATTTGAGGCCAATAATACATTCCTTTCAGACCATGTGATCTTTAGTAGGTTCACGTATATGTTGGTTACCTTTGTAGTGGAAAAAATTATTACTCGTATGACTGAGCAAAAATACAAGCTCAGTTAGTTTAAGACATCGCAATGAGAAAATTAGTTGGATCTGCAATCATTGTTCAGAGCTTTAGGGACCCCCTCCCCTTAAAAATCACCTCTGCCTAGCGTCCTGAGGTGGCAGGCAAGTCGGCCGACCAAATATGTATAAATGGCCAGGAAAATTTTGGACACACACTCTTCAACCATAGATACCACAAAACACTGTAAGATCACAGCGACCTAGCCACTGCGAGTCACCTGACCAAATATTTCAAAGGCCATGTGTTCGGCCATAAGTGAAATTGGTTTTTAAAATTGGGTGCATGTAGATGGCCAAGAAAGGCAAGAAGAAAGGATAGGAAGTTAGAATTTTGAGAAGAAGTTGAAGTAGATAATCAGATTCAGTTTTGTGCACACACATTACGACACTTCAATGAGTTGTGTTTCCTATAGGAAAAATAGGTTTAGGCTGTTCACTTGTGGAGGCAATTGTTAACTACATATGTGTATCTTTGACATTCAGTTGTGTCGATTAATTTTTCTAGTGGTGAATTTCCTTTTTTATTTGGTTTAGGAGTTCTTCAGATGCCTTGCAATATGCCATACAGTTCTTCCTGAAGGTGAAGAGTCTCCTGAGAAAATTGCTTACCAAGCAGCTTCACCAGATGAAGCAGCTCTAGTTACTGCTGCAAAAAATTTTGGCTTTTTCTTTTACAGGTATGACACTTTTACTTTTGTGTTGAAAACATGTGGTATCGTTTAAAATATGACTCAAGTCAGTCATTTCTGTGTCATGGCTTTGTAGGTAGGTTACAGATTCTTGGCTCTTACAGCACTTTGCTTTACTGTTTGGAAAACTCTATTTGGTCAAAATAACAAACAATATTCTCTGAAACTTGCTACCTCAAGAAATTTTATGCTGGGAAATGTTTTGTCAGCCATGGGATATGATAATTCTAGGTTCATATTGTGACATTTAGAAACTTTCACAATTTGTGTGTTGCTTCTTGTATTTCTTTCTCAGGCGTACTCCAACAACAATTTATGTGCGCGAGTCCCATGTAGAGAAAATGGGTAAAGTTGAGGATGTACCGTATGAGATTCTGAATGTCCTTGAATTCAATAGGTGAGGTTACGTTCTGTCAGTTGCTTTGCATTTATGCTTTTCGAAGTTTTTTGTGGTGTAATGCCAAGCTTTCCTTTTTCTATTAAACAGCACAAGGAAACGCCAGTCCGTTGTATGCCGGTATCCTGATGGCAGACTTGTTTTGTACTGTAAGGTACTGCTTGATCTCTTTTATGGGGTTCATGTGAGCTAATCACTAATTGTTTGGGGCTAAGTTATGTTGTTATTGTCATCCAGGGTGCTGATAATGTTATATATGAAAGATTAAGGGAAGGGAACGAAGGTCTGAAAGTTGCAACCAGGGAGCATTTGGAACAGTTTGGGTCATCTGGTTTACGCACACTATGTTTGGCCTATAAGATTTTAGGTGCCGATATGTACGAGGCATGGAATGAAAAATTTATTCAGGCAAAATCTTCTCTGCGTGACAGAGAAAAGAAGCTGGATGAGGTAATTCTTTGTCCTTATCCAAATGAATCCAGCTTTACTTGCTTCACCCACACCCCAGTAGATGATTTTGGCAATAATTAGAGGGGCAGCCAAAGACACTTGCTCAAAATGTGCTTATGCTTTAAATGTTTGTAGAATTGGTACTTTTTTAATCTTTGATACAGCGATCTCTTTGTCCAAAGAACTCACCGGTCTATGTTATCAGAGATCAATTTTTAACAATGAAATGCTGCAGGTAGCTGAAGTCATAGAAAAAGATCTTATATTGATTGGCTCCACGGCTATTGAAGATAAGCTTCAAGAAGGGGTACCGACATGTATAGAGACTTTAGCGAGAGCTGGGATAAAGCTTTGGGTGCTGACAGGGGATAAGATGGAAACAGCAATTAATATTGCTTATGGTAAGTGCTGATTGTATGGCTTTTTCATATGTTGCGTCATGTGTGAGGAAACAATCGTGGAATAAGTGGTGATAATACTCTGAACGAGTCCTGAATCTTTGACTTTACGCAGCATGCAGCTTAATCAACAATGACATGAAGCAGTTCATTGTCACTTCTGAAACAGATGATATTAGAGAAGTTGAAGAGAGGGTAAGAAGACTTTTTTTGTTTTATTTCTTATTTATTTTATCGGGATCTGTAGAGATGCGGATTCCCGGCCTTAAGGTCAAGTTTTTTTTTACCTTAACCATCAAGTGCTACTCTATGTTAGGGTGATCAAGTGGAAATTGCTCGATATATCAAAGATGTTGTGAAAACTCAACTGAAGAATTGTGTTGATGAAGCCCAACAGACTCTTCGTACTTTGACTGGACCAAAACTAGCACTTGTAATAGATGGAAAATGCCTTATGTATGCATTAGATCCAAGCTTGCGTGGAATGCTTTTGAATCTTAGCTTAAATTGTACTTCAGTGGTCTGCTGTCGGGTTTCTCCTCTTCAGAAAGCACAGGTTAGAGAAGTGTGGTAGAATGTAAACTATGCTTCATCGGATGATAAAAGTTGCATCTCCATTCTGCTTTTTTTCTTTTTTAATTTTTCTTTCCCTTTGCTTCATGTATGTGTCTGCATTTTAAAAACAAATGAATATCTGCCAGTTTTGTGCTACTCTCTCCATGTCCATAGAAATCCTCCTACACAATTGTTAAGAGTGCTAGTCCCTTCTCTGTATATGGGACGGAGACCACAAGGAAAATGACACGTTTCTTTTAAGATTGTCACGAGAGATCTCCAAATTTGAATTTTGCCATGGGGAACAATAACCAAACAAACTATGGAGATGTCAGTCTGTAGAGTTGAGTTTTTATCTGCGCTCAGTTGTGGTATCATAGCTCTGTATCAGCTAAAGTTACTCCTTATGTGGTCAGTCTGGTCACGCTTTGTACTCTTGTCAGTTGTAACTTGGTTTGGGTGTACTGGGTTTAGTTGGTTTGCTTTTGCATTGACGGTACTGAAAAAGTATTAACCTATAACTATATTTTTATAAGGATAGGAGTACTTAATTTATGTATAGAATAACATGTGGTGTAATCTATGACTTGTATGGTTAGAAATATCCGGGCATTTAAGTTACTGTTTATAACATGTTTTGTTGTTTAAGCCTTTAAATCTAGAAACCATTTTAAACTTCTTGTTTTTTATCAATGTTTGAAGCTCTTAGACAATTCTGGAAGATTTTTCGAGTTAGGCTTATTTAAATTATGACCTAATCTTATGTCAATGGCTACATTTTATGTTTTTTAATTTGCTTCTAATACATCTGAAAGGGAACTAAAGTGTGTGCATATTTAAAGGTAACAAGTTTGGTGAAGAAAGGTGCGAAAAAAATAACACTGAGTATTGGTGATGGAGCCAATGATGTTAGTATGATTCAAGCTGCTCATGTTGGTGTTGGCATCAGTGGGCTGGAAGGAATGCAAGCTGTTATGGCTAGTGATTTTGCAATTGCTCAGTTTCGCTTTCTCACGGACTTGTTGCTTGTGCATGGAAGATGGTCATATATGAGAATATGCAAGGTCGGTATTACATTAGACATATATGTCCCACGAAATCGTTAACTTTTAGGTTGTGGACAGTGAAAAACTAAGGATTATTTTTGCAGGTTGTATTGTACTTTTTCTACAAGAATCTTACCTTCACGCTGACCCAATTTTGGTTCACCCTCCAAGCTGGGTTTTCTGGTCAGAGATATTATGATGATTGGTTTCAAGCATTTTACAATGTCTTTTTCACGTCTTTGCCTGTGCTTATGCTTGGACTATTTGACAAGGTTCTATATCGTATCATAATCTTTTTGAGTTAACTTAATCTGAGACGTTTATGTAGGCTGACTCTTTGTTTCATTCCCAGGATGTTAGTGCATCTCTTTCAAAGAAATATCCTCAGCTCTATAGGGAAGGATTGAAAAATGCCTATTTTCAATGGAGAGTTGTTGCCGTGTGGGCGTTTTTCTCTGTCTACCAATCGCTGATACTTTTCTATTTTGTAACAAATTCTGGTTCTAGGCCTCAAACATCATCTGGCAAAATGTTTGGGTTATGGGATATCAGCACAATGACATTCACTTGTATTGTTGTCACTGTCAATATACGTCTTCTATTGTGCTGTAATAGCATTACAAGGTGGCATCATATAAGTGTTTGGGGAAGCATTTTAGCATGGTTCATTTTCATATTTGGTTACTCTGGCATCATGACTAATGGTGATCGTCAGGTATGTCATTTTTCTTTATATCTCAGCATAATTATGGTCATACAAGCAAAAATGCATGGACTATTACAAAACATTTGGGTGCTCTGCCTCCCCTGAAATATATGGAGTCAACCAATTTAATTTTTTTGTTTTACGTTTTACTAAATTCTCTTATTTTATGTACATTCTTTTGTTTGGAAAAGACGTGTTATTTAATGCCTATTTGTATCACGCGATATGACCATGATAATAGGATTAAAGCTTCAGAGTGTGTTTGGATACTAAAATAGGAGGGAAAGGAAGGGGAGGGGGGAGGAAGGAGGGAAAGGGAGGGGAGGGGACAAGGGGAGGGGGAATGAGATGTCGGTGTGGATACAATTTCCCTCCAAATCGTGCCTATTATGGAGAATTTGATTAGGCTTGGAGGGAAGTAAGTGGATCCCTCCAAATCTCTCCCCCTCAATTTTCCTCCTCCCTTATTTGTTATCCAAACAAGTGAATTTAAATCCCCAGCTTTCCGTCCCTTTCTTTTCCTTCCAAATCCTTGAATCCAAACACACCCTCAAAGTTTGGAGCTTTTACCTCTCCCCCTAAATGCTTAATGGCTTGAACCCTCTAGCTGTAGACTGTAGTATCTTATTATAGGTGTAAACATAACTTTATGGGTACACCGTCGTTTACAAAGTTATGTCTATGATACGTTGTCTCTAGTCTGAAGGGAAAAACTAGATTAATTAAGTGTAACAAACACAACATTTTCTGCTATGTTTCTTCTCTTCTTATCTTCACAGTCAATCTATTCCTAGAAGCACTATATGTTGTGCAACAAGCATTTTTACCCCAATGTTATAGTAATAACTAATGTAGTCATTAGATGTCCAAACATTTTGGTAGGAGTTGACTAGTTTTTTTGGTTTCCTTTTCTACTTTGATAAAGTTTTGGAAGGGGCTGGGGCTTGGGGTTGCATGGATTTGTTTGTGTGTTAACCCGTTACATGTTTGATCGCAGGAGAATATCTATTACGTCATATTTGTCCTAATGAGTACCCCTTACTTCTATATTGCGATTATTCTTGTTCCCATTGTTGCTCTCATCGGGGACTTCCTTTACCAAGGGTAATGATTTTTCTCATCAAGTATTTTGAAGCTTAGTTTACTTTTCCATTTTTTATTATATACATATGTTGGTAGCATACTTCCTCCTACAGATCTTTATAAACTTATAATCCTTATCTTAGTATTATATTCTTATCATTTGATAATATAGAAACACATGTGAAAGGTAAGTGATGCAATGGTTTGTGTCAACTGTCACAAATGCTTGCCAGAAGAGATCTGCATTTCCTTTCTTAATTGTTTTGGATCGTATGGTATTGGTAGAACTCTTTAAAAATAAGATTGGGTAGTGGACTTTATTTACTAA
Organism: Silene conica; assembly: GCA_029255685.2. Classification (NCBI taxonomy): domain Eukaryota; kingdom Viridiplantae; phylum Streptophyta; class Magnoliopsida; order Caryophyllales; family Caryophyllaceae; genus Silene; species Silene conica. Next base: position 99,019,859 of record CM055312.2, read on the forward strand.
TTTCTTTTATATTATGACGACAAATAAGTCAGTTGGGTGTTGGGTCTGGTCATTTTGGGTATATACCACGTTTTGGAACGGGTTAGGTCTTTTTGGTTTTGGGTCTGTACGGGTTAGTTCAGGTCGGGTGGTTGTGCGTCGGATCATTCAAGTCAGTTTTGGGCTATGAACCGGGGTTAAGGTTTTTGGCAATTTGTTATATAGACTAGTCATTCTATGTTTTAGAATAAGTCATTTCTGGACCGTATTCTTTCCATTCTAGTAATTCTGGATCGGGTAAATGTCAGGGTCAATGAAGTTCAGGCCAGGTATGAGTCGGGTCAGTTCAGTTTTAAGTTTTAACCATGTTTACCTCAAACTAACCTCAACTGGTGTCTGCTTTACCAAACTCGTGGCCTTTTACGTATAGCTTACATTTTTTTCGAATTTAGCTAAAGAACCTTGGATCTAATTGTATCAGGCTACAGAGATGGTTTTCTCCATATGACTACCAGATAATACAAGAGCTACACAGGCACGAACCTGATGACAACAGACGGGCACAGTACCTCGAAGTACAAAGTCATCTCACTCCGGAAGAGGCTCGGAGCTACGCCCTTTCTCAACTCCCATCTCAAAGATCCAAACATACAGGTTTTGCTTTCGATTCACCTGGTTATGAGTCGTTCTTTGCTGCCCAAGTCGGTGTATTAGCTCCACAAAAGCCATGGGATGTCGCTCGGAGAGCAACCATGACCAAAGCGCGCACTAAACCCCCCAAAAAATAATTCTTTTCCTTTCGAGAAACGACAATAGGTTATTGTGTAGAATTGTGTTGTATCATTCCTCTTCTCTTCTCTTCTCTTCTCTTCTCATTTTGTCGTAACCCCACTAACCCGAAGACAGTTTTTATGTAGCCGTGGCTCAGACTTAGGGATAACAACACGCCCTACGTACATAGAATGAAATGTTAGATAATCGAATTTTGCACATGAATATACACTATTGAACATCACAAACGTTATTCGTAGCTAATCGAATTGTTAGTATTAGTGTTTTAATCAGAAGGATGTATTTACTTTTTCGATTTCATTATTTGGCAAGTTTGCATTTTTGGCCAAAGGAAACTTTACTTTCGATGGATCCCCTGTTTTATTTTCGCGTGTTTCGTTTAAATAGTGAACAATTCTAATTTTTAAGGATTACTTGTTTCTAATATTACAATTTTTTTTAAATACTCTGTATATCGGGTTATCGATTCTATAAGCATGGTACACCAACTCTTAAAAGTAACTCTATTTTTGTTCCGTGACATTAAATCCCAGAAAATGTGTATTATACACTTACAAGGCCGCTTAATACCCTAGAAACCATCCGTGCGATTTGCGTAGGTTTCATTCCGGGACATCAAGTCCCGAAGAACGTGTATTATAACACTTTGATTTGAATCGTTTTCGGAGTTGTACCGGGCCGTGTTTTGGTTTCCCCTGATTTTTGTACCGTGATTTTTGTACCGTGTGATCAGGGTCACTTCAAGAGTTACCCAATTCGATTTCAGTCAAAAATAACAAGTATCCAACCATTTTTAATAAGTATCCGATTTACGCCCGAAACCGGTTTATCTCGCACCAACAGCCTCAAATGACCTCCTTTGATGCTCAAAATATACGAGGCCGCTTAGTCTGACCCTAGAAACAATCCGTGCGATTTACGGACACTTTTGTTCCGGGACATTAAATCCCGAAAAACTGTATTATACACTTTGATTTGTACCGTTTTCGGAGCCGTTCTGGGCTGTGTTTCAGTTTCCGCGGATTCTGCTACCACATGACCAGGGTCACTTCAAGAATTACCCAATTTGATTTCAGCAAAAAATAACAAGTATTCAACCATTTTTAACGAGTATTCGATTTACGTCCGAAACCGATTTATCTCTCACCGGCAACCTTAAATGACCTCCTTTGATGCTCAAAACTTACGAGGCCGCTTAGACAGACCCTAGAAACTATCTGTGCGATTTGCATAGTTTTTCATTCCGGGACATTAAATCCCGAAAAACGTGTATTATACACTTCGATTTGAACCGTTTTCAAAGCCATATCGGGTTGTGTTTCAATTTCCCCTTATTTTTCTACCACGTGACCAAGGTCAATTCAAGAGTTACCCAATTTGATTTTAGCTAAAAATGACATGTATTCAACCATTTTTAACGAGTATCCAATTTACGCCCGACACCGGTTTATCTCGCACCGACAGCCTCAAATGTTCTCTGTTGATGCTCAAAATTTACGAGCCTGCTTAGTCTGACCCTAGAAACCATCCATGCAATTTACAGACAATTCTGTTCCGGGATATTAAATCTCAAAAAACGTGTATTATACACTTCCATTTTAACCGTTTTCGGAGCCGTACCGGGCTGTTTTCGGCAGAGGCAGATTTATTGATAACTACACCCTCAACTTGTTTTTACAAACAATTTTTTCAAAACAACTGTTTTAACTTTGAAGTATATACACAACAAAAACAGTGCTTGATAACGAGTAAAGAGCGTGGTAAATAATTTATACAAAGACCACAAGTTCAGCAACAAAATACAATTTGCTAAAAGCCATCAACATTTTAGAGGCCTTTGATAATGAGGCGGCAACGAGGGACAGTTTTCGTTCATCTTCGCGTAAGGCTCGATAGTATTGTACTCCGGAAGCTCCATACGGTATTGCCCGAGAATCTGGCAGAATGGGAGACGTCCGTTCTCCGTGTTACACCAGCTTGGCAAGCTTGTCACATTATCCTCGAAAATCTTTAGCATATATGCATCGCGAATCTGAGAATTTATAGATACCAACAGTGTTAGATTCGGGACACTAAAGAAATATGGTTTCGACTTTCTACCTATATGAGGACATGTTATTTACCCAGACAGTGGGTCTTGCTTCAGACCATCACTTTTGGTCTGAAATAATAAGTTCGGAATTTTGTAACCGTTTTACAGCCAAATATAACCATTATTTACAAACAAGTTATAAGCTGTAACATTGATCATACTATTGTGGTTACATTTAGCTGTAAAATGGTTACAAAATCCCGTCTTATTATTTCAGACCAAAAGTAATGGTTTGAAACAAGAATTTGTGTTACCCAAATACCCGTACTTTCTACGCTGAAATGCGAGATTTTGACGAGTAATTCTAAGAGATGGGAGCTTACTGTGAACTCTGTCACTTGAATGGAGCTAGACAGGGGACCAAAGACTCCGGCTTCTTTATACATTGCAAGGATAAAGGAGACGCATGTTGTTGATTTACCGTCACTGTATACCCACTCATCTTGCTCTGGTATGGTTAGCAACTGTTCGAATGATATGCCTCGGTTTTCAGTCTCAACAAGAATTTCATACAAGTCCAATCCCTGAGATAACCAAAGTTCCAAGTGATTAGATCATGGCTGCTGAGATAATTCACAAATACATCGCATAAACCAGGCACGGGTACACGACATCCAACACTAAAGCAATACGAAGCAGTTATAAATGTCGTCTTTGAGTGGGTTGCAGGCATACCTCAGTTCCAAGCCTCTTGTTCAGAGCTTCATTCCACATATTCGCGGCATATGCTGGTTGTATCCTAGTCCACATCGACATGGCAGACACGACCTGTAGCAATTAGCATTATCACATTATCATTATGCAAGTTAATGAAAGATCATTCATGTTATTTGGATTTACGACAAGATTATGGTTTCAGCAATTCAAGCGACGCCAGCAACGATGAAGACAAAAAGTGTAGACTTCATGTTATGCAAGTGTGTCTTGTCGTAGGTACTCCCCCGAAGCTCCGTTGAGAAAAAAGAGAAAAGAAGTGCCGGATCATTTGGCCAGCTCCGATCGTCCTTTCAAGAAGCCGATGTTTGTTGTCAACCCTATATGTAATTTAGTCGTTTTTTCTAGTAATGTATTAATAAAACCCGACTCTGACAATGTCGGATATGTAGGGTAGCTCCGTAGGCACCTTTTCTTTCGAGTTCCAAAAAAAAAAAAAAAAAAAAAGCAATTCGAGCGACGCCAGCAACGATGAAGACAAAAAGTGTAGACTTCAAGTTTATCTTAGTTATTGAGCTTGGCAAAAGGGGTATATATACCAAGTGAGTGTCGAGAGGAGGAGGGAAGTTGTCGCCTATGGTATCAATCCAACTAAAAATCATGTTATGGTAACCATATGGCTTTCCTGCCATGCTTCGAGCAAACTCCCAAGCAGCTGTTGAGTTAAACTTTGCACGCACGTCGGGATGTAGAGGAAGTAAAGCTATTTGTGGGTTAGAATCGTCCTGCAGCGAAAGTGCCCACCATTCATCCCATGGAACAATTGCGATAACTTCTTCACCCTGTAATCATCAAAGAAGTAGATTACTAGATTGTATGAAATATTCGAGTGTTAATTATTATCCCCTTTGTCTCATCTAATTGCAGACATTTGGTTTGGATCAGGGTTTTATGCAAGCATATGGCCATACAGGTAACAACCTCCAACACCAAAAAAAATTACCTAAATACGGGCTGAAACAGAATACGTAAGCGAATGGGTGAGAGTCGTGAGACAAAGGGAGTAGCATACAAATCAAGCTGAAGAAAACCAAATTGTAAAACTAATACAAGCAACGAATTCGACGGTCTAGCATTCTAGCATACATTCCAAATTCCATATACAGGGCTCTAATCCCAACATTATTGTGAATACAATCAAATTTTCATTTATCTTCTACAAACAGACTCGCTAAATTCAGATCATACCTTCTCATTCTCATTACCCGATTCAGCGACCCATAGATTGCCGTCATCATCTTTGAGACAAACAGCAGTATGACCAGCAAATGCACCAGTCACCCACTTCTCCAATGTCTCAAACCCTCCCCAACGGCCCCGGATCTTTGATAAAGCTAAAAAGTCACCGGAATGGACGTCATCTGGATTTATGGTTGTCTGCCATGGCTTAGGGCGCTTCTCAAAGGTTGCACCCATGTGGTTCTCAAGAAAGGCTAGGTTAGCACGCTGACCCCAAGCAGTGTTGGAAAATAGAGGTAAAACATCCACCATAGAAAGGAGTGTCCCCAGCATTCCGGATGGCATCAGAAATACAGAAATTCCATGTTGCTTTACCTGTTTCATACAAATTTGGATGTCATGAATCTATCTACCTTATTTCCCAATTCCGACGTAGCAAAGACTCGCTATTTTTGGTATTGGAGTATGTTGGAATTTATAAAATGCCTAACTATCACTCTTATTATGTCCTTAAGTGTTAGCTAGTGCAATCTTTGACGTAACTTTCACTATGTGTCGTATTGAAGCTGAATTTCTCCTACCTCAATATGTTACTCCGACACTTCGCTTAACTGCCGTGTCGCGTGTCAGACACGTGTCGGTGTCCAACACGACACGACACTTCGACACTTCAATTTAGACCACGAAATAGGAAAATTCACCCAAAATAGCCGTGTCCACACGCCGACACGTGTCGGACACCTACACGTGTCGGCGTGTCTGAGTAACACTAGACTCATGGGAGGCTTGTGGTGCATTGAGATAATACTGTTGTATTAGTCTAAGAACTATAAGAACAAAACTCGAAACCATACATACATATTCCAATTCAGCAGCTTCTTCCCATGATTCAATCATTAGCTTATGCTCACTGGAGGCAAAGTAATAATCCCAGGTAACCCTGTACGGAGTTGCAAAAACGTAGAGATCCATACAGGTCCAGCTGTGAGCTGAAGATGTCTGCAAACAAAACAAGCAACAATATCATTCTGCAGCAATTTAACTTCACTTAATTTACTCCAAGTACGGCATCTTTTGTCTTACGATCTAAGAGATTAGATGCAACAAAGTGACGAAATGTCATGCTGAACAACTCCATGAGATAAAGGGACAACCAAAAAAACATAAATTAGTTCCTAAAAGCTACTACTTTTCCATAAAAAGCTTCTCCAATACAACTTCAAATGATATTCGCGGTTTCAAATACCCGTCCCTTTTTCTATACATCGGCCAAGTGCCTCCTAAGAAAAACACCACGACACACGATATATTCATATATATGATCAGGCAATAAAGAAGCGAACTTTCTCCAATACAACTTCAAATGATATTCGCGGGTTCAAATACCCGTCCCTTTTTCTATACATCGGCCAAGTGCCTCCTAAGTAAAACACCACGACACACGATATATATGATTAGGCAATAAAGAAGCGAACTTTCTCCAATACAACTTCAAATGATATTCGCGGGTTCAAATACCCGTCCCTTTTTCTATACATTGGCTTAGTGCCTCCTAAGTAAAACACCACGACACACGATATATGATCAGCAATAAAGAAGCGAACTTTCCCATCCAGAAAGCCACTTTTAGCAGTAAATCGCAAGCTAAATTGCATAACAAATTGAATTAACCAAATAAAAAACACATTTCCTAATATCCCAATTTTCCATAATTAAGCACAAGAAGCAGCAAACTAGTTTAGTTAGTAAAGTCGTGAGTCACGACGAATGGTACTCATGACATGGGGCTGAGTGTAATCCCATCAAAATCAATCAAACAAACAACCAAATAGGAAACATACCATACTCACACAAAAAGAATAATATCCAAATTCTACACATCACAAATAAATTACTCCCTCCGTCCCTATCATTTATTCACCTTTAATTAAAACGGTTTTTCTAAGACGTGCCTTAAGGGAACCCATTAATAGTCTAAAGAAAAGAGATTTTGAGAATATATAACAATTGATACACAGACTCACATTTACCATAATTAGTGAAATATCCAACAATCTTTCCCTAATTAACTTATTAATGTGTGCCCGAAACTAAGACTACAAAAAAGTAAACAAATGAACGAGACGGAAAGGGTAATAATTACATTAAGATGAAGAATACCACCACCCAAGCCTCTATCACCACCATCAACAAACTCAATTTTAGCACTATTTTCATAAAAACAAGCTCCTTTCCACTTCAAACTATCATCATCATTAGGTGTAACTGCCCCTACAAAAGAAGGTAACAAATCAACTGCACTATGCAAATTATTCAACACTGGCCATGATATTTCTTTTGGTAATACTGGTAGAACATCATTAACCCTAAATGGCACTTTAATTGCTTCACCAAACCCTAATTTCAACCCTAATATACATATGATCAAAAGAGTGAGTTTATCACTTCTATTCATCTTTTCGAAATTAATTTCTGGGTTTTTTCGGGGATTAGGAATTATGATCTGGGTTTGGGTCAGATTACAGTGGAATTTAGGGGAGCGATCAAATTTGGGGATAATAATTTTGAATATTCATGTTTGTGTTGAAGAGAGAAGAAGTTGTGTGTTGGACTTTTTGATGATTGGAAATTTTGGATTTATTTTTGTTTTTATTTTTTATAGTGTTTTGTTGTACTTTAGTGATTTCAATTCTAAGACCAAAACGGACACGAACGAGAAATACGAATATATATCGGAAGTATTACGTATATTTTTTTGAGCATATGAATATTTTTTTAAGCTTATAAATATTTTTTTTGAGCATATGAATATTTTTTTTGAGTTTATGAATATTTTTTTGAACTTATTACCTTAAATTTTATTTGTTTTTTAGCATATGATTTTTTTTTTGTGCTTATTACGTCAAACTTTATTTGTTTTTGAGCATATATGTATTTAGTCTAAGCTTATAAAAATTTATAAGTTAAATTTTAATTTTTTTTCGTTAAATAAAATATAACTAAGTTTATATGTAATGTTTATAAGTTTTATTGTAAATTTTTGAGCTTAATGTATTAATAACTTAACTCAAATACTTCATACCAACACTCATAATTTTTAAAACAAAAGTCAAAAACATTATTATGAATGCTCAAACAGTATAAAATTGGTAGTAGTACATCGGATATATGGTCCTCCTACTGAACACGAACACGTGACACAATATTTCATAAAATTTAGGATACGGGACGTGTTATTTAAATTTAATTAGCGTATTTTTTTTAATTTTGTAAATGTATTTGATATCAAATTTAAATTATTGATTATAAATTTTGACTTTAATTCCGATTCAAACATGTCTTTTAATCAATTTTTTCAGTCATCTCGTTCCTCATTTATAGGTATCCGACACATTTAGGAGTATCCGAATGAGAGTATCCAATAAATGTCGAACACGAGACAACTGGTTAGGAGAAGTATATGTGCTACCTAAGTCTCGTCGATAGCCGTACATGTACTTAAAAGAAGTTACAGATCATGTTTGAAAAAGTCATAGATTGGTGGCGTACACAATGTTAGAGATGAAGTGTTCCCAAATGACTAGAAAAATCGCCATTACAAGTTAAAAAAACTTCTCTGATTTGTAAATTTGAAGCTCATAATCAATTGACACAATAAAGTATGGTTACGATTTACGAAAAACTCGAAAAGTAAAACATGATTATAGCTATGAAGCGGGTTTATGAGGGCAGTCAAAAGTACGTCTGTAGCGGTTAGGTCCATTACGAGTAGGCAAATCTTTGTAGCGAACTTCAGAATGGAAACCGTAGGCGACCAGGCGTTAGCATTGGTGAAAACTCCGTCGCTCAATTGGGTAACCCACTGAATGTAAGCAAAGAGGACATCGCAGATGGCCTTTGTAGCAGTCCCTTGTGCTATGTTTCTTTACCTAGTGGGCCACGCCTTCGATGTCGATGGGGAGGGACTGCTACAAAGGCCACCTGTGATGTCCCCTTTGCCTGCATTCAGAGAGACGTTCCTAGCGATGGAGGACATCTTAGCATTATCCGATTAAGCGACGGAGTTTTCACCTAAGTTCGCGACAAAGATTTGCCTACTCGTAATGGACCTAGCGCCAACAAGATTAGGGGTGTAACGGAGCCGATTTGAGTTCGAGCACGAGTGGGCTTGGAATCGGCTTAGAAGCTTGAGATTGAGCTCGGAGTCTGCTCGGAATTACCCGAGCTTAAAAAATCAAAGCTCAGATTAGGCTTGAGCTCGGTTAAATAATTTTTTTCTTTACTTTCTTGAACTTGTAAGTCAAAATAAAAAATAATATATTTTAATACAAATGCAAATATAATTTATAAGAAACATATGACTATAAATGTTAAAATGATATTTTATTAGAAACAACAAGAAATTACAAAATGACAAAATAATTAAAAATAATAGATAAAACGAGCCTAACCGAACTTCCGATTTCGAGCTCTACTAAGCTCGGAATCGGCTCGGATTTGGTCCACCCCGACTCAAAATCGGCTTGGAATTAGTTTTGACCGATTTCGAGCCGAGCTTTAAACGAGTTGATTCCGAGGACTCTACGAGCCGGCTCAGATCATTTACAGCCCTAAACAAGATACATACAGATCTAAATATGTAGTCTTGATCGTCCTCATAAACCCTCTTCATAGCTATAAATCTATAATCATGTTTCGCTTCTTGAGTTTTTCATAACGATCCTTTAAACCTAGTTATCTCCAAACGTACGCTTGATTGCCCTCGTGCTCCTAATCAGGAACGGTGGCTTGTAGAAGATACCGCCATTCCTAATACAGTTTTGAGTCGTCGGAAAATTCCGTAATTCTTCATGTGTTGGTTGGCATTGATGGTTTGAAAAGCGAGAGATGTGCGCCGAATGGATGTTATGAGTTCATATCCCAAACATGAAGCAATTAGAATAGCAAGGGAGGTGCAGTACACTATCTTCAACGGCCAGTGGTTGCCTGAACGGATTCAACTTAATCTGCAATGCATCGAGAGCATCGATTAATTTAGGTCATCGAAAACTCACAATATTGAGGATCTGATATATGTGGAATAACGCAAAACGACCCACTATACTACGAGTAGTCGAGTACTCTGCTATGACTCGATGAGGTAGCATTCCACGGATGTAATTTTCAACATAATTTTCACTACGGGCTATCGTGTGACAGACACCCTAATTTTTTCAGCAGAAATAGGCAATGTTGCATACATTAGACTATCCTCCCTTTCATCGCTACAAGCGAAAAGCTTTGAGCCACTGCACTACTGTAGTAATGAACCCTAAACCCTAAACCCTTTTTTTCAGAGTAAAGGGAATCACCACGAGTCCATAACACATGACCGTCTTGATGCTACCGAGTTTTGAACGTGGAAAGAGCAAGTGAACATACAGGTAGTGCAAGCTCGCAGCCTGTTACGCTGCTTAGGCAAGAAGCAGCCAGATGCGCGGCTTCTTCACAGAAGTCGGTAAAAACTGCTGGTACATTTAGCAGGTGAATCAACTCCTGAAGAAAAAAAGAGATATTAAGGATGGTTTTTTTTTAACTTATCTGGGTCTGCATGTTTGTATATCAAAAAAATATGGTGACGGAAAAGATAGAGGTGAATTGCACTCGAGTAGCACGAGACATACTATTGTCTCCTTCCAACTTGGATAAGCAGCAATGCCGGCATTTGGAGCAACTATCAGATGTGGAAAGCCATCCTGCAGATGATACGGTTATAGATTAGTAAATAAACCGTGTGGAGGTTTAAAACAGATGGAGTACATTTTTCACGCGAAAAACAGTATGTGAACTACAGTACTACATTAGATTATGCATTCATTTTGCTTTCTCAAACCATGTTTGGATTTTGGATCGAGGGATTTGGAGGGAAAAAGAAGGAAAGCGAACACCTTTACAATGTCTTTAAAGCGATCGTGATAGAAACCTTTCAGAAGCTGCAGTGTCACAGGAGAACTCCTAGTCTCATTTGGCGTTTTGCACTTGCAATCTTCATCATCACAATAAGCAAAGGTATCCAGATTGATTCTCTCACCGTCTCTACTAATTTGAAGGGCAAACAAGTCAGAAACCCAGATACATGCATGTGATATACTCGACACATTTCTAGACAGCAACAGGAAATTAGGAACAAATAGAAACAAATCAATCTACAACTCAAGTATCGATCAAGAATCACGAATATGGCGTAATGCATGTTGTCTGCAATTCTCCATACCCTGGTATATGGTGAAGGAACAAAGGCTATTGAAACTTAAGTAAAAATAAACGGAACAGCTGAGAAAAATAAGACAAAGTGTCCGATTCATCGAGTGGAACACGATAAATGTATCTTGACGCATTTTAGCCACGATTACTAGAAGTTTGACTGACAAGCACCTAAGAAATCATTTTCGATAAGTGACAATGACAAAAAGCATCTCACAGGGAAACTTCTGCAACCACATTCATCCATCCTGCCGAGTGATAGGTCTTTTGGGAAGGTAAATAGTTTGCCCCAACCACAACCTCGCTTCTGGAAATGGCTCCTGCCTCCTTATCTAGAGCCAGAAGCAGGGTTAGTGGAAAGGGTTAGACGTTCCTGTTAGCCACTCAACAAATAGTTCATTGCGAAAGCAAGGATAATACAAGTCTTTCGTGATTTAATGTCCCTGAATAAAAATCACATGGATGGTTTCTAGGATAGACTAAGCGGCCTCGTAAATTTTGAGCATCAAAGAAGGTTATTTGAGGCTGCCGGTACGAGATAAACCGATTTCGGACATAAATCGGATACTCGTTAAAAATAGTTGAATACTAGTTATTTTTGGCTGAAATCGAATTAGGTAACTCTTGAAGTGACCCTGGTAACGCGGTACAAAAATCAGGGGAAAACAAAACACAGCCCGGTTCGGCTTCGAAAACGGTTCAAATCGAAGTGTATAATACACGTTTTTCGTGATTTAATGTGCCGGAATGAAAAGGTACGCAATTCGCACAGATGGTTTCTAGGGTCAGACTAAGCGGCCTCGTAACTTTTGAGCATCAAAGGAGGTCATTTGAGTTTGCTGGTGCGATATAAACCGGTTTCGGGCGTAAATCGGATACTCGTTAAAAATTGTTGAATACTTGTTAATTTTGGCTGAAATCGAATTGGGGAACTCTTGAAGTATCCTTGGTCACGCGGTCCAAAAATCAGGGAAAAACGAAACACAGCCCGGTACGGCTTCGAAAACGGTTCAAATCGAAGTGTGTAATACACGTTTTTTGAGATTTAATGTGCCGGAATGAAAAAGTACGCAATTCGCACAGATGGTTTCTAGGGTCAGACTAAGCGGCCTCGTAAATTTTGAGCATCAAAGGAGGTCATCTGAGGCTGCCGGTGCGAGAATAACTGGTTTCGAGCGTAAATCGTATACTCGTTAAAAATGGTTGAATACTTGTTATTTTTGGCTGAAACCGAATTGGGTAACTCTTGAAGTGACCCTGGTAACGTGGTACAAAAATCAGGGGAAAAAAAACACAGCCCGATTCGGCTTCGAAAACGGTTCAAATCGAAGTGTATAATACACGTTTTTCATGATTTAATGTCCCGGAATGAAAAGGTACGCAATTCGCACAGATGGTTTCTAGGGTCAGACTAAGCGGCCTCGTAACTTTTGAACATCAAAGGAGGTCATTTGAGATTGCCAGGTGCGATAAAAACCGGTTTCGGGCGTAAATCGATACTCGTTAAAATGGTTCAATACTTGTTAATTTTGGCTGAAATCGAATTGGGGAACTCTTGAAGTATCCCTGGTCACGCGATCCAAAAATCAGGGAAAAACGAAACACAGCCCGGTACGGCTTCGAAAACGGTTCAAATCGAAGTGTATAATACACGTTTTTCGTGATTTAATGTCCCGAAATGAAAAAGGTACACAATTCGCACAGATGGTTTCTAGGGTCAGACTAAGCGGCCTCGTAAATTTTGAGCATCAAATGAGGTCATTTGAGGCTACCGGTGCGAGATAAACCGGTTTCGAGCGTAAATTGAATACTCGTTAAAAATGGTTGAATACTTGTTATTTTTGGCTGAAATCGAATTAGGTAACTCTTGAAGTGACCCTGGTAACGCGGTACAAAAATCAGGGGAAAACGAAACACAGCCCGGTACGGCTTCGAAAACGATTCAAATCGAAGTATATAATACACGTTTTTCGTGATTTAATGTCCTGGAATGAAAAAGTACGCAATTCGCACAGATGGTTACTAAGCGGCTCGTTAATTCTGAGCATCAAAGGAGGTCATTCGAGGCTGCCGGTGCGAGATAAACTGGTTTCGAGAGTAAATCGAATACTCGTTAAAAATGGTTGAATACTTGATATTTTTGGCTGAAATCGAATTGGGTAACTCTTGAAGTGACCCTGGTCACGTGGTACAAAAATCAGGGGAAAACCAAACACAACCCGGTTCGGGTTCGAAAACGATTGAAATCGAAGTGTATAATACACGTTTTTCGTGATTTAATGTCCCGGAATGAAAAGGTACGCAATTCGCACAGATGGTTTCTAGGGTCAGATTAAGCGGCCTCGTAACTTTTGAGCATCAAAGGAGGTCATTTGAGTTTGCCTGGTGCGATATAAACCGGTTTCGGGCGTAAATCGGATACTCGATAAAAATGGTTGAATACTTGTTAATTTTGGCTGAAATCGAATTGGGGGAACCTTTTGAAGTGACCTGGTCACGCGGTCCAAAAATAAGGGGAAAACGAAACACAGCCCGTTACGGCTTCGAAAACGGTTCAAATCGAAGTGTATAATACACGTTTTTTGAGATTTAATGTGCCGGAATGAAAACGTACGCAAATCGCACAGATGGTTTCTAGGGTCAAACTAAGCGGCCTCGTAAATTTTGAGTATAAAAAAAGGTCATTTGAGGCTACCGGTGCGAGATAAACTGGTTTCGAGCGTAAATCGAATACTCGTTAAAAATGGTTGAATACTTGTTATTTTTAGCTGAAATCGAATTAGGTAACTCTTGAAGTGACCCTGGTAACGCGGTACAAAAATCGGGGGAAAACGAAACACAGCCCGGTACGGCTTTGAAAACGGTTCAAATCGAAGTGTGTAATACACGTTTTTTGAGATTTAATGTGCCGGAATGAAAAAGTACGCAATTCGCACAGATGGTTTCTAGGGTCAGACTAAGCGGCCTCGTAAATTTTGAGCATCAAAGGAGGTCATCTGAGGCTGCCGGTGCGAGAATAACTGGTTTCGAGCGTAAATCGTATACTCGTTAAAAATGGTTGAATACTTGTTATTTTTGGCTGAAATCGAATTGGGTAACTCTTGAAGTGACCCTGGTAACGTGGTACAAAAATCAGGGGAAAACGAAACACAGCCCGGTTCGGCTTCGAAAACAGTTCAAATCGAAATGTATAATACACGTTTTTCGTGATTTAATGTGCCGGAATGAAAAGGTACGCAATTCGCACAGATGGTTTCTAGGGTCAGACTAAGCGGCCTCGTAACTTTTGAGCATCAAAGGAGGTCATTTGAGTTTGCTGGTGCGATATAAAGCGGTTTCGGGCGTAAATCGGATACTCGTTAAAAATTGTTGAATACTTGTTAATTTTGGCTGAAATCGAATTGGGGAACTCTTGAAGTATCCCTGGTCACGCGATCCAAAAATCAGGGAAAAACGAAACACAGCCCGGTACGGCAACGAAAACGGTTCAAATCGAAGTGTATAATACACGTTTTTCGTGATTTAATGTCCCGAAATGAAAAGGTACACAATTCGCACAGATGGTTTCTAGGGTCAGACTAAGCGGCCTCGTAAATTTTGAGCATCAAAGGAGGTCATTTGAGGCTACCGGTGCGAGATAAACCGGTTTCGAGCGTAAATTGAATACTCGTTAAAAATGGTTGAATACTTGTTATTTTTTGCTGAAATCGAATTAGGTAACTCTTGAAGTGACCCTGGTAACGCGGTACAAAAATCAGGGGAAAACGAAACTCAGCCTGGTACGACTTCGAAAACGATTCAAATCGAAGTGTATAATACACGTTTTTCGTGATTTAATGTCCTGGAATGAAAAAGTACGCAATTCGCACAGATGGTTACTAAGCGGCCTCGTTAATTCTGAGCATCAAAGGAGGTCATTCGAGGCTGCCGGTGCGAGATAAACTGGTTTCGAGAGTAAATCGAATACTCGTTAAAAATGGTTGAATACTTGATATTTTTGGCTGAAATCGAATTGGGTAACTCTTGAAGTGACCCTGGTCACGTGGTACAAAAATCAGGGGAAAACCAAACACAACCCGGTTCGGGTTCGAAAACGATTGAAATCGAAGTGTATAATACACGTTTTTCGTGATTTAATGTCCCGGAATGAAAAGGTACGCAATTCGCACAGATGGTTTCTAGGGTCAGATTAAGCGGCCTCGTAACTTTTGAGCATCAAAGGAGGTCATTTGAGTTTGCCTGGTGCGATATAAACCGGTTTCGGGCGTAAATCGGATACTCGATAAAAATGGTTGAATACTTGTTAATTTTGGCTGAAATCGAATTGGGGGAACTCTTGAAGTGACCTGGTCACGCGGTCCAAAAATAAGGGGAAAACGAAACACAGCCCGTTACGGCATCGAAAACGGTTCAAATCGAAGTGTATAATACACGTTTTTTGAGATTTAATGTGCCGGAATGAAAACGTACGCAAATCGCACAGATGGTTTCTAGGGTCAAACTAAGCGGCCTCGTAAATTTTGAGTATCAAAAAAGGTCATTTGAGGCTACCGGTGCGAGATAAACTGGTTTCGAGCGTAAATCGAATACTCGTTAAAAATGGTTGAATACTTGTTATTTTTAGCTGAAATCGAATTAGGTAACTCTTGAAGTGACCCTGGTAACGCGGTACATAAATCAGGGGAAAACGAAACACAGCCCGGTACGGCTTCGAAAACGGTTCAAATCGAAGTGTGTAATACACGTTTTTTGAGATTTAATGTGCCGGAATGAAAAAGTACGCAATTCGCACAGATGGTTTCTAGGGTCAGACTAAGCGGCCTCGTAAATTTTGAGTATCAAAGGAGGTCATCTGAGGCTGCCGGTGCGAGAATAACTGGTTTCGAGCGTAAATCGTATACTCGTTAAAAATGGTTGAATACTTGTTATTTTTGGCTGAAATCGAATTGGGTAACTCTTGAAGTGACCCTGGTAACGTGGTACAAAAATCAGGGGAAAACGAAACACAGCCCGGTTCGGCTTCGAAAACGGTTCAAATCAAAGTGTATAATACACGTTTTTCGTGATTTAATGTGCCGGAATGAAAAGGTACGCAATTCGCACAGATGGTTTCTAGGGTCAGACTAAGCGGCCTCGTAACTTTTGAGCATCAAAGGAGGTCATTTGAGTTTGCTGGTGCGATATAAACCGGTTTCGGGCGTAAATCGGATACTCGTTAAAAATTGTTGAATACTTATTAATTTTGGATGAAATCGAATTGGGGAACTCTTGAAGTATTCCTGGTCAAGCGGTCCAAAAATCAGGGGAAAACGAAACACAACCCGGTATGGCTTCGAAAACGGTTCAAATCGAAGTGTATATATAATACACGTTTTTTGAGATTTAATGTGCCGGAATGAAAAAGTACGCAAATTGCACAGATGGTTTCTAGGGTCAGACTAAGCGGCCTCGTAAATTTTGAGCATCAAAGGAGGTCATTTGAGGCTGCCGGTGTGAGATAAACCGGTTTCGAGCATAAATCGAATACTCGTTAAAAATGGTTGAAAACTCGTTATTTTTGGCTGAAATCGAATTGGGTAACTCTTAAAGAGACCATGGTAACGCGGTACAAAAATCAGGGGAAAACGAAACACAACCCGGTTCGGCTTCGAAAACGGTTCAAATCGAAATGTATAATACACGTTTTCGGGATTTAATGTCCCGGAATGAAAAAGTATGCAAATCGCACAGATGGTTTCTAGGGTCAGAATAAGCGGCCTCGTAAGTTTTGAGCATCAAAGGAGGTCATTTGAGGCTGGCGGTGCGAGATAAACCGGTTTCGAGCGTAAATCGGATACTCGTTAAAAATGGTTGAATACTTGTTAATTTTGGCTGAAATCGAATTGGGGAACTCTTGAAGTGACCCTGGTCACGCGGTCAAAAAATCATGGGAAAACGAAACACAGCCCGGTACGGCTTCGAAAACGGTTCAAATCGAAGTGTTTAATACACGTTTTTCGGGATTTAATTTGCCGGAATGAAAAAGTACGCAAATCGCAAAGGTGGTTTCTAGAGTCAGACTAAGCGGCCTCGTAAATTTTGAGCATCAAAGTAGGTCATTTGAGGCTGCCGGTGCGAGATAAACCGGTTTCGAGCGTAAATCGAATACTCGTTAAAAATGGTTGAATACTTGTTATTTTTGGCTGAAATCGAATTGGGTAACTCTTGAAGTGACCCTGGTAACGTGGTACAAAAATCAGGGGAAAACGAAACACAGCCCGGTTCGGCTTCGAAAACGGTTCAAATCGAAGTGTATAATACACGTTTTTCGTGATTTAATGTCCCGGAATGAAAACGCACGCAATTCGCACAGATGGTTTCTAGGGTCAGACTAAGCGACCTCGTAACTTTTGAGCATCAAAGGAGGTCATTTGATTTTGCCTGGTGCGAGATAAACCGGCTTCGGGCGTAAATCGGATACTCGTTAAAAATGGTTGAATACTTGTTAATTTTGGCTGAAATCGAATTGGGGAACTCTTGAAGTGACCCTGGTCACGCGGTCCAAAAATCATGGGAAAACGAACCACAATCCGGTACGGCTTCGAAAACGGTTCAAATCGAAGTGTTTAATACACGTTTTTCGGGATTTATTGTGCCGGAATGAAAAAGTACGCAAACCGCACAGGTGGTTTCTAGGGTCAGACTAAGCGGCCTCGTAAATTTTGAGGCTGCCGGTGCGAGATAAACCGGTTTCGAGCGTAAATCGAATACTCGTTAAAAATGGTTGAATACTTGTTATTTTTGGCTGAAATCGAATGGGGTAACTCTTGAAGTGACCCTGGTAACGTGGTACAAAAATCAGGGGAAAACGAAACACAGCCCGGTTCGGCTTCGAAAACGATTCAAATCGAAGTGTATAATACACGTTTTTCGTGATTTAATGTCCCGGAATGAAAACGTACGCAATTCGCACAGATGGTTTCTAGGGTCAGACTAAACGGCCTTGTAACTTTTGAGCATCAAAGGAGGTCATTTGAGTTTGCCTGGTGCGAGATGAACCGGTTTCGGGCGTAAATCGGATACTCGTTAAAAATGGTTGAATAATTGTTAATTTGGGCTGAAATCGAATTGGGGAACTCTTGAATTAAACCTAGTCACGCGGTCCAAAAATCAGGGGAAAACGAAACACAGCCCGGTTCGGCTTGAAAACGGTTTAAATCGAAGTGTATAATACACGTTTTTCGTAATTTATTGTGTCGGAATGAAAACGTACGCAAATCGCACAGATGGTTTCTAGGGTCAGACTAAGCGGCCTTGTAAATTTTGAGCATCAAAGGAGGTCATTTGAGTTTGCCTGGTGCGAGATAAACCGGTTTCGGGCGTAAATCGAATATTCGTTAAAAAGGGTTGAATACTTGTTAATTTTGGCTGAAATCGAATTGGGGAATTCTTGAAGTGACCCTGGTCACGCGGTCCAAAAATCATGGGAAAACGTAACACAGCCCGGTACGGCTTCGAAAACGGTTTAAATCGAAGTGTATAATACACGTTTTTCGGGATTTAATGTGTCGGAATGAAAAAGTACGCAATTCGCAAAGATGGTTTCTAGGGTCAGACTAAGCGACCTCGTAACTTTTGAGCATCAAAGGAGGTCATTTGATTTTGCCTGGTGCGAGATAAACCGGCTTCGGGCGTAAATCGGATACTCGTTAAAAATGGTTGAATACTTGTTAATTTTGGCTGAAATCGAATTGGGGAACTCTTGAAGTGACCCTGGTCACGCGGTCAAAAAATCATGGGAAAACGAAACACAGCCCGGTACGGCTTCGAAAACGGTTCAAATCGAAGTGTTTAATACACGTTTTTCGGGATTTAATTTGCCGGAATGAAAAAGTACGCAAATCGCAAAGGTGGTTTCTAGAGTCAGACTAAGCGGCCTCGTAAATTTTGAGCATCAAAGTAGGTCATTTGAGGCTGCCGGTGCGAGATAAACCGGTTTCGAGCGTAAATCGAATACTCGTTAAAAATGGTTGAATACTTGTTATTTTTGGCTGAAATCGAATTGGGTAACTCTTGAAGTGACCCTGGTAACGTGGTACAAAAATCAGGGGAAAACGAAACACAGCCCGGTTCGGCTTCGAAAACGGTTCAAATCGAAGTGTATAATACACGTTTTTCGTGATTTAATGTCCCGGAATGAAAACGCACGCAATTCGCACAGATGGTTTCTAGGGTCAGACTAAGCGACCTCGTAACTTTTGAGCATCAAAGGAGGTCATTTGATTTTGCCTGGTGCGAGATAAACCGGCTTCGGGCGTAAATCGGATACTCGTTAAAAATGGTTGAATACTTGTTAATTTTGGCTGAAATCGAATTGGGGAACTCTTGAAGTGACCCTGGTCACGCGGTCCAAAAATCATGGGAAAACGAAACACAATCCGGTACGGCTTCGAAAACGGTTCAAATCGAAGTGTTTAATACACGTTTTTCGGGATTTATTGTGCCGGAATGAAAAAGTACGCAAACCGCACAGGTGGTTTCTAGGGTCAGACTAAGCGGCCTCGTAAATTTTGAGGCTGCCGGTGCGAGATAAACCGGTTTCGAGCGTAAATCGAATACTCGTTAAAAATGGTTGAATACTTGTTATTTTTGGCTGAAATCGAATTGGGTAACTCTTGAAGTGACCCTGGTAACGTGGTACAAAAATCAGGGGAAAACGAAACACAGCCCGGTTCGGCTTCGAAAACGGTTCAAATCGAAGTGTATAATACACGTTTTTCGTGATTTAATGTCCCGGAATGAAAACGTACGCAATTCGCACAGATGGTTTCTAGGGTTAGACTAAGCGGCCTTGTAACTTTTGAGCATCAAAGGAGGTCATTTGAGTTTGCCTGGTGCGAGATGAACCGGTTTCGGGCGTAAATCGGATACTCGTTAAAAATGGTTGAATAATTGTTAATTTGGGCTGAAATCGAATTGGGGAACTCTTGAAGTAAACCTAGTCACGCGGTCCAAAAATCAGGGGAAAACGAAACACAGCCCGGTTCGGCTTGAAAACGGTTTAAATCGAAGTGTTTAATACACGTTTTTCGTAATTTATTGTGTCGGAATGAAAACGTACGCAAATCGCACAGATGGTTTCTAGGGTCAGACTAAGCGGCCTTGTAAATTTTGAGCATCAAAGGAGGTCATTTGAGTTTGCCTGGTGCGAGATAAACCGGTTTCGGGCGTAAATCGAATATTCGTTAAAAAGGGTTGAATACTTGTTAATTTTGGCTGAAATCGAATTGGGGAATTCTTGAAGTGACCCTGGTCACGCGGTCCAAAAATCATGGGAAAACGTAACACAGCCCGGTACGGCTTCGAAAACGGTTCAAATCGAAGTGTATAATACACGTTTTTCGGGATTTAATGTGTCGGAATGAAAAAGTACGCAATTCGCAAAGATGGTTTCTAGGGTCAGACTAAGCGACCTCGTAACTTTTGAGCATCAAAGGAGGTCATTTGATTTTGCCTGGTGCGAGATAAACCGGCTTCGGGCGTAAATCGGATACTCGTTAAAAATGGTTGAATACTTGTTAATTTTGGCTGAAATCGAATTGGGGAACTCTTGAAGTGACCCTGGTCACGCGGTCAAAAAATCATGGGAAAACGAAACACAGCCCGGTACGGCTTCGAAAACGGTTCAAATCGAAGTGTTTAATACACGTTTTTCGGGATTTAATTTGCCGGAATGAAAAAGTACGCAAATCGCAAAGGTGGTTTCTAGAGTCAGACTAAGCGGCCTCGTAAATTTTGAGCATCAAAGTAGGTCATTTGAGGCTGCCGGTGCGAGATAAACCGGTTTCGAGCGTAAATCGAATACTCGTTAAAAATGGTTGAATACTTGTTATTTTTGGCTGAAATCGAATTGGGTAACTCTTGAAGTGACCCTGGTAACGTGGTACAAAAATCAGGGGAAAACGAAACACAGCCCGGTTCGGCTTCGAAAACGGTTCAAATCGAAGTGTATAATACACGTTTTTCGTGATTTAATGTCCCGGAATGAAAACGCACGCAATTCGCACAGATGGTTTCTAGGGTCAGACTAAGCGACCTCGTAACTTTTGAGCATCAAAGGAGGTCATTTGATTTTGCCTGGTGCGAGATAAACCGGCTTCGGGCGTAAATCGGATACTCGTTAAAAATGGTTGAATACTTGTTAATTTTGGCTGAAATCGAATTGGGGAACTCTTGAAGTGACCCTGGTCACGCGGTCCAAAAATCATGGGAAAACGAAACACAATCCGGTACGGCTTCGAAAACGGTTCAAATCGAAGTGTTTAATACACGTTTTTCGGGATTTATTGTGCCGGAATGAAAAAGTACGCAAACCGCACAGGTGGTTTCTAGGGTCAGACTAAGCGGCCTCGTAAATTTTGAGGCTGCCGGTGCGAGATAAACCGGTTTCGAGCGTAAATCGAATACTCGTTAAAAATGGTTGAATACTTGTTATTTTTGGCTGAAATCGAATTGGGTAACTCTTGAAGTGACCCTGGTAACGTGGTACAAAAATCAGGGGAAAACGAAACACAGCCCGGTTCGGCTTCGAAAACGGTTCAAATCGAAGTGTATAATACACGTTTTTCGTGATTTAATGTCCCGGAATGAAAACGTACGCAATTCGCACAGATGGTTTCTAGGGTTAGACTAAGCGGCCTTGTAACTTTTGAGCATCAAAGGAGGTCATTTGAGTTTGCCTGGTGCGAGATGAACCGGTTTCGGGCGTAAATCGGATACTCGTTAAAAATGGTTGAATAATTGTTAATTTGGGCTGAAATCGAATTGGGGAACTCTTGAAGTAAACCTAGTCACGCGGTCCAAAAATCAGGGGAAAACGAAACACAGCCCGGTTCGGCTTGAAAACGGTTTAAATCGAAGTGTTTAATACACGTTTTTCGTAATTTATTGTGTCGGAATGAAAACGTACGCAAATCGCACAGATGGTTTCTAGGGTCAGACTAAGCGGCCTTGTAAATTTTGAGCATCAAAGGAGGTCATTTGAGTTTGCCTGGTGCGAGATAAACCGGTTTCGGGCGTAAATCGAATATTCGTTAAAAAGGGTTGAATACTTGTTAATTTTGGCTGAAATCGAATTGGGGAATTCTTGAAGTGACCCTGGTCACGCGGTCCAAAAATCATGGGAAAACGTAACACAGCCCGGTACGGCTTCGAAAACGGTTCAAATCGAAGTGTATAATACACGTTTTTCGGGATTTAATGTGTCGGAATGAAAAAGTACGCAATTCGCAAAGATGGTTTCTAGGGTCAGACTAAGCGACCTCGTAACTTTTGAGCATCAAAGGAGGTCATTTGATTTTGCCTGGTGCGAGATAAACCGGCTTCGGGCGTAAATCGGATACTCGTTAAAAATGGTTGAATACTTGTTAATTTTGGCTGAAATCGAATTGGGGAACTCTTGAAGTGACCCTGGTCACGCGGTCAAAAAATCATGGGAAAACGAAACACAGCCCGGTACGGCTTCGAAAACGGTTCAAATCGAAGTGTTTAATACACGTTTTTCGGGATTTAATTTGCCGGAATGAAAAAGTACGCAAATCGCAAAGGTGGTTTCTAGAGTCAGACTAAGCGGCCTCGTAAATTTTGAGCATCAAAGTAGGTCATTAGAGGCTGCCGGTGCGAGATAAACCGGTTTCGAGCGTAAATCGAATACTCGTTAAAAATGGTTGAATACTTGTTATTTTTGGCTGAAATCGAATTGGGTAACTCTTGAAGTGACCCTGGTAACGTGGTACAAAAATCAGGGGAAAACGAAACACAGCCCGGTTCGGCTTCGAAAACGGTTCAAATCGAAGTGTATAATACACGTTTTTCGTGATTTAATGTCCCGGAATGAAAACGCACGCAATTCGCACAGATGGTTTCTAGGGTCAGACTAAGCGACCTCGTAACTTTTGAGCATCAAAGGAGGTCATTTGATTTTGCCTGGTGCGAGATAAACCGGCTTCGGGCGTAAATCGGATACTCGTTAAAAATGGTTGAATACTTGTTAATTTTGGCTGAAATCGAATTGGGGAACTCTTGAAGTGACCCTGGTCACGTGGTCCAAAAATCATGGGAAAACGAAACACAATCCGGTACGGCTTCGAAAACGGTTCAAATCGAAGTGTTTAATACACGTTTTTCGGGATTTATTGTGCCGGAATGAAAAAGTACGCAAACCGCACAGGTGGTTTCTAGGGTCAGACTAAGCGGCCTCGTAAATTTTGAGCATCAAAGGAGGTCATTTGAGTTTGCCTGGTGCGAGATAAACCGGTTTCGGGCGTAAATCGGATATTCGTTAAAAATGGTTGAATACCTGTTAATTTTGGCTGAAATCAAATTGGGGAACTCATGAAGTGACCCCACGCGGTACAAAAATCAGGGGCAAACGAAACACAGCCGGTACTGCTCCGAAAACGGTTCAAATCGAAGTGTGTAATACACGTTTTTCGAGATTTAAGGTCCCGGAACAAAAATGTCCGTAAATCGCATGGGTGGTTTCTAGGGTCAGACTAAGCGGCCTCGTAAATTTTGAGCATCAACAGAGGTCATTGAAGGCTGCCGGTGCGAGATAAACCGGTTTTGAACATAAATCGGATACTCCTTAAAAATGGTTGAATATTTGTTATTTTTAGGTAAAATCGAATTGGGTAACTCGTCAATTGACCTTGGTCACGTGGTAGAAAAATCAGGGGAACCGAAACACAGCCCGGTACGGTTCCGAAATGGTTCAGATCGAAGTGTATAATACACGTTTTTCGGGATTTAATGTCTCGGAACAAAAATGTCCTTAAATCGCTTGGATGGTTTCTAGGGTCAGGCTAAGCGGCCTCGTAGATTTTGAGCATCAACAGAGGTCGTTTGAGGTTGTCGGTGCGAGATAAATCGGTTTCGGACGTAAATCGGATGCTCGTTAAAAATGGTTGAATACTTGTTATTTTTAGCTAAAATCGAATTGGGTAACTCTTGAATTGACTTTGGTCACAATTTCGGGATTTAATCAGGGGAAACTGAAACACGGCCCGTTACGGCTCCGAAAACGGTTCAAATCGAAATGTATAAGACACGTTTTTCGGGATTTAATGTCCCGAAATGAAAAAGAATGCCAATGGTTGTTGTATAGGTGGTTCAAGTCACTGACCTATGCTCTGGCACGGCAGGTCCGATAAGTTCAATATGCACGTGGTACCCTGGGAGCAGGGCAAGCAGTTCACCGAATGCAGCAACTTGGAAAAGCTCTTTATCAGGTCCTACGGATATAAATTCATTGAAGCATGAGTGAGTCTGTGACAAGGAAAAGGTATTATACGAAAGAGAAATAATCATAGTAAACATTATGTATCATAGAAGTTTAAAGAGAGTCTCATCAAGTACATGAACGAAGAAAAAACACTTGTAGTATAACACTTCCTGTGATAGGATCCGTCGTCAAAGTTTCCGTGTTCGATCTTGTCATTAATGTTGGCAGTTGACCATTATTACAGAGAACTATGATGGGTTCCGGAAAATTGCATCTTTAACAAATTGTATTACTTTGTAAGAACCGGGTAGACCACTCTCTTGTACAAGGATCTCGACTAACCATAGACACTTGGTAGTATGAGTTTAACATTTCTAGCGGTAATGTTAATACAAAGGACAATCACGCGAGCTTATATTATATCAATACATTCATGGTGCAAAGCAAAACAATTTTCGCAACATCTGAGTCTGATCAGTGGACAATTGAAGTGAAGAAAAGAATATACCAAGATAGTGGATGTTTATGATCTGTTTACTAGTCTCGTAATTCGGCATTCTATGAATGTTGAGTTGGACAGCATGGTAAATCGTAAGGGGCTGCAGTTAAAAAAAAAAGTTTAGGTGAATATGTACGAATACTTGACGGCAGACACCTAAAACAGCACGGGTTTGGCTATTGGTGATGCGTAAACCTAGGCCCTGTTTGGCAAACGGCATAAGCAGATTAATAATAGCAGATAATGTTAGCATAATACGGTTAGTAGATTTTAATAGCAGGTTTGACTAATAGATTAAATTAGCATATTAAAAAAGGGTGTTTGTTAAATAGCAGATTACAGGAAAATTGGAATGGTTTCATGTATAAATTGAATATGCTAATACAATATGCTGCTATTAGCAGCATATTCAAAAAGAGTAGATTCCGACCAATATGCTATCAGAATATGCTGTTTACCAAACATGTGAAAATAGTAGATTGATTGGTCAACCTACTAATTATGCCGGAATCTACTAATTTCTTTCAATATGCTGTTTGGTATGCCCTAGTCTTATAAGGACCTCGCAAATTGTTTGAGCAAAACTACACTGTCCTATCTTATAACTGAAATAGCAGAATATCCAAAAGGAACACCGCTTACTGTTCACGTTAGAATGCATAACATACCCATTGGAGCAGCAACGCGACTGGTGAATCAGTTGGGATGGATCTCCAGTCATAGTATTCCTTCCAACAGCTTAATTGCTTTGACAATGAGGACACGGGGTCTGCATGAGACTATTAGACTTTAAACAAAATGGTAGTCAAGTAAATAGATGCGCGAAACCATCCTCTAGTGAACATACACAAAACCAACTCCCTAAATCGACATAAATCCGGAAAATAGATAACTTTAGATAAGGGCTAACAGGTTTTCGATTTTTGAATAATGATTTGATTATACTCAGTGACACGCATAGAGAAAGACAATACCTGTACAAGGGGCAAACAAGCTTGAAAGGTTCCAGCACTTCATTAGCCTATAAAATTGATTCATACATTTCTCTTCAGAAATAATTTTAGAGGATCACGAATGAAACACTAAAGTCTGAGTACCATGAAAGCAATTGGTTTAGCACTCACACGGAAAGATTATCGCGTACGTCCAAATTCCTACAGGAGCATTCATGAGACCACATTCCTATTTGATGAAGGCTCCTCCTAGTAAGAAACGAGCATCTACTCCCCTTTTTTTCACAAATCTACATCAAGATATAAACATAAATGAGTAAAAAGAAGACAACTTTGAACTTCTTAAAGCCCCATATAAGTATATCGTACGTACTTTGTACCTGAATTGTAGCTTCTTCACGGAATGTGAAAGGAAATGCATTCACGATATCAACATTTCCCATTTGTTCTTCTAATCTTTCGCATTCTTCCCTGTGGTCATTCCAATGTGAAATCTGAAAGAACATATCAGTGAAGTGTTTATTTAAATATTTCTCGAATCAAAGTGTGGGGATAATTGAAGTTAGATTAATCAAGATTCAAGAAGCATAAGGACAACGGAAAGAAAAAAAGTGACAGCAGAATCCCAAACTTTCGAGTCCCTCAGAGAAAAGTAGAAAACTTTAGAGTCCACGGTAACACTTGAGCACTTACAAGCTACATCCACGTTTCCGACTTTTGCTTCCCACCCCATTTCCGCCCCTTAGATAAAAGTTCGGCATCTAAGATTTTCTGAACCAAAAATTACTCCTCAAACATACAACTTTACAACCAAACTCCATTCTCCGAAGTAGCTTCAAATAAACCATTGAAATTTGAAAATGGTTATTACCAACCAATCCATCATATCACTCAAACCATTGACGAATTTGATCTTACTCAACGAATAAGATCAATTAGGGCAAAGTCAAAACCTTAAACAAAAACTCGATTTCAATTGTTCAGGGAGCGAGCACCCCTACTAGTCTCCCTACATCCGCCACTTATATAATCAACCAAAAATAAACCCCTCAAACAAACAGATGAAAGTATAGAACAATGAATCAACTTTACACTCAAACTTCATTCTATAACATAAAACCTAGGCAATTTCATCAACCATAAGTGATGATTACCCATGAACCCATCAAGAGGGAAACTCGAAAAAAGTCGGAAACTTTTAACTAAAAACTTTGAAATTTTCGACACCACTATCATCAACCATCATCATACATAAATCACTCAAAACCAAATTGAGTAACACGACAAATTAATGAAATTCATTTAGTACCCACCAACAAAAAAGACATCACAAGTACAACAGGTTACAATAATCAAATTAATTCATTTAATTGTCGGGCTTTTCTAACGCGTACGCTGAACATTTAAAACAGTAAGTAAATCACTGATATACCCATGAACCCATCAAGTGGCAGAATCAGGAATTAACCCTAGTGGGACGAACGGGCAATAGTGTAAGGGGAACTCGAAAAAAGTCGAAAATTTTAACTAAAAACTTCGAAATTTTCAACACCACTACCATCAACAATCATCATACATAAATCACTCAAACCCAAATTGCAAGAGTAACAAGTCAAATTAATGAAAATGATAAAATACCCACCAACAAATAAGATATCACAAGTACAACAGGTTACAATAATCAAATTAATTGTCGGTTTTTCTAACACGTCCCCTGGACATTTAAAACTGTAAGTAAATCACTGATATACCCATGAACCCATCAAGTGGCAGAATTAGGAATTAACCCTAGCGGGACGAACGGGCAATAGTGTAAGGGGAACTCGAAAAAAGTCGGAAACTGTTAACTAAAAACTTTGAAATTTCAACACCACTATGGGCACTATCATCAACCATCATCATACATAAATCACTCAAACCCAAATTGCAAGAGTAACAAATCAAATTAATGAAATTGATAAATTACCCACCAACAAAAAAGACATCACAAGTATAACAGGCTACAGTAATCAAATTAATTGTCGGTTTTTCTAACTCGTACCCTGAACATTTAAAACTATAAGTAAATCACTGATATACTATGAAAAGATGTGGGAGATAGAGAGAAATAAACCTGATGAGAGAGTGAACAATACGCTACAGCTTTGCAACGAACACATATTCTCAATGGTTGATTCACGCATCGGTTTCCCCTTCCCTTTGCAGCGCATTCCATTTCTATTCCAGTCTAATGCTCAGGTCACTTGTTGAAGTCGGAGGCGATCAAATGCGAACTTAGACTCAACAGGGTTGAAGTCGGGGGGTATGGTTAGTATAATGATATCGGTATGAAATTAAAATTTAAATTAGGTGGTGTGATTTTGAAACTCGATTTTTTAATGCCTTGTGTTTGGTTTAATTTAAAATGAAGAATCAAATAATTAAATATATATAAATATATATACAAATTTTTTCTTTAAAATTTTCATATATTAATTATTTAAAACTTGTAAATATTTTACTTTTATAACTTTTAATTTATTTTCAATATCATAATATCTATCTTTACATGTATAAATAGAAAATAAAAGAAAAATCATTGCTGGTATATTTTACGAAACAAAAATCTTAAAAAAAAAATTAGTTATATGCATATTTCTATTTTTTCCGTGAGAAAATTATTTATTTAATATATTTTTTTTCAATTTTATTGTATAATTTGATATCCAAGATATTAATCTCATACCCGCCTCCCCGGTAAACTCCTACTCCACAGGTTTAATCGAGCTCATTCTACAACTCATATCTTATGCCTAAAATAGGTGCACCGAACACCGTGAGTTTGAAATTGGGAAAGTATAAATGAATGGGTCTGGTCTAGTGGATTGTCTTCATAAAAGTCTATGGTGAATTCTTATAGACTAAAAAAATAAGCGTGAAAAAACATATTTTAATGGTTAAAATTTAAAGTAATGTGATAAATAATTAGACAAGATAATAATCGGAAAATACGGGTGATACAAAAATCCTAAAACACGCAACTAAATTATGTACAATTTTCCACTGCGTAGAAAGCAATAAGTTCGTTCACATCGCAATTTCATTGAAGCTAAGTAAGAGTTTAATTATCTTTGACTTTCGTTAGTCTTTCAGAGAAACGGTTTTTCAATAACGTGCCTTTTACTAAATTAATAAGGAACGGTCTTTCACCAGACTTACTGCCTAGCTAATACAGTATATGCTTAAATTAGAAACTACAAAATATTAAAAGTTCTACAAATTTGTCATTACTAAATTGAGTAATTACCACCTAAAATAGACTCGAAAATCGACATCTCTGAATTATCTATCGACAGTTTTTCATGAGTTTTACACATCAAAATTAGAAAAGTTTGAATTATGTTAAATATGCTCATTCACAATGATCACGTATTTTCCATATGAAAACGTGTCGACTATCGACTATTGAGTACTCACCTTGTACATTTTTAGATTACACTAACAACCCGGTTCAAATATGAACTAATAATAAGGTTACGATGACACGATACTCCAAGTTTACCTAACCAGTTTTCCATATATACATTTAAATAATTAAATTATGGTGTAATTAATATTTTTAATTAATATTTTTTTATTTAAATGGTTGCTTAATACTTCGTATGTAATCGTTTGATAATTTTTCAACAGATTTACTGTATAATCTATTAATAATGATATCATAATATGGGTTGGCAATCATTCAAAAAGCACATTCAAGAGCAAAGATTGACTCAGTTTTTGTCAACTTTCATTATAAAATTCAAAGATTTGCATTAGCCAATTCAACTTAATTAAGAATTAGTAAGCATTAATCCGTCTTCTTTGAGACGGTTTTAACTTAAAACGAAAAAATATCAGCATTTTATAATAAAAAGTGATCATATAATTATAAAAAGTTACTATGAAAAAAATGTCAGCATTTCATAATAAAAAATACATTTAATTATAAATTATTACTAAATTTTCGACTTTTAATCAAAAAATTTCATATTATTCGTAAAATAATCATATTTTATTTGTTGTCCGAAATGTAAATTTTCCAATTAAGCAGAAAACAAGGTAAGACAATCTGCATGTTCTTTGATCTGATGTCTGGTGGCCTGGTGCCATAATTAGTTAATCACAATTTTTTTTTTTTGTTTTTTATGACGAGCGAACCCGCAGCCGCTATTTTCGGTGCGCACTAGATAAACTCTCAGGCATATGTGAGGTGGTGACAGACTCGAAATCTATTTAGGCATGGACTCAGGCCAAAAATGCTCCACAAGATTTTGCTCTTGGGAGGTTTGAACCCGTGTCTCCTGAAAATTTCACCCAAGTTTTAACCACTAGACTCCACCCTTGTGCGCACTTAATCACAAACATTGACCCATGTACTAATTGACCCGATCCGATCTCGAGAAATCGAGAATGTTACCGTTAATGGGTCAGATGTACACAACTAAGTTAATGGGTCAGATGTACACAACTAAATAAGTACGTAACTTGACCTTTATTACTAAAACTATAAAAACACGTATCGACTGGCTAAAATTTCACGATAAAAACACACGGACAGACGGTATAAGAAACCGATTTTGCTTAATTTTACCATATTCGGGTTCCGAAAAGCCAGGGAAAATCTGTAGAGGTCACCAACTAGAAATATAACACAAAAATTGCAGGAGAAGTGTACAAAAGTCAGCAAACTACTTACTTTGAATATGTCTGAAATCTGAAAAAAGGTTGAAGAAAAAACCAAACCCTACAGAAAACATTGCATCAGTCAGCAGCATTACTATAATACTAATATAATACAACTGCAACAAAACCAATATAACTTATTCCTTTACTCAATAATTAATTAGAACTAATCAACTCATTAGTTTAGTTTTCATCCAAATTCCTGCATTTTTCTCTGCAGAATTTTCTGCAGATCACAGAAAACAGAAAACAATGGCATTCAGAAAAAATACAGTTTTTCAGTTTCTGACAGTGCTTTTACTGTTGTTTTTCCTGAATGATTTTACATTCTGTCAGTCTGATTCATCTCAGAATATTGAAACATTCTACCATGATTCACCACCACCAGCACCAGCACCTGCACCTGCACCTGCACCTGCACCAGCAGAATCTGGTGTAATAACTCCGCCGCCTGCACCATCCACTGTGTTTCCTCCTGCAAGGCCGCCACCGCCTCCACCAGGAACGTCGAAAAAAGCTATAGCAACAGCGGTTGGGGTGACTGCATTATGTACCCTGGTGGCAGCTGCTGTTCTGTTTTTTGTCTGCACCAGGTGTACACAGAAGAAGAAGGATCGTCCTGAACGGGTGAATCCCTATTCGGCCGAGGCAACGAAGAGGATGAAGCTAGAGGCGGCAGCACCAGCCGGGTTTACGAGGGTTGATGGGAAGGTCAAGGGAATGATCATTGATGAAGATGGTTTGGATGTTTTGTATTGGAGGAAACTTGAAGGAAGTCAGAAGAAAAGTGGATCATTTCATAAGGATTTGCTTAATAATCAGCCGTTGAAGAGTTTAAGGAAGACGTTTTCTCGTGGCAAATCGTCTTCATCGGCTAATCCTAATCAAAAGCTTACCTTGCTTGATCCGGGATTGTCGGCTAGTGATCATGTCAGTCACAGTAGAGAGATATCTGCTGAAGCGGCTCGACCACCACTACCACCACCACCACCACCACAAACTGTGATTGTGCAGAAAGCGCCACCTCCACCTCCACCGCCGATTTCAGTTAAGAAAGGTCCTGCACCACCTCCACCGCCAAAGCGGACACCAATTGTGGAAGTCGCGGCTTTAGGAGGGGATGATGATGAATTTTCAGAAGAGATGAAGGATCAGGTCAAAATGAAGCCATTGCATTGGGACAAGATCAAAGTTGTTGAGAGGGATCATTCCATGGTTTGGGACAAGCTTCCTGCAGGCTCATTTCAGTAAGCTCATCATCTCATTTAATTAGATTTCTGTCATGTTGAAGAATGCTTAGTTTGCACAGGCCCCCATACCGTGTGCTGGTTTCCACTTCGTGGTTTTTGAGGGTTTTGATACCATGATAGATGAACCATCTCAACCAAAACCTTAAGGTGATGGTTGAGGCCCAACTATTCCTAATATTTACCAGTTAGGCCCTGTTCTTTTCGGCTGAAACGAGCTGAATTGAATTAATTGGAGTAGAGCTTAATTGAACTAAATTGATTGGAACTGAGGTGAAGTGAATTTAATTGAATTAAAAGTCAATTTTGTGAATAGATTAATTGAACGTAATTGATTGAAAATAAATAAAACTTAACGAAATACTACCGAGAAAAATTGAAAGGAGCTAAAATTAAGCCAGAAAGAACAGGGCCTAATCTAGTTGATAGCCGAGTTTGAAACCCTGATCAGCTGGGACGAGGGGGTTCGGAACTTAATGAAGCAGAACTGATTGTAAATGTTTGTGACAGGTACAATGGTGATATGATGGAAGCGTTGTTTGGTGACGTTGCAAAGGAGCGAAAATCACCAAAGAATCAAGGAAAGGAGACAAACCCGGCAGCTAAAATCTCCATCCTGGACTCACGGCGTTCACAAAATATAGCCATTCTGGTTCGCGCTTTAGGTATCTCGAGAAAAGAGTTGATTGAAGGGGTATCAGAAGGAAAAGGCCTAGATTTAGAAACCCTTGAAAAACTAACAAGAATGTCTCCTACCAGAGAAGAAAAGATTCAAATCCTTGCATTTGATGGCGATGTAGGAAAGCTAGCTGATGCCGAGTCCTTCCTGTATCATCTCTTGAAGGCGGTCCCCACCGCCTTCACTCGAGTCAATGCCATGGTTTTTAGATACAATTACGGGTCAGAGATTCAGAACCTTAAGGATTCACTCCGAATGCTTGAATCTGCCTGCAATGAGCTTCGGGACTGTGCAGTGTTCTGGAAGCTATTAGAAGCCATCCTTAAAGCCGGAAACAGGCTGAATGTCGGGACTGCACGTGGAGACGCAAAGGCGTTTAACTTAACCGCGCTGCATAAACTCTCAGACTACAAAAGCAGTGACGGGAAAACAACCCTGCTCCATTTTGTTGTCCATCAGGTTGTCAGGAATGAAGGGAAACGGTCTGCCATGAACCGCGTCAACAACTTGACCCAAACAAACCCGACCCCAGTTGACACGAGATCAAAAGACGAGCAAGAAAAGGAGTATCAGAAACTAGGGTTACCACTTATAGGAGGGTTAACTTCACAACTATCAAATGTCCTGAAATCAGCCAGTATTGACTACGACACCCTGTCGAACATACTCACTTCAATGGCATCCCGAGTTGCTGAAACAAGGCAACTCGTGTTGCAATGCGGGGCCGATGCTGGAGGAGGGGAGTTCGTCAAGGAGATGAAAGAGTTTCTACAAGAAGCCGATGTAGAAATAAAGACGGTCCAAGAAGAACAGGCAAGAGTCATGGAGCTTGTGAAGAAAACGACACAGTATTACCAGTCAGGCGCGTTCAAAGATAAACATCCGCTTCAGTTGTTTTCGATAGTCAGAGACTTTCTGAGCATGGTTGATAAAGCCTGTATTGATATTACCAAGAGTTTACAGGAAAAAAATAACTCTAAAACAAGCGGTGCAAGCACATCCGATCTCCCTCCGCCTGATGTGTTAAGGACTCGGGTGACATTCCGTAGTTTGCCCGATCATTTCCTGTCTGTATCAAATGCAAGCGATTCAGATGACGCCGGGTAAAACTGGTGCAGAAGATGTTACTGATGTACTGTATATAGAAGAGAAAGTATATAAGCCCTTTTTTTTTTTAATCTATCATTTTGACAGGAAAAAGACAGATGAATGTTGAGTGAATTTGTTCTTTAATTGATTTTTTGGACAAGAAAGTTATCTTCTTATATATAAGTTCAATACAGTAGTTGAAATTTCTCGTCTTACGATTCCTGAAATCCCGTATTTGCACAGAGAGAAGATGATTTCACTGATATCTGATGGAATGTTGTTCAGTTCAGGTAAAAAATTCAGTTGCAGGAAAAACAGGTTTTACGCATGTTCGACACTTCATTTTAGTCGCCAGTTGCGCGCAGCGCAGACATGACACGACACTTCTACGCTCCATTTCAGACCAAAAAATGAACAAGTTCTTGGAAAATATCAGAAGAGCAGAAAAAAAAGAAAAGATGTTTTCACTGATTTCTGCAGGAATGCTGTTCAGTTCAGGAAATATTTCAGTTACAGGAAATACAGGTTTTATACATGCAAATTTTTATTATTCTGCAATGTCCGATATGACACGACACTGTCCTCGCTCGCTCCAACGCTCTGACACCGTGTGTATAATAACCGTATCCAACACGAGCATTATATACATTTAGTAGGTAATGTTGTTTTCTTTGTCTATATAGTTGTTTTCTTTGTCTATATAGTTGGTTTTGGTAGTCATATGATATCAGTATCTGACTAATGAACTGGAAGGCCAACTACCTCACTAACTTTGAGTACATGTCATATCATTATTTTTTAATTTTTTTTCCGATGCAAAGAGAGTCATAAGGACGATTTTGATACTGGTTTTGAACCCTAGTCGTGGATAGTGGATACCATCTTTCACGACTTTACCAACTAAGCTCGTTGACATCTGCATACGTGGTATCATAATCCAAAACCAAAAACTCGCTATTGTTTAGTCTAAATTATGACTGATTGAAGAAAACGAGTTCTCTAGAGTCTAGACCTTCATTATAAGTCTTCTCAAGCCTAAGCTAGTTTTCGCCTTTCTGAGACGCAGACAATATTCTTTCTTTTTTGGTGACGAGGGGTTTAATCCCCTCGGGCCCACGCATTTCCGCACCACCACATGGACTATGTAAGCCACCCCTTTGGGAGCTGCAGTGGCCAAGTGGCCTGCATTTCTGCAAGCTTTAAGGTTTAACTCAGTTACCAGTTTACCACTGGACTAACACCACTCGGTTAATATTCTTATGACTGAGTTACTGTTTCAAAATTCATGCTGATTTATTACTTGTACAAAGAAAAGTACTCCATTGAAGAACAGTCACATTTTGATTAGTTCATAGGTTTCTTAATAAAGAGACCTGAAAACTTGAACAAAACTTGAACAAGTAGATGCAATTAACAAATTAATGAACATGAATTTGTTATTAATTATAAAACGGACTTTTTCTCGTGGGAAATCGTCTTCATCATCGTCTAATCAAAATCAAAATTATCCTACAGATAATAAAAAAGACACCTTGGTTGATCCAAGACTGTCAGCTACTGATGATGTTGGTCAGAGTGCAGAAATAACTGCTGATGTGGTTCATGTTCATCCAATACCGCGACCACCACCACCACCGCCGCCACCACCTCCAAAGCGACAAACTGCACCGAAGATATCACTAAGTGGGAAAGTTCTCAAACCAAAGCCATTGCCTTGGAAACCAGACAGGGATCGTTTAATCTGGTGTGATTTGTCCCTGCAGGCTGCAGAAACGAGTTTGGTTGACGGGTAAGTTTGTTGTTCGAGGTGTCCAATGTCCATGATATATCCAATGCAGTCGTAAAGCCGTGCAGGGGTTATCACGGGGGGAGGGGGGGTCGCCCTCGCTGAACAATGAAAAACTTGAAACAGAATTGAGTGTTACTGTTATTTGTTTGTGACAGGTTTCACGGGTATAATGATGAAATGTTGGAAGCGTTGTATGGCACGGTTCCCATAGTCCAGAAACGGAGACAAACCCAGCAGCCGATAAATACTAATGCAACGGACTCAGATGATGACGGGTGAAACGGGTGATGGGAGTTGTATATAAGGCTTACCAGCTTACCTTATCAATGTGACAGGAAAAAAACCAGATGAATGTTGAGTGAATCTGTTCTAAATCGTTTTTTTGGACGAGAAATTTATCTTAATTACGAAGTTTTGCACAGCAGAATAAAGTACTCGTCCTACGAGTCACGATTCTGATTC
Organism: Silene conica; assembly: GCA_029255685.2. NCBI lineage: Eukaryota > Viridiplantae > Streptophyta > Magnoliopsida > Caryophyllales > Caryophyllaceae > Silene > Silene conica. The sequence goes on from CM055312.2 coordinate 99,055,541, forward strand.
TGATTCTGAAATCCCATATTTGCAGAGGCAGATGTTTTCACTGATTTCTGCAGGAATGCTGTTCAGTTCAGGAGGGATTTCAGTTGCAGGAAAAACAGGTTTTTTACATGTTAGTATGTTACAGGATAATGAATGTCACAATGTTATTTACTTATGTGTGAGCTTACTGGCGCCTGGTGGACTACCGTCTCTGCTAGCCCCTTAAATCCGCCACTGCTAATAAACGGTTTATATTAGTAAATCGGAAATAGCATATGATTCAATGCAATTCTGAAGATTTATCAGAAGAACATTACAACGGTTTCACACCTTGAGACCGTTCATTTTTATAAAAAGTTTGCTCATTTAATACTAATAAACGAGTTTTCTTTTTATAGAATCAGACCGTCTTACAGTGTGAAACCGTCTCACATAAGAGTTACTGTATGAATATATGATATCATTGGTTGACTAATGAAATGGAAGGCCAACAACCTCACTAACTTAAAAGAGGACATGTGATATCATACTCGGAAATAAAAAAAACTCGCTTTTGTTTGGTTCTAACTTCAAAAAAAAAAAAAACTCTAAATACGGTAAGTATTTTTAATTGTGAAATAATAGTCTTTCGATGCAATTCTCGTGGTAAATTAATTTCAACCTGAAAGTTACTATTTTAATTTCAACCTGAAAGTTGAACAAGTTGATGCAATTAACAAATTAATTGACTTTAATTTCTTACTAATTAATAATCAAAATGGATTACTAATTTAATTAAACTAGATTAAAAAAATTCCATGAAAATAATCTCACCAACTAAAGTGTAAAACATACATATCTTGCATCATGAATCCCAAAAATGGAACTTTGACTAATTAATTAATTTACTAATCCATATTATTATATTAAGTTTGTTCTTTTTTTTTGGCGTGTTGAGGGAGTCGTAAGGGCAAATATATTTCTTATGGAATTTGATCCTATGTCACGAGTATTACTCAATACTCGTCATGATTTTACGAGCTGAATTTGCTTACATTCGGTCCGTATTAATATCCAAATATTTAATATGATTGATTCTTCTTTGTGGGGGATTCGAATTCGGGTCTTAATCATTAGGTTAAAATCTCTTCAATTATTTAAATTATTGATAGCGCGTTTACTTGTTGGGTATTTTCAAACGGGTTGAAAATTCAAAACGGGCCGAAAATTACCAAATTTTTGACTGAGCAGCTGACTTATGTGTTCAATGAAACCTAAAAATTTTATGAATTCAAAAAGTTGGTCCAACATGAAAATATGATTTTCTTATCAAAGAAGTTTTAATAATATTTTAGTAAATTTCTACGTCCTCGTGGCGTGGTGTAGGTGTGTCTTGTATCTTGTTGTAGGTCCTCAAAAGCTCAGTTGATAAAGAAGAGAAAAGAAGTTCTCGTTCAGTTAGAGAGTTCAGATCGTCCCCTAAAAAGGCATATCATTTCTGTCAGCCCTGTCGGTAGTTTAATCTCTTTTTTCTAAAAATGTATAAATAAGTCTGATCCGTAGGATCTGGTGGACATTATGTAATAACCCTTTCTTTACTGCGGCCGCAAAAAAAAAAAAAAAAAAAAGGTTTTAATAATATAAACTTAATTGACTTTACATATTTGAATACTTCAATATTTGAGAGTCGACCCATTTTCGAAAACAGTCTCTTTGTGTTATTAGCAGAAGGGTAAGATTACGTGTATATAATCGTCCTTTACCCCACGATTTAGAGGAACCCTTGAAACATTGCGGTAATGTTGTTACGGGAGGCTACCATCTCGTTCTTCATGGTCTCCGACTACAAATAAGGGAGGAAAGGATTCGAATATGGAACACAATCTCGACAATACCTCGATCCTAACCACCGTTCAACAAAACAAAGATTGCCCCACAAGGAAAAACTACCAAAGATGGCGAAACAGAACACAGGTTATGAATTATGATTGAAAGACATGCAACTAATATCAGTGCATTTTCGGTGCAACATGGTACTAGAAGTCTCGAACAATTAACACGAACATCCCTCTTCCGATCCACGTTCTCTATGACAGTTCATGCACAGAAACGATAAGAAAACGAAACAGAGAAAGTTCAGATACCAGAACCCTACAAACGAATGCAATTCCGATGTACAACTAAATTTACTCTGCAACTGCTCCTTTATACATCTAGCTCCCCTGATCATGAAACCTATTTACTCGGCACCAACGTAATTACTATCGTATAATACATCACCTGACTACAAAAGGGTAACTTTCTTATACCTGACTTGCAAAATTCATCTACTCGTGAAAATTCCGTTTAGGTTGAAGCTTTTGCCTTGCCATCTTCCTGCATGACCGACATATCCAATATTAACGTCACTACTGACAAAGGGAACCAAAAAGAATGACGGGTTCTCATCTGAATAATTCAGGTTTTTGGCAGAATCATATTAAGGTATAAATTTCCGCGGACTTCTGTTTTCAGTTACCTTAAACTCCATGCTTGTGGCCAAAGCTTGACGCAGGCTTGGGATTAGTATTAACGTTCTGGCTTGGTTTTTTGAGTTGGGCAGCTTTCTCCGCCTATATCAAACAGCAATGCATAAGACTAGGATTGCATCACTGCATCACCTGTAACTCAGTGACGGTAATAAACGGAACATTCTTTTAAGTGCACTGCAAAACCAAGGAAGTCCCAATGGCTAATGGGTCTGAGTCTCCGAAGTGTCATTAATAATAGTTGGGCCTCAACCATCACCTTAAGGTTCTGGTTGAGACGGTTCATCTATCATGGTATCAGAGCGAGTATGACCGAAGGTCACGGGTTCGAATCCTAGCAACCTCAAAACTCCTCAAAAACCACGAAGTGGAAACCAGCACACGGTATGGGTGGGCCTGTGCAAACTAACCACTCTTCAAGCCCAATGGGCATTTGAGTGAGGGAGCGTATTAGGAATATTAATAATAGTTGGGCCTCAACCATCACCTTAAGGTTTTGGTTGAGACGGATGACACAACGACTTCACAGAGTTTGATCCCCCACCTACAACCCCGTGAGGAAAAGATTTGGCCTAAGTTGGTGATCATTGCCTAAGGAAAGGGATTAAGGACAAAGACGGGGATCCATGTACAATAACTCGGTTTCCTTGGACGCGGGAAAAAATACATTTGCCATCTAAATTGAACTATGAGATGGGACGATATGACCTGTATTCGAAGACACACAGTTGTTACTGCCATAATAGCTTCTTACCTTATGTTTTGACAGCAGATGGGTTGTCCCGGAGATATTGGTATTGGCTGGTAAGTCCAGTTTCTTGGAAGCCTGTCAAAGATATGCATAAGACGGCGTCAGTAATCAGAAAGTTACACTGAATACTCCTATACGGGCATAAAAGCATTTTGCAAAGTATATACCTCGTTCTGACTCTTTCCTTGAAGTAGAACTCTTGGGCCAAAAGAAGCAGCAACAGATTTCACGTTTCTTTGATCAGCACCACCATTTTTAGTTACCCTGCTACACAAATACATTAAATTTTTAAACTTGTTTACGTTTGGTTTTGGCACAATGCCCATGGAGAGGAGAGAGTGCTTTCGAGAATTAAAAGCATAAACAATTGACTGCGATAGAGGGAGTAGCAATGTCACTTGATCTCGGAATAAAATGCTTAAACAAGGAGAATGCAACTACAAAGAATGCAGGCTAGAGGCATTTAGGTGAAGACTCGGAGATCATACTTAGGGAACAGTGACGTCTTTCTTATTCCTTGCTGACTGGTACGAGTACTAGGTGTTTTTGCTGCCTTCCCTATCCTGTCATTTGCAAAAAAAAAAAAAGTGGAAAAAAAAAATCAAGACGGTTTTCTATATTCAGTAAAGTAGCCAACGGCACAACAACGATAAAATTAACAATCCGAGTATTCAAAGACTATGATGCATGCTTAAGCTCGTATCATGAAACTTTGATAAGCGTTAATGTGGCAAAAGGCACAAAAACATTACTCCTCATTTTTGTTTGGAATGATGTTAGCTGGAGAACCCTTTTGTTCAGTTTTTCTCGAAACAGACTGCAAAACATAAATTTTAGTTAAATGTTGAATGAAACTGAAGTGTTAGCTTTCAACGTCAAATTTCAGAAGAAAACGCACCTGATTTGGTACAGGTGATTTAGCCGCACTGGATGGTGATGTTTGAGGGGGATTTTGAAATGCCTTAAACGCTCGTTTTACAATATCTTTATCTCCCATCCTCTCCATAATCAACGATTTTCTCATCGTAAGTGACGCTTGATCAGAATTCATTGGCCCTAAACTGAGAGACATGTGCAGGGACGTAGGGATTAGCCTCCTGCTCTGAGGACCAGTTGTTTTCTTGACAGTCGGAGGGGTGACACCATTTTCCTTCTTATCCACGAGACGGCCAGCAGACTTAGCACCTTTAATGAGCTCAGGCTTTGATGATTTAGGGGTGGATAGCATTGTCGATTTTGGCATCGGTGCAGTAATCCTCTTCGGGACAGGTACTGGTGATTGTTTCTTGGTATTTGTTGAACTAACAGTCTTCTTCACCAATGTTGCCTAGAAAAATTGCATTTTTCAGAAACGTAAAACATTCACTATAACAAAACTAGCAACTACTCCCTCCATTTTACGTCATTTTTTGTTTTCAAGATCGCGGGTTGACTTTCATTTTACAGAAAAGCATTTGTAGCAAAAGAATGTTTTGATATCAGTTTACATTTTCATGAAATTTCCTCCGATATTTTAACCAAGTGGTGTTAGTCCACTGGTAACTGTTTTAAACCTTAAAGCTTGCAGAAATGCAGGAGTTGAGAGGTCTCAGGTTCGATTACCAGCCACTGCAACCCCCAAAGGGGTGGCTTACATGGTCCATGTGGTGGTGCGGGAATGCATGGGCCCGGGGATTAAATCCTCGTCAAAAAAAAAAGGTCATACAAAAGCAAAACAACGAAAGTTCAAAACAGATATATGTATACCTTTTGCGATTTCTTTGTCATGACTAATTTCATTAGATTTCCGCTCTTTTCCTCAACAACGGTTCGTTTGACCTTTTCTTGAGGCAATTCCTCGCCTTTAGGTTTCCGTATAGAAGGCGTGGCAGGAAGCTTCAGCTTACCCAATTCATGATTTTTTGACGTACACGAATCAGCACCGACAAACTCTTCCTGGGGTTGAGTATCGTTGTTACCTGTAATCAGGTCAGCTCCATCATCCGGGTATTCAAAATGTTCAGCCACCTTAATCTTCACCGTTTCATCAGTGAGATTAGCACAATCATTCACTTCACAAATTTCTTTTGTCACCTCTATATCCATGTCTACACTACCTTCATTAATCGTATTTTCACAAAACGCACTTTCAACAGTTGACAGTTCACTAACGTCATTCACGTGAAGAGCACGATCCTGAACATCATTCTCCTGATTGAAGACATCGGCACTATCACTCTTCAGATGAACATGCTCGACACTTACCTCACCATCAGAACTGCCCATCTCATTCTCTTGACAGAAAACATCAGCAGTATTACTCTTCACATGAACATGCTCAACAGTCACTTCACCATCAAAACCAGTGTTGCATAGTTCGCCTTCAGTCGCGGACTCTGTTCCGGAACAAAAGGTTTGGTCCGAGGATGGGCTGACCAACCCCGGAAACATGCAACCTTGATCAAAACTATCCACTTCATCCTCTCGCTGATCAGTTTCACTAACCGAGTCATCAGTATCAGTAATCTCCTTATCTAAATCTTTCTCACTGGTATTACAAATCAAATTCACAGAACCCGAATCTTCAAACTCAGCCAACTCATCAGCTTCCCTCTCCCTTTCCTGATCCAATAGCAACTCAGCTCGTCGGGCGGCAATCTTTTTGTAATGAGCCTCAAAATAGGCCTTCTTTTGAGCTACAGAACCAGGAGTTGAACACTTCTCAACTTCCTCGAGATACTTGTTTGTTGGGAAAGTAGACCATCTCTCCCAACAAAGGTTATCGCGCTCAAATCTACCAAACGACACTGATTGCTGAAAGCAAGGCACATCTGTAACAGACTCGCCCATCTGTTTTCAAACACACACAAAACATCTCCATCTAAGAACAATCATCATACAAACAACAATACCCACAGCAAACCCTTGGCTACGAATTGATTTAGAATCGGTTAACATGAACCAACCTACGTTGCTACGTACCTGGGTTGGACACTCGACACTCAAACATGGGTCGGACACTTGGACATTACATTTTAGACCAAAACCATGAACTTTATTTAATAAAATAGCCGAATCTGGCACTTGGACACGCAATTTGACCGTGTCCGAGCAACATAGAAACCAACATCTAATACCAATCTCATTCAACCAACACTAATGACAGTGAAATCTTAATCTTAAAATGAATAACAAACAAAATCTTCACAATTTCAAGATTAAAACACAAAAGGGTAACTAATAATTCAAGAAAAGACAACAACTTGTTTTACCTTATTATCAACTTTGGGAGATTCCAGTAATGATTCACCCATAGATTGTGCAAAGATCAGGAAATTGGACTACCACTAAAACCTGACAGACAGAAAACTTAATGAAGAAAAGAATCAAGCAAACAAATCAGTAGATCAGAAGCCTCTTTCTATTACTAACAAAGGGTAAGGCTGCACATCCGACCCCAATCCCGCAATTTACTGGAGCCATTGAGACACTGAGGTAATGTTCATCCGACCCCAAATCCCACAATTTACGGGAGTCATTGAGACACTGAGGTAATGTTATCGCGTTGTTGTGAGACCAAATTCAGTAGCAAATCAGTAGGAAGTAAGACTTAACAGTTAACACTCCATTATTATATGAAACAGTAGATCACAAACATCATTAACACTAGAAAAATAATTGGATAAACTATAAAGAAAAAGGCAAGATCACACTTGAAGACAAAAAGAAAGGCATACCAATATATATAACAACAACAACATCTTAATGTAGATTGGAAAGACTAATAATAATGAATAGAAAGGTGATACCATACCCCATGTGATAATGTTTCTTTTTTATGTAATCATATCAAACTTTTCTTACCCCCAAATCGGTTCCGAGTCATGATTCATGTTAGCCGACTCCAAATCATTTTGATACCGAGTCAAATCAGACATGAATCATCGTTTAAAACCGTAATGTTTTTTACAGTTCATAGTGGGTAATTACTAATTACTATTTGTCTGCCCTTTTTGGTAGTTGGGTACTTGCAGAAGCTACCATTCTTTTAGTAAACTTAACCCCACAAAGAATCAGAACCAATTTTTGGGAAAGAAACCCAGATCAAATCCCACTAACAAAACACTAAAATAATGTGTTTAAACCTTAAAAGCAAACACCCATTACTCAATACCAGACAACAATATGTGAGACGGTTTTTTTATTGGTTAACCACTCGGGTTTTACTGTCGAGAAATGACTAAACCGTTTCATACAATAAACAGTAAAATTACAGAAAAATATGTAAGGTAGATGAGCATTTTAACCTTAAAGCAAACACCCATTACTCAATACCAGACAACGAAGTGTGAGACGGTTTTTTTATTGGTTAATTACTCGGATTTTACTGTCAATAAAAACAACCGTTTCACACAACAATGTACTACATTTTATTAAGTAAAAAACAGTAAAATTACAGAAAAAGAGGTAAAAATGCAAGAATAAATGTAGGGTAGATGAGCATTTACAATAAAGGTGAAGAATTTGAGAATTGAAGCGGTGAGAATATGAGGTTTCAAAGGAAATGCGCCACCTTTGGAAAGAACTTGGAACAAGGAAGGTAAATTATGTGTTATTGCACGTGATTGGTCTCTCTTTTTCAGTTTTGGACAATTATACTTCCTCCATTCCAATCAATTCTATACATTTACTTTATTCACGTTTGCCAATACTTGTATTCTTTTGTTAATATCTTTAGTTATATACCGATAAAAATTATAAAAATTTGATATTCATAATGTACTCGGTAAGACAATTTAAATAAGATCTCACATGACTATCTTTTATGTTATATATTAGAAGTTGTATCGAAAATTCACTCAACTTATGAATAGTGCCCATAAAGTGAAATGTATAGAATTGATTGGAATGGAGGAAGTACCATTTATCCATCGTCATGGGCAAGACGTCAACGGATGGTATCGAGTCAAACGGTAAGTCTTGCTTGAGACGGTATTTTCCGTCTTAATTCTTAACGTAATACGAGTAAAAAAAATATCATACGGGAATATATGACAAACTTAAGAGTTAAACGGATAACGCCCGTCTAAAACAACAATTTGGACGAGTCTAATACTTGTGTAAGATTTATTGGTTTTAACTTATAATAGTCGTTAATCCGGTATTCTGATATATGGTGGAGGTAAAAAGGTGGCGCTAATATTTGAGACTCAATATTACTCCCTCCATTCTTTTTATATCATCCCATTTATTTATACACGTTTGTCAATACTCATTTTGTTTCGATTATATCTTTAGCTACCTACTACTAAAAATTATAAAATTTTGATATTCTTAATCCTCTTATCAAGACAAATTAAAAAAGATCTCACATGAATATATTTCCGTGAACGGATTGAGAGAAAATTAACGTTGAATATTTGATTGTGAATAGTGTCTAAAAGGGGAATTGGGTGATATAAAAAGGATGGAGGGAGTCGTGGTAATTTGATATGGTGATACCCTAATAGGCTAATAGTGCAATCTCGTGCATGGATTAAATTTTATTAGAGGTATTTTAGGATAAAGTTGATAAAGTATTATAAATTTTAATGTAATACATTTAAAAGCATTTATGGGTAGATACAGAAAAAGAAATGAGTTATTTACCATTTTTTTATTCTACTAGATACGGTGTGGATCTTAACACCTATATTTATCTTTAATTTTCGACGAATATCAAGCTATTAAAATGACCGTCGTAGATGAGATTGATATGGGATTTTTTTGGCGATCTTAGCTCTCAAAACTAATATTTTTAAAATTAATTATTTCATTTTATGTGAGGTCGGGTTTTGTTTAACTGATATAAAATCTTTAAATTTCTATATTCATAATCAAGATGATTTGGTAAGATGTAAGAAAGTCTTACAATAAAGCAAAATTGGTTAAGACATGCAAAAATATTCGATACGTGTAAGTAATCTGTTAAGTGGGAGGGAGTATATTTATACAATTTTTTTTCCTTTTTATGGTGATGAGAGAAACCGCAGTCGCTACCATCTGAGGGTGACAGGCTCAAAGTCTACAAGGTATGGACTCGGGCCAAAAATATTCCACAAGATTTTGTTGTAAGGAGACTTAAACCCAAATCTCCTGAAAATTTCACCAGAATTCTAACCATTAGACTTCATCCTCATAAACTGCTAACATAATCTATTGGATGGACACAATTATGCTTTAATAAGATGCTTAGCTATTTGATTAGAACCTTCCCTTAGGGTTGCCTTAACGTTCCCTCGTACTCCCAAATTACCTCCTAAGCTACTCAATGTCCTTGGCTAATATTTCTCTTTGCTTAAAGTTAGTTAAAACATCACCATTTTATACACTCGTGTATATATATCGATATACATAAATCGTATCATATAGTTTATTTGAGAACTAACCAGCAAGAATAAACCACATTTTAAATCATGAAAATTAAAATCAAACTTCAACTATGTTTGAGTCTCTGGTTGTCATTGGGTTTAGTCAATGCTGATCCGGATCCGCTACTAGATTATTGCATCGCGGATACGTCTAACCCACATTACTACTTATCAAACGGGCCACCGTGCTTAAACCAAGATATGGCAAGTTCATCTCACTTCGGCACGTCGGCTTTGTCAAAAGCTGGTAACACTAGCACTAATAAGTTTGGATTCAGCGTCATCCTAACCACAAACCAGATCCTCCCGGGCCACCACACTCAGGGTTTGAGCATGGCTAGGATCGATATCAACCCAAACGGGTTGGTCCCACCGCACTCGCACCCACGGGCCTCAGAGGTGACCACATGCCTCAAGGGTGAAATCTTAGTGGGCTTTGTCGATACGTCCAATAAGATGTATACACAACGGTTACGGCCCGGTGAATCATTTGTATTCCCAAAAGGGTTGATCCATTTTCTTTATAATGTGGATCAAAGAGGCCCATCAATGGCTATTTCTGGGCTAAGTAGTGAAAACCCAGGAACCCAAATTGCTTCATTAGCTACCTTTACTACTACACCATCTATGCAATCAATTGTGTTGGAAAAAGCCTTTAAAATTGATGCCCAAGAAGTTATTCGGATCAGTACTCACCTTCAAGGGTAATCCATTTTCATGACCCGTTTTGGAAACGGGCCTCATATAGGTGTACAAAGAAAATATGATTGTTGCTATAGTCCTCTGTTCGAGCCCATTTCACACGTTTAATTAAATGCACCGTACATATTATATATTAAACAAACGTTTGAAATCAGCTCGAGCGATGGGGGTAAAATCCTATCTCAAATATTGATTATCTCTCCTTTAAATGTTTCATTTTCAATATTGTTTGGCTTGCTATGTAAATTAATACAAGTATTTTGCAAATTTTTGCATGAGATATCCTTATGGTATAACAATATGAGAAAAAATGAAATAAAAGTTTAATTATAAGTCACGTGAATATTCACCAATTTATTCTAAATCACAATACAAAGGTAAATAAATGATTAAAACGGAGGGTACTCGAAACTATCACAAGCTTGTACAAGTAGAATGTAGACGTTTGTCTTGTACATTTAAGGGTGAAATTTGTATTGAGATTGTTATTCAAAGTAAAATACATTTCTTAATTCGTTTAGATTATTATGTTGCTTTCATTTACGTTTTAAATGTTATTGTTATCTGTATTTATTGTTAATTTGTTTTTCACAAAGAGATATCTTTAACGAAAAAAGATAATATTAATCACAAATGTACGCGACCGAAGAATAATTTAAAAATTATGTAAATATAAATGGAAAACCAAGTATAAGGCTCTGTCGTTTTTTTAGGATGATAGAACTCAATTGAACTGAACTGAATTAAGTTAAATCGAACTGAATGAAACTTAACTAAGAGCTAATTTATAAATAAATTACCCGAACTGAATTAAACTTACTAAAACTTACTAAAACTGAGTTAAATTGAGCTGAATAGAGTTAAACAACATTCAAATGAGTCGAAATTAAGCTTAAAAAAGTAGCCCAACAATGTGGTTACGTCACAAAAGTTGGAACAAGACCACTTTAAGTAATCCAAAGACCTAATTGAGTACTTCCTCCATTTTTATCCAAATACTATTTGCTTTTTGTACACTATTCACCAATCAACTTTCAATCTCAATTTTCTCTCAATACGTAAGAAAAAATATATTCATGTGGGGTCTTGTTTAATTCGTCTTTACGAGTACATTGAAAATATATAACTTTTATAATTTTTACAAATACGTAGTTAAAGATATGAAGCACGCAAAACTTGCGTTGGCAAACGTGAATAAAGCAAATAGGGTATTTGGATAAAAATGGAGGAAGTATATAATATCTTGTTTTTGCAGGGACATAATCTGTCACATGTTGAACACGGATATTGTCTTTTCCGGAATAAAACAAGTGGGAGAATAAGTGGGGTAAAAAACTAAAAATAGAGCACGCCGTAAATAATGTCATTTACATATTGTAAAAAAGAGATTATACATTATAAGCTTGTGACGAATAATGTCCGTATTAAACGATATCCCGGGAATTGAGTAATCCCTTCTATAAATAGCATGAGATTACTGCAAAAGTAGAATATCCCCATAATCCAAATACCCAATTTATAAAGCTGTATGAAATGACAAAAAGATAATGGGTTAAAGTGTAAAAATGAAGAGAATAAAAATAAAAATACATAAAAATAGGAAGAAAAAAACAAAATAAAAATCAGAAAAATTCTGACAAATGGCAAAAAGCTTATGACAATGCGGAAACACAGCTCATTGACAACCTATTCCCATTTGAACCATTCTACGAGAAATCCACGGCTTTGTAATTTGTACTCTATACAGTGTACACTATTCTTATCTCAACTTGAGTCTTGACAATACACTTAGGCCCTGTTCTTTTGGACTGAAACTTAAGTGAACTGAACTGAACTGAACTTATAGGATCTGAACTGAACTGAACTGAACTTATAGGAACTGAACTGAACTTATAGGAACTGAACTGAACTGAACTTATAGGAACTGAACTGAACTGAACTTATAGGAACTGAACTGAACTTATAGGAACTGAACTGAACTGAAGTGAACTTATAGGAACTGAACTGAACTTATAGGAACTGAACTGAACTGAACTGAACTGAACTGAACTGAACTGAACTTATAGGATCTGAACTGAACTAAACTTATAAAATCCGAACTTAATTAACTTTATTTTAATTTAAGTTAACTATTATTATTATTATTATTATTGTTGTTGTTGTTGTTGTTGTTGTTGTTGTTGTTGTTGTTGTTGTTGTTGTTGTTATTATTATTATTATTATTATTATTATCCAATATATGGCATTGATAAAAAATTAGTCTAAAACACAAGGTAGTTTAAAATATTTTCAACTTTATATATAATGGCTTGTTAAATTAATAGCTCATACATTATACTACAATTATATTACGATAAAAATAATTCACTATTACAATTTTTTCTCTAACCATTTATTTTCTCTAACAATGTGATGAAGAAACTGATTAATGGGAGAGTGACAATTGGTGAGGGTGAGGGCGTCGTATGATGAGTTGTTGTTTTTTGGCATTGATGAGGATGATAGTTTGTCATTAATTAGAGAGTAAAAGACGGGCAAAATATTAATGAATTGTTTTTTTTATTGATGACGTGTATCGACTAATTAAAGCGAAATGTTTGTATCGGTTGTTAAAAACAATACTCCGTATATAACTTTTCTTAATTGAGTTTATATGAACTGAACTTATAGGAACTGAACTGAACTGAACTGAACTGAACTGAACTTATAGGAACTGAACTGAACTGAACTGAACTTATAGGAACTGAACTGAACTGAACTGAACTTATAGGAACTGAACTGAACTTATAGGAACTGAACTGAACTGAACTTATAGGATCTGAACTGAACTGAACTTATAGGAACTGAACTGAACTTATAGGAACTGAACTGAACTGAACTGAACTTATAGAATCTGAAGTGAACTTAAATTAAGTGACTTGAAGTCCAAAAGAACAGGGCCTACATAGTTACATTTGCCTTTGTCTCTCTCGATTCTCGTATTTCGGGTTCCGGTCATTTTTTTACGTTTTAAAGATTTATTTATACGTAGACCTAATAAATTTATCAATCGGGTAAGATTGAAATCGCGTCATTGTTGGATGAATTGGTCATTTTCGGATCAGTTATTATCAGGTAAATAAGAGATAAGGGAGTGTGTGCAACAATAAACATTCAGGTTAAGACATATAGATATAGTCAAATCGGTTTATTGGTCCAATTCGGATTCTTGCTCCTTAGTTTGATGTCGGATCGGGTTATTCGGTTATCTAGAGGTCAATTTATGCCAAGTCCCGTTTCATTTGGCTTAGTTTTATCTCACTTCAATTCAGTTGTGCTTTGTTCATATCTATTTATCTCAACAATACACACAATTTAGTTGAACTTCATTTATTCAATTCAGTTCAAGTTGAATCGGTCTAAAAAAAATAAGACCCTTACGCATGACTTGCATAAGTTTTATTTATACTATAACAAGGTTACTATATAGCTCAAAATAAAAATATAAAATTATAGAGACATACACAAACCAAATACCTAAATAATTAACTAATCAAAAGTGACTATAATCACATCAAAACTCTCATACTTATTAAAGCGATTAAACATAAAATAAAATATATTGGTGTTAACTAAAAACCTAAAATAACCAATAAATAAATAATTTAGATCTATCAACTTTAAGAACAATATATTTCTAATCAGCAAATTTATATCCGTCTTATTTGAAAGAGACCAACAAATAAATAATATAGAAATATCAAATTTAGAAACAATATATTTTTAATCAACAAGTCTCCTTATGACAAGTATATCCGGCACAAATTTGTCACGATTTAAATACTATCAACATAGGTAGATAAAATAAAACAGAATACTACTCCCTCCATTCCAGTGATATGTTTACACTTCATTTATTTCCCCTCACAAAAAAAAGGAAGTGTAAACATCCCACTGGGACAGAGGTAATACTATTTAAACACTTACTTTTGTCTTATACTTCCTTATATTCACTCTATTCTTCCATCTTTCCTTATTGATAATAAACACGTTTTATTCTCTCTTTCCTTATTTGGTAAGCTTTGGTGGTCCAAATTCAATTTCATTTGGGTTAGGGTGATTTGTGTAATCCAAATCCATTTTCTTAAATTATTGTGTAAAAAAAAGAGAATAGACTAAATAAACAAGAGTAATATTTAACACGTAAACTTGTGAAGGACATACCCAACCCAATTTGTAATTTGTAATTTGTAATTTATAAATACTATTACAAGGATAAGTCAAATAATTCTTCGTAGGGTTCTTCTAAACCATGTCATTGGAAAAGGGGCCCATAATGAAGCACATGGCCTATAAGGAATGGTGCACATGTACTTAACTTTTAAATTAACCCTTTCAATTCTTATTTTAAGCCCATCATTTAGGTCCCAATTTAAATTACATAAACCAAAAAAACAAAACTTTAATACAAAAAAAACAAAGTGTCCAAACCAAGTAAGGCATTTCCTATTTGTTAATGATCTATCAAAGGTCCCACAAAAGTGACTGAAAACAATGCTTTACTTAACTCCATTAAACTCTTAAATTAGCGTGTAGGACACTCTCTATATACATTCATCTGATTCAAGTCTTGCTTAAGACAGATATTATCCGTCTTAAGTTTAAGATGGAACTACCATTAAGTGGAGTAATAAAGACAAAAAAATTGTCATTTTGTAGGTGATAAGTAGAATAATTTGGTATATATTTAACCTGTTTTATGCTTAAAACGGATAATGACGGTTTAAAATGAGAATTTGTGATATCCATCAACCCCTCCACTTATAAACATTTGTCAATTTCTCATCATATTACTTGTATCACTACTACTAGAGTGTTGCAACATGTCGACTCGTTCCATCTCAGTTAATAGTTGTTTTATTTATTTATATTGAAAATGTCTTAGTTTGATGGTTCAGACGGAGCTATTATGGACAACATTTGCACTCGTGCTAAAAGCTCTCGTTTTATATCAGAACATTTCGGTCATAAGTATTTGTCTACTTCGTACAAGTTACAGCATATTCTCATATGATAAAAACGTAATTATCAATACAATGATGCAATAACTTATTTTATCTTTTTTACCAGTTCATATTGATATCTTAAGCTCTTAGCTATTACCTTTTCAATATGAACTGGCAACAATTTTTCTCTCATACACTTGTTACAAACTCCCCCACTTAAAGAACACAATGTCCTCGTTGTGCCTCAAATTTGACCGTAGCCAAGCCCAAAATCTTCCCCCGCTAGGTCACACCCCACTTAAAAAACATAACGTCGTCGTGCCTCAAACTTGACCGTAGCCAAGCCCAGAATCCTCACCCGCTAGGTGGGTGATCCGGTACTCCCGACCATAGGGTCACCACACGGTCGCATGGTCGCTCTGATACCATTTGTAATAACACGACCCGCCACCGTCGTAACACAAACCCAATAAGATGAATGTGCACTTTTGGGTCCGTTAATTGTCCTCACTTAAGCCCAAAAGTACAAGGCCTTGTAGTGGGGAAACTATTATAAACATATCACAAGTCTCACATTGTAACGACGGACAGATCTCCACACAATCTCATATTTTCCCATATGGACAACTTTCTTCTCATACACTTGAGATGTTATAATGCCCGTCACAAATGGAAATTTGTGCTTATTTTAAGACGCTCATTTATTTTATACTATCAAAATAAATTAAATATCTAGAAAAATGATCATTTAAGTAGGCGTGTACACTCTACACAACCGTACTTTAAAAGAATCTAACGTATCATAAAAGATTAAAAGTAGGCCTAAAATAATACACAAAAAAATTGTCCTTTAATGGAATAGTGGAAATCTTGCAAATGTTTGTCGGCCAGAAATTAGTACTAAAATTTAACCAAATACAGTACACTTTTTTAAAACCCCATCAACTTTTTATCTCTATAATAATGGACCGTTTCTTTTCACTTTTTCAACTTCTAAACCCCTTGTTTTCCATCTTTTTATCCATATAATAAATCAACAATATTTTAATTTACTTCACTAATCACTTGTCCAAAATAAGACAATATCGGAGCGTTAATTCCAAAATAATTTGGAATTTGGAATCGGCTGACATAATCATCTTTTAAAACTTTTCGCAGGTAATCCTACACCATGAAAGTGAAAACATAGAAAGAGTGAAAAGCAAAGCTCGAATTTCATAAACAGTAGGTCTTCCAAGAGATCGCCTAAGCAGAACTAAATCATTAATTTACAGTTTAATCAGTTAGATAGAGTGAAAAGCAAAGCTTATACTTATTTCATAAAAAGTAAAACAAAGTTCTAAAAAATTGAAGTAAAAATAAGCGAAATAGTTAAATCCGTTTTATCAGGATATTACAGTCTAAAACAAGACTAAATTTACTAGTTCACAGTTTAATCAGGTAGTACGCGAAAAGAATATACTCCTACATTGTTTAGAAAACGGCATTTTCCATGCTCATATATTCATATATTTACGAGTATATCATATAAAATTGACCGAATTATATTTAAACAAACAAAAAATTACGAGTATTGATAGGTACATGCACATCATCAGCTGCAAATCGTCGACCCGACACACTTAGTAATCTAAAACCATTCAAACAACCAAAAAAATTCATTCATTCAATCAATCAAAATACGATTAATTATTTTTTTTCCACAATACATATACATTGAACAAAATCATCAAAAATTTGGCTCCCAAGACGAGTAACCTAACAACAAATTCATACAACAAACAACAAAATAAATTAAAATAAATTAAATTAAATTCCCCCAACCCCCCTTCCCCTGTACACACCCGACCCAACCAAAAAATTAAATAAACGTAAACCCACATGTGAGGCTATCCCACATCGATACAAACCCGTATTCCAAATATTCCGAGTTATAACCAACTAATCAACGAACCCGTGAGTCCTAAATAATTCCCGTCCCCGTCCCGGTCCTGATCCCGATCCTGGTCCCGATCCTTCCGTCCATTAAAAAGATCGTACGGTTCCCAAAGATGATCTAAAGGACACGACATTCCACCATCGAGTCGAACCCAGGGTTTACCTTTTCCGGACCAATGTAACAAACTAACCGGACCGGGATGAAGCGACCGACACGAACCTCTCACATTATCACCACCTAACCCGTGTTGATTCCATCTATGGTTAATTCCTTCGACTTCTCCTGCGAATTCGAGTAAAAATGGTGGTAAACTACCTAATTCGTAAATTCGTCGTTTCTTTTGTACTTCCATCCATTTCTCGATTTTACCGCGGTAATTTCCTTCTCTCCATCGGAGGAGGTCCATTACCATTACTCCGGTGTTGAAGTAACACGGTGTTCGGCTTCGTGTTGAGAATACTGAAGGTAATTCGTTGTCGGACCAGAAATTTGAGGTGAAATATGAGGTGAAATTCGCGTGGCAGTATTCTGGTGCGGCGATGACGCGGGAGTTTGTGATTGTTGTGAACCAGAGTTTGAGAATGTCGTCGACGAGGATGACGTCGGAATCGAGGTAGATGACGCGTGAAACGCAATCGTCGAGGATGTCGCCGAGGTAATTACGCGCGTAGTTTAACGGATTATCGAGCGCGTGACGGACGGACGAGGAGATTAGATTGATGACTGTGTCTTCTCGGAAAATGTATACTTTGAAGTTTAGACCGGGGAAGGTAGACCGGACGAGTTGACTCAGTACACGTGGAGTTAACGAGTCGAACTCAGCGGCGATGAAGTGGAAGAAGATCGATTCAGGACACGACGCGTGTTTCAAGACGGAGTGAACGGCGGCGATTGAGCCACGGAGGTAGTCGTGGTCAAGTGTCATTGCCACGTGGACTAATGACGTGTCGCATTGGGTGGTTGGGAGGGATGACGTGGCGAGTGACGTGGAGATGGAAGGGGAGGGACATTGGGGCCCGTTACGGTAGTCAGGGGCTTCGGAGAAACGGAGGGAGTTGTGAAATTCCAATTGTACCCCTGAGAGAACACGAGGGAGGGATCTGATTGAGACGGTAGGGAGGGGTAGGATTGGGAAGATGAGAAGAAGGGATAAAACGACGACGTTCCAGTGATTGGAACTCGCCGACATTGTTGTGGTGGAGATTTGTTTAGAGAGAGAAAGGGAGAGGGTTTTAGAGAGAGAGTGGTGGGTAGCTGTTATGAGCTGTAATGCGTGTATTTATAAAGGAATAAATAATAATTTGAAATAATACTATACGGAAGAATATACTGTAAAAAAAACATAAAATTAGAATACTTGATTTTGGTATAAAACGGTTTCATACTATAAGAGGTCAAATTTTATAACAAAAATTATTTATTTATTATTTAAATATGTTATTTTCTATTTTTGTTACATTATGAGACTGTATCATACGTCAATACGTGTAATTAAGGAAAGTAATCAATTTATGGGCGTGATTTTTTTGGTTACAGAAAAGGTACAAATTCTAAAAATTAATTAGTTACTGTATAATACGGGATATAGACACTCCTGAATTATCCTCACGCAAAATATTACGAACGCCGCTGGAAGGATGCTTAATATAAGTCATGAAACGGTGCGAGTCTACTTCTTGATTTCCCACTCAATTTGTTGCTCTATTCGTCTCTCTGTAACGGTGTGTTAGTTCCACTTATCGGATATTATCAGAAATAAGGCTTTTGCCCTTGTCAATAACAGATTGTAGATCATTACTCACGAGTTGGTATTCCTTAACAAGAAGAATGTAAGGAGAGTTATCCATATGAACTAAGAGTTTATTGAATTTATGGGTACGAGTGAGTTCGGGTAGAAAGGTTAAAATTGTGTTTGAGTACGAGCGGAAACTATTATAAGATTGTTAGCCTCATAAAGATGATCCGATTTAGTAAGGTTATTTGAGACTCGAATTGTCTGTCTTGTTTATAACCTGCAAGCCATAAAAACCTATAACATGACATATGAAACTCACTTGAAATTCAAAAATTATCCGAGCTGTAATGAAATGTGCGATAAATCCGAAATGACTCGATCAAATTACTAACTGAGATTGGTTAACATTAAACTGAACTGAACTTAATTGTCGTGTTTAATCAAAGATCAGTAGTCGTAGAAACATAATAGTAAGTCTTGCTTGCGACGGGTCACCATTTGTAACGGATATTTTGTGAGATAAAATGGATACAAATGAGTTAGCGGAGAAAGGGGACCACAGAAATAGTGTTGGAGAGAGAGAAAAAGTGGGTATTTTGTGAGAGAAAACGGTATCCGTCGCAAGCTTGCGACGGATAGTGCCGTTGCAAATAAGAATTTGTGGTAACATAATTGCACATAATCAATTGTAGATTTGTAGGCCATAATCCACTCATTCAATCTTCTTGACTTCTATTAGATGCTCTGAATATTGCCCCCGACTTTTGTATTCATGTATCATTTGAGTTTATCATAGTTTCATAAGTGCGATTTTCACGAATGAGATTATACATTTACTTGTACATAAGTTGTTATTATTATTGTTTATTTGAGTTTATGCCTATTTTTTTTTGAGTTAATTTAAAATTCATATTTTATTGTATAAATGGATATAAATTCTAATACTTTTTAATAAAACTCATATTTTTTTTAAATAAAACTCTGATATTTTATTACAAAGACCAAATTATGCACCGTAACATTGACATAACGTGGTGTGGTCTATAAATTGTGTTATTTCACATGTTCAATTAAAAGTTTTGTTGTAATAAAAAAAGAATAATATTAAAATTATAGGTTTTAAGCTATTAATGTTCAAGCTCGTTAGACTTTCGTGATTGGTTTTTTATTCTCTAACATCTCATCACACAAGTGTTCTTAAGCTTGAAGTGTGAACGTCGTAGACCTCAAACCAACTCAACCAGAAGTTTAAATTGATGATCGGAATCCCGTAATTAGTTTTAAACTCTAACATCGTTCAGTCCTAAATTAACGAAAATGATTCCCGACTCTGCCTTCATCTGATTACTACTCGTACAGTCGTGCATCAAACCGCCCCAAATAAGAAATCTAGTTTGGATGGTTTGGTCTCTAAATCTGTTCTATATTTTACTCAAAACAAATAAGATCTTGACAATAAGTTTGTTTCATTAGGTTGCACTTACTACTTAATTAGCTTAAACATGTAAGCATGCGTTTTAATTAGAGATAATCTCTTAAATGATAAGTAGTAGTTGAAAGTTAGAATCTTCTCACCAAATATGTTTAATTAGTTGTTTTTGTTTGTGAGCGTGCGGGTCGTTATACGATGTGACGACAAAAAAAATTTAATTTCTGCCTTTCATTTTCAGTTTCACTTCACTTTCGTTTTTCCTTTTCTTTCTTTCTTCTCTTGTTGAGATGAGAGTTCAGCCACGACGGTTTTAAAGGATAATTCATGTCAGCCGACCCCAAAACATTTTGAGACTAAGACTCTGATGTTGTTGTTGTTGTTTTGATAAACAACGATAAGATGATGAGTATTTTCACATTAAAGTATTAAACCATCAGTTTTTATCTTAAAATAATCAATTTTTAAGGTGATTGCATTATATGACGATCTTATGGAATAATTTGTGATGATTGAATCGCGTTGTTAACAAATACTTCGTAGTGTACAATGAAATTTTGTTCATATTTATGTGCTCTTATAATAAAGGCCATTACAGTATACTAGCATAGAGTTATAGAAGGCTCTGTGTCATCATAAGTAAATCTAATGCAGATTGCTGCAGAACATGCACCAAAACATTTGTCAAACTTGTAGTATCTCACTACATTATCGTTCCCGATAGTACCCGATGAGAAGGTCACGCTAACTGGTCACTAACGTTATTATTTAATCCCAGCTTATTTATCTCGGCCGGTTTACCCATTTAACCAAAAAATTACAATCTACATACCGACCCAATCATTTTCCACATTCCGACAATTTCTATAATTTCTTACATTCTTAATTCCACCAAGCCTCTCTCCTATTTTTATTACCATTAAATTAAAATCCAACATAAATCTAATTTTATAGTTACTTTACTTATAAAATAATAGTTGTGTAATCAAACGATTATATTCGAGTTAACATCGTAATTTGAATATTAAATAATTTTTTTATTAAAAAATAAAATAAAAGACATGCATGTTATTCGCAAACCCTTCGACATACAAATTCTTATTTTAGACAGAATTATTGTATTTAATTTTAAAACGGCTCATATACTAACTCAAACAAACATATTACTCTCTTTTAAACTTTTTAATTTTTATCTTATTCATTTGGGTGAATGTTATTTAACTCATTTTAAGTTAAAATGAATATATCGATTTTAACTTAAAACGGATATATCCGTTTTAACTTAAAACGAATATATCCGTTTTAAGGAAGACCGATTGAACAAACAAATTCACGTCCTTCTAATTTCCCTTCCATCTATCCTTACCAAATCATTTCACCCGTTTTCCAAAATCGTGCGCGAGATTTAGCAAATACGTTTATTTTTCCCGATTTGCTTTCATTTTCTGTATGATCGATTTTACGTCGATTAAGTTACAAATTCTTATCTCTGACGGCCAAAATCCGTCACACAAAAAAGTAAGTGGATAAGGGTTGTGACCGTCGCAAGCAAGACGTGCCGAAGTTACAAAGACCTATAAATAAATCAATAGGTCTCACCTGTGACGGTATATCCGTCACAAGTTTGCGACGGGTCAAATACACCCACTTGTTTAAATAAAACGAAAATAAAAGTGTATAGAGAACCACAAATGGTTTGTCTTTATCTCCCTAAATGAGTTTTATTTGACCCGTTACAAACTTGCGACGGATATAGCCGTCACAAATGAGAATTTGTGTAAATATAATGGAGTATATTTATTTATTGATTGAGTTCATTTGATAAATAATCAAAAGAGCGTCACATATGCTCTGTAGTTGTTGCTTTAATAAATAAGATTGCTGTATTTGAGTCCGAGTCCGCTACTGCTAGTGTCAACTAGTATTCACTCAATTGTTTTGATGCAACTGTGCAGGTTGATCTACACTTTGAATTGAATCAACTTAAAATAATGAATTTCGTAGCATCGTTGTGCAAAAGAGCAAATCTCACAGAACTGGTCGCGAGCGCTCCTGCTTACGCTACTGCGACTGGTATTTGCTTTTCTATGTTGACCTCATTATACCTTTCCTATACACAGCTGGTCTTGTTTCAGACGGCCGAATTTGGTCTAAAGCAATAAGACGAGATTTTATAACCATTCTAACATTGGTCGTACTATTGTGGCTACTGGCATTGGCCGTCTGAAGCTTCAGATGAAAAGTGAAAAGTGTGGTTGTCTGAAACAAGAATTTGGCTTCTATAGTCTATACAAATGCCCTTATTCTAATATTAATCTGCTGTTCGGAAAGACTTGGGCTCCGTTTGGCAAACGGCATAAGCATATTCTATTCATAATAGCAGATAACGTTAGCATAATACGGTTAATAGATTTTAATATGCTATCAGGATATGCTGTTTACCAAACACATGAAAATGTAGATTGATTGGTCAACCTACTAATTATGCCGGAATCTACTAATTTCTTTCAATATGCTGTTTACCAAACAACGTCTTGGTTTGTAATAGTTGCTGTTTTTTTTTTCGCTCTTCAAACTTAGATGTGTCTGGAGTAGGCTTGCCTTTAGTTTTTAGACGTTGGGCGACAAAGAAAACGGGTGGATCGACAAAGAATGGAAGAGATTCCAAGGCTAAAATGCTTGGGGTGAAGAAATTTGGTGGCGAGGTATAATGCTTCGTTTCAGTTCAGTTTAGAACGGAAATTGTTGTCTGGTATAGTTCATTTGGTAAAGAGAATAATTTACGGGTTTTCTGTGTTAACTACGAAATAGTAAAACTGCAGTGTCGTATTTGTCTACGCTGACTATTTACTGTTTGCTTACAGAGAGTAATACCGGGAAATATTATCGTTAGGCAGAGGGGAACCCGTTTCCATCCCGGGAATTATGTGGGGATCGGAAAGGATCACACGTTATATGCGCTAAAGGAAGGTAATATCAAGTTCGAGAAACATAAACTGAGTGGCCGTCAATGGGTGCATGTTGAACCCAAGTACGGTCATGCTCTTCACCCTATTTACGCGAAAGCTGCAGGATACCTCAACATGAGGGTCCTGAAGACCGCAGCTTAGATCGCTTTTAATTATTTCTGTAGTAAGTCTTGCTTGTGACGGGTCACCATTTGTGACGGATATTTTGTGAGATAAAATGGATACAAATGGTTATAGTGTCGAATTTGTGTTATTTCTGGTTCTCAGATGGGCACAACGATCACTTTGTTTTGAACGGAATTTACTTTCGAATCCTGACTTAAAAGGGTCATTTTTTAGGTTATTGTATTATATGACGATCTTATAGGATAGTTTGTGATGTCGGAATTGTTTTTTTAATTAATGGAGTACCATGAAAATTTGTTTATATTTATGTGTCCTTGTAATAAAGGCCATTACAGTAGAGTTATAGAAGGCTGTGTGTCATAATAAGTAAATCTAATGCAGATTGCTGCAGACACATGCATCAAAACATTTGTCAAACTTGCATCGTAGTATCTTACTACATTATTATTGTTAAATTAATGACATTTTCAGCAGAAAAAAAGGGGGCTCAATTCTGCATTATCTGAATCATCTGATCTAGTTCAAATTTGAGTCGGGTTAGGATCCCTATGATGTGCGGAGTAGTATTTATTGAGTTTTGACCGTTTAGTGTTCGGTTGAGCGAGACTGAGTTGAATTGAATGAAACTGAGTTAAGTTGAATAAAACTGAGCTGAGGAACTAGACGGAACTAAACGGAGTGAAACTGAACTGAAATAAGTTGAAATTAAAAACAAAAAAAGAGGCCATGCCTGCGATTCAAACGCGGAGTAAGCATGGCCTTGATTGGAATACACGTTAGTGAGTATAGTGACAATTGCAGCCAAAAGAGTACAAAATGGTAGAAAGCTACAAAAACATATCATTCACAATTTCAAGATATTTGTTAATATGCCAAAACATTGTTACAAATGCAACATTTCAATTGCACAAACTTTCTTCATCCATTTCATTAGTTTCATTAGTTTCGAAATAATCCTCCTCCCGTCCAAATCATTTATTTAATCTTAACTAAATGATAAAAATGGATGAATTAATTAATTAATAAGACAATACTCGTAACACGATATTATATTCCACAAATTTTCTGTGACGGGTATATCCGTCGCAAACATTTGACGAATTAGACAATAACCATGTGGGTAGATAAATAAAACGGATTGGCTAGGGAATAACAGATTGTTCTGTCTTATCGATTCACATGGGTACTACGAGATCCGTTGCAAGCTTGCGACGGATATGCTCGTAACAAGTAAGACTTATTGATTATATTAATTGTGAGTGAGTATGACAATACTATTTTTTATATTTTTCCATCTTTTTATAAAAGTATAAAACTCAAAAATCATGTGAATAAAGTCAAAGAGTGAACCGTGTTTAAATTAAATTAAAGATTTGGACGGTGGGCGGTTCGGTTTAATTTAATTATTGGATAGTGTGGTTGCTTAGGATCCTCTGCATGGTTCTTACATTCATTAATCGACATAAATAGCAATTACTAAACAGATCAAAAGGGTAACTTTCGAGTAACCCTAATTTATTGCACATTTTTTTTATTATTTAGTAAGTCTTGCTTGCGACGGGTCACCATTTGTGACGGATATTTTGTGAGATAAAATGGATACAAAATGAGTTAGTGGAGAAAGGGGACCACATGAATAGGGTTGAAGAGAGAGAAAAAGTGGGTATTTTGTGAGAGAAAACGGTATCCGTCACAAACTTGCGACGGATAGTGCCGTTGCAAATAAGAATTTGTGTTTATTAAATGTCAAACGAGGTAGGGGTTAATCATTATAGCTCGATACTATACTACTTCCTCCGTTCAAATACAAAGTATATTTATGTTTTTTGCACAAATATTAAGAAAGATGCTAATAAATTATTATAAGTATAATTGGAAGTGTGTAAAATGTTTTTTTATTAATTTAAATGTGTGATGGTTGATTAATGATGGGCCATCGAATGACATTTTGTATAAATAATTGATGTTCATAGGGATACTTTAGTAATTTTTTTGGCTTTATCAATGGTAGTTTGGATATGAATGGATTAAAATGAAATAAGTGTAGATTGGATTTGAATGGAGGAAGTATGTCGTAACCAGGACTGAGCAAGTTTAAGTTCGAACCAGAAAAATGGATTGGACTATTTGATCTGAACGATTGAACTGAACCCGAGGCAGGTTCATTTCGGTCTGGTGCTCAATCGGTCAATCCACACTCCACCCTCTTAACACTCAAATTAGCAACTACTCCGTAAAAACAAGACATCGAATATGTAGCCTTAGATTATTCACAATACTCGTCATAACCACTAACCTTAGCATGTTTAGGTCAGGATCAGAAAAATGGACCGAAATTGACCATATGATCCGATCAGAACCCGAGCCATATTCACTTAGGTCTGGTACTCTGGTCAGCCTATTATTCGCAATACACGAATTTTTGTTTCAGACCTACCATTTTTGTCTTTAAAAAAAACGGGATTTTGTAATTTTATACAATGGTGCAGCTAGTGTTACAACTTATAATACATGTTTTTCAAAAATGAACACATTTTACTGTAACAGTTAGTCTTGCTTGTGACGGGTCGGATGGAGAGACGGATAATGACACTCACAAAACGAATAGGGGGACAAGGTGGGGCACTCCCATGTGCTTTCCTATCTCCTCTAAACGTCTTCTCCTTGTGACGGATACCCTCCGTCTACAATGAGAATTTGTGTTACTGTAAAATAGTCTCAAAATTTCATCTTATTATTTTAAATAAATAATCCGTCTTACAAAAAGACAAACCGTAAACCTCGTAACTAACAACGATTAGTCACTATAATGAGCAACGGTTAAAAGTAAAAAAAGTATTATTGTCCTTAGGATTCATAGATGCACTGCATCTACTATAGTACTAACACAAATTCTTATTTGCAATGGCACTATCCGTCGCAAGCTTGTGACGGATACCGTTTTCTCTCACAAAATACCCACTTTTTCTCTCTCTTCAACACTATTCATGTGGTCCCCTTTCTCCACTAACTCATTTTGTATCCATTTTATGTCACAAAATATCCGTCACAAATGGTGACCGGTCGCAAACAAGATTTACCGTAGTACTAATGTACGGAGTACTTGCTATTGTCAAAAGCTGCTGCTTTTATTGCTTTACAGTTTCCTCGTGCAAAATTAACCGCGGTTAAAAAAAAGTGAGAAATTATTGACGTACGTCGTACTAATTTACCCTTACACAGTCACATGTCGAACGAATCAAATGACTTCAATAGTATAATCCGTAGCCTTCATGGGACCGTCTCATACAAAAGTATTGCAAAGGTTCAAAGCCTTCCGTCTTACAAAATGTTGAATTAACATTGTTTCGGAAAGAAATTAGATCACAGGAACACGAATGATTCTAGGATCGATAAATGTCAGGTTCCGAGTTAGATCACAGCACAAAACGGTAGGAGCATGATAGAGCTATACAACGCGGCCGAGGTTGCACTAGTCTGGAAAACAAATATGGGGTAAAAAGTAAAAAGTAAAAACCCATTTTTATTTTGAATATTCGTGGCTATTTCAATATATTGTGGTTCATGGTAGCGTCGTTCTGAGTTCTTTCCTGTCAGCGCCGAATGACTGCAATAACAAAAAAGATGACGAGTTAGACGAGTTACACGACTACACGAGATTCAAATTACTTGGAGGTTAACATAAGCTGTCAATTGAAATCGTCAAAAAGAGGTAATACAACGTAAAAAAGCAAGAAAGAAAAGGGAAACACGACCATAAGTAATTCACAAATTCTTGTTTCAGACTGTCACTTTTGGTCTGAAGCTTCAGACTGGCCATATGTGGCTATTTTATAGTTAAATGTAACCAGAATAGTGTGACCAATGTTACAGCTTACGATAACTTGTTTGTCAATAATGGTCACATTTGACTGTAAAATGGTTACAAAATCCCGTTTAATTGTTTCAGACCAAAATTGCCGTCTGAAGCAAGACCCACTATTTCGTCGTCTAAAATGATTCACCCCTGCTAAAACTGTATGTATGTATGTAGGTATGTATGAATGGTGTCACTAAAAAAGTCGCGTTCCCAAATCTCCCTACCGTATGAATTTCAATTATGTTTCCGATAGAGACAGCCTAACCTAGTTCGTTTCAATCATCGGAACCGTGTCACAATTTGCAGACTTTGCACATGATATATAGGTTGTCGCTCTTAGGAAACTCACATACTAAAAATGCCAAGTTATCGGAGAAAAAGGCTAAACCAAATAGTTCAAAGAGGACGTAAAGGGAGACAATCACGGTCCCTCCGCTATGTTTGCACCAGGGTCGTCACTCGTGGTAGCCCATTTTCACAAATTAGTTCAATTATTGGGTCGAAATGCACCACACGTTTATACTTGTACTCCTATGTTGTTTAAAACAACGGAAAAGGACCCTACCCCCAGCTGAGACTTCGGACACAGACCTTTCGTCTATTCACGTGTAAATATTTCCGATTTCATTTAACAGGAGAAAATGTGGTTATTTTACTAAGTGTATATTAGTGTTACTCAGACACGCCGACACGTGTCGGTGTCCGACACGCCAACGGCTATTTTGGGTGAATTTTCCTATTTCGTGGTCTAAATTGAAGTGTCGTGTCGTGTCGGACACCAACACGTGTCTGACACGCGACACGGCAGTTAAGCGAAGTGTCGGAGTAACATAGGTGTATATGCATAACAAACGAGAATGTGGAACGGAACGTATGTTACCTCTGCCCCGTAACTTTTCACATAGATGTTTGTAAAGAGCTCTGAAGTATCGGGCATTTGACTCTCCTGGAATCACAAGTTGAATATAATGAAGGTCAAACGATATAAAGTAAAACATTTTTTTACAGCGGTAGCAGAAAACGGAAATCTTACCTTTGCCTCTGCAATAGCTGCGTCTACCTCTTTTCGGACCTCTTTCTCATAATCCTACACAGAACGCGTATCAAATTACTCAATACTCATGCATCGAATTACATTGTAAACCAGACATTCTTCCTACGACAAAGTTTACTCACTGAAGCCAATATAATTACCATCTAAGTTTACTTTGAGGAAGATGTATGTCGATTATAGATTGGCTACTTTCCACAAACGTCTTTTCAAAGGAGAAAGTCATGGTCTATGTTACTCGGGCTCGTTTAGAAGTATCCCACACGGTACGTGACCAAGTGTTGGACTCGGCTATTTTATTGAAAAATATGCATATTTTGGTCCAAAATGAGGTGTCCAAGTGTCATACCCATGTCCGAGCGTCGAGTGTCAGACACGGGCACGCGAGGAAATTAGAAGAGTCGGAGTAACATAGGTCATTGTGGATGTGGAGAACGTCACAAGTAAACTGAACTATACTTGTTATAACAACAATATTAACTAAAAATACGATACCTTCATTTCCTTTTCCGTTGCAATATCATGGGCAATTAACAGCTTCTTCACTCTCTCAATGGGGTCGCGTTCCTGCGAAAAGAGATCATCAACATGTTAAATAAGGCCACTAGTGAACACACGGTCCAACTCACGAACCTCAAAAATCAGCTCCATTACCTGTCTTATACCAGATATTTCATCACGTGTTCGATAGGTGCTTCCAGGATCAGACATGGAGTGACCATGGTACCTATAAGTGTCCATCTCGAGGATCTAATGTAGAGCAAAAGAACAAACACGCAACTTAGGAGAGGGGACAGACGATAGATATTCCGTACTGAAAATAGCAGGATGCAAAACAACTACGAGTCTACGACACTAGGAAATGATAAGGCTTAAGAAATCGATTGTTTTAGCTCTTTACTTACAATAGGCCCATTCTTCAGAACATGATCCTTGGCAAATGCACAAGCCTGTTTAACTGCCAATACATCCATACCATCAACCTACAATAGGTAATAATTTTGCGCCATTAGTTGAATTGCACGAATAAAAACACAAGTATTTTCAGTGATAAAAGTGTTGTCAATTACGCATCACGGTATCCCACACTCGTCTACAGATTGGGCGGCCAGAATACAGCACAAGTAGCACAAAAACTGTTTTTTTTTTTTTTTTTTTTTTTCTTTTTTTCCTTCATGAACTTTATATATAAATAGCAACGGTGAATTCTTAAATCGGATACACTTTCTTGAATTACCAAGGGATTAAAATCAGTCAAAGAAACTAGCAAATCGGAAAATTTAGTATGTACCTTCAACCCGGGAACGTAATCTCCACGTTTGTAGTAAGATGGGCTCTTTGCAGATCTCTTTATTGCAGTTCCCATACCATCTGTAGATATGCACAAGTCAGAGATCAACAAGATGTTTTCAGATAACCAAAAGAGAGCGATCTGCCATAAGTGCCAGCCAAACAATCCCAATCAACCACAAAAAAAGCCAACAGTTGATCATATTTTGTAACGATCCACCTTTTGGGTTACGCCGCCTCATGATCAAATCAAGACATAAAAGATTCATTAAGCGGGATCACATATTTCAACATTTGTTACAGGCTTAAAGGATACTCCTTAAGATCCCACCTTTGATGTAAAATGTAAAACTCAGCAGTGGTGTAACAGCAACTAAATCAGCAAAAGACTTGACAACCACAAAAACGACAACACAACTGTATGGCAGGATTCCATGGTGTCGACTGTCGAACATAAGCAGTGTTAAAAACAGAGACTATATCAGAAATTCAGAATGACTGGTATTAAGAAAAACTGTGCAGCGAATAGCATACGCCCACATCCAGTTTAAAGTCGAAATGTGTGTAATTAAGTGAGCCAGTGCAATAGAGTAACAACTAACAAGTGAACAAAAAAACAGCATAACCATATCCCACAAGCGTTTCAATTGAACGGAGATGTTATTCCAAGATTCCGCCTTTGTTACACGATAATACATGCCCTGCTTATCAATTGAACCGAGATGTTAGTTCAAGATTCCGCCTTTGTTACACAACAGTACGTACCCTGCTTATCAATTGAACTGAGATGTTGTACACAGTAGAATCACAGAGTTTCCTGTACTCCTCACTTTGTTAGTGTTAGGAACACATGTATAAATCTCCATACATCCCACCTTTATCACACACAAATCTCTTAATCAACGAAATGAAATTGTTCTAAACAGAAGACATTCAGTCATTCCTCTCAACTCATTGCCTTTTTAGCATGAACTACACACATGAAGACCGTCAAAGATTAACCTTTGATTCTGGAATATGATAGAATAGAATAAATTAAACAACTCACTAAACTGGCCGCACTCCTTTAATTTTAAAGTAACCCTCACTTGAAATGCAATTTACACTTTGGGTCATTCCGAAATAGCCTCTCTCTGTTGCTAACATAGGTGTAAGGCTGCATACATACGACCCCCTTACCCGCAGTTTCCATTCTTGGGTAATTCGGAGATAGGCTTTGTGTGTTGCTAAACCTTCCAAGATACCACCTTTATCACTAAATACATCCTCACCTATGTTCATCACTTTATCAAAAAGAATTTGTTCATTTATACTTGGGCATAATACACTAACAAATGAACTAACCAAAACTACCACCACAAAATAACAAATTAACCTAACACATACAACAAACCATAGTATGAGATCCATACTATTGAATTCTGATCAAGGGAAAAAAACACTCCAAATGTACATATCCTTCCTGAAATCAGTCAGCAAATTAACCAAATACAAAAAAACTGCTTTAACACCGGAAAGGCGGAAAATAAATATAAATTCTTACCAAGGCCATCTCGATTGCCAAAACATCCCAAAGGAATCATGTTTCAACATGATTATCATTTAACTATCCTAGAAAAATGCATATGTTTCAAAATAATGACTCGTACGATTAAGGCATACAATCATTGATTGACATTAACCATCACTTCAAACTTTGGTTTGAGATATTTTTTTCACATGGTATCAACTAATCCCAAGCTCAAAGAACATTCGAGTAAGGGAATGAATTAGGCATAAATTCATTTATATCCCCTCAATCACCGTTTTCTAAACTCCTAGACCAAAAGTTAGCATCACTCAAAGGCACAAACGACAAAATTCACCAAAAAAAGAACAAGTTTTATAAAGGCATATCCGTCTTAAACCTTAATCCACAAAATTCACCAAAAAAGTTATGATCAGTCAAAGGTACATCCGACACTAGAGCACGATCCTTCTCTCTTAAGAAAGGCATATCCGTCTTAAACCTTAATCCACAAAATTCACCAAAATTTACCAAACAAGTTATGATCAGTCAAAGGTACATCCAACACTAGAGCACAATCCTTCGCTCTTAAGAGGGACATATCCGTCTTAAACCTTAATCCACAAAATTCACCAAAATTCACCAAACAAGTTATGATCAGTCAAAGGTACATCCAACATTAGAGTACGAATGTACGATCTTCTCTCTTAAGAAGGGCATATCCGTCAAACCTTAAAGCCAGGCAAATTGTATCGGAATGGGGTACAATTTGCCTGGCTTTAAGGTTTGACGGATATGCATAGATATATCCGTCATAAACAAGAATTATCGTAAAGGATAAGAAGAAAGATATCAATCCTCACATTGATTATTCTCGCAAACCAAGATAGCAGGAAGATCCCAAAGAGCAGCCATATTCAGAGCTTCAAACAATTGTCCTTGATTAGCAGCACCATCACCATACATAGAAAAACTCACATTCTCTTCCTTATTATACTTATGAGCAAACGCCAACCCAATTCCCAAAGGAATTTGCGCACCAACAATCCCATGTCCTCCGAAAAACCCGAAATCCTTCCTATAAAAATGCATCGACCCACCTTTCCCTCTCGAACACCCATCTCTTCTCCCCATCAATTCCGCAAAAGCGCTAACCAACGTTCCCCCACGTGCCAAATAGATACAATGATCGCGATACGCGGTGATAATACTATCAGATTTAGTAATCGCCGCTTCCATACCTACTGCGACGGCCTCCTGGCCGTCGTAGAGATGGCAAAAACCGCGAATAAGCTTGGCTTTGTAAAGGGAATCTGAAGCGATTTCCATACGTCGCATTAACGACATGGATTTGTAGAAATCCATGAGTTCGGTTGCGGATGTGGTTACGGTTGTTGACGGTGGTTCGATGTTGTGCGATTGGAATGGGATGCTTGTTTCGATTTGTATCGGGTCGGTTGAGGTTGTGGTTAGGGTTCGGTGGAGGGTTGTGGTTAGGTTACGGAGGGTGGTTCGGTTGGTGGGTCTGGTCAGCTGGCGGAGAGCCATGGTTCGGGGTTTGTGGTTCGGGTGATGTGGTTCGGTGTGGTGGTTTGGGGGAGAGGGATATAATTGAGAAGGGGAGGAAATGGTGAGGTTGGTGGGTATTTATAAGTATGGGATGGATTAGGGTCCGTTCATTTTTGACAGAGACGGTTTGAACTAAATTAGCTCGGGTTTAATTGTTTAGCATTTTTAGTAGACCTTGGATTGAACTTTGGATCTCGGTTCGTTCATTTTTTACTGAGACGGTTTGAACTAAATTAGCTCGGGTT
This sequence comes from Silene conica, assembly GCA_029255685.2. Classification (NCBI taxonomy): domain Eukaryota; kingdom Viridiplantae; phylum Streptophyta; class Magnoliopsida; order Caryophyllales; family Caryophyllaceae; genus Silene; species Silene conica. Next base: position 99,088,573 of record CM055312.2, read on the forward strand.
TAATTGTTTAGCATTTTTAGTAGAGCTTGGACTGAACTTTGAACTTTGGATCTCGGTTCGTTCATTTTTTACTGAGACGGTTTGAACTAAATTACCTCGGGTTTAATTGTTTAGCATTTTTAGTAGAGCTTGGACTGAACTTTGGATCTCGGTTCGTTCATTTTTTACTGAGACGGTTTGAACTAAATTACCTCGGGTTTAATTGTTTAACATTTTTAGTAGAGCTTGGATTGAACTTTGGATTTCGGTTCGTTTATTTGGACCGAAAAGGATTTGAACTAAATTACGGGTTAATGTTATGTATTTTCTGGAACGAGCTGAATTGAATTAAATGAATTGAAGTTTAATTGCATTAAATTGAGTGGAACTGAGGTGAAGTGAATTTAGTTGAATTAAAATTAATTTTGTGAAAAGATTAATCGAACATAATTGATTGAAAATAAATAAAACTTAACGGAATACAACCAATTAAGTAAAACTTAAATTAAGCCAAAAAGAACAAAATAAAATAAAGTAGATTTATAGAACCAGACTCAATTAAGTTTAAACTTATACAATTATTATGTACAAATTATCATTTGTGACCTATTGATTATAGGTCATTAGCTCATAAATATAGTTCTTTTTGCTACTAACTAAGCAACTACTTATATCATATGGTATTTATTTGAATCTTACTATTACAACGGATACAAACAACTGGTTTCCTTTACTATTTTTCTAACATTCGCATTACTTCCCTCATTTACGAGATACTCATTAAATATGGTAAAAATAAGTTAATTCTTAAATATTTCAATAGGACATCTCCAAATCCAAAAAAAGAAAATATCTTCGGAATCTTTCTATATTTCATGGTATCAAAAAACCGTTTTTTTTTTGTTTTTTTTTTTGACAGCTGTAAAATAGACCTTAATACCTATAACGAACGTAATTTAATTCGGATAGCGGGCATGGTTTCGTACGTCTGCCCTACGAAGAAAACCAGGGTCACCAATTATGGAATTTGGGGAGGCGTTTGGCATTGTTTTTGGGATATCGCTAAGGTCACTCGAAAAGCCAATTTGACTTTACATAATGAGGCACTTCCCCCACCTAGGCTAGTGGGAAGTTAGATAATACTAAAACCAATCGATACGAACATGAACGTGACACAGAATCCCATAAAATTTAGGACATATAACATGTTATTAAATTTAATAAAATATATAATCCGTATTTATATACGGACTATAAATAACGTATCAATTTATTTGATATTAAATTTAAATGTGACCTTGAGTGTAACTTATTCCCGTTTCCCACTCAAACCCGTCTTCTAATCAATCTCTTATAGTCTTTCGATCTCATTCCTTGTTTATCGGTACCTGACACATTTAGGCGTGTCGAATAAGTATTGGTGTCAGACACGAAATGGATGTTTAGGATAAGTGTTTGTGCTGCCTAGGTGGAATGGTAAGATTTTGTCCGATGTAATTGTCAAAAGTTTTTATAGGCCGAGTCGGATTTCCTAACTTTCTCGAAAGTACTTCTCTTAAAAGTCTTGTAATCCGATTTGCGTAAGCCAAGCGATCATCATCTAAGGAAATACGGTAAGCTTGGACGAAAACTAGCCAAGAACGTTTACCATCGACATAGGCGGGGTTCACAATCGTACAAGCGAAGGAAACCGCATAAATGTCGTTGAATGGCAACGGAAACTTTTCGAAAGAAAAATTCCACGTACCTGGCTTTTGGAGGGGTTCAAATACCAGCAGCAGTCATAGCATTCCTAAAAAAGAAAAGTATGCAATGATGAAAAGTTCGACTAATTTTCGATATTCATAAGATTATACATCGGTTAATTCAGCATTAGTCAAAAAGGCCTGGGTTCGGGGAAAACACTATTGGGTTTGGGCGGACGAAAAAAAGTTATGCGGTATAAATGAATGAAATGACGCGGAGTATTTTTAGTTATTTACAGATGCGCAATTAAGGATCAATTGCCAGAAAAGATACACTATACTACTACAGGTTAATCTGCACCATTCTAGATTTCCGGCACTCCATCTTTATTCGGTTGGAGGCAAGGAGTTAGTCCATACCAGATACCCGTCCGTCTCTTCTTTTTGCAGACTTCATGCTCCGGAAAGTAAAATGATTATTCCCCCTTCTGTCCACGACATAGCTTTAGCATTAACCACGGTAAGCCAGCCATTCCATTTACGCTAACACTGTTGTCACCTGTTGCTAAACCGAGATATGAGTATAAATTTTTCACTATAAGCCTGAGAGCAATCTATGGTATCGTTCTAATCGGTGAGAAGATGATCCCTTCAATGATTTTGCCTGGTCATGGCTTGCGCTCGCATGCAAAGTTCTTTTTCTTCTCCGATATAAGAAATCTTCTGTGTCTAATACGTAAGATACCTACAACAACAACAACAACAACATCAGAGCCTTAGTCCCAAAATGTTTTGGGGTCGGCTGACATGAATCATCTTTGGAACCGTCCAGGGTGAACTCTCATCTCGACAAGAGAAAAAATAAAGAAAAGAAAAAAGAAACGGAAGTGAAGTGAAACCGAAAAGTAGGTCATGAATTCAAGCTTATTTATTATCGATAAAATACCTTGGACGAAGTGCAAGCTATCTTGCACTCTAGACCATTGACAACTTGGAGTCCTTCCATAGCCTCGTACGCGCTAGAGAGTTCAACTCCACTTGAATATTTGCGCTTATTCCTGCTAAAACAATATACCACTTCAGCGATTTCTCTAATGGTTTGAAGCAACAGATAAATAGTCAAGTAACTTATACGGAGAACAACAGCGACAACATCTAGCGCATCACCCTGGTGCCTCAAAGGCCCCCTGCAAATGGCGAGGTACAAAGAGTTGGATGTATACATCCTTAACCCTATGTCAACAACACGAAGAGGCAGTTTCCAGTGACTCAAGATGAAACAATTCGGTCAAAGAATTAAAAATATGCCAGCTACTCCGAATGTCCTTACCAGTAATTTGTTTCTGGGACGATTTTTAAATTACACCCATGCAAATGGGATAAAGAGCATCTCATTAATTCTCCCCCGTACAAAACATGTTGTAAATTATCGGTTGGGATGGACCAAAAAGGAATACGTAGAGAACAAAGGTGGTATATCACAATAAAAAGCACTTATAATTTAGTGAGCATTTTGGTTTATTCCATAGTGAATAATGACTCGTGAGAGTTTGCATTCACCGCAAATGGAAACATAATTATACAATAGAAACATTAAATACCTTCGCAAAAAGATCCCAGACTTCTCTTTCTTATCTGGAACAACTGAGAGGAAGTCGTTCTGTAGGTAAGCCGAAAAAATTGGGTCGATTGCAACAGCAGTAAGTTCTGGCTTATCTTGACCCTTCTCCATTAACTGGATAGACAGGCGAGTGGGTGAAGATGACTGCACATAAAACACCAGAAAAGGAAGACATGAGACTGCTTGTTAATAGTCTCAAGACTCAAATACAAAATTAACTAAGAAAAGATAAACAAGCTGAGACATACGCATTCAACACGATATATGTTTTCGTCATGGAGGATAACACGCGTATTTTCATGATAGACAATATCTAAGAATCTCTCAGATTTTCTCGAGCTCTCGTATGCAAATAGCTGAAGAAGTTTGTTGTCCACATCATCCGCCGCTAATATTTGAAGCTGACGCAGATTTAAAAAGAAATACTTAGCAGGTGTTGCAAGGATGGGAATGGAGGAACATAAAGTAGGAAAATAGATATGAACCTGCTTCACAAGCTTATATATAAGCTTGTCTAATGTGAAGAGAAGATATGATTGAGTGCCAACAATCGCTCGACAGTCATCCTCAAATTTATTGTTATCAGAAGTACCATCAACCAAGCTATATAGAGCATTCATGAACCTGTAAAATCAAAAGGGGAAATCATTCAAACTATCACACAGTACACCAATTCAATTAAAACATAAAAATCGAGTTTGAAAATCACACAAACCTTGAATACAGGTCAGACGAAAGAGAATCGCTTGAGGATTTCCATTTTCTGTCAGCTGTTGATGAATTAATCTTTGCCGACCGGATTCTTTCATACAAAGTCTGGCAAAAAAGGAGGCAAAGGAAGATGAAATAAAAGGGCAGCCACGGAATGAAACCTCTGTGACATTGATACTGTCCCCATTGGACTTTGGTGATCATCTGATGCCAACTTTAACAATTAATTTCTTTAAAATTTTGTCAAAAACCACCTAATATGTTCATTTTTTTACAAATAACCACCTAATATGTCAAACTTTACAAATAACCACCGGCCTTTCAACATTACTAACCAAACTCACACCTTATTTTATATACGTTAACGTTTTTCTTATTTTCCGACTTATTTACAAAACTACGATTCATATACGACTCATTCTCATGTGAAATACCTTTTTTGCCCCTCATTTATCATTTTCCCCAATTACTAATGCTCAGTGAAACATTATCAATCCAACAAGAACCCTAACTTTTACAATCAAGTTCATCCCTAATTAGTTTCCTTTTTGTTCGTTCTACAAATTCCATATAGAAGAAGTTATTTGCAGAATTTGTCTCTAAATATTCAACAAAAATTCCATATAGAAGGAAACTATTTGCACTAGAATGAAAAGCTACCAATTTGTTTTCAATTGAGAATGTTTTGAAGGTAAATTTTCTTAATTAACTTAGTTTTTTATGAAAATATAATTATGAAATGGGTAATTGATTAGATGGGTAATTGATTTGATCATAATTTGGGAATTTTGGACTTTGAGTCCAGCAAACAAAATTTTGACTGTCCAAATAATTTCGGAACTTTAACGTTATGATTATGCTCAATAAAGCACTAATTGGGTATTATCCAACCATAATTTCACAAAACCTAAATGAAACATAGATTTTATAGACCATGTAATTTTCCGACGTGATTTTGTATAATTATGAACCCTATAATTGCTCAGAAAAATTGTTGATACAACCTTTTGGTCGTTAAGTTGAAACAATTTTAGGGGTTATAATAAAAGGGAAGGAGTAATAAATGAGGGGCAAAATAGGTATTTCAACTGAGCATGACCTTGTATATGAGACGTAGTTTCGTAAATAAGTCGGAAAATAAGAAAATCGTTAACGTATTTAAAATAAGGTGTGGGTTTGGTTAGTTATGGTGAAAAGGTGGTGGTTATTTGTAAAGTTAGACATATTAGGTGTTTATTTGTAAAAAAGTGAACATATTAGGTGGTTTTTAACAAAAAATCCTTTATTTTATTAAACAACTATTTTCATAACATTAGTCAAATTTGCTAACCACCAAAGCTAAATGGACTGGAAGTAGTAACGATTCTTACTTGATGAAGTCTAAAGAGCACATAGAAGGAGTCATTTCCATAGAAAACACTGGATCCTTTTGTTCTTTCATTTGAAGATGCAGGGTCATGCTTTGCTAGGGGCTTTACAGTTTTTAAGAGACGTACTGAAAGTGGCACCAACGACGACCCATCTCCTTCTCCTTGTGCATCTGCCATTCCTTCCGCCTCATCCTCACTTTCATCCTTGTTGTCCCCATGATCCGCCGCTTCTTCATGCTCAGGGGAGCCATCCTCCCTATCACCAGACTCACTGGCAGAAACATCCCCATTTTCTGAAACATTCTCACTCTCCTCTGATGACCTGTGAGCACTCTCCTCACCTTCATCATCAGCATATGCATCATTCTGGCCACCATGTGTAGCACTGTCATTTGGTTTATTTGCAAGCTCTGCAGATGCATCCCTATAAGCTGCAAAATTATCCTCCTCAAAATCTCCAGTGGGAGATAGCTCGCCCTCTTCTCTTTCAGATTTGGCATGTCCATTAGAATCTGGACAAGATCTAATTTGTTTACTGCCTCCAATAATATGCCGATCTACTATTGGAAGAGCTCTTGCAGAGTCAGCAAGCTGCAACATAGAAATGACTGAGTGTTCAACTATACAGTATAGAAACGCCTTCACCACCAATCCCTCTGCAATAGCTGGTTAAATGCATAATTAACAGGGACATTCTTCGAAACTATGCTACCCCCTCTATTTTTGTTGTCCATCTTTTTCGTTTTTAAAGGTACTGACTTTCGGTTTTATAAAAAAAATATATCAAAAGAATATACATTTCATGATTTTTGCTCATATATTTCAAGAGATGTGAAAGAAATAATTGAGGGTCGAAAAAAAGTGACTGACTTATGATAACAGAGAGTGCTATACATTTCATGATTTTTGCTCATATATTTCAAGAGATGTGAAAGAAATAATTGAGGGTCGAAAAAAAGTGAGTGACTTGTGATAACAGAGAGTGCCAAATTTCCTACGAATAATGTTCACATAAGCTGTTGTAGGACAGATACATAAATCAAAAGGGAATACCTACAATTTAAGATATTAAAGTTGTAAATAAAAACATACCTCCAGTGAAGGCACGTTTCCACCATTTGATCTCACTTCACAGCCGTTGTTATCAGCTGGATTTCCAGATCTCAACTGCGGATCTGAAGAGAAAGTGACAAAATTCAGGCAAATATTAAACAATGAAGGTGAGAGCAAACATACTATAAAAGTTAATAATAAATGTTCTAGGCTCTTCACGATTCTGAAACTTTCCTTGTAAAGTGATTCCCTAAAACATTTTTTGTTTAACCTTAGACGGCCCACATCCTCAAAGCATAAGAAGTAATTTAAAATTGTATGCTCCATATCGCACAATACTAATGGTTGCGTATTTCTTTAAACAAACCTGATGTGCTATCATTGTATCTTCCATGAAGTTGCTCAACACCAAAGGAAGGAGACACATTAGAAGTTGTCAACTGTTCATTATAAGTTGGTTTGCCGAGAGTAGATGTTTGACCAACCATGTTACCATTGTTTTGTGTCCTACTACTGGCTACAAGACATCCATCTTCTTTAGCATGATTGTCATAACTAGATAGTTTAGGAGGACTACATTCATCTCCATTTCTGGAAGTATTAGTTTGTTTGTGAGAAGTAGCACTACGAACAGGACTTTCATTAGTACCGCCATTAGCAAGGCCATCACTTCTAGCAGCCTCGTTCTTGATTCTGGGAACATGCTCAGAGTCGTCCTTCTCCTGAACCCGAGAGGGTATACCAAGCATGGGTTCTAGAAATGTGGTCCATATTTTCATCACTTTATCCAATTGTTCTGTTGCGCAGACCTCTCCACATGAATATTTCATAAGCTGGTATAAATCTTCATGTAACTCCGTATCAGGGTACTCAAACTCCATGTGAGAAATGATTGGGCGTCTATTTCCCGCAGCAATAGCAAGAAGTGAATCATCCTCTTTGCACTTCTGCTCACTAATTTCTTTAACCTCAGCCAGTAAAGCTGCAATGAAAAGAAACCATCAGATATGGGTCTGGTAAAATTATTTCGACAATCCACTGTCAAAAATAGAACATTTGACCTCAGAAAGGCTCATTGGCCTACAATCTTCCAGAATCTTTCATACTTTCAAAGAGCGTCCAGTATTAAATACTGGATGTGACATTAGCTATCTCATTACCATATCACGAGAAGCACAAAAGCAAGGTGCTCGAGTTGTGACATGTTGGAAAATAAGACACCAGTCCCTGAATCTGAATAGAACTCAATTGATAACCAGAAAATTGGTATCATGGGATTGTGCACTTGTGCAACAAGAGCCACTTGTGCCGGCAGTTCAAATGCGCCTAAGTAAAAGAACTAGTATTTCCATGTATATATGTGATGCAACGACCAAGATTACCTTTTGTGCATAAGCTTTTTGCATCCTGCTGCTTGAAGTAAAAGCTGCGGTGATCCAGCGACTTGTGATAGTTTTTTGAGTATATTTCGGCCCACACCTTGTTGAAATCAGCTCGGCATCTGGCCCACTCTTCCTGTTTTTGTTTCAAACGAGTCAATATCACTGGCAATGCAAGAGTTGCATTCTTCTTTAATACATCCATGACGTCAAGACCATGGTCACCATACAATCGCTCTATGCACCTCAGATTTATCGCTGGAAACAGGGAAGCATAGTGTCAAACATCATGTCATATATATCTAAATCTAGTCAACTTATTGAGGGCGTGGATCCACTATACCAGTAAAATGATCCTCTATTTGGATTGGGCCTTCAACTTTAAAATTGTTTGCGTTAATTTTTTCCAAGATCTCTTCCACGCGTTTAATTGTAACGTTCACAGCCTCCAACAACATATCTAGTTCAAACCTGAGTGACACAAACATGGGATGGATAACAGCACGGAATAAGAACAAACACACGTGTAATTTCACAAATGAGGTGAGGCAAGCATATGTAGTATAGCCTTGCATGCTTTACAAAGATCATATTAATCAGTCTCCTATGGATAACCTATCAAATTACCTTCACCATTTTAATGACAACAGATGATCAGGCATGATAAAAGTAGTACAAAAGTTATTCAAAAGTAAGCATATGTAAACACTCACTCTTACAATGCAGTAAAAAACAACCAAAACAATGTGGAAGTTGTGACGATATTACACAATAAATAAATGCTACACATACTACACAATAAATAAATTGAGATATTCACCTGTCATCCTCACACCGAAAGAGACTCTCCTCATACTGGTTTTTTCGCATGTGTTTAAAAGAGTAATCTTCACTTCCAGAGGTTACAGAAACCCAGTGATCATTCAGTACTTGAGCTCCAATCTCAGTCTTTTGACTTGCCACAGGAATGGGATACTGCACATTTGTATCAAATAGAATTACTGAAGGTAACTACATTGGAATTTATGAGAGAGAAAAATAAAAAAGAGATGCCTACATTCTTAGGAAGAAGTCGGTAACTAGGCGTGCACCGTTCACAGTTAGAGAGGTCAAGCTCTTGAATAGGTTTCCCGATATACTTATCCTTATTTGAGTTTGAAGATATTCTGAGATTTGCAACCTCTTTACTCACATAGGGACTACTTCTTTCAGTCCGGTCCCTTTCCATGTAATCATGATCTCTATCTCTATCTTCTCTTCCAAGATCTCTATCTCTCTCCCTATCCTCATTCTTGACATATTTTGAAGAACTGTTGCTCCACAAGGATTCTGGCCATAAAGATTCTGGAGAGGAGTGAAAGTTCAGTTATGTATGGCAAGACAAATTGGATAAAATCGTATCTTAACTAAGTCTCGATTACCAGCTCCAGAAATGGCCTAAGAACACGATTAAGAAATTAAAATAACCAGAAACAGTAAGTACTTGCAGAAGATACTACTGGTTAACCTATTGAGCACAACAAACAATAGGAGTTCGAAAACATACTTTTACTCATTACACTGCCAAGGAAGCCATCTGCAGGAGAACACAATGATGATCAGATGCACATCATACATATGCAGAAACGATAACTAGTAGTGTAAAATTTTCAAAATTACCATTATTTTCACAATGTATTAAAAACTCATCAAATGCCTCCATTAGATCTGGATATTTTCCAAGTATATCACGTACCTGAGGAAAGGAAGAGTAACATTACGAGGAGTTAAATGAACACATAAAAGAGGCTTTAAGAAACTTCTGAGGTGATTCATACAGCAATGCAGATCATCGCAAGTTTAGGCTTTAACCAATGAAGGATACAAGAGGCCAACTACATGAATTATAAGCTCAGAATTTGAAATTTACCAGAGATTGTAATTCCTGTTTTGTTATTATTTCCCTGCTATATATATGCAGGCATTTCAAAAATCCCTGATAATCATTATGATTATGTAACCGCTGGTTGACTTTCTCGCAGAATGCAAACTCTTGGCTGTACAAAGCTGCAACGAGTACCCTATATGAGAATTGCAACATAATAAACAGAGAGAAAGGTATTACTAGTTGTAATTGGTGTACTAAGTTGTTTGGTTGGTAAAGGAAGAAGAAAATACTATGCAATTTCAACATTGAAAATAAGTACCCACATCCAATTCATGAAAATCACCGGTTTTGTTACGTTGATAACGCAGCAAGTCTACTCAATCATTGGAATTTAAGGGGGTTATGTTATCGACTTCGTAAAATTTGTAAGAAATGAAACTCGTGTGAATTTCCAAAACAATTGTCAACCAAACAGCTCTCATTATAGTAGTTCATGAGAATTGGAATTAACATGCTCTCTTAGCGGCAACCACACGACCACTAAATGAGTTGAACGTAACATTTCAGACACGAAAGTGAAAGATATATACTGCTTCTCTGACTAACTGAACCGCTTATGCTCCAACCACAACGTTCAGGATTTTAAATACAAATAATAGCTCTTAGTAATCAGGGACTAAGTTCCTACTTCCAAAGTGTAAGCCTCTTAAAAAAGCTGCTGTAAATAGATTTTCCACTTGGGTATATATTTTGTTCAATTAATTATTTTAGCAGATTCGGAAAGCCTGAAAGAGGAGTAGGAAAGGGATCAAAACATCCACATAAGCATTCAAAGTTTAGGAATGTACTTTTTAGTCCAGCCTTATCGTTACAAGAACCAGATACTCCGGCAGGACCATTATTTTCAGCACCATGGTCAGCAGCAAATTCATAACCCCTGTAACCAGATATCATTCCTTTATTAGAATATTATTGTAAGCAAAATCCCACTCACAATACTCATGAACCGATTTCCTGGCCATATTTCCTAACCTGTCTCTATCTTTATCCAGCCTCCGTCTCTGATCTCTTTCGAGTTTTAATTTGTCGTTATCAGCGTCAGAACCTTCAACAGCGAACTCGCGTTCCTTCTGAATACAGCAGATAGGAAGAGCATAAGCAAGAGAATTAAAAATCAAGAGCAGTCATAAATGATATCCACAATGACGTACCCTATCGATCTGCATCGGTCTTGTCGTTGGCATTGCCGAGTTCCTGTCCCGGGACAAAGAATTCCTAAGAGATGGTGTATGTTGAACTGGAGCTGTTGCTGAAGTATCTGGGAGAAAATGAGCAAACTCTTCGAGGAGATCTCGATGTTCCCGGAAGAGCAAAGCTACCTGCAGAAAGTGAAAGTTATATAATTGACACGTTTGCTAAACTGACAAGAAGCACAACAGCCCTCTACGCCTTTATCTCTCGCCCACTTGGATGAGAGACATGAATCCGATTTTACATACCTCTTGGTAAACCTCACTGATGGTCTTATTTTCTTTCCTATACATGTTCAAAATATCAAGAAATGACTTGTACACACGGTCATCGCCTTGAAACCGCAACTGCAGCAAGAAATGGATCAGCTTTAAAACAAAAGTAATTTAAAAAAAATACAGGTTACGTTCCAAAATTGTATGGATACCTTAATCTTATTGACAAAACTAATCGCTTCTTCAAATTCAACTGGCTTTTTAACCAGAGGTTGCTCATCCTCAGGAGGAAGGGTGATTTCATATCCCTTGGGCAAAAATGTATTGAAGCCTAATATTAGGTTCCGATGCCCTTTGAACAAATCTTTAACCCTCGCTATTACACCAGTAGTGTCAATTCTACAAAATGCCATAAAGAACACAACCGATAAGCTACACATGCCAGGACAATAAAATCACAAGTAAAGCAAATTCCAAATAAGTTCGACAATTATCAGACCTCTGAGCTTTAAAATCTTTCATAACTTCTAAAAATTCATCATATTTCTCCTTTTTGTCGGTGAACATTTCCTTCACTGCCTTCAGATATGCTAAGGCATCATTAGTAGTTAGCTTCTGCATGCTGCCTTGAGCACTACCGCCACTACCTACCATCGGTTATTCTCCGTACCTTCATTACCATAATTACAAAAAATCCGTCAGTAGAAAATAATCACATTTTTTAAGAAATGCATTAAAAGCAGTATAAATCAATATCAAAACCAATTACTCCATATCTTTTTTAACTCATTCACCCAAAGCAGAAACAAATTTCCATCAAACCACAGCCACCAGACTAACTAAAGATCAAAACTTTTCATCAAAACCATAGTACAATACCATGTCGCAGATTACGGGAGATAGCAGAGGTAGTCGCCCCACTAAACATTGAAAAATTTTAAATTTTCAGTTAACCTATTTAAAACCCTATCTCGTTAAGTTATTGCATTACCGGTTTGTCCCCTAACTACAAATCCGTTTCTGCTACTGTACAACAAAACGGACTAGCTTCAATGTGAATTAAATGGAACACCTGAAAATTAGGGTGCTGGCGCGCTGTCTCCCCCAGAACATTAAAACTTTTGAAGTTTTCAGTTAAAATTTCCGAAATTTTTTCTAATTCCCCTTATCGTAATACTACTCCCCTCCCCCCCTGAAATCTTACACCCACATCCTTGTTCCGCTACTGTACAAAACGGACTAGCTCCAATGTGAATTAAATGGAACACCCGTAATTAGGGCGCTGGCGCGCTGTCTCCCCCCAGAACCTTGAAAATTTTCAAGTTTTCAGTTAAAATTTCCGTACTCCCCTCCCCCCGACCCCTGAAATGTTTCACCCCATAACTACAAATCCTTGTTCCGCTACTATACGATACAAAGAATTAGCTATAAGGTGAATCAAATGAAACACCAGGAACTGGGGGGTTAACAGGGTTGGTACAACCCTAACTGAACATTCGATTTTGAAAGTTTTCAGTCAAAATTTCGAAACTAAATTACCCCCTAACTACAAATCCTTGTTCTGCTACTGTACAATACAACAGATTAGCTATAAGGTAAATCAAATGAAACACCAGGAACTGGGGGGCTAACAGGGTTGGTGCAACCCTAACTGAACATTCGATTTTTTAAGTTTTTAGTTAAAATTTTCGAAACTTCATCATCTAATTTACGATACAGCAACCCTAAATTACCCTCTAACTACAAATCCTCGTTCCGCTACTGTACAATCCAAAGAACTAGCTATGGCAGACGAAATCCTCCAGCAACATTAAACAACAAACTTATATCATCAAAAAAACACAGTTTATGCAAAAATCAACGAACATAACCCAATCCAAAACCGATTTCGAGCAAATTCAATTCTCCATTACACAGACATTCACGTAACCCTCGCAAAATCACAGTTATTCAACAAATTCAAATTCAAATTCAAATTTAAAGTACAGAAACATTCAATCTCTTAACAAACTCAGCAAAACATCTAATCATCTCTTAATCTTACTGATTAATCATCAAAATTAACATAAACAAATTCCTGCAACATAATTAACAACAATCAAACATAACAAAAATCACACAAAAACAACTCAAATTAAAACAAAAAACAGATCTAATTACACAAAACGTAAACAAAAACAGCAGATCAAAAAGATGAAAATTAGCATTACTTGAACAATTAAGCAAACAATAATCATCATTAACACACAAAAAAAAATCACAAAAAAAATACAGAAATCAAACCAAAACTTAAACAAAACAAAATCGTCGTAAACTTACTGTTGTGTTTAATTCTGGTGAAGAATTAATCCACAATTAACACAAAAAAAAATAAAAAAAAATTTACAAAAACAACAAAATTTATAGTAAATTGATGATTAATTAAGAGAAAACAAGGTTTAATTAAGTAAGATTAGTTGATGAACAAGGTTGTAATAAAATCATAATTAAGAAGAAAAAAAGATTAAGAAAAAAAACAGTTAAAAATATTTTTGAGAGAAATATAGATGAGGAAGAAAGGAGGAAGAGATTTTTGAGCTTTTGTGAAGAGAAAGAAGAAAAATGTTTGTAAAAATTTTATGTTATAAATTTTGTGTGTTATGGTTTATATATTTTGAGGGGGGGATTGGAGTTTTGGAACGGTGAGACGGTTTTATATAAATTTATCGGAAAGACGGGATTTTTTGGGGATTATTTTTGGGTGTAATTAAGGTTGTGTTTTGACCTGTTTAATAGTTTGGTTATGGTGGGTAGGACGGTTTTACTGTGAAATTGATCGTGAGACGGGATTTTTGGTATGTGGGTATGTTCGTTAATAAGGTTGTGTTTTGACCTGTTTGATAATAATTTGGTTATGGTGTGAAGACGGTTTTACTGTAAAATTGATTGTAAAATGGATTTTTGGTGTGTATATTTGTTCGTTAACAAGGTTGTACCCTGACCTGTTTAATACTTTGATTATGGTGCGTAGGACGGTTTTACTGCAAAAATTGATCGTAAAACGGGATTTTTGGTATGCATATATGTTCGTTAATAAGTGGTTGTGTTTTGATCTGTTTAATAATTTGGTTATAGCGTGGAGGATGGTTTTATGCAAAATTGATTATAAAACGTTTTTTTGTTAATTATTTTTTTGTTGTTAATAGGGTTGTGTTTTGATCTATTCTGTCATGTTAGTGCAATATCGTATTATATAAGATTGACACTTGTTAAAGGAAAAACGGTGCTTTATAATGGAAATGTATTGAGGATATAAGTTCGGTTTTTTTAACGGTAGTCTTAAGTTTTTGGAAATATGTATACAAGTCGGATTTAAGGCATCGGGTTGTCTAATAATTTTGATGTAAAGTTCGTTGAATGCATTAGTGATATTGGGCTTAATATTTTGGTGGGATTAATTTTTCTAAGATATATACAGAAATAGGAGTAAAGATATTGAGTTATATTCAACGGTTTTTGTGTAAGGTCGTTATATGATTCAACGGCTCGAGTTTAAACTTGGTAACCAAAAATAATATAGAAATAAATTATGATAATTTGTGGATGATTGACTAACTTGGATCTGGACTGAAAATACATGGACAAAGATAGGAGTAAAGATAGTGAATTACATTCAACGGTCTTGGTGTAAAGTCGTTAAACGACTCAACGACCCGAGTTTAGTTTGGTAACATTAGCATCGAAACAAATTATGACAATTTCCGAGTGATAAAGTAACTTAAATCTGAACTGAAAATATATCTTAATCTATATATGTTAACGCATATACAATAACAAAGTTTTTACATATTTCTATACATAATTTTCTTTTTTTATTGTTATTATTATTGTTATTATTATTATTAATAAAAAACTAAATAACTCGCAATTGCTACCTTTGGTCATGTTAGTAAACTCTTGAGTACATAATAACCTGCAATTTGCAAACCACGTATATTAAAACCAGCGAAAGCCACGTAAATTAAAATGGGATAAAATATATCAAATGAAAACGGAATAGATTAAACAAACGTATAATAAATAGAGATTGGAGTATGACCATTTATTATGTAAATTAAGTAAATTTGATATTTAATTCGTTTAATCTTAAAATAAATATGCATCTATCCGATATCCGTCTTAAAATAGACGGATTTGAGTAGAGTAAGGGAGGTGGCGATGGCGTGGAGGGAGAGCATTGTTTGGTTTTAACAACTTCCCGGTTTATTTGCGTTCGTCAGCAATTTGTGTCTTCTAGGGTTTTATAGTCTTCTAATCTTATCATTCTCTTAGCCTCTTAGGTTTGTCCTAATTTTGACTTTTAATGAATAATTTTGACCATTATTTTTATCACAAATTCTCGTTTGTGACGATATATTCGTCGTAAGCTTACGAAGGATTAACTAATATTTATGTCGATAGGTAAGACAAAAGCAGATTACCTAAAGAGTAAGAAACAATTTCGTTTTATCTACCCATATGGGCAGTATTTATCCCGTCACAAGCTTGTAACTAATACACTCGTTATAAGGAAGATTTAATTCTATAAAAGTAAAAGTTAAACTTGACAAGGTTTAGCGAGCAGTGGTATCCTTGGTAAAATTATGGTAAAATTCAATAATTAATGTCTCAAAAAAATTGATGATTATGATTTCCTTTATTTCTTATCTCGGTTATTTGTTTACCAATTTCATTTAAATGCGCCGTAGTTATTTATTTACCATTCTATATTAGAAATAGTTTTAATAAATAATTTAATCTTCCACAAAACTTATTGTTTATTTCTCACGTAACTAGGATACCAACCAATAGTTTCCTGTTTCTCCCGTGTTTTTTGAGTCAAAACCAAGATTAAATAAATGACCGAAATGAACCTAAAGAGTACTTTTTATGCAAGGATAGAAAAATCAAAGTAACATTAATCACATATACAAGGTAGTCATGCTTCATATCTAGCATTAAATTACGCATATATCATTCATTAAATGGTAATAGAGAAATATACTTATAATACATTAACACAATCACAAAACATGTTACTCCTTCGATTCAACAAAATAATAAAACAATAAAAATCTTTTGAATCGTTTTATTATTTTGTTTAGTCACTTCATACAACGAAGCAATGTGTTCTTATGGACAACAATTTTTGTATTAGCTTTTTTTCTCGAGGATCGACTATTAAGCAACATGTCAGTCGTCGATCGACAAATATAAATCATTCATATAGAGAGGTCAATCAAACCGCTAATTCGCCTGCTAGTTAAAGAGCCAGTTTTTTTTACATCGTCAACCGTGTTATTCCCTCCTCCTAATTTTCATTCTATTTTTCTTAAAAATGTCCTAACTGTTTCTTTATCTCGCACAGTCACGTTTTGGGATTTCCCCTCCTATGTACCAAAACAATGGGTAGATGAAACTTTAGAAGCAAGCTTAGCAAAACCATTGAACTAAACTTGGTATCACAATTTTAACGAGATTGGGCCATAATGGGCCACATCCTAATTAGTAATTGGGCCATAATGGGCCAGACCATAATTAGTATTGGGCCATTATGGGCCAAGAAATTCTGGACATAATATACCTGAGAGTTCATTTTATACACTCCTACCTTAGATGGGCTTAGGCTTGGGCCTGGGCCTGAAACCATTAGGATTGGAAAACCTGGATGTCTTAATTTGGGTCTACTGAAAATCGTTGACAAAATACTTCAGATCGTCGACAAATTTATAGATCGGGCTAAGTTTATACAAAGGGGGAAAACATTCAAAACAATCAGAAGATTATGAAACCATGCCAATGAAAGATGGAGATCGTTTTCACGTTTGATGATTCGATATTGTGTTATCGTAAGAAAATGAATACTCCCTCCATTCATATCCACATTACACATTTCTTTTTTCACGTTTGCCAACGCGTCTTTTGTACGGTAAATATTGTTAGCTACGTATTTTCAAAAATTATAAAAATTAGATATTAATAATATACTCGTAAAGACGAATAAAACTAGATCCCACATAAATATAATATTATTTACATATCGAGAGAAAATCGAATTTGAATGGTTGTTTGTGAATAGTGTGTAAAATAGAAATGTGTAATGTGGATTTGAATGGAGGAAGTAATAAATATGAAAATTGAATTCAGTTTCTGTAAATTTGAGTAAAACCCGTTTTAATACTATTTTTTTGTTTTAATCACTAAGCTAAACTTGTTTAATTTAGAAAACAATTAGTCTAATACTCGGTATAAGATGGTTCACATCCTTGCCGTTTATATTAACAACCTTTTCCATAAAAAAACATACTTTGAATACCGTTCCTATCTTTAGTTTAATTTTTGCTTAAATGATGTAATAATAAGTTCCGACTATCTCGGATAGATAGTGTATAAACTACTATTTCGATCTGTTAAAAAAAAAACGTAAGGTTAATGTATTGTATATCAAAACGTCTTGTGTAGGCAAATTTTCAGGTTAAATTCTTTCACAACCTCTCTTTCATTTTAAGATTATTTAAAATATTTAAAATGACTATCATGTTCGCTTAACTTAAAATGATTTTTTAATTAAGAGTTTGTAAACTCATATTAACCAACTTCGGCTCTTATACATGGAGTCATGGACTCACAAGGTCACAACGAACACAAATTCTCACTGAAAACGGATGTACTCGTCATAAGTTAAAGCCGGGTCAATTAATACCAAAGTTGTTAGATAAGTCATAAGACTGATCCATCTACTAACTTGAGTATTAGTTTACCGGTCTTCACTTATGATTGATTTATCCGTCTTCAATAACAGCTACTACACAAAGTAGATCACTAGGTCTCGTGAGAGAACGTCTCTCACTAAATTAGAGACATAATAAGAAAACAAAATTTCAGTGGTTCCATCACCCTATCATGTGAGAGATCTCTAATAACGCTATTGAGAGACCGTTTCTCTGAAATTTTTGTGTAGATACAAATAGAGTATGTATCCTTTCGCTTTTTTGGAAAACACAAATTCTCATTTGTGACGGACATATGCGTCGCAAGTTTGCGACGGAACAAATAATACCCATATGAAAAGATAAAACAAAAGTAGAATATCTTGGTAGTAATTAGGGATGTCATTGGGGCGGGGCGGTGCTGGATATAGGCTCCCCCGTACCCGTACCCATCACGAAAACCTCGCACCCATCCCCGCCCCACCACCCATGGCGGGTACAAGTTTCAAAAACCATCCCCGCCCCACCACCCATGGCTGGTACAAGTTTCCAAAACCATCCCCGCTCCACCTACCCATTAACCCGCCATACCATAAATTTTTCCGATCTTTTTTTCGTACAAGTTGGTTTAAGCTCTATTAATTTCTATTTTCAGCAATTTGTTTATATGATTTTAGTTATTTCCTAGAGAAGTTTGTAAAATACTTTATAACATAGCAATTTTTAACATTACGTCTTGATTATAACAAAATAATATTTGTAAAATTATCGTAATAATGTTATAATTTTTTTTAATAATTGGCGGGTAGGCGGGTATGAAGTGGGTAACACGCAAAAACCATCCCCGCCCCACTACCCATGGCGGGTACAATTTTCGTACCCGTCCCCGCCCCACCACCCGCCAAAGCTATACCCGTCCCCGCCCCAACTGGGGCGGGTGCGGGGCGGTATCCACTTGTACCCGCCCCAATGACATCCCTAGTAGTAATAAATTGTTGTCTTTTTCACCAACATGGATAATATTTAACCAGTCGCAAACTTGTGACGGATATACCCGTCACAAGGGAGATTTGTGAAAAAAATAAAGATCTGTTTCTTCTTTTCAGAAATATTATATAAGTAGTACTTCCTCCATTCATATCCAAACTACACCTATTCCATTTTAATCCATTCATATCCAAAATACACCTTTCCTAATAAAGCCAACAAAATTACCAAAATATCCTTATGAATATCAACTATTTACCCCAAAATGCCATCAAATGACCCACCATTACTCCACCACAAACAATAAAAAAATAACATACACACTTCCCATTGTACTTTCAATCATATATTTAATAAACTCTTAAAATTTGTGCATAAAGCATAAATATAATTTGGATATGAATGGAGGAAGTATATTATTTCTATCCTCTCTATCTCCTACCTTTCTTTTTCATTATAAAATCGGGAATATATGCAAGGACAAAGTTGGGAGTTGGGACACACATCCTTAATTACCATAATATCTTAATTAGGAAGCCACGTTAGAGCAATAGAGTTGGATACTTGGCGTCATACCTGTAGAAGTACGTACCCTTAAAATTGGGGTTAGAGTGACAACAACTTATCATCAAATTGTCACAATACTATACACTTCTAAGTTTATCAACTTGTTTCAACTAAAAAGATGCCGACTAAATCAGTAATGGTATTCCTATTACGGAGTATAAAAAGTTCTCTCAAATGATTAAAAAGTTTTTCCAAAATTATGATTGAATTTTTGTCACAATCGACTTAATCAACTTGTAATCTACGAAAGCTATTCATGCAATTTATTGTTATTATACAAACTAAGAAATCAAATTTACTCCACTTTATTGCCGAATCACAAATACTCATTTGAACTGCTAAATTCGTTATAAATTGTGCGTGAAACAAACTTGCAAGTGGGAGAGTAAGTGAAGAAGGCAAGTGAGAAGGAATTGTGAGAGGTCGCAAACTTGTGAGTTAGGTAGCACCAAAACGGACACGACACGGACACACGACACGGCATCCATGAAATGTAGGACACGGGAAACGTCAATTAAATATAATAAAATATATATTTTATGGTTATAAATAACGTATAATTTTATTTTTATCATGTATTGAAGCTAAATTAAAATAAGTAAAGGTACAATTCGACCTTTACTATAACTAATTCTCACTTTTCCACTCACACTCATCTCCTAATCGATCTTTTTTTTATTCCTCGTCTAAATTATAATATGTTTAGCCATGTGCCTAACGAGTGTCGGGTGTCCGAGTGTCGGACACGGTATCGGACACGGGACGACTAATTAGGAGAAGTGTCTGTGCTACCTAACTTGTGAGTAGGGTTGGCAATGGGTATGGTCTGGGTAGGGTCCAGCAAGACCCGAACCCGACCCTGAGTCACATACCTTGGACCCATACCCAATCCAGACCCTTAAATTAATGGACTCATATCCGACCCAGAGGACCCAGTCCGTCACAAGCAAGAAGGACTGTGAACCACAAACTTATCAATTTTTGTTGCACAGAAAGCCGAATATGAGGGACTGAGGGAGAGGAGCGGAATTCAAATTGTCACTTACATTTGTAAAAGAAACATTATCCGTCTTCAACTTATGATATAGAATGTCCGTTTTTCATGTGAATAAGTGTTAATTCAAATAGATTTGAGCTCGAGCCAAGGTGGACTCAAAATAAGCTCGAGATATTGGAATTCAGACGATTGTTAGCCCGGTCATAATCACGGCCCAGTTTTAAGATTTCCCCAGTCCCCACTACAGACTATCATGGTCTAATTATGCATTAAATTAAAAAATAAATCATACCTCACTGGCTTTGCTAGGTTGGTAACCATGATTATGAGATGTAACAACAGCATTAGTAATCAAATTAATTAAGATTACGTATCACTAAATATATTTGGTCTCCTTAATTGGCTAAACAACAAATTTGATTTCAATGTTTAGTTAATTATGCCTTCTTTTACGGTCATGGTCATGGTCACGGATAAGCATTATCACATGCACAGAAACGACGTACGTAGCACCTTTTGATTTGTTTACATTACATTTGCTGCTTCTTTATCCAATCTCCAATTGTTTCTTCACAAATTCTCATTTGTATTCGTCACAAGATTGTGACGGATACCGTTTTCTCTCACAAAATACCCACTTTTTTTCTCTCTTAGACACTATCATGTGTTCCCTTTCTCCACTAACTCATTTTGTATCCATTTTATCTCACAAAATATCCGTCACATATGATAACCCGTCACAATCAAGACTTATTATTTTTCCTTCGTTTCAAACTTTAATACTCTTCCTATACTTTAATATTTTCCACATTTCTTAAAATAAGACGGTAAAATAAAAATCGATCTTGGAGACTAGAAACTCTAATTAGTAATTTAAACTTCTTTTGGTTGAAATGATTTCTTAATATAGTATTAGAGTCCGTGTAGCCAACAGATCACAAGTTCAAATCTAACTCCCCTCAATTCTAAAGTGGAATATTAACGCAAAGTTTGAGGCATACAATTGCATCAACACATCAATATCTAGTAAATCTTACCACATTTAGGATTTTAGGTTATTGTTGTGTACTCTTAAAATACACGTTAAAAAAACGGATAAATTAACCAGTAAGTCTCTTGAGAGACTTTCTTTTAATAAGTTTATTATAATATTATTGTACATATTTAAGAAAAAGTGGTACTAAAAGTAATAAAATGGGTACAAATCATTATTAAAGAAAAAATGAGTACATTTATTATGTAAATAATTACGAAATTACTATGTACGATCAATGACAAAAGGGTCACGAAATACAAATAAAATGGTATAAAAGAATTCTCCCAATAATTTAGTAAAAGACTATCTCTCAAGTTTTAATGTAAACTAATACTTCCTTCATTTCTTATTTTCTTCTCATTTGCTATTGGGAGTTCAAAGTTTTCGAACTTTGACCGTAAATAAATTAGAAAATACTCCCTCCATTTTTTTCGAAATAACAAATTTGTTTTTTGTACACTATTCACAGATCAACTTTCAATCTCAATTTTCTCTCAATACATAAGAAAAAATATATTCATGTGGGGTTTTGTTTAATTCGTCTTTATGAAAAAATTGAAAATATAATTTTTATAATTTTTACAAATACGTAGCTAAAGATATTAAGCACGTAAAACGTGCGTTGACAAACGTGAAAAAGCAAATGTGTTATTTGGATTTGAATGGAGATGGTAGCAAATTTTAAGTTATGAAATTAGAACATTTACGAAAAAAAATTCAATAGAAAAAGACGATTAGCACTATAATGAAAGCAAATTAGAAAAAAATAAACAAAATGGAGTATTAATTTTCCCTACTAAAGCATAATATAGCCAAAGCTGCCACCTAATGTGAGGTGGAATATTAGCTTTTTTATGGTTTGTGTTGTTTAAAAACAATGTTCTTTTTCTTTTCACTTTGCTTGAAGATGTGGCTATAATTCTGTACTTAATAGAATTTCTCGAATAACTTATAAATTTTACCCTCATAACACGTGTAGAAAACAGTCTGAGAGGAAGGAAGTTACTTAAAACTCACATGAAACATTCCAAATAATTAGCAATTAGCAATATGGATGGTCAATAAAAGAGAGCTACCGAAACATACTCGCCATTTCGCCAATTAGCCGTCCACGATAATAAAACATCCTCTGGAATAGTTGACCATGAAATAAGCGTGACATTCGGACCTTCATGGAAATGTCATTTTCCGTACTTAATAGTTGGTGTTAGCTTGCTGCAAAACATGTGACATTCAATGTCCCGATTAATAATGTTTATAATATTTTATTCTTATTATTTAATCGGTTTCAAATACTTTTTTGATGTTTTCTTTGACTTTTTTATTTTACGGTACACCCTCGAGCTTTTCAATTTTCTATGTTGTACCCCTATATTTTTTAAAATCTATAATATGCCCTTAAACTCTATACATTAGTCTATACAATGACCTTATTTATTAGTTTTGCTAGCTTAGTTTCTTAATTTATCTATTAAATCGTCTATTTAACATTTCAATTATTTAATAGCCTACTCATTTAATTATTAGTTCGCCGAATTACCATTAACCAACCAAATAGTATACAAATCTAACTCAATTTCATCAAATTGTTATTATTTCATGCTTCATAACATATGTTTTTAATAAAAGTTTATACTTATTTAAAGTTATTTGTGATACTCCCTATATAGAATGGGGATACCACTTTTATGAGTCAAAATAATTGTCAAATAATGACTTTTTACAGTGATAAAGTTATTGGAGATTTGAAGAAGCTCATTATTAGAATAACACTGAATAAGTAAGAAGCTTAAGGATATACTATAGAAATTATAAAATGTAGGGGTACAACATAGAAACCAAAAAACAAAGGAATACACCGTATAATATCCCAATTTTTTTTACTATTCAGCTTATATAGGTGATAAGTGTTGGTAATTTATTAGTACATATATCCATGTTTTTCGTGTTTTTATATTGAGGGTATACCATATCTCGTCTCCTAGTCCTTACACCTTACTCGTGCAAAAATAACTACTACAGAAAAAGTAGTTAAAGTCAATAAATGTTGAGTCAAATTTATTCAAGACTATCTTACATTATCAATAGTTTAATACGATAAATAACAAATGAAATATTGTATTAAATGGTCATAAATTATAAATATGCTGAGAAATCAACACACTTAATTAAGAAAATGAAGAATTAAGTACATCATTATTATGACATTAATATTATGATTTGGTAATTAGTTTCCAATATTTTGTAATTAGTTTCCATTAATATTAGAGAATTCTAGGTTTAAATTTAGGTAAGAAGTCCAATATTGTACTATTTAGCATGTCTTAGTCTAGTGTTAAAGTAGAGGTATTATGGACAATAGATCACACGTTCGCATTCCCACTTTCGTCCATTTTAATGTAACTAAGTGCGCGCTTTGTTAGACCAAGAACAAAATTGTAGTACTATATATTAGCAAAAGTGTACAACCACCTGAATACAATAACCTATCCGGAAAATTTCACTCGTCTGAAAGTTATCAATGCCGTGATATTACGGGATACCAACAAAATGTATCCTATTTGACCTAAACTCCCCTCGTACCATGTCCAAATTCTTGTTTAAGACGACAATATCCACCTTAGACTTAAAACCAACGATGTAATAACACAAAGGAAGTACAACATATTTAACTCGCTTTCATCTTAAAACAAATATTATTGTCATAAAAAAAACTACTCACCACTCAACATACAAATTACATTATGAAACAACCTCCCAACACCACAATCATCAATCACACATGTCAATATTTGTACTTGTACAATACAACTCCCCTATAATTCACCCAATTTTTTCAAATAGAGTCAAGTAAAATTCATTTAGAAAGATTTTCTGTGCACTTTTAATTTTGTTTATCTAAACCGGTGGATGTATTTGACTCATCGCAAACTTGTGACGGATATACCTGTCATGCAATATTTTCTTCAAAAACCAAAAATAAACAAGCAAACATGTACATCACTACACTACAACTCCCACTTTTAAAAGCCTAGTAAACAGCCATAAAAAATTTTGATGCTCCAAAGTTTTACAGCGACATAACTAGGTCCCACCGTCCCAATCCATAACTCCCATCATTCATTCCTTCACACCAAACACTAGAAGCATAAAAAAACCGAAACACATTATATTTAACTCTCCCACATCTAGGCTGACCGTTGCGCAGCCTTCTAAACGTGTTTTACTCTCTTTCTTTCTCTCTCTCTCTCTATACTCCCGACACAAAACCACTCCAAAATTAAAACACGGCATAAAACTACATCAGTATTACTGTCGGTCTTACCTTACCCCAGATCTACGCCTTACCTTATTCTCTACACTTACCAGTTACCATATCTTCTGTTTTTAATATATAAATTACAGTTCTCGACAAATTACCAATTATCGTCCTACAAACACCACAAAATAAATACCTGTACCTATGAGTGTTTTAATGGAAGCCAGGAAACGGAAGCGGCTAGTTAAGACTAGTTTTAGTACAACTCAGATTTTTTCTACTAAGTTTTTACTGTTGGGTTTGTGTTTATTTGGTATTTTTACGTTATTGTATAGAGGATTTAGTTCCGGTCCGTTTCGGCCGGCGCCTATTGTTAAGAAATTAGTCGGGTTGTCGTCGTCTGTGAGTTATTCAGTGCAAGATCTGACGAACCACCACCATAGGAGTGAGAGTAAAAAACCAGTTGAGTTGAGGGTTGAGAATAGGGTGGTTTTTACCGATCATGTTATGGTAATTCTGTTGACCAATGATAAGGGTCCACGTGTTCAGCAGAGGATTGACTGTGTGTATAGTAAGCAATTGACTGGCGGCTATAATGGTAAAGAGGAAGTTACCGTTAGTTACCCTATGATGTCAGCAGATAAGTATAGAGAGGGGAGATGGATTGTCCAGTGCCCTGCACCACCGCTGAATTATACGTCAGCGGTGGGATTGCGAGGGCAGATGGATGACGTGGCGGGGTATGAGTGGGTGGCAGGGTTGAAGGAAAGTAATCAGACAGGTCAATTGTGGGATATGTTAGCTTATGATGCAGTTTTAGATGGGGAAGATGTAGTTGCAGTGTTTGTCAAGGGGTTGCATCTAAGGTCCGACAGAGAATCGGACCCGAGTTATTTCAGCTGTCGTTTCGCAGACGGGAATTCATCAAAGAAGATGGAAAGTGGACTTACTGTAAAGGCAATTACAGCTGCACAAGAGGTAATCAGGTGCCCAATACCTCCACCTATGAAAAGAAAAGTGAAAAATAATGAGGATGTTTATGTTACTGTAAGGAGAAATAGAATACGCCAACTTTTTCCAACGATAGCAAGAATAAATCAGAACAATTTTCATGAAAATAGAGATGAAATTAACAAGGGTAGTTATAAATATGAGCTTTGTGGGTGTAGTATGGTTTGGAATCAAGCGACGTTTATCAAGGAATGGATAGCTTACCATGCTTGGCTAGGGGTTCAGCGTTGGTTTGTGTACGATAATAACAGTGATGATGGATTGAAAGACGTTGTTGATGAGCTTGATGGGCATAACTATAATGTTACTAGGCATATTTGGCCGTGGGTTAAGTCTCAGGAGGCTGGGTTCTCACACTGTGTGTTGAGGGCTAGGGACGAGTGTAGATGGGTCGGGTTCTTTGACGTGGATGAATTCTATTACTTCCCTCCTCCATCCAAGAACAGGAACAGGGTGATCAGTGACCCTGTGACTGTTAATCCCGGTCCTGGGTCTCTACGAGCAGTTGTGGATAATGTGACATTAACTTTGCCAAACGTGGGGGAAATTAGAACAGATTGTCATAGTTTTGGACCCTCGGGTTTGAAGAAAAGTCCTGCAGAAGGAGTGACGTTGGGGTATACTTGTCGGATGAGAAATCCCGAGAGGCATAAATCAATTGTACGACCAGATGCTGTTGATGATACACTTTTGAACCAGGTTCATCATTTCAAGCTGAAAAAAGAATTTAACAAGACGACATTGCCTCAAGGTAAAGCCCTAATAAACCATTACAAGTATCAGGTTTGGGATGTTTTTAAAGCTAAGTTCAATCGAAGAGTGTCGACATATGTTGCTGACTGGCAAGAGAATCAAAATGAGAATTCAAGAGACAGAGCACCTGGGTTGGGGACTGAAGCTATTGAACCGGAAGATTGGCACAAACGGTTTTGCGAGGTTTGGGACAATGGGTTAAGGGACTTCATTCTTGCTAACCTGGGTGATCTAGATACAGGATTGGTTCCTTGGGGTTCAATTTAATGACACACTTGTAAAGAGGCTTAGGGAAGAAAACATATTTTTTTTGTTTACAGTCATTTCTTGGTCTGATTTCTCCTGTATTCTATTGTAGAGAAGCCATTAGGGGGAAAAAATCAAGTAAATAAGTTGAAGAGATTGACGTCTTTTATTCTTTATGCCTTTTCGGCTTAGTCGCCTTAGTGTTCTGTCACTCTGTGAATTTTTAGAGGATTTTATGGTTACTAGTTATGTGTCTTGGTGGTTAGTCTTTGGAGGATCATTGGAATTACTGTGGTAATGTTTCATTGTACAGCTTTTCGGAATTAATTATGACTTTGCACTTCTGAAAACACAGTTCGGTCCATGTTAGGACTTATCGCTCGCAAATACACACAATTTGTTCCAACCATATAATACTTCCGCAGCCAAGTAAAAGGTTACCTTAAAATTGTCAATCATCAGAAACTCGTGTCGAAATTGTATCTTCTGTTTGCAATGGAGTCCTGGCAAGTGACTTTGTCAAGGTAGCATCCAACTTGTCACCAATTAATGATATCCATGCCTGTAATTTGTAAGAAAAGTCTTTGATTTGGCAAATTATGAAACAAATGGATCAACAGCTAAAAATATATAAATATACATAATCAATCATCAATGTTAATGACAGGCAGAAAAGACGAAGCAATGATTAAGAGGAATAACATAATAATATTTTTTTTCTCCATATAATATGCATGTGAAAGAGGCGAAGAAACGCAGTTCTCATATCATTCTCTTAGGTCAATGATGTTAAGAACATAATAAATTCACCCAATTAAAAAGTCAAAGAAGAGAAGCTAAGCTAGACCAAAATTCAGGATGAACTGTCAAACAAGGGATTTTCGGTTTAACTGAAACTAACAGTGATACTGGAAGTTATGCTGCAAATCTCTTCTGCATTATATTCCATTCGATTCTCAAATTGAACGTGAACGCTAATCAGATTCATAAGTTTTACGATCTTTTTCGGTTTTTATAATACTTGAATATCCTCTCAGAAAGGACTTCTTAGCAAGCTCATAAATCATCTAAATATGACGAGCTATTTTGATTCAGTCTCATACTAAGCAAGCTGCCACTTTCATAACTCATTAACTGAAAGAGAGGGCGTTACGGATACGAGTTTCTGAAGCACAGTTGCAGCATTTTAAAACATGTTGCAATTAACCACCTGTTATAGATTCAGGGAAAATCCGCTTTGGATCCTAGTAGTAAATGACGTTTACCATTGAGCCCAAATATCATTCTCAAGGATCAACATTATATTCATCAATGTGATAGCAAAAGGAAAATGAAAAAAAAGGACCTGGTCAGCTGTGCTAAATCCTCGTATAGTATCACCGCCTAAAATTGCGACCCCCTTGTCACCAAGTGGCTGCAGAATGACGGCCTGTTCAAAAGAAAGAGTTACAGTGAAATCGTTATTTACCACTGGTCCACTAGGAAAAGGGAGAGGAAGGGAGGGAAAGGGTAGGGGAATGGATCAATGTCATTTTCCCTACAAATCTTTCATGTGTTTGCCTTTAACGAGGGATAATGGAGGAATGGAGGTATTCATTTTCTTTCCTTCAATGTTTAGTAGTGAGTATAACATGACAATCCCCTTCGAGAAATCACCTTCAAGATAGGTTTAGGTGATTGTTTGCCATTCTAGTTGAGCAAACTATCTGGCCTATGGGTTTCTACAGTAAACCCAAAGAAGGAAACCAAGTGGTGAACCTTGAAACTTGCAGAAATGCAGGAGTTGAGAGGTCTCAGGGTTCGACTACCAGATGGGGTGATGACCACTTGGTCATTGCAGCCCCTGAAGGGGTGGCTTACATGGTTCATGTGGTGGTGCGGGAATGCATGGGCCAGGGGATTCAACCCCCTCGTCATCAAAAAAAAGGAACTATCTCAATATCGGCTGATTATAATGCTCAACTCCTCCATGAAAATATAACTGTAAATATCCAGGGGAAAACTGAGTTACACACATTATGAATGATACTCACAAGCTTATATTATACTTATTACCAAAGGACTCTACTCAGAGCTACGAAGCAACTCGTGTTCCAGAATCCTATGTAAAAAGGCGAACATACAAAAGAAAAGCATTACAAGGATTTACAACCATGATATTACAGGTACCCTCAGAGCTATGAGCCTGGTGCTTACCTGTGTATTTGATGGCAAAAATGGCAGCTCAGACTTGCCTGGGTAAAGAGAGAGATTGGCCAAATAGCTCTCTGCAGAAATTAAAAAGAACAATTATATTGGAGACATTATTCCACCAGAATGTTTTTGTTCTGGGTGGCAACAGCTAATATAATAAAGCTCCATATCTTACGTGCTCCAGATCTCGTAAGACCTCCATAAAGTGACCCCTGAACAAATTTAGTTGCATCCACAGTCTCCACATCAGTTTTAGATGACTTAGCAGCTACGCCAATTTGAAATATACAGCTACCGTCATGGATTATAACCAGGGATCTACAGCATGTGACCATTGAGAGAGATTGCCAGAACCTGGAAACAGAGAGAATCGTTATTGACTATCCAAAAACGGCCACACATACTCTATTAGGTTTCAAGTTTGCCTGCATTACTAATTCAAACAACATAAATCGGTGTGTTCAAACTTACCACTTACACGGTTACACATGGTACATTGAAAACTTATAGTTGAATCTTAATCATGAGTGTATTACAAGACGCTTATCAAACATCTTTGCAGGTCATGTAATACTGTGATAAACTATTTTAGATGAATACATGGTAGCCTGTTATCTAATCAAAAGAGAAGGCTAACTACATGGGAAGAATCAGAGAAAAGCTCTAAATACTATGCTAGTTACTAAGTTACTTACCATTGCAATTCTGATACAACAGATACAGGGAGGTGAGGAGCAATCCAATAACAATCCACACCGTCAGGGTCCACCTGGAATGGAAAATGCATAATGAAGGCAATGGCGCAATGCTAAGCATGAGTCAGCTAGACAAATTTAAACTAATGAATCATGAGAGCAGCAAAAGACACAAGATCAACAAATATCATCTAAGAGGTGAAGCTTTTACCTTAGAGATAGTCTTTGGTCGAATTGACAGCCAAACAAGACCACTTAAGATATTGGTAACAGCCAAACCAAGAGCCAAAAGATCCGCCCTCGACTGTGAACTGTTTTTTGTAATAACAAAAAACAATTTTAATCCAAGAACACTAAATGGAAGGTTCTATGGGAATACTATGCCAAACATTAAACATGATAATCATTATCATCAACAAAGTCAACAAGAAAGGTTCACTGCCAAAATAGTTTGGGGTTGGCTAGCATGATTCCCTGTGTGGCACTATAAGTGTGATATACACAACCTTGCCTTTGTATTAACAACGCAGAAATGCTGTTTTGGATGACCTCTAATTATAATTGGAATAATGAAAGTAGGCGAACATCTTATCATCCTTCAATCATAATCCAAAACCAAAGAATGATGAGTTTCTTACTCCACTAGAAATAGAAATATTGTTTCCAATATTACCAAGATACCAAAATTGATCATAAACTTTACACGCAAAATAACTGCAAACTATCAAACATCTCGATGTATACAAGAACTGGAGAGGTCCGAGTATATTTCTAACAATCAAACCATGCAGAAGCAACACCAAAGCTGACTTTGGGTATAAGAAGTCTCGAAATTCGCACCATAGGACTTCTACACCATATTAGAATTAGTTTGGGTATAAGAATTGACATACAGTTTGAAATAGAGACATTTGAAGGCCTTTATACTACTTTTAACTTAAGGACTAGTTGGTAAACGACAAAACAAGTCGTATGCTCTATGATTGTTGAGAGAAAACCGTACATCCACTTATTGTTCTTAGAATAACCCCATCACCAGCGTAAACAAAGCTTCAACCAAAGGAAGAATATCTGTTATGAAGCATTAAAGGCTGAGACTCAGCCAGATGTGGTACTTGTCTTGTCAACTCTTTACTGTTGTTTGTCTTATTATATGACACAAAAGTATCTGTCATTTATTTCATGGACTTTAGTCAATCAAGCCAAAACGCTACTTCCTTAAACCAACATTCACATATCAAATGGTATACTGAGTTTTATATATGTGAATGTTGGTTTAAGGAAGTAGCGTTTTTGGATCATGTAATCATCATGGACGGTGCGAGAGTAGATCCTTCCAAAGTAAATTCACTGAGCTATAAAGGCCATCTGCTACCTCATATCTAACACATGTAGAGCTAACTAAAGCACTTCCACTAATCCCCTAACCACAAAACTCCCTCACATGAAAACTAGGCATGGTTAATTAATACCAAGTTAACAACTCCATACATAGGAAAAAACGCATAACTCAACTCCTCGACAGTTCCACACAATGAAACAAATGCACAAATCTTTACACTTTCCAAATCAAAAATTTCCACTCTCAATCATCTCATCGCATCACAGCTCACTTAAACATCAGACAAATGGCTTGGGGATACATTCTAAAGTAGCAATTTCCCAATCACACATCAGTTGAACTATTTGTTCACCTTTTTCCTGATTTAATTTCGACTCTCAATTCATTTTATATCAAATACGGAGTATTAACTTAGCTTCGGATAACAAAGTTAAATTCCAGTTCACAGGAGCAGTTACCAAAATAACATCAAAACATTTGAATATCGCTGATCATATTGCTACAGTTAATTTAAACAAACATTTGAATTCCGCTGATCAAATCCCCAACTCAAACTTTGCACAGCAAGATTAACATTAACATTAATAGTAATATTAATAATAGTTGCGTCTCAACCAATCACCTTAAGGTTTTGGTTGATATGGTTCATCTATCAAACATAACTGTAAAGCAACAACAATATCCAGCTAAAACAATCCGATCAAGAATTAACACACAACAAATCTTTTGCATTTTCCTACTTACCTCTCACTCATCTCATCAGAAATAGACCTATCCACAGATAACAAAGTTAAATCGCGATTCACGGTAGCAATTACCGAATTAACATCAACTAAATCAAGCATTTGAATGTATGTTTTTATCAAATTTCCGCCATCATTCATCTATAATCATCAATGCGAAGTAATAATTCAAACTTCGCTCAACAACATGAACATTAACACATAAATGTAACGCACCAACAATTATCCAGGTAGAACAATTCGCGCAACAATCTACAACAGCAATCAACAATAACACAACAACGAAAGCAATCGTTTGCACTGTCCTTATACTCTCTCACTCATCTAATCAGAAATGAACATCAATTAAAACAAACATTCGAATATTATCGATCAAATTTCCGTAATTATTCATCTCAACTCATCAATACGGAGTAATAATTCAAACTTCACACAACATTAACATTATCAAAAATAATTTCATAAACAACAAAACGCATACCTTCCGGCGTCAGCAACAGGAGCAATACCAGAAACAGCGCGATTAACGAGAACAGCAAGAAGAGAAAAACCGCCAACATAAATCGGTAAACTCCGCGCAACGTCGTCGTTTTCCGCAATCCATTCCGCAACTCGATTCCTGTTCGGTTTCGGCGCGACGTATCGAGTTTCCGACTAAAATCAACATTCGCTTTCGTTAAAATTGCGAAGTAATGTAACGTTGTACCGTAAAGTCGTAAACCCTAGAGATTGAAGAAGCGAGAGAAATCGTACCTGAAAAGAGCTAGAGCTAGAGCTGGAGTTGGAGGAAGAGGCGGTAATGGTGAAGCGCGGGAAAGAAGAGTGATAATGGCGGAAGTGTTGAAGGGAGTGTTTTGGTAATGTGCAAGGACGTAAATGGAGATGAAATGTTCCCGCTTCCATTCTCAAATTCTGGTTACTATTTGTGTGTTTGAGACTTTGAGTAGTTGTGTGGTTTGTGGACTGTTTAATTAGTGGCCTGCCTTGTGTCGTCAATCCGTATCGTGCCTTGTATACTTATGTAGTATCAAAACGGACACGGATACGGACACGAACGGACAGGGGATATGACATTTCATGACATTTAGAATAAGTGACGCGTCATTTAAATATAATAAAATATACTTTTTTTTTTTTTTTGGTGACGAGGGAACCCGCAGCCGCTACCTTCGGTGCGCACTGGGTGGGTAAACCTGCGGGTATATGTAATAGCCTGCGAACCACATACACCAGGTAAACCACCCGAGGGTGACAGGCTCGGAGTCTATTTAGGCATGGACTCGGGGCAGGCTCGGAGTCTATTTAGGCATGGACTCGGGGCAAGAATGCTCCACAAGATTTTGCTCTTGGGGAGGCTTGAACCCGGGTCTCCTGGGAATTTCACCCAGGTTTTAACCACTAGACTCCACCCTTGCGGGAAAAAAAAAAAATATACTTTTACTATAACTAATTCTCATTTTTTCCACCCAAACTCATCCTCTAATCGATCTTTTTTAAAAAATTTATTCCTCGTCTAAACTATAATATGTTTAGTCATGTGTCCAACGAGTGTCGGGTGTCTGTGTGTCGCACACGGTGTCGGACACGGGATGGCTAATTAAGAGAAGTGTCCGTGCTACCTAGCTTGTATATAAGTTGTATAGTTGTATCTAAATTGGGTATACGGGTTAATTGGATCGAGTTAATTCGGATAGGGATGTATTTTTTTTTTTTTTTGAAGGAAAAAGCCTAAACTTATTTCATTAGCGATAAATCATAGAGAATAGCATTGTTTACAGAATCTGGAAAGAAATCTATCCACTCCTCTCTACCCGTCTCCTGACCCATACAATGAGCTAGCGCATGGGCTACTGAATTATTCGCCCTACATGTATGAGACCATTGCACCAAACTAAAAGAAGAGCATAAAGAAATAATATCATCAATAACCAAATGAAAAATATTCCGTCCTCTACGATTCGTCTTAAGCGCTTCAATTAAAACTGAATTATCACTTTCGAACAACACCCTTAAATGTCCCCTTCGTCTAGATTCGCGTACACCTTCCAAGACTGCTATTGCTTCGGCAATTAACGGATCCCACGTCTCGGTAAAATGAAGCGATAAACCCCAAATCACTGTCCCAACTTCGTCCCTACAAACAGCCCCGATTCCCACCCCCACGCCTTCCTTAGTCCCAGCATCGACATTAACTTTAACGTACTCAAAAGGTGGCACTGCCCATCCTATCTGACCCCTGCCCTTTTTCCGAAATTGCCTGAGTTTAGTCACTCCTTTCAAATCCCAAGAACTCTCCCCTTTCTGCGCAACCTCCATAGTCCTTCGAATAATAGCTTCTGTATCCAGTCTTTGGCCATCAAAAATAATCTTATTACGGTGCTCCCACAACGCCCAGCAACCAATCATAAAAAGCCTATGCTCCTCCCTGCTCAGTAAACCCCATAGGAATTCCACCCAATCTCGCACAGCCCCTTCACCTTCATCTTCAATTCTTGGCACATTCAACCCTTTCCACACTCGGTTAGCCACCCAACAGTCACGAAAAATATGAATACTCGACTCAATATATGAATAACAAAAATAACAGAAAGGTGACTCACCTCGTAAGCGGTATGCGATATTGACGTCAGTTGCTAGAGCTTCACTGCATAGTTGCCAAAAAAAGAGTTTGATTCGGGGCCAAACCGGAACCTTCCAGAGTCGATTCCAAAAACTTTTCTCCCCCTCCCAACTCGAATTGGAACCAATATTCATACCATTCACGGTCCCAGCTAAAATTCGGTAAGCCGATTTAACCGAATACTCGCCACTCTTCTCAGCCTCCCAATACCAATCATCACTTGGCTTTAATTCACTTAAACGGATATTAAAAATACGGTCCCTTTCAAATGGCAGAAAGATGGCTTCAATTTTAGTCGAATCCCATCCTATACCATCCTCACGAAACAGATCAGCCACCCTCATATGTTCCCGCCCCAGACTGCATGGAGACAGAACTCTCCCCGTCCCTGTTCCTGGAATCCACGCATCCTTCCAAATATAGATGGACATACCGTCTCCCACCCTCCTCCGAAGTCCTTTAAGTAACACCCTCTTTGCTTCCAGTATACCTCTCCAAGTATAACTAGGGTTGTGACCAATTTCGGCCTCAATAACAGGAGAAGTCGGATGTATTTAGCTGGTTGTTATCAAATTATTCTCGGGTAATACTATTATGTCAGTATGTAATCAGCAATAATAAGTATTTAAGTAATAACACTCGGGTATGGTTGAATAGGGTCAGGTTAATTCGGGTTTCAGATGGTATTGGAAGTGGGTGGGGCTATTCAAACCAGGTCAGCTTCGCTGATTCTGGTTATATATAATAGAATACAAAAAATTGGGCGAGAGGCCTCTAGCTGAACATTGGTTGAGCCATTACAAGAGGGTTAGGTATGGTTGTTTGGCCAACCTACCCTGGGATTAATCTAGAAGCGAGCGGATTGGCGGAGCTGTGCTCCTTAGTCTGGCACAAGCGTGGCCCAGATACGGATAATTTTTACATTTTTTGCTTATTACAAGTTTAAGAACTTAACATAGTTTAACTCAACTCAAATAAGCTCAATTCAACTAAGATCAATTTAACTAACTTTAACCGGAAGATATTTAAAAGTTGTTTAGTTTAACCATTTAGAGCAACAAATTGAAATTTAACGGTTTAAATAAATTCAGGTTACGGTTAAAATAGAATTTGAAAATAATAGGTAGAATAATTAAAAAAACATCAATTTCACATTTCATAAAAAAAAGTGACGATTATATTTGTATTATTTTTCAAGTGCAAACCCTCACAAGTTGGAAAATGTTATTTATTCCTAAAGAATCGGATTCAATTCTTTTGGTATTTACTTCATATGTTTCATACTGAACTAGTTTTAAACCCGTGCAAATTGCACGGGTATGCTGTTTTAAAGTTTGTTATTATAATAATTGCTTACTCTTTTTGTTTTCCTTTTTAGATGAATTAAATTTCCATTAATATATTTCAGACAATTATGATTTTCATCTTTGTCGTACTTTTTAAAAAAAATGTGTCTGTAAAATAAAAATTAAATGAACATACGTCTGATAATGTATACTTTTATTAATAATCAATTAATCACGCAAAAAATGTTTTAATAATGTTTCAAATTTTGTATGTTCGGTTTATTATTGTTGTAAATTGTTATTAATTATAATATTTTAATCATCTAAATAAATTGTGGTCTAATTATCACAACATCTATTTCTAAGTAATTGATGTATATAAAAATGTGCGTAATGTTTCGTAATTTACGATTTTAGACATTTATTTGGAATACGTAGAATATTAGGCGGTTATTGTGCAGGGAAATCATAAGTTATTGTGCGGGACCCACCTGAGTGAATTAAAAAAAAAACAAAAATTAGAAGTTGGATGTATGACGTGGCGCAATCACAGCCTGATAAATGTTTCAGAATTTATATAGATGAGATTGGTCAATGGATCACAAAATGATCAAAACTGAACAAAAAACTATCCATCCATTAATTTACATTATCTCGTACATACATTATACAAGTATTCAACGTCAACACGTCTTAATTGTGACGGACACTATTCGTTATAAGTTGAAGATAAATAATATTTCTTTCATAATCCGTCAGTGAAAAAACAAGTGGGGGAAGTAGAATACCCAACGAATAATGTCATTTACATTTCGTGATGAATATTATCCGTTTTTAGCTTGTAACATACGGTTTCCGTGTTTTGTGTACAACATACATGTCTGAATATATATGTGGGCACACAAAATCACCATTTTGGTATCAAAATACTGTATTACTATATTATAATGGCGACATATTATAGTGGAAAAGTATACACCAATCAAATTAGATATTCAAGTAATAAAAAGATAAATGAAAAGTACCCCATCAAATGCAGCCCACACAAAATAACATTTTTGTGCAATTTAATAAACGCATTTTACTTGTATTGTAAGTAAATTGACACGTCTAAATTTTTTTAGAATTTTAGGTTTAATTAATTTTTTAAATTTTTATTAGGATAGGGTCCGTTCAGATGCACGGTATTTTGGATATATGTATTAAAGAATTTGAAAATTAATTATATTAGTACTTCATCTGTTCAAATCTAAAGTGTATATATGTTTTTTTTTAGAAATATTAAGAAAGATGTTAAAAAATTATTAAAAGTACGACTGAAAGTGTGTGAGATGTTTTTTTATTAATTTAAATGTGTGATGGTTGATTAAATATGGGTAATTCAATGATATTTTTTGTAAATAAATGATTTTTATAAGGACACTTTAGTCATTTGTAGTTTGGATAAGGACACTTTATTTAGCCATTTTTTTGCTTTATTTCAGGAGTTTAAAATTCTAAGATAGTTTTACGGTATTATTTAGCTCAAATTCGTATTAAATAAAACAATTTTTTATTAATTTTCCTTATATCACCTTGAAAAATTGTGCGGAACGAACAAAATAATGAAGTAAAATCAAATTAATCAAACAAACTTTACACTTAATTATGCATCTATTTACTTAAATCCTCCCAATAATTTAATAAACGCATGTTTATACAGAGCTATTATTATAAAACCGTCTCATACACGTGTCTACCATATCCACCTTAATAAAGCAAATGGCAATCCACTTTTATATATGGAATTAGAGGCCAAGAATTGGCATCCTTGTTAACCCATGGTAATGTTTTTATTTCAAATTTATCTTATTATTTTATTCGTTTTCGCCTTACAAAAAATGTTCATACCTAACTATAAATCTTAACTTCGTCGATACCTATAATTTTACTAGTATCTCTAAACTAGAATTATAATGTGGGGTTTAAGATAGCACCCACTAGTCCACCACCAAATAACATCAATCTTCATATTTTGAATGAAAACAGACACTACCCG
The DNA here is from genome assembly GCA_029255685.2 of Silene conica. Classification (NCBI taxonomy): domain Eukaryota; kingdom Viridiplantae; phylum Streptophyta; class Magnoliopsida; order Caryophyllales; family Caryophyllaceae; genus Silene; species Silene conica. Next base: position 99,126,205 of record CM055312.2, read on the forward strand.
TCACGAACTGAAGGAGATTAATGATCTTTTCATAATATGCAAGTGACAAATCGAGTGAAAGTTAAACGGGATATCTTTTCTGTCCTCTCACTTGTGATATTGTAAGATGAACACTATCTGTTTTCAGCTTACAGCTTGTGACGGATAATGTTTGCGAACTAGAATAAATAATCACTTGGGGACAACCAAGAGGAAATGTAGCTTTCGTAGAAAATCCCAAAAAAAAATAAGCAACAGAGAATATGCCAAGCCAACGGCAGAGAAACCTTCTCCTTTCCACTACCATTCCCCCCTTTACTTTGCTTTTTCAAAATGGAAAAAATACTTCATTATCATTCTTAGGCCTTTCTACTTACAACCAAACATTTTTATTTGGGATTTTATATTATGGATTATTGACTCTTCCACACTAATTTGAATATTTGATGCAATGGATTGTGATTATGGATGTGGAAATCCATGTATGATGCATTGTAACTTCTAAGAGTTGGTATCGTGATAATAGGTGACGGGTTTAATGTCCGAGCTTTCTATATTGCACTGGTCTTGCGCTTTATTTGACACCTGAAAAAGGCTTGTAAGACTTGTTCTTTTCGGCTGAAAGTCTGAAACGAGCTGAACTGAATTAAATAGAGTCGAGTTGAAGTGAACTGAATTTAATAGAGCCGAGGTAAATTAAATGCGGTTGAAATAAGATTTAAATTTGTAGCGAGATGAGATGAACAGACTAACTGAAACTGAACGAAGTTAAAATTAAGCTGGAAAAAACAAGACCTAAGAGAATTTAACAAGAACAAAAATAAATTGAAAACGAAGTAACTAATTGAATAAGACGGAGAAAATATAACAGTATTATGAGGGATATAGTTATTTTACGTCACTTTACTTTTTAATTTCGAGGGTAATCGAGCCAACTCGAGGTTGAACGAGTTTGAGTAGATCAATTTGGAAATTAAAATTTAGGTTTGTCGAGCTTAAAATCATGAAGCTCGAGTTTGATTCGAGCTCAATTTGTCATTTGTCATTGTATTATTTCCATCTTTTCGGATATTATAAATCTAACTAAAAAGAAATATCTTATAAATATATTTATATAATGAAATAAATATCTATTTTATAGTATTATATGTAAAATATCAAGCAAACAAGCTTCCCATTCAAACCTTACACAAATCGACTTGATCAAGCCAACGATTTGATCGAACCAATTAAAAACACATGTTCATTTATCTACACATCATTTCACACCAACACTCAATCATATAAAATCGTCTTATAAATATTTTATTATAATAAAAATAATAATAAATCCAAAATATCTATTTTCCTCTCAACATGACGATATCAACTCAAATAAATTTAATCAAACTCAAAACTAATTTGATTAAAATCGAGCCAAATATTTGATCGAACCAATTAAAAACACATATCCTACCAATCAACACACAATTTTGAACTAATACTCGTACAAAACGTCTTAAAATTATTTAATTTATACTTATAATAATAATAGGTCAAAAACGATCTATTATCCTTTTAATATGACGATATCGACTTAAATAAGTTAAATTAAATCAAATTCAAAATTAATTTGATTGAAATTGAGCTAAAGATTTGATCGAACCAATTAAAAACACATATCCTATCAATCAACGCACAATTTTACAACTAATACTCGTACAAAACCGTCGTAAATAAAATTATTTAATTTATAATAATAATAGGTCAAATAAATTTAGTTAAACTCAAAATTAATTTGATTGACCCATATCCTATCAAACGACACACAATTTACAACTAATACTCGTACAAAACCGCCGTAAAATTATTTAATTCATATTAATAATAAACCAAAAATTGACGATATTGACTTAAATAAATTTAGTCCAACTCAAAATTAATTTGAATGAAATCGAGCCAAACATTTGATCGAACCGATTAAAAACACATATCCTATCAATCAACACACAATTTCACAACTAATACTCGCACCGCATAAATAGGACTATACATTCAGATGTACATGCATCTCATACCAATCTAAATGAGCTTATTTGTAATTTGTTTTGAGCTTTTAACAATTTTTCTTTACACTATTTTTTTTGTGTTAAAAATAAAATCTTTAAGTTTTATATGTATTATTTTTAGTTTCAATATAGTTACATTTTTTTTTTTATAAAGATGCTCAGATTCTTTTTAATAAAACTCATAAAATATATGTATAAACTCAAATTCTTTGTTATAAAGCTCGAAATCTATATTATCAGATGTATATACATCTGTTGTATGATCCTCTAATTGCTCGTACCGTATTACAAAACCGTCTCAAAATTATTTAATTTATTATAATAATAAGTCAAAAATTATCTATTTATCTATTTATCCCCTCAAAAAAACAGCTAACAATTCTGAATTCTTTACCTTTTTTTCCCAATAACTTTACTCTCCACACACGTACGAAACTCTTTTCTCGTCGGTGTATTTATACCCACCAACCCTCCCTCCCTCCCTTCTCTAATCTCGTTCGACCAAACAAAAAAAAATATAAAAACCGTCTCTCAGAAAACCTACCCAAAATATAACCCAATCTAAAAAAAATGATGACGGCGCAGCCAGCAAAGATGGCGCGTACATGCTCACAGTGCGGAAATAACGGCCACAACGCTCGAACCTGCACTGATCAACCAACCTTAAACACGGCCACTAATAATCATATTAATAACGGGATTAATGCTAATAATCAAGGTGTAATGTTATTTGGAGTGAATTTAACAAACCCTAATATCGAAAACTCGACATCGCCTCGGTCTATTGATTCTTCATCTTCTTCTACTACTACGAGTATGAGGAAGTGTATGAGTATGAATAATCTTGCTCAATATGAACAACAACAACAACAACAACAACAACCGTTTCGACAACGCGAGTCTCAGGATTCTGGGTACGCGTCTGATGATGGTGTACATGCTTCTGCTACTCATAATCGTGAACGTAAACGAGGTATTTTTTTTGGGTTTTTTTTCGTGTTAATTTTACATTTTTAGTCATCTTATCGGACCAGTCATTTGTTTATCTTTATTTTTTTTCGTGGTAATTAAATTTATTTAATTCCTCTGTTTTACTTCATATATTAATATTAATATTAATATTAATATTGTTTAGATTTGATTTTGGTTTTTAAAGATTTCACAATTTGAGCGAAGATAGTTTTGCAATTTGTTTATCTTTACTTTTTTTTTCGTGGTAATTAAATTTATTTAATTCCTCTGTTTTACTTCATATATTAATATTAATATTACTATTAATATTAATATTGTTTAGATTTGATTTTGGTGTTTAAAGATTTCAAAATTTGAGCTAAGATAGTTTTGCAATTTTGCATTTTTTTGGTTTTTTTTGTGAAATTAAAGACTATAATTGGTGAAATATGCCTGATTTGGTAAACGGATCAGGTTGTATCGGGTTCGTCTTTTGACAATAACAAAACACTAGCAATTTTGGTTTTTTTTTTGGTGAAATTAGAGATTGTAGTTGGTGAAAGATACCCGACTTGGCAAACGGATCAGGTTTTGTCGTGTTCATGTTTTGACAAATATTAAAACACTAGCAATTTTGCATTTTTTTTGTGAAATTAAAGACTATAATTGGTGAAAATATACTAGACCGGGAAAATGGATCAGATTGTGCCGTGTTCATGACGTAATTTTTATGGTTATTTAGTTTGTAAGAGATGTTATCACATAAATTAAGGTGAAATTAGCTTATTTAACTAAAACCAAGATCAAATACTCATTAACCAACTAAGTATGGAATAATTATATTGTGTGATTATGGGGCGGTCTTACATGACAATTTGTATATTAATACCCTAATACATAAAATAGATAATATTAATGTAATAGCTAAATGAGTCCGTCTCGTCCTATATCATTATGGTGTACCTTTTTTTTATGGATGATCGAGTAGCTAAATGAGTCTGTCTCGTATAATACATAAAATGAATTAGGTTAATGTACCAGCTAAACGAGTCAGTCTCATTCGATAATCAAGTAGCTAAATGAGTCTGTCTTGTATAATACTTTAATTATATAATTATAAGACGGAATAATAATTTATCGACAAATTTGATTATTAAAAACAGGGGTACCATGGACGGAAGAAGAACATAAGTTATTTTTGATCGGACTGAATCAAGTAGGTAAAGGTGATTGGAGAGGCATTTCTAGGAACTTTGTCAAGACAAGGTCACCTACTCAAGTGGCTAGCCATGCTCAAAAGTATTTCCTCCGCCGTACTAATCTTAATCGGAGACGACGTCGTTCTAGTCTCTTCGACATCACTGCCGACACGGTAAATTTCTTATCATTCCCCTATGTTATTCCAGTAATTATTCTGTGCAACAGTTCATTCCGTGGTATTTTTTTTTTTTTGAAAAATATGACTATTTTTTGGGTAAAAAGTAACCATTTTTTTGATAAATAATGATCAGTTTAAAAAAATAGGTTTTTTTAACCAAAAAAAGGGTAACTATTTAATCAAAATTAATAGATACTCCGTATTTATTTAAAAACCGGTCATTTTTTGGTTGATTGCACGTGCGATCGTCGTATATTAAAATTTGAATTTGTGTATGTTATTCACATTACTGTTCAGTGGTTATCCTGTGCTACGTCTTATGACTCTCATCTCGTATTTTTTCTGCAAAATATGACATTTTTTTTAATAAATAGTGATCACTTTGAAAAAATAGGTTATTTTTAAATCCGTAAAAATGGTAACTAATTAACCAAAATTAGTAGCTATGTATCAAAATATGGTCATTTTTTGCTGATCGTACATACGACCGATTAGAATTTGTGAGGTTAGTCACGTTATTATTTAGCTGAACCATGATACGATTTAATTCAATTCAGTTTAGTACGGAAATTTCAACTGAATGAGACATCATTACGTCCCTCTTTTATGATTCGCTATCGAAAAGTTGGCGTAAAGAACATTGATATAATGGAGTAAAATAAGTGATTAATTAATCCAACTACATGCCTTTTCCGATGTGACAAATGTCATTATTGCACAATTAGGATTAATTAATTAAATAATTGCTAAATGTCAAAATATTGAGTGCTTTAGCTTTAGATTTTAAGATAACAAATCATTAAATCATTTGTTTTTGTTAATTATACTATGTTGAATTAATATAGACAATGACATATATACCCTACATGTAGGGTCGTATGGACCGTGTATATGACACGGTCTTGTTTCATGTTTTTTGACATATGTATTATGGAGTACGTTTTAATTGGTCTTTTAATCTTCCTTCATATGATCATATTTTTATAATTATAATTATAAAACTGGTTTATTGTTAAATTAGATAAGAATTTGTCATTTTATATGCACTATATTTTTTTTTGTTTAATCTATTGATTCGACCCGTTTTATTGTTAGAAATAAATATATTCATTTTAAACAATAATTTATAATTACGTTTATATTTTCTAAAAGAATTGTCTAATTAAATCCCTTGATTTTTTTGTTGAAGTCTTTTTCATCTTGTCATTTTTGTTCTCTTTATATAATGGTCTTGAAGTGGACATCAAATTTGTATGGCTAATAATCACTTAGGTTGTTTATGAAAGCCATCACTTAGGTTGTTTATGAATGTAGATGCAATCGTGACCAGTTTAAAATATGTCGAATGTACGCAACTTTAGCATAAAGCTTTCATTTTTAATCTTGTTTATTAATGTTATTATGCAGATGACCCGTTCAGCAAGCGCAGATCAACTGCATAATCTCGATACCACATTTCAACTAAATCAACCTACAAATAAACCGACTTTATTTTCATCCCCTCGTCCTCCAACTTTACAACCATTTTCAACAAAACACGCACGTACTACTGAAGTTTCAATACCACCCTCTATCAAAATGGCAAAACTCAATCTAAACGAATCACCACCAGTATCATCACCCACATCATCAACGTCAACCAATGAAACTCGAGAAACAGAGTTCGAGCCCTTCCTTTCCCTCCAAATCCCACAACCCCCATCCGATGACGAGTCCTCACGATCATCTAATTTCCGAGGATTTAATGGTAATAGAGATAATATCATCAGCGTCGCTTGAAAGAGAATTAAAACAAACCAACAATGATGAAAACGACAAGGGTGATTATTCTCAACGCGAATCCTCTGTCTCATCTTGTGTCACATCTCATGTCCCATTATTTCTCTATACAACACATCATCCCGACACAAGATGAAACGCAAATATGGGACATCTGATCTCAACTCGATAATTGTTTAGTGTGTTAAATCGAAAAGATAAGATAAGGTTTTTATATAGATTTATATAATTGTCAATTGTCATGTTATTAGTCCAATTTAATATGATATTAGATAAGATATTGTTATTATTATTATTATTATTATTAAATTTGGATGTACATGGTAAGACGTCCAACCGTCCAATGTGATGAAACATATATGGACACAATTTGAGAACATTTCGTTTTCATCCATTATCATGTTTGGACTTGTATATTTTGTTTTTTTTGTTAGGATATCTTTTTTTCATTTCGTTGTCGAATTAGGGTAAAATTATCGAGTTTTGGGTTATATGTTATTTATAAATTTAATAAAGCGTGTAGATTCTTAAAGTTTATTGGTGTAAATTATTGGAGATTGGAGATTCGTGATTCACGTCTATTTTTTTATGTTAATCGGTCAAAATTCGAAATTTTAGCCAATTTTGTTAGTATATGTATATGAAAATATGAAAATTATTAGGAGTTTAACCATTTAGCCGCCTTTCAAAATCGAGTAAGATTGATCTATCCATAAACGTTACTTTGTGCCCTGCCAATGTATATATTGAAACTTTACAAAAAAAAAATACTCTTTATAAAAGTTTGATATTATTATCGTACTCGTGAATAGTAATTACACAAGCTTTTGTAAAGACTTGAACGGAAGGAGTTCAAAGTAGTTATCAAAAGTATCTATTTTACGATATTTTTGTCTAAGATAGAATATAAGGTTTGAAAAAGGCATATATTAGGTACAATATTAAATATTTTTTCTTTTTTTTCGTTTGTTGGTGACGAGGAAATCTGCAGCCACTACTTTTGGTGCACACTGCAAGTTCGAAATCTGTTAGGCGTGGATGCAGCCACTATTTTTAATGCGCACTACTGGTTCGAAGTCTGGGGACTCGGGGTCGTAATACGATCGCTCTTGGTGAGACTTAAACCCAAGTCTTCTAAGAATCCAGTCAAGTTTTAATCACTAAATTCCACCCTGACTAGTAACGAACATTTATTAAATAGTTGAAAACAATAAAAATGAGGAGATATTGTTAGTGGCTCACATTTCTATGTGATTGGTTGCAAGTTGCAAAATTTGCACCAATCATTTGGCACTATGTACGTAGTAGGCCTACGCCTAACCCACTCGTTATCAACAAGACGACCCTTCTGACTTTGTTCTTTTGTCTTGCTCATCTCAAGCTTTTATATTTGGGTGTTAGGATTTAGGATTCCATGCTAAAAATATCATCAATCAATCGAATACGAATTATGGAATATTGTATCTTTTATGCTTTTATCGTTTATTTTTATGTTTCTAAATTAGAAACGACGAAAAGTCGACAATAAATGGTCAAAATACAAGCTGGGAAAAACATACTTAAAAAACGCAATGAACACAGACAAAAAGTTGTGGAAAAATTTTCATGCATAAAATGGAAATCATACTTTATTTATTTTCGTCATTTATTTATCTTTTTATGTAATTTGAAAATGTTTTTGGATGTGTAATATGATCATCTAATACATTCTACTTCGGATAGTATGTGCAAATGGTAATGATCGGGATAGAGGGCCAGAGGGATTATATGATCAAAAGAGAAAAAAAAGCGTGAAAGGACTAAAGATGCAAGCGTTTCTTATGCAATAACCAGTTTTCTTTATGACGGACATATCCGTCAAAAACTGAAAACTGAGTAGATAAGACAAAACAATATGTTACTCCCTAGACACCTTACTTTTGTCTTATCTTCCATATGGGCAGCGCAGTATTTAACTCGTCACAAGCTTACGACAGATATACCCATCATAAATGAAAATTTGTGCTGATGCAGAATTATGTGACGAGTACTAAAGAGGAGTACTAAAGAGGAACCGCAAAGCACGTAATAGGATCAATCGATATGACTCATGAGTAGACGAGAATAAACCACGAGTAGCGTACAATCTAATATGCATTGATGTGAGGTATTCAATAACAAAGGACACTTGAGCATTAGCATGTTATTGATTGAACTTTGGGCTGCTGACTTAACAACAGTAAAAACCGTACAATTTAATGCCCATAGTGGCCAAATTGAACTTTGATTGCACATCAAATCTTGTATGAGTATCAGTTGTGTATCTATCCTGCAATCCTGTGGGACAATGCCACATCTAGTTGCGTTCACGATTGAACGGTACAAAAATTCTTGTTCTAGACAGCAGTATCTGTCTTAACCTTCAAAACAGGTCAAATATGATAGAGGAGACAAAAAAAGAGGATGCCTGATTGCCTAGGGAGCACTGGAGCAGGGAGAGATGCGAAAAATTGCGTTCACAGACAGAACGATAATATATGTCTTAACCTTCAAAACAGGTCAAATATGATAGATGAGACAAAAAGAGAATGCCTAATTGCCTAGGGAGCAGGGAGAGAAGCAAAAAATTGCGTTCACGGTTGAACAACACAAAAATTCTTGTTCGGAACGACAAAATGTCTTAACCTTCAAAACAAGTCAAATGTGATACAACAACATCAGAGCCTTAGTCCCAAAATAATTTGTGGTCGGGTGACATGAATCATCCTTTTGAACCAAATTCCGATTCATGTGAGATGAGACAAAACGAGGATGCCTAATTGCCTTGGGAGTAGGGGAGAACGAAAAAATCCGTTCACAGTTCAACGACAATATCTGTCTTAACCTTCAAAACAGGTCAAATATGATTAGATAAGACAAAAAAAAGGATGCATAATTGCCTAGGGGGCTAGGGACAAACGAAAAACTGCATTCACAGTTGAGCGGTGCAAAGGAAAATTCTTGTTTAGGACGACAATATTTGTCTTAACCTTCAAAACATGTCAAATATGGTAGATGAGACAAAAAGAGGATGTCGAGGGAGTATGGGCTAACGAAAAAATTGTCTTAAAATCAATATTGTCGTCCCAAGGGAGACTACCTGCAGGCTGCAGTACACAATAACATTTCAGGACTGATACTATGTGTGAATAAGAGCTCATGATTTAACAAAGAAATCAAAGTATTTCGTACAATAAGCTAATTATCGGGTTCAAATGTTCAAGATCTCAATAGCTACACCAGCAAAACATACCGCGTCATTACATCGTCAATGCCCGAGCATATTTTCAGATAGCCCTGCCGAAGATGGCGAAAAATGAGGCTTGGCTGTGTTATACCCCTGCCTTGTGAGTTTGTGACACGATTTGTAAAATTACATGAATATAAATATCGAGCCACTGATCGTATCGCTACTTGCTTCCCTCGCAGAAAATATACAAACATAACTACTAGAGTAGAGCTTGGTATTGTGGGCATCTTGACAGAATAAAAATAGGAATAGTAGTGAGCAATACCATTCCAAAAGCAAAGAATGAAGCTCAATGTGATCCTCGAATAACCAAAATCCTTCCTTCCAATGGAAATCACTCGGCATCTTGGGGATATAGGAGTTCCGGAGACAGTTGGAGAAATCACAGAAAATAGTCGGGAGTTTTTCGAGTGGTGTCAGGCTCGATTTGCCGAGGTGCAGGGTCAAATTGGAGGAAATTCTGCTCCATGTTCTCTCCGATCTCAAGAATAGCGGCCATATTTCCACAACGGTAACAGTAGTTGGGAGCGCTAAAAACTGTCACCACATTTTTATCCTGTAAATTCATGATTAAATTAGTCGACGTAACTTAAGTACTGAGGGAAAGGTTGATGCCATGATGTAAGATTCACAAACCTGACACCAATTAAAACCTTCCATCACAAGCTGATGGGCCCTAGAGATAAGAGTAAGCCCATTGGTGTGGTTGAAGTTAGCTGCTATATCCTGCCCAAAAGTATAGCCAGCTCCACGAGGTGAAATGCCCCAGCCACACCGATCATCAGGATCAGACCACAACAGGTCACACATGGGTCCTTCATGAGGAACCTATTCATAATCGCCAAGATCCAACATATATTAAAGTAGTTCGCTAATTGCTACAAAGATTGCACCCAAACCACCACAAATGCCTAGAGTAAATTATCTGATGACCAGGAGTTTCACCAAATATCGCATGACTAAATTTACTCTTGTATCTAAAATGTTAACAAAAAGCAGCTGCTTAATTTATTAGTACCTCTTGAATACGATCCAAGGCTCGAATGTTGTCCAATGTATCTAACGATGGTGAAAGGCCTCCATGCAGACAGAATATCTATCATGTAACAACATTTTATTCTTATCAATCACAATCATGACAAAACAGCCAAAAGTCATTCATAATAACCAGCTCATACCTGACTCTCAATAAGAGCTGTGAGAGGAAGGTAATCAAAAAGATCAGTAAAATGTTTCCAGACATTAGCATTTCCATACTTCCTCAAGCATTCATCATAAAAACCGTACCTAGAGGGTCAATTGCAAAAATATATTAGATGGTAGTCACCCATGGGTAAAGAATCGAACATCTGGAATACAGAATTTAAACTGAACATCTAATACAAGGAAGTTTTAAAATTGTATCTGAAATCAATTTGAAGACCCACATTCTTAACAATGATCATGAAAGTTCACAGATGATTTTAAACAGAAACTTGGTCAATTCAAACTTGAAACAGGATAAGGATCGTTGTTGTCAGTTCGCAGGCCTACAGCTACAGCATACATAAATAAAAATGATTTAGACACGCCACTTAAAATAAGCACAACAATCACAGTCAATAGATAGAGAGACCAAGTTTCAGAATACCATAGTTCATATAAGAATTAATGAAGCCAGATACAAAGAGCGAAACATTGATTCTCAGAAGCACTAGAGCCCTACACTTGAGTTATTTGCCGGCTCTCATGATTTCCTCTAAGGATTGTAATCCTCTCCCTATAACGAACCTTCAGGGCTACCAGAAGAGTCACAGTCTCTACAGAATAATAACCTCGATCTGAAAAGGCACACGACAAGCAAATGAGTTAGTAACAGAAACGACTGATAATCTATAAATTACTAATGACTGAGTAACCCACAATAATTTTTCCTCTGTCACTTCTGTTTAAGAAAAAAGAGACCCAGGTAGTAGCAAAGACTCGCGGCGCATGTTTTTTAAAATACCCCGGACACTTTCTCTGCTTCCTAGTTCACATAGTCATGGATAGTTAAAGACCTCATGTGAAACTTAGGTCTGTTCTCTTGAATTAATTAGGGTAGAGCTTAATTGAACTAAATTGAGTGGAACTGAATTGGAGTGAATTTAGTTGAATTAAAAGTTAATTTTGTGAAAAGATTAACTGAACATAATTAATTGAACGTAAATAAGAATGGAATACAGCCAAACAAAATTGAAAGGAGCTAAAATTAAGCCAGAAAGAACAGGGCCTTAATTATCAAATCCACCAAATACAATTTGAATAAACAGATCCGAGTAACATTAATTAAGCAAAAACAGCAAATTGATTTGCAGTCGCCGAACATTAATCATCATTCAAAACCGTCTAGGACATCCTCAATAATACACGGAGATTTAAGTAAAAAGATTAGAAAAATCATAAAGTAAAGAATAATAATGATGGCAAAATTAAATCACAAAATAAAATAAAAAACGAAAAACGAGAGTAGAACAAAAAAGTAAATATAAGTAATACTTGTAACATGTAGGAATCAAACTTCATCGTTCACCCGTATAGTTTCACTCCATAGTGTTCTCTCCATCGTGATATCTTCTTCAATATCAAGAAACATCTTATCCTTCTCAATCACTTTTATCCATGTTTTCTTGGTCCTCCTCTAGTCCTCTACCCTTCACAATCTTTTCCGTTCCTCGATTAAGTTACGCAAACACAACCAAAGGAGAGGTTTGCTTACTTAAACAAAATCACTGGACAGTGACCTCAGTTAAGCATGAATCCATCCAACTTTTATACAGCTACCAATTTGTCATTTGTCTAATGAAGTTGACACTTAAAAGGAAAAAAGCCATGATACTCGTAGGTGGATACATAGTTTGAGGTATCTTGAAAAGCAGAGAGTGGGTGTTGCTGCTGTGTCTAGTTGGGTTATGGCTAAGTGTACTTAGCTACAATATGGTTGAATTCATAGTGGGGAGGTATGTTGTGTTTGTGAAGACAAAATTTGTTGTGCAACAATTTGTTAAGGCACAAATGGGTTGCGATGGTGGGGGGAGGATGGGTTACTGGCGTGACGAGTATGGGTGGAGTCCTGGAGGTGATCACGAATGCACTGTAAGAGACGAGAGTCATTTCCAGGTGACTGAAAGATATTTTAGGTGTAAACATGCTTCGACAATCAAGAGAGCAATGGTACAGAAGTCACAAATGTAGTGTCATTTGGTTTCCCACAAGAAAACCCGTATATTTATGTTGTTTACCTGAACAATGCTTGAGGGATTCGAATTCTAGTTCCACCACCGGAATTCCACTTCTCTTGGAAATCTAATATTCTAGTCCAGAGGAATTCTAATACATGTATTCGACCACACAGTTTTAACCATTCACTTGCTCACGTGAAAAGAAAATGAGAATTTCTAGGATAGACCAATTTTTTGGTGATTAACTGTGAAGTTAATGTAAACTTGACAAGAGAATAAAAGTTCTAGGTTAGAAGTTCAAGCCCTAAAAGGGAAAAGAAATGAAAGTTTGGTTATTTCGTTACACTAGCATCTATTTTTACATGCCCAAAGACGTCCTTCAAGATGACAAGTCATAAAAATAATCACATAGAGTACTTGATACTCCTATAATGTTCACCTCAACTAACTTAGATATTTTGTCTAAGAAAACAAAACTAACTTAGATGTAAGTAGTCTTATAAGAGACGGGCTCGCATTAATATAGTGTCAGACCATAAACCAACCTACTTAAGTAAAAAACACTCACTTCTTTAGTTCTTTACCATTAACCCTGTAAAAAAAGTTCTTCTAGAGTAATAACTTCCCAATATAAGGGTCGGTTTCCAGATAATTTCATCATCAAGCCATATCAAATAAGGATTTGTAATAAGTATCATTCATTTCGCCCAAAATATCTCTCAATAGCTGAATTCATTATTCTTTCAAAAACTCCAAATAAAAAGCTCGCAACATTCTTCCTCTCTTAGAGTTATAGCTGTCAAATTCCTCTTTTCTCCATCCTAAACCTCATAGTTTCCATATATTCCCTCTCGAAATAAATCCATCCACAAATCAAGCTAATATATTGTACTCACAGCCAAAAAAACTCGTAACATCACCAAACGCAGAGCTCCTACATAAAATATCTTCTCTTACACATTCCATACCGAACACCATGAACAAATTAATTTCATCACCTCAAATTGCCAATAAATACACAATGCTCATACCATGCTCTCAACAAAATTTAACCAATACAGCTACCTACATAACCAAAAATCACGGTTCAGCAAATTCAACAACCCCCGGCAAAACAACAGTAATTCATTCCATCACTAAAGTAAACATAACCCTGAAAATCCTGTCACCCTATTAAAAAGGACAACTAAACTAATATATGTGGTTGACAGGCTATAATAAAATCAATCTCGGTTTACCTAATAAAAACATAGCGGTTAAGAGTTTCACCATTATCTAAGAGACAAATAAATAGAATGAAAAGTGAACATAACCTTGCAAAGCTCACTATAGTAAAAATTGTGGCAGACATGATAAACCTGGTTTGTAGGCTGTCGCATATGGCCGAGTATCCCCCCAAAACACTCAATAAATAAATAAAATGAAAACTAAAACATAACCTTGGCTGACCTATTATACGTAATACGTGGTCCGCAAGCTATCACATAAGCTCTAGCTACCCAATAAATAAAATGAAAAGTAATACATAACCTTGGCTGATCTAATATACGTGGTTTGCAAGCTATCACATAAACTCGAGTTATACCCAACACAAACTCAACAAACAAATAAAAATGAAAAGTTCAGACCTACATAATCTATCAAAAGCTCAATTCGGTTTTATTATTCTTCTCTCAACAACTCCAAACACAAAGCCTAGCAACATATCATCCTCTCTTACAACCACACTCCTAACCTTTTCTCCAGTCTAAACCCAATAGTTTCATTAACCCATAGTTTCCATATATTCCCTCTCTAAACAAACCCCTCCACAAATCGAGTTAATATCCTATACTTGACTAAAACAATCACAACACCACCCACCAAAACCAAAGATCTAACACGGAATTTCTTCTCCCATTGTACGCATTCGCTTTTTCACACCATGGACACAGAAGTCGTATGCCCAATACAAAACTCAACAAACAAATAAAAATGGAAAATACAAACCTACACAATCTATCAAAAGCTCAATTCAGATTTAGTCGTCTTTCAAAAACTCCAAACACATAGCCTATAAAAAATATACCTCTCTTATACCCACACTCCTAACCTTCTCACCATTCTAAACCTCATAGTTTCGCTAAGCCATAGTTTCCATATATTTCCTTTCAAAACAAATCCCTCCACAAATCAACCATAACATCCGATACTCCCATATTTATTCTCCTTTTGTACGCATTCGCCACTTAACACCATGAACACATGGTATACTCGTATCACCTCATTTTGCAATTAAATAACCATGCCTATCACCCTCTCAAATACTTATGAAACCAAATATAACCAACATATCCACCTATTTAACCACAATTACATAACCAAAAAATCATCATTCACCCAATTTCAACAACCCACAGCAAAACAAGAGCTATTCATTCACCTGCAAACATCAAACATAAACCTATCTGTTACCCTAGTAGAAGTTGTGGCCGACCATACACATCGCCGACAGACTGTCACCTAAGCTATAGTTACCAATAAAAACATAGCGGTTGAGAATTTCGGTATCTAAACGATTTAATAAAGTAGAATACGACCCACCAAGCCGGTCTATCAGTCTGTCTCCCTAGTAAAATTTGTGGCAGACCTGATATACCACCATCCCGTATAGCCAGGTTTCCGCGCAGAAAAACCAATGATAATACATAACCTTGGCCGATCTAATATACGTGGTTCGGAAGCTATCACAAAAACTTGAGCTACCCAATCAACAAAATGAAACGTAGAACATACCTCGACTAACCTAATACGCGTGGTTTGCAGGCAATCACATATATAATCTCGAGTTATCAAACAAAAACTCGACAAATAAAAAAAATTAAAAAATACAGACCTACATAATCACCCATGAAGAGGTAATTAGTATCAGGAGTATTGCCACCAATACGAAACAATTCAAGAAGATCGTAAAACTGCCCGTGAATATCTCCACATACGGTCACCGGGCACCTGACCGGTTGTACATTCCACTCTTCTACCAAAATTGCCCTCGCTTGTTCACACAGTACCTTCACATCTCCTTCCGGTAACGGTTTGCACTCCATTAATTGCTCGATTTGTCGATCTACATCTCCGTAAGACGGCATTGTTTCGTCGTCTAACCCTAATTTTACAATCGATCGATCGACTTATACCACCGCATGCGTTGATTTACGTTTAATCAAGTGAAGGGAAGGTTAATTGTAGCAAAATTGAATTAGATCTGGGGAATTGCGGAAAATGGGATGAATTTTGAGGTTTCTCTCTCTAGAAATTTGGGGGAATTAGGTATTTTCTCTCTCTAAAAAGGGAAAATTTTGGGGAAATGAAAGAGGAAGGGAATTTATATGTGGAGAGGAGATGTGAAATGAAATTGAAATGAAATTCAAATGCGGGTGAAATTACGGGAAGATGAAGAGTGGAGGGGTAGTATTGGAATTTCACGTGTGGCCGATGTGGAAGGGACGAGGACGACTAAGTCAACGTAAATTATTGTTTTTTTGGGTTTGTGGAAATGTCTACTTCGTACGGATTCGGTTTATTTTTTAATCGGGCATATCCGTCAAAATCTTCGACGGGTCAAATAATAACCGTATGGGATAAATGAGCAATAAAAAAATTATTTAGGGAGTAACAAAGTATATTATCTTATTAGCAAAGTTGATGAATATGTCCGTCACGGGTGAAATTTCGAGTTTTTTTATATTTGGGTTGGCTGCGTCCTGCGTGTTTTAAATGGTAAACGTAGGCTATGTCATGACAAATTGACAATCTTTGCTCACTGTCGCTAAATATCAATTTGTCCGATTAAAATGGAAAATAGACTTTAGATGACGAGTAAAATATGAATAATAGATGAATATTCGATTAGTATTGTAGGTGTAAGTTTACATGCGTTAACCAAGATTAGTTTTGTGCGAGTATTTAGTGTGTGTTTGGCCTAGCTTTTGAAAGTGTTTTTGGACTCAAAAACACTTTTTGGCCAAACACATCATTTATTTAAAAGTTAAGAATAATTTTTCAAAAACTCAAATATCCTCTTTTTCCTCATAAAAACAGAAGCAACAATTTGTGGTTTCTGATTCTTGAAAACCACTTTTAAAAAATTAAGCAGTAAAAACAGAAACTCATTTTTAGCAATCTAGGCCAAACATGCTCTTAATCAATGCGTTGTGGAATTGATTTTTTTTTTCTAAATTGAAGTAGTATAACCAAAATTCAAATAACAAAAGAGAAAACGAAAACTAAAAAGCATAGAAATGAGGAGCATGAAACTAAGGGATGCCACCAACATCTTGTTTGTATCAGACACGAGAGGTGATCTAGCATGTTTGGCATCTTAATTAGTAGTGTTAATTTGTTGGGATTGCATTACTTTGCATTAATAATCCAATCCACACATGCATTCGTTTCATGATAAATATGGGTAATCTCCACTTTCCACAAGAAATCCTTGATGAAAGTCTTTTAAATTTGAATCAAATGCAAACGAATTGTTAAAAGAAGGCGATCTGTGTTCATAAAATTATGCATAATTGTAGAATCTATTTGAATAATTAGACATGTGACTTTTACTCCAAACTTATCATTAAACCTATTCACAAAGCCATATGCTCGGCTCTCATAACTATAAAAGGTCTCAATTTCTTCACAAATGCTACGATTGGTTGACTAGGCGAGTCTCGAATAATACCTGATGCACCTGAATTACCTTAAAACAACCTAATCCAACAGTGGTAAAAAAAATATAACAATTTCCTTATATGGTCCCTCCCCTTCATGCTATTTTGAGTGGCTTCCTTAACATTCATTGCCTCCCTTTAGATAAGTATTTAGTGGTTTTCGTAGGTATGACTGTGTGAGTATGGGTTGATATCGCATATTTCGTATCAATGCGTTGTTGATAGATGAAGAAGGAAGTCAGAGAAGATTTTAGATTGATGCAAAATACATGCATACTCCTAGAAAACTTCACGATATCGCAAGTTAAAATAAATTTATGTTCTTTTAAATTTGGTTTGATTTCATACTCATTTTAGTTAAGTTACATTTAATTCATAAACTATAAATCCATTTCAATTAATTGTTATATTTAGATGCACGTCAATTTAAGTTATATAAATTCAGCTCGTTTCGTTCATTTTCGGATAGTCTTAATCTAAAAAGAAAGGGCCTGACGTACATATCCTCACTCTTTATTTACTTTACAAATTAAGATCTTCCTTGTTTATTGTCTAAAACTTTAACCTTGTTTATATCACCATCCATTGTTTGATATTGCAATTTTCAAATTATTTTACAATAAAATACGAGCCGCTCAAATGAAATATAAAAAAAAATGAGGAAATAGATTACACATTTGGTGAGAGTAACCTGGGTGTATAATCCATTTACTAGAAGATCACGTTAATGTTTAACTACTACTCCGTATTAATTTAGGGTTGTGCATATCTTAAACATTTTCAACCGAAGTCACAAAAAGATATGGACTAAAGATCAGATCAGGAAAAAAAATTTAGGACTTGATTAAAATCCCGAATCTGAAAATTCCGGTCCGATATCAAATCGGTTTTGTCCGTACTTGCCTACTCATGTTTTCTTACACAAAATATATTGTTTTTTTACTTTAAAAATTGAAGAAAATGTATTATTATTATCCTATAATAACGACAAATTAAGTTTAGTTAAGCACCATCTATAAAAATTTTTGTAATTTAATTTAAGAAGAAAATTTAAATAGGATTTTTTTGTCTCTGGCTCTGTTCTTTTCGGCTAAAACGAGTTGAATTGAATTAATTGAGGTAGAATTTAATTGAACTAAATTGAGTGAAACTAAAGTGAAGTGAATTTAATTGATTCAAAAGTTTATCTTGTGAAGAGATTAATGGAACATAATTAATTGAACGTAAATAAAATTTAGCGGAATGCACTCAAGCAAAGTAAAAAGAACTGAAATTAAGCCAGAAAGAACATGGTCCTTGTGACCCATTCCGATCCGAATTCTGAACCGAATAGAAGCTTTGACCGATGACCGAATCGGAATCATTTCCGGTCCAGGTCATTTCCGAACGGACCGGATTATGCACACCCTTGACCGTTATAGACAAGGTCAACCTAAAATAGTCATCACTCAAAAAGCACAACATGACCCGCTGCACACTCCAACTCCCACCACTTCTTCAACCATTTTAATCTCTCCCTCCAAAACGACAATGTCAACAATACCAAACGACGACGACTCATCCACCTCACGATGCACCACACTAACCACCCCAACACCACCGTACCTACCACCATCATTACTCACAACTCGTCTAAACTACGACGTATACCTCAGCTTCCGCGGCATCGACACCCGTCAAACCTTCACTGAACCCCTCTGCGCCGCGCTCAAAGCCAAAGGTCTACGTGTTTTCATCCGTGGTAGCGATATTGAGACGGATGAGGATATCATTGGACCCGCCATTATCGACTCTGCTATTGCTGTTGCTGTTATTTCAGCTAATTATGGTGGGTCTTATGGGTGCCTTGATGAACTTTGCAAGGTTTTCAAGTGTCGGAAACGGGTTATTCCTGTGTTTTATCGGGTTCAACCGTCGGATATTCGGTGGCAGGAGGGGGAGTTTGGGAAAGGGTTTTGGTCAATGGTTCGTGGAAATGGAAAAAGTCAACATGATGAAGAAAGGTGGAAGAAGGCTTTGCTGGATGCTGGGAATATCTCTGGGTATCCTTGTCACTCTGTTAGGTAGTCTCTCCGTCTCGATCATTTATATCGTTTTTATAATTTCAATGTTTATTGTAAATTGATGGTGGTGGTTTAATTGTTTTGGTTGATTTTGTGATAGGATGAATTTGGTATTTAGAATTTAGAGGTATTGACCTAGTGGTTAAGACGGGTGTATCGGGAAAAAGAGGTCACGAGTTTGCATCCCCTTCCCCCTTATATTGTATGATTTGTATCCTTAGGTACTCCCTCCGCCCGGATCATTTATTTCATCTTTATTATCTCTATCTTATTCAAAATTGATGGTGGTTGTTTAATTGTTTTGGTTGACATTGTGAAAGGATAAATTTGGTATTTAGAATTTAGAGGTATTGACCTAGTGGTTAAGACTGGTGTATTGTGAGAAAGAGGTCACAAGTTTGCATCCCCTTCCCCTTATATTGTATCATTAGGTACTCCCTCCGCCTTTGATCATTTATTTTATTTTTATAATCCAAATGTTTATTGAAAATTGATGGTGTTGTTTAATTGTTTTGGTTGATATTGTGATAGGATGAATTTGGTATTTAGAATTTAGAGGTTTGATCTAGTGGTTGAGACGGGTGTATTGTGAGAATGAGGTCACGAGTTTGCACCCCCTTCCCCCTTATATTGTATCTTTAGGTACTCCCTCCGTCTCAATCATTTATTTCATTTTTTGTAAACTCTATGTTATTCAAAATTGATGGTGGTTGTTTAATTGTTTTGGTTGATATTGTGATAGGATGATTTTGGTATTTAGAATTTAGAGGTTTTGACCTAGTGGTTAAGACCTATATTACTTCGACACTTTATATGATCTCCCGTACCCGTGTCCCACACTTGATCCTTGGACATTGGTATGACACTAGGACACTTCATTTTAGACCAAAAACTTGAACATTTTTCATAAAATAATCTTGTCTGACACTTGGATATGTACCCGTGTCCGACCCTTCAAACCGAGTCCGAGTAACATAGGTTAAGACGGGTTTATGTGAAAAGAGGTAATGAGTTTGCACCCCCTTCCCTCTTTTATTTTATCCTTAGGTACTCCCCCGTCTCAATCATTTATTTCATTTTTTGTAATCTCTATGTTATTCAAAATTGATGGTGGTTGTTTAATTGTTTTGGTTGATATTTTGATAGGATGAATTTGGTATTTAGAATTTAGAGGTTTTGTTCTAGTGGCTAAGACGGGTGTATGGTGAAAAAGAGGTCACGAGTTTGCATCCCCTTCCCTGTTATATTGTATCCTTGGAATATGGAATTGAAATTGACCCATTATCAATTCAATCTGATCTAAGTATGGTTAAATATTGAAAATTAGAGATTAGAGATAATTGAAATAAAATTATGAAGGGATAATGATAAGATAAATAGATTGATTAGATAAGATAAATCGCACCCCTCTCGATATTTTTGAAATGCCTCATTTTGCTACTTTGGCACTATTCTTTACAACATAAAATTTATTGAAGACAGGCACTATGTGTCACAAGTTGACGGATAGTGCACTCTCACAATATGCAAATGGCAGTGTCAATGTGGTGCTCCATTTTCTCCCGCTTGCTCTCTCACTTGCCTTGTTGTGAGAAGGGCACTATCCGTCTTCAGCTTGTGACGGTTAATGCCCATCACAAGCAAGACACTTTATTTTTACAATTGCTCAATTTCTTACTTGAGTATAGTTTATGTGGCTACAATTCAATGTTGTGGAGGTAAGACCTAGCAGGCTAGCACCCACTCGCACAAATTTGATTTAGATCATGGCCATCTAATAGTTAGTTCAAAAGTTTATCAGAACCACAATCGGAATCTCAATCTTTTGGGAGTCTAATATGTTAGTTAAATGTGGGTATCCGAGTACCATTTATTGTAAAATACAAGTTTATTATATGGGGCCTCACATGAATTTTTGGAACCGCGCCTCTCAAATTTATTTGACGACTATGTCATGGACTCATGGGTTCTTGAGTGTGGAAAGAATAAGTTGAGATCCTCTTGTACAAAACTTGCAAAATAGAAGTACGAGATATAGACGGTATTCCACGCGATAGCCTGATCAAGGCAATAGTTTGGACCTCCATAGGCCACGTTATAGCATACTGTCTACAAGTTTCTTTCAAGTGGGATTAGCTAGGTTACTTAATACAATGCTGTTGTATTTCATTTCAAATCAGTATATCTATATATGTGAACTGTATTAGTACACTAATTTGCGGCTTTTCTGCTAGCAAGCCATAGTATTGGACTTCAGAATGCAAGCTGAACTGCATTATAGTTTGGGCAGTACTGTGATTTTTACCATGGTATGAAGTATATGACTGTAATGTAATCTGAAATATCGAGCTAGCAAAGGATGTAATGGAAATTCTTCTAACATGGTTCGCCTAAATGTCTATTACATGGCAGTGATGACCGGGAGGTTATACACCGCATAGTGAAGCAGGTTGTGGGAGAGTTGAAGAATATTCCAGAATATGTGGGAAAAATTATAGTTGGGTTGGATTCTCGCGTTGATAAAGTGCTGGAGAAGTTGGATATTCACTCCAAAGTCTCCAATGCTGTTCAGTTTCTTGGTATTCATGGAACTCCAGGTATAGGCAAGACGACCCTGGCTAAGGCCGCCTTCAATAAGCTGACAGTTCATTTCAATAGACGCTGCTTCGTTGCCAATGTCAGAGAACAGTTGGGTAATGAAGGGGGAGTTTTGAGTGTACAAAATAAACTTTTAAAAGATCTTTCTCTTGGGGGTGTAAGGTTAGAAGAGCAAGAAAGTCTTGCGAAAAAAGCAATCAAGGAAAAACTTAATGAGAATCGAGTCTTGGTAGTGTTAGATGACGTGTCTGAGGCAAACCAACTTGAAAGGCTTGGCATTGTTCGAGAATGGCTTGGAGAAGGGAGCAGGGTAATTATTACTAGTAGAGACATGGAAGTAGTACGTCATTTTTATGATAATAATGATGAGTTGCATGAGGCAGAGAAGCTAAGTCAGTCCGAGTCACTTGAACTGTTTAGTCTTCATGCTTTGGGAAGAACAGAACCTACAGCAGCATATCTGAAAATTTCTAAAGAAATAGTTTTATTAACTGATGGACTTCCTTTGGCTCTAGAAGTGTTTGGTTCATCCTTGGTTAAGAAAACAATGAGTGAGTGGGAGGATTCTTTACTAAAGTTGAGGAACATTCGACCAGATAAACTTCAGGGTGTACTCAAAATTAGCTATGATGCTCTTGATCTCAACGATAAGACTGCATTCCTTGATATAGCATGTTTGTTGCTTCAAATGCAAATGAACAAAGGGGATGTGGTGGATATATTGGACGGGTGTGGTTTAAGGGGTGAGTTAGCAATCAAAAACCTTGTTACAAAATCTTTAATGAAAATATCAGAGAGGAATGAGTTGTGGATGCATGATCAAATTAGGTATATGGGAAGGCAAATTGTTTTGGACGAAAACTCAGATGACCCTGGAAAGCGAAGCAGACTTTGGGATTCTGATGATATAAGGCATGTTCTCCGGTATGAAAAGGTAATTCTAGTATAAAAACTCATGCATGAGACTGATATCCCATTTTGAGCTCTAAGCATAGACCCCCCCTTTCCTAATTCCAGTCAACAGTTATTTAGTCTTAGACTCCGTTTACGGACTCTACATTTGGATGGGGATTGTTGTGGGTCATTAGGGGTTTTAGTTATTTTAGGTGCACTCTATTAGGTCATTTTGAGGTGGGTAGAGTACTTTTGAAGCAGGGTTATTTTTGGATTATATCAACTCGCATTTTTGTCTACATGGGGTTATGACTTTCAGGTTTGAGTAGTCACTTTTGCCGGGTATAGTGTCAATATAGTTTGCGTTTTTAAGGGCATGTTTTGTGTGGTAGAGAACAATATAACGCAACAACCTACCCATTGCATATAAAAAAACTAATCCAAAAGAATATGTAAACTACTGGTAGGGACTATGGAGGGACATAAAGAGTACTCAGTCTCATGCAGGCTTATTTGTATCTAATACCCATATTTTTTCATTAATCATAATCTAACAATTTAGCATCTTTAAGGAGCTGTGTGCATTTTTTTTGAAGAAATACATCTTGTTGTTGATAACAGGCTACAGGAACAATTCGTGGCATTGTTCTTGATATTAAAGAACCTCCAAATGATGTACCAATTAATATATTAAACTGGTATGCCTTTCGGAGAAATCCCAGCATCACTACTGCCTTCAACTACCTATCTGAAAAATTCAAGGACCTTACAAGGAGAAACTCAGTTGAAAATGACAATGAAATTCTTTATACAAAATCATTTGGAAAGATGAACGGCCTGAAACTACTTCAAATTAATCATTCACAGCTTAGAGGAAACATGAAATATATCCCCTCTAAGCTAATGTGCCTGCAATGGAGAGGATGTTCTCAGAAGACTCTTTCTAAAAATGTACCTGAAGGACTTCGGGTGCTTGATATTTCAAGAAGCAATATTGAACAACTATGGTCCTTAGGTTGGCCTTGCTGGGGTCTTCAACGACTATGGTCCTCAGGTTTTCCTTGGTGGTGTTCCAACAAGGTATCTACTCCTTATGTAACCAACTGTTTTTTTTTACGGTGTACAGAGAGACATAGAGACAATTTTGACGTTGATGACTTGACGGTTTTGGAACCACGGTCATTTTTACCATTAGTCAATGAGTTTAACAGCTAGCTTAGCAGATTTCAACTAGCTTAATTGGTAAACTCATGAGAGGTGGTGCTTATGACCCCGGTTCAAATCCCGTCAGTATCAAACTCGTTCTTGTGGGCCAGTGGCTCCCTCTAAACCTAAAAAAACAGCTATCTTAGCTGGCATCAACTCTGTAACAGTTGATCTTGGGCTATTTTGGTAGCCTGTTTTTAGTTAAATTAACATGAGAAGTGAAGATGAAAGCAAAGAAGAAGGATGAAGGAGTAAAGTCATATTACACCAGTTCATGTCATGGTCATTAGTTCATCTCTTCATAAAATTTTTCCCTCTCCCTATATCTGTAATAAGATCAAATGTACCAGGTGAGTTGGGAACGACCTTCAATGCCTTTACCGATTACCAGTTAGGACTTTATCGGTGAACTTAGCTGACATCTGCTCATGAGGTTTAATGATATGGTGATTACAGTCTACCAAAGCATGACATGACATATATGTGAATATTTCTTACGTTGCAGGTGGCTTGTAACTTGGTGGTGCTGAATCTCTCCCGCAATCCCCGTCTAACTAATCTACCTGATATGTCAAGCCAAAAACATTTGGAAAAGCTTGTACTTGAGCTTTGTGTTGGACTGACTAAGATTCCCGATTCATTAGGGAAGATGAGTTCCTTAGTTCACTTAGACTTACGACAATGCTCAAACTTGGTTGATTTTCCCAGTGATATCACAGGAATGATACGCCTTAGAGAGTTGATTTTGTCTGACTGCTCCAAATTTAGAGGACTACCGAATGACGTTCGAAGCTTGACGTCCTTGATCCGACTAATGCTTGATGGTACAGCAATAACCTATCTCCCTGAAAATTTGTGTCATCTCACACAGCTAGAAGAGCTTTGTCTAAATAGATGCAATCTGTTAAAACAGCTGCCTCCACGGATAGGGAGTTTGTGCTCTCTGAAAGATCTCTCGCTTAATCAGACAAAGCTGGAAACATTACCTGAATCTATAGGATCATTGTCAAGCCTTGAGAAACTAAGTCTCATCCACTGCCGGGGACTTGATACACTTCCTGATTCAGTAGAAGGCCTGAAATCCCTGGTTGAGTTACACCTAACTGGTATTTCGATGCAACAACTTCCTTCCTCTGTTTGTTCACTATCCTATCTGAGGCTCTTGTCAATTGGACAATGCCGTTCATTGTCCCTATTGCCTCTTTCAATCGGGGGACTCACTTTTGTCACTGAGCTCCAGCTTGACAACACATCAATCACACATCTCCCTGATGAAATTTGTTCCTTAACATGTATCCGGAAGCTTGATCTGAATAAATGCAAATTGCTTGAAAGATTGCCTGACTCAATTGGTGAATTGTCAAATCTTGAAGTTCTTTTGATAATTGAGGCTGCCATACAAGAATTGCCGGAGTCCATTGGGGAATTGAAGAATCTTACACAGTTAAACTTGAATAAATGTGGTGAGCTACGCCGACTACCAAACTCCATAGGAACATTGAAATCCTTGCACATACTTATGATGGAGGATACTTCTGTCACTGTATTACCTGAAAGTTTCGGGATGCTTGAAGGCTTAATTGTATTAAAGATGAAGAAGGCAGTCCTGGCTCCAACAAGAGATGGGTCTGGTAATGCAGTGAGTGAGTTCACTCAGGAGAACCTACATGAGATTGTCAATGTACTTCCTACTAATTTCTGCAAACTCTCTCGTCTAGAAGAATTTCATGCCCGGGGATGCAACATTTCAGGTATTTCTATTCCCAGTGGAGTCTCAGGCTCGCTATACTTTTGTTTCGGAATATGATGGAGGGGAGCAAAATAGCTCACTAAATGTCTCTGCCTTTTGTATTCTAAACTCTGAAGTATGAGGTAGTATGCATGATACTCTTCATGATGCAATTTTCAGTATAGATCATTTAGAAATAGTCTCTCTATTTCTTTTTACATGTAGGGGTGTAACTGAGCCGAGTTCGCTCGACGAACCTTCGTATTTGATTCAGTCAAAGCTTGGCTTGAGCTTGACAAGCCCAATCCCAAGCCCCAGGCTGTGTAACACTCGAATTGGGAGCTCATTGTGGCTCATTTTAATCTTTCTGTTTATTTTCAATTATATTTATTTTGATTATTATACATGTGAAAGAGGGGAGGGAAGGGAAGGGGAGGTGGAATGGTCGGTGAGAGTTTTCCGTTAAATTCTTTCCTATGTTGGAGGGGAAACATTTTGTTCCCTCCTCTCCAAATCCATCCACCCCCATTTTGCTATCCAAACATTGGAAATTGCCTCCCTCCAAATTCCTCCCCTCCCTTTCCTTCCAAATCCTTCTATGCCAACAAGGCCTTAAGCTCAACAAGCTCGAGCTCAAAATTTTCTAGCCGACCTTGAATCCACAAGAGCTCAAGCTTTGTTAGACTCGGCTGCACCCTTAGGTAAAAGAAGTCAGACCAGCACTTCCAACTTTCCTTGCCTCGCCATGGGCAGGATCTTTCTAATACATTGGGACTTTTGGGAGTAATGTTGTTGCATGCTAAATTTCAGGTCAAATACGTGATGATTTCGTCATGCTGTCCAAGCTGGAGATTTTGGACCTCGGGATCAACAGTTTTCATAGCCTGCCTTCCTCACTGGAAGGGCTTCATTTCTTGAAGAATCTATTACTTCGTCACTGTGAAAATCTGAGATCTCTACCTCGGCTTCCTTCTACGTTGGAGTTGCTACAGTGTGCAAACTGTTATGCACTTGAAAGTATATGTGACCTCTCAAACCTTTATTGCTTACAAGAGCTAGAACTTGCAAACTGCTACAAACTTGCTGATGTTCCAGGTCTCGAATGCTTGAAGTCTTTGAGAAGATTGTTCATGGGCAGCTGTACTGCAAGTGCATCAGCTGCGAAAGGGAGACTAAGCAAGGTATAGTAATGAAACACAGTTTGATTTTTTCATATGAGCACTGAGTTTACTTCTTAGGATTTGCATAGGTTAAGAGTAATTGTTAGAAAACGGAATGATGTCAAAACAAGGTGCAAGAGGCAGTGGGGGAAGTATTACTATTGCGTAACTTTACAAGGGGGTTGGCGAGTAACTATTACTCCCTCATTTCAACTTCATTTCCGCGCTAAACAGAAAGATAAGAGTTTGGATGTAAGAGAAATTTTAAACAAATGTATGCAAATGACTTAAAATGTCTCCTCCCATTCAATTGATTCAACTGCAGTTGACCGCCTTCATGGAATTGTTTTTGTGGATTTTTCTTACCAAAAATAGAAGTATTGAATTAATTTGAATGCACCAAATAAGAAAATGAAGTAGATGCAAATAAATAAAGGGAGTGCCTCCAATCTAAGCAAACCATTAGTTAGTCCGGTTCAGCCGTTCAGGTGTTCTTACTTGTACTATAGTACTACTCATTAGTTCATTGTTCTGTTCAGAGGAATATAAACTGTCATAAAATGATTAATGTGCAGGTTACACTGAGAAACTTGAACAGTCTCAGTATTCCCGGCAGTGAGATTCCTGGTTGGTTTACTAAGGCGGAAACGATTTTCACACCTCGTCCCAACATCGCCATAAAAAACATCATTATCGCTGTTGTAGTTTCTGTGGACCTGAAAAGGCTAGATACGGTGTATGCGCAACTGCCTAACATTATCGGTATTCAAGCTCAGATTATCAGACAGAATATGAAGCCTTTGCCTATCTTCAGTACTACATTGATTTTATCAGGAGTTCCAATGACAGTGGAAGATCAGCTCTACCTGTGTAGATTTAAAGCGTTTCATCCCTTGGTATCTATGCTAAGAGGAGGTGACACTGTTCAGATAGTTCAGCAAGACAAAGCAGCTAACGGAGTTGAGCTGAAAAAGTGGGGTATTTTTCTTGTGTTTGAAAATGATGATGATTATGACGGGGATGAGGACTCTTTGCCAATCAAACAACAGTCTGTAACCCATAGACTTGCTTGCTATTTCCGATCCTTGTGACAGAAATGGCAGAACATGGCAATTGTTTCTGAAGGTGGTGGATGAACAGGTATGTTAATTTTTACTGTGTTGATGTTCTTACAGTATCTGACACTGTCTTACCTGTGCACCAAGTATACAAGTAATACAACGTTTAGGGTATGTGTAAATTTTGCTACGCATAATTACTCTCAACCCTTTTTTACTTATCAATCACTATTCTGGTTAATGATTTTCGAGTTAGGCAGAAAGCTCTTGTGATTTTCACAAATTTTGATATGACTCGTACATATGAGAATTAAACTGAATTTTCTTTCAGAAAAACGATAGCAAGATTTTACAATTTGCTGTTCACGTAGCTGTCAAATATATGCATTGCGTAAAAACGACTCCATTCCTCTTAGTTTGGAAATGGGGTTTGGGATTTTGACTTGTTTATTCTTATAATCCTGGCTTACCCGTACTTCACATGAGTCGATTATCAGATTATGCTAGAGGCTCTCTTTAAATTCTAAATGTCTAACTGCCATTGTTGTCGCTATAGTAAACCTGTAAATGCTTGAGGTATGTAAGCACGGTTAAATAAATTCTGACGTTTATATGCTATTTGAGTTTCTACTCTATACATTGATGGTTGTTGATTTTAAGTTATAACCACATGTTGGTTATATACTTATATTGAACATTGTTAGTTTGTGAACCACATGTTGATCGTACGACCTTTTTTTTTGAATTACTAGAGTTAAGCGATGAGTTGAGGGTGAGTTCGCTCTGTCGTTGATGTGGTTGTCCGTGTGTGCCCTACCACCTATGTCGCTCGGACTCTTCAATATGACCTCGCGTACCCATCTCGGACACTGGATACTCGGACATGGGTAGGACACTCGAACACTTCATTTTAGACCAAAAACATGATCTTTTCACAAAAACAGAAAAAACCCGACACTTGGACACGTACCCATGTCGGATACTTCTAACCATGTCCGAGCAACATAGCCTACCACCATTGGGTCCATATGTTGTGATTGGGTCATGTACATGATATTTTGTTCGCTTAGAGGCCATGGAATTGTGCTAGCTTGTCGATAATCTGAAACATGTCATCGTCCGACGGTTGGAGTTCACTTAGACTAGGATAGTCCTACCATAGAAGGTTGATGTCGGTAGTCTCCGACCATATCTACTTCATGGCGTTCATGATCTTTGTAATGTTTTTAAAGTGTATTCTTAATGATGTTTGATTTGAAATTATATTGTTATCTCTAAATTGTATGTTGATTATTTAGTTGTTTGTTACCTTGTTATTTTCTTTCCTTTCTGGAAATTTGGGTAAATAAATATCAAGTTATTCCGGATTGATTGTGGATTTACACTATAGGTTTATGGATGTGGAGGATACTTCTATTTTGGTTTTTGGCAAACCAACGGGTGTTGGTTATCGCGACTTGCGAGTGAGAAGATTTAATTTCCGCATTTTGCATTTTGAAGTTGAAATTTTGTGTATTATGGCCGAGATTTATATCAAGTGTTCCGCTATTGTAAAAAAGTCGTCATGTAAGTAAATCGTATATTTATTTTGGTTTTCGGTAAGCCCGTGGTTGTTGCGGGTGAGAAGATTTGTTTTCCACATTTGTACTTTGAAGTTGAAAACTCGTGTATTTTGACAGTGGCTTGTATAAGTGTATCGTTATTGTAAATATTCTTAATGTAAGCATATTGTGTATATACACACACATTTCTATTGTATATATATACATGTTGTAGAGATGGAAGTTTGTCGTGCTGGACCGCGCCTATGCCGGCCATCATGCTAGGAAAAAGAAAATGGCCACGACCTAGGCATTGGAAGGTGAGCTTTGTACCGTGTTATGCCGGTGAATTGAGAATGACGGCATATGCCCTTATAATTCCACCACTTTAGCTTAATTTCTGCCGTGCCGTGGTTGGGCATGTTCTTTTTTCTCAAACTCAACCCAGCGGCCATTCATGACCATGATGTGCACCTGCGCGGTGCTATGTCGATGCCGTGGTAATCCCTTGTCTTCCTAAAACGGGCCATAAACCGCACTGGAACGTTCCAGCTCGACGACCCAAGTGCCTACCCGGCTACCCCATCCTAACAGTGTGACCCAGAATTAAGCAGTTCTCGGTACTTGATGTTGGGCCGTGCTGGGACAGCTAGTGCGGCCCAATTACGACCCTAAGTCCAGCCCAAACCGTGGCCCACAAAAATCCTAGCTAACCGAATCGTGCAATAATTGAAGACACTTGGTGGGCCCGGCCGTACAATTATACTTCGTAGTTTCGTACCAGTTAACTTCAATGTGACATCCTCTACTGCACACTAGGGCTGGTCAAGAGTGCGGGTCGGCATTGGCAACCCGGACCCGACCCGCCACTGAACCCGGATCTAACCCGCCCCGCCTCACCCGGGTCCAAACCCGTCCCGGCCCGTGTATGTGATGTAACCGGGTCTGGGTCCAATTTCTGGAGCCCGACCCGGAAGCTGACCCGTAGACCCGCCCAAAACCCGCCAGACCCGCCCCCAACCCGCCTCAGACCTGCCCCCAACCCGCCCCCGGGCCGGGTCCGGGTCACACTTCCCAAGAACCGGGCCCAACCCGTCCCGAACCCGCCCTGACCCCGGGCCGTGTCCGGGTCCTTATACAATGAACCCGCACCGCCTCTCGACCCGTCCCGGACCTGGCCGACCCGCACTATTGACCACCCCTACTGCACACCCTGCACCACCATCACGATTCACGACACTACGTCACAATCTTACAACACTTGAGACATATACAATGACCAGGCAAATTATGATCGAAGACGGACATTATCCGTCACAAGCTGAACACGGATAATGTTCCTCTCACATAAAACAAGTGATAATATCTACAAGATGCTCTATTTCATCTTATTTGCATGTCCATTTACTTTATTGTGAGAGAAAAGTATCCGCTTTAGTTTGTGACGGATATTATACTTTTCAGCTTATGACAGGTAAATATCCGTCAAAAGCAAGACTCCGTACCAACTCAATTACCAATTGACCATCTCTTTTTCGTCCTATCTTCTACTTTACGTTTTAATTCCAATCACATAATTTCGTATAAAATGACATTATCTGATCATTTTTAATTTGAAGACGGATAAGACAAATAACATAGACTATTATTTGCATAGATAAGACAAAAATAAAATGTTTAAATATTAGCAGAAACTTGTCTTATCTATAGGTTGATATTATTGAAATTTTTATGGAATTCCAATATATTCTATTAATTTATGCATACTCCGTTATTTTCATTTTCAGATGTATTATTTAATTACCTATTTCTATTTCTACAAATATTTAATATATCTGTCTTAAATGATAAAACGAACTAATAAGCGAATGATACAAAAACAAGATTGTTAGCAAATGTCAAACTTGTATGGGTTGTATCTCATACTATATGAAGTACTTCCTCCATTCCAATCATTTCTATACATTTGTTTTATTCACGTTTTCCAATATCCGTTTTCTTTTGTTAATATCTTTAGTTATATATTAATAAAAATTTATAAAATTTTGATATTCACAAAATCACAATGTACTCGGTAATACAATTTAAACAAAATCTCAATGACTATTTTTAATGTTATATATTAGAAGTTATGTCGAATATTCACCCGACTCATTAATAGTGCTCAAAAAAATTATAACCGTTTAGAAAACACCAATAAATTATTTTTCATCATAAATTCTCACTTGTAATAAACACGTGTTACCTTTCACAAGCTTATGAATTACGACTTTTCATAAACCGTTAACGGAAGAGAGGTGACACACCGTAACGATTACAAACGGGACTTATTATTTATTTATTAAATAAGTTTCACTTGTGACGAGTATATTTAAATTCACCCGCTTGTTTAGATAAGATAAAAATAAAAATGCATAAAAAATCACAAATATTTTATCTATTATCTCACCAAATTTATTTGAGTTGAACCGTCACAAGCTTAGGACGGCGACGTCACAACTAATAATCTATTAACTGGTGAAATAAAAAAGTTTAAAAGAGAAGGCAACAACTAACAAGTGACAACATTCCTCCGGGCTCCCGCTCAAAACTGAAAACGACAATGTCGACAACACTAAACGACGACGACCAATCCACCACACGATGCACCACACTAACCACCCCAATACCACCGTACCTACCACCGCCACTACTCTCAACCCGCCTAAACTGGGACGTATTCCTAAGTTTTCGCGGTATCGAAACCCGACACACAATGACACAGTCACTCTATGACGCGCTGAAATCCGACGGTATACGTGTATTCATCGATGGTGCAGGAATGGAGAAAGGTGACGTCATAAAGTCGTCACTTGACGAAGCCATTGCTGATACTGCTCTTGCTGTTGCTATTATTTCTCCAAAGTACGGTGATTCTCCTTGGTGTCTTGACGAGCTTTGTGGTCTTTTCGAGTGTAAGAAACGGGTTATTCCCGTGTTTTATCGGGTTGAACCGTCGGATGTCCGGCGGCAGAAGGAGAAATTTGGGAAGAATTTTGAGGTCATGGTTGAGGAGAATAAACAGTATCAGAATACTGAAGAGGATGCGGCCAAGGCGGAGGCTAATGTCCAAAAATGGAGGAAAGCTTTGAAGGATGTTGGTAATATCTCTGGGTATCCTTGTCGTTCCGAGAGGTATTCCACTATTCTTTCCGTCTCAGTCATTTGTTTTACTCTCTCCGTCTCATTGATATTTTGCATTGAATAACGAATTTGATAATTAGGGTTTGTTTGGTAACACCAACTTAATAGGTAGTTGAAAACTGGAAATTTAAGTGACGAGTTAGCTGAAAATTAGGAACTGAAAAGATAGCGGCCCTGTTTGGCAAACGACATAAGCAGATTCATAATAGCAGATAACGTTAACCTAATACGGTTAGTAGATTTTAATAGCAGGTTTGACTATTAGATTAAATTAGTAGATTAAAAAAAGGGTGTTTGGTAAATAGCAGGATAATTAGACGATTTCGTGTATAAATTGAATAATAGCAGCATATTCAAAAATAGTAAATTCCGACTAATATGCTATCAAATATGCTGTTTAACAAACACATGAAAATAGTAGATTGATCGGTCAACCTACTAATTATGCCGGAATTTACTAATTTCTTTCAATATGCTGTTTACCAAACAACGCCTATATAAAATAAATATTTGAGAGACTTGATGTAATGAGGTAAAAGGATACGATAATTATTTAATACGGAGTAGTATAGATTTAAGGGGTAAAAAAGGAAAATAAAATCAAATTAGGTATCTGAAAGTTCAAATGTTAGTTTAGGTAGCATTTCATTCCAGGTAGCTTATTTGCTTGCCAATCGCTTACAAAAAAATAAGCTACCTGGAATTTTGGTCAAATAAGCTACTTTGATGGATGAGGTAGCTGAAATGTATTGCCAAACATAATCTTATTGGGAAATTCTAGGTAGTATTTTCGAGTTTTTCAGTTTTCTATGTTGTAGTATATCCTGAAAATTTTATGCATTAGTCTATACCATCGAGTGTTTTCCATAGAGAATGGTGACACGACATTAATGAATGAGAATGGAGGTTGATGTATGGTTGTTTGAGGAAGGATAATGTTAATGGAGAGTCATGTTAACCCTTTAAGGCCTTAACTTTAATCGATGTACCATTAAGCCTCTTGAGTTTTGATGGTTGCGATTAGACTTCTTAACTTCGTCAAAGAGTGAAATTCCTCTTAAATTATAAGTGTTGATACTCATCATATTAATAATTTATGAGGGTGAGAGAACCATCTTACAGGTGTTTGAACCGAAAACTTAATAGTTTAAGCTGATGGTTGAGGTTGAGGCACAATCAGTATTAGATACTATAGAAGAAGACCATTTCAAGTCTTAAGACTCTTAACCAGAAATTTCTTTGATGGTTGATTATACCTTAATTGATTGTGGCTCTACCACTGTTAAGCTTTTGGTTAAGATGATGCCGATATGGATGATATGGTATCAAAGGCTCAAAGCTTGATGACCCTAACTCTCTAAGATCTCAAATTAAATTCTTGGGACCTTCTAAAATCTCACAAGTGGAATTTTTGCATTCAGTTTGGGGGAGCATATGGTATGAGTGAGTCTCTGCATTATCCACTCTATCGGGAGTCAGGGCTCGACCAATTGGCATAAATCGTATCACTATGATTTTGTGATTTTAATAGACTTGCAACTATGAGATCATTTTGACAACAATTAAGAGGGATCAATGATTGAAATGAATAATACCTATTCAAGGTTGTAGTCATACAGTCGTAAGACTCATAACCAGCTTAAATTGGGAGAAATCTGGATGAAGTAATCTTTCAATAGTGTAAAGTTAAGCGAAAAAAATTGAATTCATATTTAAGATAAAACCATTGGTCACATAACTAAATGAAGAATATTTTTTGGTTGATCTCACATATGAAACTTCCTCGTACAAAACTCACAAAATTGATCTAGGAGATATAGATTGGTAATCCATGTTATTGCCTGATCAAGGCAGTCTTTCGGATCTCGATAGGCCCTGTGTAGCATCGCAACTGAGAGTTCTTCTCAAGCGGGACTATCTAGCTTGCTTGCTGTTGTATCTCGTCACAAATCAGTACATCTTTGTATGTGCATTGTACTATTACATCAATCTGTTACTGTTTACTAGTGAGCCATAGTATACTTCAGAAATGAATATTGAACTGCATACTCTGGCCAATGCTGTGATTTTTACTATGGTCTATGGCATTACACCATGGTACGGAAGTATAAAACTGTCGTGTAAATCTAAAAAACGGAGCTAACAAATGATGATATGAAAATTCTTCTAAGATTGCTCGGTTTGAATATGTACAACATGACAGTGATGACCCAGAGGCCATAAGACGCATTGTGAAGCAGGTTGTGGGAGAGTTGAAGAACACTCCAGAGTACGTGGCAAAAGTCACAGTTGGGTTGGATTCTCGTGTGAAACAAGTGTTGGAGAAGTTGGATATTCACTCTAATGGTGTTAAGTTTCTTGGTATTCACGGAACTCCTGGTATAGGCAAGACAACCCTGGCTAAAGCCGCTTTCAATAAGCTGGCAGTTCATTTCAAAAGACGCTGCTTTGTGTCTAATGTCAGAGAACAGTGCAGTAATGCAGAGGGGGTTTTGAGGGTACAAAATAAACTTTTAAAAGATCTTTCCCTTGGGAGCGTAATGTTAGCAAAGCAAGAAACTCAAGGGAAAAAAGCAATCAAGGAAATAGTTAACGAGAATCGAGTCTTAGTTGTATTAGATGATGTGTCTCAAGCAAACCAACTCGAAAGTCTTGGCATTGTTAGAGATTGGCTTGAGCAAGGGAGCAGGGTAATTATTACTAGTAGAGATAGAGAAGTTATAAACCTTTTTTGCTGTGATAATGATAAGCATGAGGCAAAAAAGCTAAGTGAGTCAGAGTCACTAGAACTATTTAGTATTTATGCTTTTGGAAGAAGGAAACCTATAGACGAATATCTGAAAATTTCTGAGCAAATTGTTGAGCTAATGGATGGACTTCCTTTGGCTCTAGAAGTGTTCGGATCATCCTTGGTTAAGAAGACAAAGAGTGAGTGGGAGAGTTCTTTGAAAAAATTACAGGAGTTTGGACCCGGAAAACTTCAGGGTGTGCTTAAAATCAGCTATAATGATCTTGATATGCAAGATAAGAATGCATTCCTAGACATATCATGTCTGTTGCTTCAAATGAATATGGAGAGAGGGGATGTAGTAGATATATTGAAGGGGTGTGATTTAAAGGGAGAGTTAGCAATTGGAAACCTTGTTACAAAATCCTTACTGAAGATATCAGAAAGTAATAAATTGTGGATGCATGATCAAATTAGGGATATGGGGAAGCAATTTATTATTGATGAAAACTCTGATGATCCTGGAGAGCGAAGCAGACTTTGGGATTCTCGTGATATAGGGAACGTTCTAAGGCTTGAAAAGGTAAATCCCAAATAATTTTTTTGCATGAGACTGACAACTGACATCCCTTTTGAGCACTAAACATGAATTTTCCCAGTCTCTGGCACAGTAAAATTCTTGCATGAGACTGACTTGACAAACGAGTTATTTAGAAAGGATTTTGTTTGGGTCATTACCACTTTGGATTATCACGTCAATTAGAGTTTGAGCAGGGTCACGGGTCATATCAATACAGACTTGTGTCTAGTTCGGGTCTGACTATTTAACTTTCAGTCGGGTCGGTTTGGCTGGAGTCAGTCTTGTACTTTTGTCAAGTATATCAATAACATCCGTCTCCTTTTTGGAATGTTTTGCGTTGTGATGATGAGTATGAAACACGCTAGCTGACTTGCTTGTGGGCATATAATTTTTTCTTTTTTAAATGCAACCTTAAGCTAATGTCAGGAACTCAGGGAGAGTAATTTTGCAGTACGCTGCGATTGAACTATCTTAAGTCGAGGTTGTCTCAGCATTAATCAGTTGTTACTGGAATATTTGTATTTTAAAATCTGAAGTCTGTTTCACAAGTCGGAATTTATAGAATTTAGCATCTGTAAGAAGCTGTCTACTTTGTGTGGTTGATTATAGGGTACAGGAGCAATTCGTGGCATTGTTCTTGATATTAAACAACCTTCAACTACTGTCTTCAACCATCTGTTCGAAAAAATCAAGAATCTTACTTGGCCAAAAGCAGATGAAAATGACAATGCCATTCTTCACACAAAATCATTTGAAAAGATGGACAGCCTGAAACTACTTCAGATTAATTATTCACAGCTAAAAGGAGATATGAAATATATGCCATCTGTGCTGAGGTGCCTGCAATGGAGAGGATGTTCACAGAAGACTCTTTCTGAAAATATTCCGGAAGAACTTCGCGTGCTTGATGTTTCAGGAAGTAATATTCAACAACTATGGTCCTCATGTTTGCCTCGGTGGTCGGCCAACAAGGTATCTAGTACAATCTCTTCTTTTGGGGTAGCAGCTGTAAGGGCAGTTTTTATGTTGGTGGTTTTCGAACCATGCTCACGATTACCAGTACTTGACTTTAACGTCTAGCTGAGCCGACATCTACTCTGCACCAGTTGATGTTAAGGCTATGTTTGGTAGCATGTTTTTAGTTCAAATAATCATAAATGACCATTTTTTGATAAATAGTTACCACTTTTAATTTAAATAGTAACCACTATATTTTATTTAAAAATGACCTATTTTTTCAAAGTGATCACTATTTATCAAAAAGTGGTTACTTTTTACCACAAAATGGTCACATTTTACAAAAAAGCATGGGATGAGACCGTCGCACAAGATAACTTTAACTGCTGTCAAATAATATGAGAAGCAAGGAGGAGGAGAGAAGAACAAGGATGAGGGAGTAAAGGTTATTTTACACCAGTTGATGTCATGTCATTACATATGTGTTAATGCAACCAATTAACATGCCCTCATAAAGTTCTTCCCTCTCCCTATATTTGTAATGTCTAATGAGATCAAGAAGCCTACCAATTACCTGTTAGACTTTACCGGTTAGCTTAGCTGACATCTGACTATCTGAGGACGAGATCAGTTGTTAATTGTGATCACACTCTACCAAACATGATGCAGATGTGAATATTTCTTAATTTCAGGTAGCTTGTAAATTGGTGGTGCTAAATCTGTCCAACAATCCCCGTCTAACTGCTTTACCTGACATGTCAAGCCATAAACACTTGGAAAAGCTAGTACTTAAGCAATGTGTTGGACTGACTAAGATTCACGATTCAATAGGGAAAATGAGTCACTTAGTTTATTTAAACTTACAAGGATGTTCAGAGTTGGTTGATTTTCCTGGTGACGTCACAGGAATGAAAAGTCTTAAAGAGTTGATCTTGTCTGGCTGCTCCAAATTCAGAGGATTACCTCATGACGTCCGAAGCTTGAAATCACTGATCCAACTACTTCTTGATGGCACAGCAATAAATGATCTTCCTGTTTTTTTGTTCCAACTCACACAGCTTGAAGTACTTAGTCTAAACCGTTGCAATCAGATAGAACAACTGCCTTCATGGATAGGGAGTTTGAGCTCCTTGAAAGATCTCTCGCTTAATCAGACAAAACTGAAAATGTTACCCGACACTATTGGATCATTGTCTAGCCTTGAGAAACTAAGTCTAGTGAACTGCTCCTCACTAGTCATACTTCCTGATACAGTAAGCGAGCTTAGGTCTCTGGTTGAGTTGCACCTAACTGGATCTTCAATCAAACAGCTTCCTCCATCTATTTGTTCACTATCCTATCTGAAGATCTTATCAGCTGGAGAATGCCTTTCTTTGTCCCTCTTGCCTATTACAATAGCAGGATTAGCTTTTGTCACTGAGCTCCAGCTAAACAACACAGCAATTACATCTCTCCCTGATGAAATTTGTTCCTTGACATGTCTTCGGAAGCTTGATCTGAATAATTGCAAATCACTTGTAAGATTGCCTGAAAAAATTGGTAAATTGTCAAATCTCAACATTTTTTGGATGACAGGCGCTGCCATTAAAGAATTGCCCAAGTCCATTGAGGAATTGGAGAATCTTACATGGTTAAACCTGAATAAGTGTAGTGAGCTAGGCCAGCTACCAGAAACCATAGGCTCATTGAGATCCTTGCACATACTTATGATGGAGGACACGGCTGTCACCTTCTTACCTGAAAGTTTTGGGATGCTTGAAAGCTTAATGGTATTGAAAATGAAGAAGGCCGTCCAGGTCGTCTTAAATGGGTTTGACAATGTACTACCTACTTCTTTCTGCAAGCTCTCTCGTTTGGAAGAATTTGATGCCTCGGGATGCCAAATTTCAGGTATTTCCATTTCCTTTGGAGCCAAAGCCTCACTGTTCTTTTGTTTTGGAATATGATGGAATCAAGCAAAACAACTCACTAAACTCTCTAAGCTTTTTCTATTGTAATGTGTGAACTGTGAAGTAACATTTGCTCGCTGTTGTTCATGATGCAATTTTCACTATAGGTCACTTTGGAAATAAACGCTTTATGATTATTATAGGTATGACCAGGGGCGGATCTAGGATTTTTGCTTTGGGAGGGCACATTTTTTTTTCTTTTCGTAATTAGTAGAAAAAAAAAGTGAAGTTTGGTGAAAATAAAGCAAGTTTTTGTAAAAAATCCTTCTTATGAGATTTGAACCTCCAACCTCACCAAACTTCTAACATATAACCACTTTTAACCACTAAGCCCAACACTTTTAACCACTCGAGCCTTTCCGAGCTACAACTTTTTAAAGTTTGACGAGCTACAATCCCATCCCAAACTCAGGCTCAAATTCCCATGTCAATCTTGATGCACATATGAGCATGAGCTGCCACCATTTAAGCTCGACGAGCTCCAATTCTACATAGCTTGAGCTCGAGTTAGCCGATCTCAAATCTGTTAGAGCTCGAGCTCAGATCGGTTCAGTTACATCTCTATTTACGGGAATAAGATTCGCACATCGAACCTCCCTTGCCTTGCCATGGACACGATTTTGTTTTCATTTATTTGTTATAATGAGATGTTTTTTTACTTGACGTATTTATTATTTCGCTTTTTAAGTTACCCTTTTATTTTCCTTTTATTATTATTATTATTATTATTATTATTTTAATATACTACTATGCCTTTTCAACTCTTTTTACCTAAAATTTCGTATAGTGTGGAGCTCTATTTGTTGCCCTAGATGGTTTTAGATGATGATTCATGTCAGCCGACACCAAACCATTTTGGGACTAAGGGGTTGATGTTGTTGTTGTTGTGAGGTAATGTTTTTGCTGCATACAAAATGTCAGGTCAAATAAATGATGATTTAGTCATGCTGTCGAAGCTAGAGATTTTGGACCTGGGGTTTAACAGTTTTCATAGCCTTCCTTCCACGCTGGAGGGACTTTGTTTCTTAAAGAATTTATCACTTTGTCACTGTGAAAACCTGAGGTCGCTACCTCCGCTTCCTTCTACTTTGGAGTTGCTCGTATGTGAAGATTGTTATGCACTTGAAAGTATATGCGACCTCTCAAACCTTTATTGCTTACAAGAACTGCAACTTGCAAATTGCTACAAACTTACTGATGTTCCAGGCCTTGAATGCTTGAAGTCTTTAAAAAGGTTGTACATGAGTACCTTTACTGCAAGTGCACCAGCTGTCAAAAAAAGACTAAGCAAGGTAATTCTCTTCTTAAAACTCATATCTCCATTATATATACTCTTAAATCTGGATGTTTTATCAAAGGATTTTCGTAATTCACTGAACTGCAACTTCAATTTTTCCTTATGAACACGGAGTTTAGTCATATTAGGGCTAATTTGGATTAAGAGTAATTATAGAAAACGAGCAGAGATCAAAACAAAGGAAAAACTGGTGGAAGTGATGGTGTTGAAGAGAAGGTGGAAAGGGGAGTTGGGGGGAAAGTATTTCTCTTGCATACTTTATAATGGTAATGCGTAATCCTTGAGGGCTGGCGGGTACATATCGCTTCATGTGCTTTAGGATCAAATTTGTAGGAATCGACAAATATGTGAGTAAAAGGGAG
Organism: Silene conica; assembly: GCA_029255685.2. Classification (NCBI taxonomy): domain Eukaryota; kingdom Viridiplantae; phylum Streptophyta; class Magnoliopsida; order Caryophyllales; family Caryophyllaceae; genus Silene; species Silene conica. The sequence continues at coordinate 99,166,816 of CM055312.2, forward strand.
GACGACATTCGTGAGAGTGTTCAGTTCACATTCGTGAGAGTGTTTCTGTGCGTTCTTGGAAATGTAGTAAATTGATTTCAGTGTAACAAATAAGAAAATGTAGCGGATTCAGTTAAATGGAGGAAGTGCCTCCAGTCCATGCAAGCCATTTGATAGTCTGGCTCAGGTGTTATTGCTTATAAAATGATTAATGTGCAGGTTACTGTCAGAAACTTGAACATTCTGTGTATTCCCGGCAGTGAGATCCCCGGTTCTCTCAAACAGCATTGATTTTCACACCTTGTCCCAGCATCACCATAAAAAACATCATTGTCGCTGTTGTAGTCTCCGTGGACCTGCGAAAGCTAGATGAGGTGTATGCAAAGCAGCCTGAGATTGTTGATATTCAAACTCAAATTCTCAGAAAAACATGCCTATGCCTATCGTTGGTACTACATTGATTTTATCAGGAGTTCCCAGAAAGTAGAAGATCAGCTCTACCTGGGTAGATATAAAGATTTTAATTCCTTGGTAATATTGCTGAGAGGAGGTGATAGTGTGATACTATACAAGTTATTCAGCAACAAGGAGCGATAGCTGCAAAGGTGGGGTATAATTCCTTTTGTTTGAAAATGAGGACGATTATGACAGGGATGAAGACTCGCTGCCAATAGAACAACAGTGTGAACGAAGTGGCAGGAAGTGGCAGGAATTGGCCTGTGAACGGGTATGTTCTCAATATGGTTAATATTTTGATTGTTGATGTTCTTACTGTATCGCTTAACACTGTGTCTTAAATTAGATGAGCATCGTAGGGTCTTTTTAAATTCGACACTTTGTTCGTAGTGACTCAGACGATGCAGAAATGGACGACAATAAAAATTTAAGGAATATCAGAAAACCAAGTCAGATCATTGGAGAAACATATTTAAGAGTTCTGGCTTTCAGCATTACATAATATTAGGAACACAGAATTACATAGTCCAAAATTCTGCTTAATTTTCATTGATTATTAGGATTCGAACGATCACAATAGGCACCAAGTCTTACAAACTCCGGAAAACCTTTAGGAATTATTACTAAGCCTCTCCATCCCAAAGCTCCTCAACTGTTCGGAAAGGTCCAAATGGTGAAGTGTAATCCAATCCCGAGCATGTTCTTGCTTGAGGAATGGTACTAATCTTCTCGTGATCCTCTGGACTTAGTTCCCAGTCGAAGATCTCAAGGTTCTGTTTCATTCTGTCCTTGTTGAAACTCTTCACCACCACTGTGATTCCTTGCTCATACCCCCACCTCAGCGCAACCTGGCCGACACGCGACACCAATCATGTTTCACTCCATTTCTTTGTCGATATGTAATTATATATTGCCATGTAAGAACATTGAAAAGGACAACAAAAATAAGTGATAGAATGAGAGATAACCTGAGCAACTGTCTTTCCTTTCGCATTTGCGATTTCCTTAAGCAAATTTGACTCCATCACACCATTATGTCCGCCTAAGGGGCCGCCCAGTGGCGAATATGCTGTCACCACAATTTCTTTTGTCTTGCAGAATTCTATCAGCTCCTTTTGTTGCCATGTTGGGTTAACCTCCACCTTTCAAGATTAGGCCCAAAGATCACCAAATTTTATCAATATTCATTTCGGAAGTTACTTAAGTCGAGTCATTTGTTATACCATGATAGATGGTTCATCTATCATGGTATCAGAGCCAGTGTGACCGAAGGTCACGGGTTCGAATCCTGGCAACCTCAAAACCCCTCAAAAACCACGAAGTGGAAACCAGCACACGGTATGGGTGGGCCTGTGCAAACTAACCACTCTTCAAGCCCAATGGGCATTTGAGTGAGGGAGCGTATAAAGAATATTAATAATAGTTGGGCCTCAACCATCACCTTAAGGTTTTGGTTGAGATGGTTCATCTATCAATTTGTGGTGTATGCTACTTTGTTATGTGTATCTAGACCTCACAAAACTGACCAAAACCTGAACTTTGAGCTAAGCCTGTTTGAACTGATGTAGCAGGTCTGAACTTTTCTAGTGAGAGCAATAGCTGACCTGAAAATGACCCGTTTCAAATTGACCCAAATTGATGGTAAATGACTTAACGCCTACATTACAGGAAATGACCCACTCGGACTCTACTGACCAGATGTCCAGAACTGTACCCATCCGAACTGAAATGACTCGTACCCAAATGACCCGATAATCACACACCAGAACAGTATCCATCCGAACTAAAATGTTCCAGGCCTAACCAGAATAACCAGTTTGCCTGATAGATAAATGTTTTTTTTTTGCATCGACATTGCTAAGCCACAAGACATTCATACAATAAATGAAGCTTTAAAACATTTGTATACCAATGTTAAGTTTTATTGCAGATGTTGGGAACTGACCTGATTGACAGCAGGTGGGATGGTGGCAGTAGCGAGAAGTAGTTCCAGCTTCTTACGGGTAAAATTGCTGACACCAATCGCTTTAGTGAGGCCGAGTTTTTGGCACTCTTCCATAGCAGCCCACACACCCTTATAGTCGAAAGGACGAAAGTCTTCAGGTTGGATAGGGTAAGCTGGTGGCATCGGCTTTCCGCTTACAGGCCAATGTATGAGGTACAAATCCAGGTATTCCAACTTCATATTCCTATTTTTGCACATAAACACACTCATGTCTGTGAGATCTGTTTATCTTTCGTACTTTTCATACTTTCTTTTTCGGGTTGTCCATATTTAAAGTTCTTACTCGAAATCTTTCCTCTTTTGTCTATTATTTCTGATCACTATAATCTATGATCACTGAGAACTCAGTCTTTCCATGACTAAAACATCACAGATTAGAAAAACAAAATGCTATATTTACCAGTCTCAACATTAAAACGGGTCAAATATCATCCCGCACCTATGCATTCTGTTTTTATCTTACTAATATTAATTTCCTTCAGACGGGTACACCCGTCTCAAATAAGAATTTGCCTTTACAGAAAACAGGGACTTACTGTAAACTGGTTTTAAGTGCAGGAACAATAAGATCAGCATGCCCATCACTACACCAAAGCTTAGAAGTAACAAAAAGCTCCTCTCTCGAACCAACCATACCGCGATGAAGCACCTCAGAGATACCTTCACCAAGAGCTTTCTCAGTGCCGTAAATAGTAGCCGTATCAAAATGCCTGTAACCCACCTCCACCGCCTCCAACACCGCGTTCTTCGTCACCTCATCTGGCACAGCTGGGTTGGGTGCCATACCAAGCCCTAACACTGGCATTGACACACCACCATGGTTCAGTCTTATGGTTGGAATTGCCATTGTTTTCTTGCTTCTTTTTTTTTTAATATTTTTTTAGTGGTTTGTCAATTTGTGTGTCTGTGACTTGTGCTATAAAGGAAGTGGCTTTATTATTGCACAAATTGAAAGTTTGTGTGTGGGTCTTTTGTTATTTTGTACAAGGATGGTGCCACGTTGTGAAGGACTGACTGAATGTGACTACCAATATGTGAGTTTCTGAATGATTAAGGACCGACGTCAAATTCTTACTAGTCTCTGTAGTGAGTAGTGAGTAGTGAGTAGTGACTATAACGTAATAATGTAGTGTATTGAAATTTTATTGGTTCATTTCGGGTACGGTGTAGGTTATTGTCGGATTAAATTTTAGTGGTGAGATCCAGATTCGACCTTCGTATTCGTATAAGGATATGGGTCTGATCCGGATCCTAAGGATCTAAAATAATGGGATCCATATCCTACCCTTGGATATAGGGTCTGGTGGATCTGGGTAGGATTCGGAATCCATTGTCATTTCTAGTTACAGCTTATAGGGAGGTAAATAGAGTAGTAGATTGGTTAGCAAATCAAAGAGTAGAATTGAGCCGTTCCATGACTTTTATTGAGCATCCTTTCAGCGGTCTTCATAATATTTCGCGAGAAGGTATATTAGGAGTGTCTATCTCTCGTGTTATAGCTAAATCCCCTCTTTTGTATCAGAAAAATATCGTTGTGCTTTTAGAGATCAGTTATATGCTCATATTTATCACGAACTTATGACAGGTGACGTTTCTTACTCCAAGACTCTGAATATTATGCTTTTGTCTTATCTACCTTATATAAATAGTACTTCACCCGTTATAAGCTTACGACAAATAATCAGGTTACAAATGAAAATTTGTGTTAATTACAATACAATCCTATTTTAATTGTATTTCTTGTCGCGTCATGTTACTCATGTATCACTAGTGACTAGTGAGTAGTCACTACCCTACCAAATACCAATATGCTTTTGAATGTAATTATTGTCTAATGTATACAAACTAATACGGGCCGACTTTTTGGGTGGTTTGCTTCAAAATGATGAATTAGAGACCAACCTTATAGAACGGAATTACTTTTTTTAGATACGGACTTTACTCTTTTATATACGATTGATGAAGGTAACTTAGGTAAGTATACCGTACCGTATGGGGTAACATGGGTAAGTTTAAATCGGTCGAGGTTAAGCATGCCCTTCAGTGGACGGTTCAGAATTGGGAAAGACATGTGGAAATCTTGTCAGATTGCCTAAGCGGGATCTTGCAGATGATTGGCCTGGAGCAGATACATCATCAGGTGGAAGATATTATTACAAATATTCGGGCCTTTTATCTTTTCTTTCATTGTCTTAGTATTAATTATATTCCTAGAATGTTAAATAGGTCAGCAAACCTAACATTCACCCGACCTGATCGAGCTGACCCGTTTGTCATGTTTAGTTACAAGTCATTCTTAGGTTTCACTTCGGATGTGGGTCGAGTAGTGAATCGGGTCGAGTACACGTTTTCCAAATCGACCCGATTAGCTTCTAACGGATCAAGCATTATCCGCATGAATGACGGAAATTACCGTGGCAAATAAGAATTTGTGTTTGTTGTACTTATTATTGATGATGACAAGTCCTCTACATTCATATCTTCCTTTGGCTTAACGGGTTATCTAGATATGGCATTGACAGGTCTTGAACAAGCCAAGAATGCGGAAATGAAGATGGGCTGCAACCGTGATTTACTTAGATAATCTGTAAGGGTATCGGTCTTGCATTTAGTCCATGTTTCGGTCCAACAAAGTACGTTTCAAAATATCAATATATTTTTGGTCATAGTTATCTTTTTCCAAAAGATCTTTATAAACTAAGAAAATTATTTTGAAAGAATAAAATTTTTTTTGAAATAAGGAATGTGTTTCCTAATTGAACTCAATTTGCTTGCCAAAAGATCTTATTCTCTCTAATGATTCTCAAAGTTTGACCAAATATATATATACTTGGGATTTCAAGGTGACATGATACGAAAACCTTCTGACTTGTTTTTCATTCAAAAAAAAATAAAAGCTTTCTTCCAAAAACAAGTTTGAACAATAGACTTTGCAAAAGGACGATCTGAAAAAATTGATAAAAGAAATCTTTTGCAAACTGTTTTCGAAAACCGTACTTTCAAGACCGACATCGATCAAAGCAAGATTGTTTACTCATAGGATAATTTTGTTCTCCTTTGATTAAATTCTTTATATACTTCAAGGAGACAAAATTGTAATCAGTATCTTGTTCTTTCATTCTGTTGTAAGGAAAACTTTGGAGTACGGGTTGTACTCGAGTTGCACGATCGGGTTGATCGTGGGGATTGTTTTTGTAATCGGGTTTTGGTTATAAAAATAATAAAAGAAAGGGGTGGACGTAGACCTTTAGAGAGTAGGTCGAACCACGTTAAAAATCGCGTGTCTTTTTTCCCTGTTTTAGTTCTCTTTTTTCTGTTTCGTTCGTTTTGTCTCTCGCAACTAATTTCACAAACTCAGCACAGTTTACAATATTTTGAACAGTCCTCAATACTGTTCAAATTCGTTTCTGTGTTGACAACGAAATTAGTAGAGTTAAAGTTAATTTTAAAAAGGGAAGTACTTAATTCACCCCCTCCCCCTCTTAAGTACCGGATCTATAAACTCATCAATTGGTATCAGAGCCTCGTGCTCTTGATTGCTTTACCGCAAAGAGTTTGATCCTTTCTGAGTTTATTTATCCTTTTTGTTTCGATGAATTCCAAATCTGTCAAAAGTCCTGTCTTCGATGGCACGGACTATGGCTGGTGGAAAAATCGTATGATGCATTTCATACAAGGAACGGACTACGAATGTTGGGTAATCATAAAGAATGGTCCCCTCTCTATCACTTACACCAATTCTAATGGTGTTGAAAGTGAAAAAGAGCCAAAGGACTACACTGCAAGTGATTACAAAAAGGCGGAGAAGAATGCTAGAGCCATATCACTCTTGCAATCCGGTATCGGAGAATCTGAGACAAGTCGGATTGCAGGATGTAAAACGGCCAAACAAATATGGGATAGTCTAGAACTAGCTCATGAGGGAACTGTGCAAGTTAAAAAACAACGTATTGACATTCTAATGCAACAATACGAATCTTTTAAAATGCAACAGGATGAATCTATTAAAAGCATGTCTTCTCGGTTTTCCAACATAACTAATGAACTTTCCAACCTCGGTAGAACATTTGATACTGAGGATATTGTACGTAAGATTTTGAGAAGTTTAACGAAAAAATGGCAAGCCAAAGTTACTGCTATTGAAGAGGCTAGGGACTTAACTAAACTTACCTATGAAGCTTTGATGGGTTCTCTCATGGCTCACGAATTAGTTCTTGAGAATGATGCCGATGAGAAACCTAAAGCCAAGGGACTAGCCTTGAATGCAGTAACAAGTGATAATGAAAGCGAACTTGAGGATGAAGTAGCTTTATTATCCAAATGAATTGCCAAAATTATTAGAAAACAAAATCATGGAAAGTTTGATAGTTACAAATCAAAGAACTCTGTTCCTTCATCATCTACATCACGTTCCCTGAATAGAATGGGCTGTTTCAAATGCGGGGAACGTGATCACCAGATAAGAAACTGTCCTAAGTGGGAAGAAGAAAAATCCAAGGACAAACGTGACAGATCCAAGCAGGAGTACAAACGTGCAATGATGGCTGCCGTTTGGGGTGAGTCTGACTCAGAAGAAGACGATGAAAACCTCAGTGACGGAAAAGAAGAAAAAATGTGTCTCAGATCCATCTACAAGCCCAGATCGAAAAAGAAGGGAAAGGAAAACATCATAAGATGCCTCATGGCTCACTCAGATGCCTCCGACAGCGATTCAGAAGATGAAGATGAAGTAAGTCTCCTAAGTCTCAAATCTGAATTAAAATCTTTATCTAAAGAAAAACTTCTGAAACTGTTAGATGAGACGTTAGATGATAATTATGACTTGAACAAGCGTCTAAATGCTATGCAATCTGAAATAGAAAGCATAGCGGAGGAGAACATTGATTTAAAATATAATCTGACTAGTCTTGAGAAACGAACAGTCAACCACACTGTTGAATCTGAGCTTGTGTCTAAAAATGAGCATCTTGTAAGCGAGATTCATAGACTTACCAAAGATCTAGAGAAACAAAAAGAAGTTTATGATGCCAAAATTTCTAGATTCTTAGATACTCGCTCTAAGTTCGATAGATTAAATGTTGATTATGATACTCTCTTGCTCAAAAACAAAAATCTTCTAGAACGAATAAAGAACTTGGAAAAGGATTTGGGAAATGCTAGAAATGTTGCGGCAAAATGGGAAGGTAGTAATACAGTGCTAAACTTCTTAGTAAATCAGTCTAATAACACAAAGAAACCAGGTCTAGGTTATGACTCGTGTTCTGACATTAGGCAGAATGATACTCAATATCATACTGTGTTTGTTCCAGAACATAAATTAGACACTCCTCCAGACCGTTCAAAACTGTGTAACACAGACTGCAGTAAGAGACCAATTTTCAACGACAGAGATACTCATAAGCATAAGTACGTAGGTTTGGACACACCCCAAGACTGCTCAAAACTGAGAAACATTAACTCTGTCCAAAAACCAGTTTCCTGCGACAGAGATTTCCGTAAGCATAAGTACGTGGGTTTACCTGAATACACTATTTGCAAATTTTGTGGAAAAACAGGACACGTATTTAATGCCTGCGCCAAACGACTTGAATGCTTGAACAAAAACATAAGAGTAGTCAAGAGAATGTGGATTAGGAAAGATATTTTAGACACCGTTCGTCATAAGAAGGGACCCAAACTTGTTTGGGTTCCTAAAGTATCTAACTAACCATTTGTCTCAGGGCTATATGAGAGGAGGCAGCCGTTGGTATCTTGATAGCGGATGTTCTAGACACATGACAGGTAATAAGCACCAATTCCTCTCATTATCAGCCTATGACGGTGGAAATGTGACATTCGGAGACAACAAAAAAGGTGAAGTAGTAGGCATTGGCAAAATTGGTAAGTCTCTTTCACATTCCATTGATGACGTGCTGCTAGTTAAAGGTCTGAAACACAATCTTATCAGTATCTCACAACTGTGTGACAAAGGAAATAGAGTTGAGTTTAGAGCCAACTCTTGTTATATCATTAAGGAAAGTACTAATGAAATTGTGCTCGAAGGTAAGAGAGTTGACAACATCTATGTTGCTGACTTCCAACACACTTCTAAGAAAAATCTTAAATGCCTTTCTGTTATTCAGAGTGATCCGTTTCTTTGGCATAAAAGGTTCGGACATGTAGGCTTCTCATCTCTCAACAAACTTCACAAACTTGATCTTGTTGATGGCTTACCATCAATAAAGTTTGAAATCGAAGGAGTGTGTGATGTTTGTGCTAGATGCAAACAAGTCCGAAGTTCCTTTAAGCCAAAAAGAGTTGTAAGTACTTCACAACCTCTAGAGCTCATTCACATGGACTTATGTGGACCAATGAGAATTAGAAGTCGTGGTGGTAGTCTTTATGTGTTCGTTCTAGTGGATGACTTTTCTCGGTTTGTTTGGACCCTATTTTTACACGCTAAAAGTCTGGCTATTAATGCCTCTTGTACAATGCTTTCTGCCACGATTAATGGTCAAACTCTGATACTTCGTCCCGGCGACATCGCTCATATGTTTCACATTCCACTTGAGGGTTTTGGGGAAATCGAGAAAAATACATGGCCTGCTAAAGCATATTTCACCAAACTGGACGTCCTTCAATTTTTTGATCCCAAAATAACTGACCCCAATGCCACCATACATCCCCGTGTCTTGACCCCTGACCAGAAGTTCATGTTTAATTGTGTTCGAAGGACTATAACCCCACGAAAAGAAAGCCGTGGAGTATGCCTGCTTTCTGATTTGATTATCATGTACCACTTGTTTAAGCAACTTCCTTTGAGCCTTCCTCGCATTATGCTTCAACACATTCGCCTGTCTGCGGAAACAATTCAAACAACCCACAAACCTCAGCCTCTTCCCTATGCTATGTGGTTGTCCTATATTTTTCAGGAAATGGGGTTGCTGACTGAACACAGCTTTGGGGTTGATGTTCGCGATGAAATGCGAGATGGTGTGTTGCGTCAAATGTATTTGCAGGAACTGGGTGACAAGTTAGTAGGTGTTGGTGGTCATCCAGCTGATGTAGACATACCAAGTACATCGACTGGTGGTATTGAAGTGTTAAACTCACGGATGGATGCTTTGACAGAGGCTATGGTCAGTCACTCGGAAAAGGTTGATGAGCGTTTTGCTGCGTTGGAATCTCGACTTGATGCGAAACTAGAAGCTGCCACTTCATCCCTTCACGCTAAACTTGATCAACTTTTTGTCCTCCTTCCAAAATAGCCCTTTCCCCACCCTGCCTCTTCCTGTTGGTCCTTGTCAATTACGTTTGCTTTAATTTTCTTTGTCCTAGGTCGGATATAATGATGTCTATAGACTGTGTCCGGTAACTGCTGCTCCGTTTTCATAACTGTGTTACTTACTTGATTTTTTTTGCTCTCCCTCTCCTTTTGATGATGTCAAGAGGGGGAAAACTTGACGTATGGGTATGTTTATGTAGCTAGTTATCCTTAAGACTGTATGACTTTCGTTTTTTCTTTACTTTGTTGTCAAACTCTGGTTTAGTGGTAAGTATGGTCTGATCTTATTTGTTGTTCGTTATTACTTCCTGTTCCATATGGTTTACAATCTGTGACGGTTCTTGCGTTGAGGGGGAATGCAACTTAGAAAGGAGACTTGCCATCATCAAAGGGGGAATTTGTTGTACTTATTATTGATGATGACAAGTCCTCTACATTCATATCTTCCTTTGGCTTAACGGGTTATCTAGATATGGCATTGACAGGTCTTGAACAAGCCAAGAATGCGGAAATGAAGATGGGCTGCAACCGTGATTTACTTAGATAATCTGTAAGGGTATCGGTCTTGCATTTAGTCCATGTTTCGGTCCAACAAAGTACGTTTCAAAATATCAATATATTTTTGGTCATAGTTATCTTTTTCCAAAAGATCTTTATAAACTAAGAAAATTATTTTGAAAGAATAAAAATTTTTTTGAAATAAGGAATGTGTTTCCTAATTGAACTCAATTTGCTTGCCAAAAGATCTTATTCTCTCTAATGATTCTCAAAGTTTGACCAAATATATATATACTTGGGATTTCAAGGTGACATGATACGAAAACCTTCTGACTTGTTTTTCATTCAAAAAAAAATAAAAGCTTTCTTCCAAAAACAAGTTTGAACAATAGACTTTGCAAAAGGACGATCTGAAAAAATTGATAAAAGAAATCTTTTGCAAACTGTTTTCGAAAACCGTACTTTCAAGACCGACATCGATCAAAGCAAGATTGTTTACTCATAGGATAATTTTGTTCTCCTTTGATTAAATTCTTTATATACTTCAAGGAGACAAAATTGTAATCAGTATCTTGTTCTTTCATTCTGTTGTAAGGAAAACTTTGGAGTACGGGTTGTACTCGAGTTGCACGATCGGGTTGATCGTGGGGATTGTTTTTGTAATCGGGTTTTGGTTATAAAAATAATAAAAGAAAGGGGTGGACGTAGACCTTTAGAGAGTAGGTCGAACCACGTTAAAAATCGCGTGTCTTTTTTCCCTGTTTTAGTTCTCTTTTTTCTGTTTCGTTCGTTTTGTCTCTCGCAACTAATTTCACAAACTCAGCACAGTTTACAATATTTTGAACAGTTCTCAATACTGTTCAAATTCGTTTCTGTGTTGACAACGAAATTAGTAGAGTTAAAGTTAATTTTAAAAAGGGAAGTACTTAATTCACCCCCTCCCTCTCTTAAGTACCGGATCTATAAACTCATCAGTGTTAAACCAATTGTCTTAACTCTTAAAAGTTAAACCAGCACTAACACTTCAACCAAAGTCCAAAACCATCTCAAACTAACCAATCAACAACTCGTAACAAAACACACACACACTCCGAGTCAACTCAGCCTAAAATGTCCTCCACACCGAGTCAACTCAGCGTACCACGAGTCAAACTCAACACCGAATCAACCCAAATCCCAGTAATCGGGTTAGGGACAGCAGTTGACCCACCCGTACCCGATGACGAAATCAAGTCAGCAGTTATTCGGGCCATCGAAGTGGGCTTTCGACATTTCGATACGGCCCATAAGTATCGGTCCGAGAAGCCCATTGGCGAAGCGGTCCAAGAAGCATTGAGTTCGGGTCTGATTCAATCTAGAGATGAATTGTTTATTACTTCTAAGCTTTGGTGTGGTGATGCTCATCCTAACCTTGTTGTTGATGCTCTTGCTAAGACTCTTCGGTATTATTCGATCATTTGTTTACTTATTCCATTTTACGTGTTTTAATTCGGGAATTGGTTTTATTTGGTAAGGATGGTTTTATGCCGTTTTTTTTTTTTTACAAAACGTGAACATTTTGCGTAAAAAGTATTCACTAAATGGTAAAAAGTAACTATTTATAAAAAATGGTTAATTTTTGGTTGGTGACACGTGCGAGTAGAATTGTGTATTGGGTAATTCGATCGTGTTTTGTGTCGGATTTTGGAGTAAATAAATATTAAGGGTGTTGTCCGGTCGGGATTTAAACTATTGACTTCGTGGGTAAGGGGTCAAAGTGGGCCGAACGCCAGTTTTACATTGCAATATGATAAACCACTTGGGGGCGGCTTTCTATCGGTATAATTAAGGTCCTCCACTAGATCGATGGGAGAATTTTTTATGTATTTAGTCAAGCTTGAAACTTTGTTAGGTCTAGTTTTTTTCGGCTGAATTGAGTTGGCCAAAGTAAAAGTTTGAACTTTGTTAGGTTTAGTTCTTTTCAGCTGGCTGAATTGAGCTAGCCAAAGTAAAAGTTTAAACTTTGTAAGGTCTAGTTCTTTTCGACGGAATTGAGGTGTAAAAGTTTAAACTTTGTTAGGTCTAGTTCTTTCCGGCTGAATTGAGCTGGCCAAAGTAAAAGTTTAAACTTTGTTAGGTCTAGTTCTTTTCGGCTGAATTGAGCTGTAAGAGTTTAAACTTTGTTAGGTCTAGTTCTTTTCGGCTGAATTGAGCTAGCCAAAGTAAAAGTTTAAACTTTGTTAGGTCTAGTTCTTTTCGGCTGAATTGAGCTGGTGGAAGTAAAAGTTTAAACTTTGTTAGGTTTAGTTCTTTTCGGCTGGCTGAATAGAGCTAGCCAAAGTAAAAGTTTAAACTTTGTAAGGTCTAGTTCTTTTCGACTGAATTGAGGTGTAAAAGTTTAAACTTTGTTAGGTCTAGTTCTTTCCGGCTGAATTGAGCTGGCCAAAGTAAAAGTTTAAACTTTGTTAGGTCTAGTTCTTTTCGGCTGAATTGAGCTGTAAGAGTTTAAACTTTGTTAGGTCTAGTTCTTTCCGGCTGAATTGAGCTGGCCAAAGTAAAAGTTTAAACTTTGTTAGGTCTAGTTCTTTTCGGCTGAATTGAGCTGTAAAAGTTTAAACTTTGTTAGGTCTAGTTCTTTTCGGCTGAATTGAGCTAGCCAAAGTAAAAGTTTAAACTTTGTTAGGTCTAGTTCTTTTCGGCTGAATTGAGCTGGTGGAAGTAAAAGTTTAAACTTTGTTAGGTTTAGTTCTTTTCGGCTGGCTGAATAGAGCTAGCCAAAGTAAAAGTTTAAACTTTGTAAGGTCTAGTTCTTTTCGACTGAATTGAGGTGTAAAAGTTTAAACTTTGTTAGGTCTAGTTCTTTCCGGCTGAATTGAGCTGGCCAAAGTAAAAGTTTAAACTTTGTTAGGTCTAGTTCTTTTCGGCTGAATTGAGCTGTAAGAGTTTAAACTTTGTTAGGTCTAGTTCTTTTCGGCTGAATTGAGCTGGCCAAAGTAAAAGTTTAAACTTTGTTAGGTCTAGCTCTTTTCGGCTGAATTGAGCTGTAAAAGTTTAAACTTTGTTAGGTCTAGTTCTTTTCGGCTAAGTTGAGCTGACCGAAGTAAAAGTTTAAACTTTGTTAGGTCTAGCTCTTTTCGGCTGAGTTGAGTTGAGCCAAAGTAAAAGTTTATGAGTGGAATTGAGCTGAATTGAGTTGAACGGAATGGAACTGGATTGAACTTAAATGTGGTTAGGACTTAGGATTGACTTTGAACAATTGAATTTTAATCGAGCTATTAGTCTTAGCGCGTTCTTTTGGACCAAAACCGTCTCAACTGAGCATAATTGAATAGTAAAAGTGAACTTGGTCTTGAAAGGAACCGAATTTATAGTAATTGAAAATAAGTCCAAAAGAATAAGACTTTATTAGTCGGATTTCGTAAGGTTCAACGAGGCACTAGTTTAGTGGTTAAGACCGTTTTAAACGGTAGGCGTTTGTAGGCACTAGTCGACTTATGGAAGGAGGTTCCATCCCAAAACAAAAAGAATCCGTCTCATATTTAAAATGGATGGAGAAATGATCATTTTATATGGTCAATTTCATTTCGGGATGAAATCTTCTTTTGTACTCGGTCCTACGTATGAAGTGTACTCTCTTTGGGGGTGTGGCCTAGGCTCGTACTATGCATGTCACGATCTTCCGGTCTTGGAGGAGTTCAGAATATGATATGATGCGCGAGTCAGAAAGATGATTTTGGTGTGATGGGTTCGGACTATGTTCATCGTGTTGACAGACATTACTAATCAATGACTTTACCGTTTAAGCGATTTGACATAGAATGCTCGAAGTGTAAGTGTGTGTTTGGGTTATTGTAGGAACTTGAAGACGGAATATATTGATTTGTATCTGATACACTGGCCACTTAGCTGTCAACCCGGGAAGTATGATTTTCCGATCAAGGAAGACGATTTCTTACCTATGGATTTCGCAGGCGTTTGGCGTGCTATGGAAGAATGCCAAAAGCTTGGCCTTGCTAAGTCTATTGGAGTCAGCAATTTTTCCTGCAAAAAGCTGAATGATCTTCTTGCAGTTTCTAAAATCCCGCCTGCTGTTAACCAAGTACGTTTATTACGTCTGTTAAATGCTTTGTAAGTTTGTAGTATGTCGTTCGAGTTTGCAGTTGTCTGCTATGTTACTCAGACTCGTTTAGAAGTACCCGACACAGGTACGTGTCCCAAGTGTCGGACTCAGCTGTTTTATTGAAAAATATGCACATTTTGGTCTAAAATGAGGTATCCATGTGTCATACCCATGTCCGAGTGTTGAGTGTCAGACACGGGTACGCGAGGAAATTAGAAGAGTCAGAGTAACATAGATTGTCTGACAGAAGTTTATCGGAAATTGGAAAATTGCAGGTAGAGGTGAACCCGTTTTGGCAACAGAAGAAGCTGATAGACTTGTGCAAAGAGAACGGGATTTTGGTGACTGCTTATTCTCCGTTAGGAGCCATTGGCACGTTCTATGGCAGCAATCGGGTATTGGAAAACGAAGTGCTGCAAGAAATAGCCAAGTCGAAAGGGAAATCAATTCCTCAGGTGATCAATTTGTATCCCGAATTCTTCCGTATTTGTGTGTATCTCTGGGTTTTGACTCCTTCTAGTATAATTTCATCACTCGGAAGCCATGTTACTCAGACTCGTTTAGAAGTACCTGACACGGGTACGTGTCCAAGTGTCGGACTCGGCTATTTTATTGAAAAATATTTACATTTTGGTCCAAAATGAGGTGTCCATGTATCATACCCATGTCCGAGTGTTGAGTGTCGGACACGGGTACGCGAGGAAATTAGAAGAGTCGGAGTAACATAGCTCGGAAGTTGTACCCGAAAACCTAATTAAACCACCAAACACATCAGCACGAGTATGGCCCAGAAGTCCAGAACCGTCATAGACCTGATCCAATCTTTAGGTTACCTGAATTTTGATGGAGTGGATATTCATCCGATTCAATGCCATCCCACCTCAAAATGACTAATCCAAACACGATTCAGAAGACCCGACTCAGACTAACATCCAAAATGGCTTGTCTAGAACCTATAAACCCGATAATATAACATCCAGAAAGACCCGAACCCAAAATTACTCAACCTAGTACCAACTTGAATGACATGCATGCAAGGTCTACTGAAATTAGAGGTTCTCAGCTCAGCTCAGCTCAGCTCAGCTCCGCCGTTGCTTATGGCCAATATTCTCAAATATTCGCAGGTCTGCTTAAGATGGGCATATGAACAAGGCATGGCAGTAGTCGTGAAAAGCTTCAACAGAGAGAGAATGAAAGAAAACCTTACGATATTTGACTGGGAGTTGAGTGAAGCGGACCGTGAGAAAATACGAGGAATTCCTCAGAGTAGAGGGGTCACTGGTTGGCCTTATTTATCAAACAAAGGGCCTTTTAAGACCCTTGATGAACTCTGGGACGGAGAAATTTAAATCGGAGCATACACTAGTCCCGACTCCCGACCACCTTAACTAGACCCTGCCATGGAAGTAGCCTAATTGAGTTTCAGGGAGTCATTATCACTGACCTAATAAGTTAACTGCTATATGCTGTTTTCATAAGTTTCTACCTTGTTTGTTGAGTCGGAATATTTGATTGTTTATTTCGATGCTACGTGACAAGGTGACAGTCACACTAAGAGTTGTTCAAGACTATATTTGCATAGCAATTTGTACTTTTCAGAAACCTTTTCAAGGTAATACCCACATCTACGGATTACCGCGGTCATTGGGAATCACGTTGGATTCATATTCAGATCTGTGAAATTCATCACAGGTTTAGATCCGAAGCCATCAGCATATTTGGCCCTGTTCTTTCTGGCTTAATTTCAGCTCCTTTCAATTTTGGTTGGTTTTATTTACGTTCAATCAATTATTTTCGATTAATCTCTTCACAAAAGTAACTTTTAATTCAACTAAATTTACTCCACCTCAGTTCCACTCAACTTAGTTCAATTAAGCTCTACTCCAATTTATTCAATTCAGCTCGTTTCAGCCGAAAAGAACAGGGCCTTTAGTCTGACATTACTGTCGAAATTTGGTAACTTTTGTGGATATAGGTTCCAAATTTTACATTGCAGATCAGACCCGTCTGTATCAGGTCCGAATCCATCAGCATAAAGTCCATGGGTGGATGTTTGTCGAACCTCCGAACAGAGACACGACAGTCCGCACTCCACAGAGGATCACGGTTGGATCTCGCCGGCAGAAACATGACAGTCTGCACCCTGCAGATGATCGTTGGGGTCAATGAACGAGAAAGAGACTGATCGAGAGTTGAGTAATCAATTTCACCGGCTCCAGTCTTCAGAGAATCTCAGAGGGTAAGTACATATTACCTTGTTATAAGACATTATTAGGAGTTGTTGAAGACCCTTGTTGTTATCTGATCTGTTGATGATGTTTGATAATTGATGCTCCATAGTTGATCATCTCACCATTTTTGTCATCTACCAATCGAAAAGTATCCCGGGATTATTATACTCAAACTTTGCTCCTTTATCCTAACAAATCCTAACAAATCCATCTTGATGATCATTATAAATTACTCGTATCTTACCGTCTTTAACACAAACCCTCTTACTAATATGTCAACCAGCAAGACCTTACCGTCTAGGCAACTCAGCCATGGAGGCCGACAAATCCCCGTCTTGGGATTTGGCACAGGGGTGTATCCACCTGTACCCTGTTCACAAATCAAGTCGGCCGTTATCCAAGCCATAGAAGTGGGGTACCGCCACTTTGACACCGCCCATAGATATGAGTCCGAGGAACCCATCGGAGAAGCAGTTCAAGAGGCCTTGAGTTTAGGGCTTATACAGTCCCGTGACGAACTCTTCATTACTTCTAAGCTGTGGTGTGGTCATACCCATCCCGACCTTGTCGTTCCCGCCCTCAAAAAGACTCTTAGGTAATATACTATGTTTTTTCTGTAGTATTGTTTTTGCATTCGTAAATGGTCATACAATGTGTGGGACTTGAGACGGTCTTGAAACGAAATCGACACTTTATATGCTCCAAGCTATGTTACTCTGACTCGGTTTGAAGGGTCGGACACGGATACGTATCCAAATATCAGACACGGCTATTTTATGAAAAAAGTTCAAGTTTTTGGTCTAAAATGGAGTGTACGAGTGTCATACCAATATCCAAGGATCGAGTATTGGACATGGGTACGTGAGGACAAATGAAGTGTCGAAGTAACATAGGCTCCAAGTAAAATTTCTAATGCCGATGATTGCCCTTTACTAAAAAGTTTAAAACAAGCTCACGCTAACTTATTGTAAAACCGTCTCACTGTTCTATTATGGGTTATTCAGGAATTTGCAGATGGAATGGATTGATCTATTTCTGATTCACTGGCCATTGAGCTGCACTCGGGATAAGTACGATTTTCCAATTAAGGAAGATGATTTCCTACCTATAGATTACAAGGGAGTTTGGGGAGCTATGGAAGAATGCCAGAGGCTTGGTCTTGCGAAGTGTATCGGAGTCAGCAACTTCTCCTGTAAAAAGCTGAAAGAACTCCTCGCTTTTGCTAAAATCCCGCCTGCTGTTAATCAGGTTACGATCTGATATCTTAGTTCCGGACAAAGTACTGTATCTCAAATTAACCGTCAAGTCTTTGTATTTGAATCTTCTTATAGGTGGAGGTAAACCCGTTTTGGCAACAAGGGAAAATGATTGATTTATGCAAAGCAAACGGAATTTTGGTAACGGCTTATTCTCCGTTGGGAGCCGTGGGCACTGTCTATGGCAGTAACAAGATATTGGAATCCGATGTCCTGCAGGAAATTGCAGGGTCCAAAGGGAAGTCCATCCCTCAGGTAAAAGCCTTTTAGACCCGAGTTCATAGTTCGACACGACACTTTTGAGTTTGAAAACCGTACCTGAACCTAGGTAGCACCAAAACGGACACGGATACGGACACGGGACACGGCATCCCATGAAATTTAGGACACGGGATACGACATTTAAATATAATAAAATATATATTTTATGATTATAAATAACGTATAATTTTATTTTTATCATTTAGTTGAGGCTAAATCTAAACAAGTAAAGGTATCATTTGACATTTACTATAACTAATTCTCATTTTTCCAACCAAACTCATCTTTTAATCGATCTTTTTTTATTCCTCGTCTAAACTATAATATGTTTAGCCATGTGTCCAACGAGTGTCGGGTGTCCGAGTGTCGGACACGGGACGACTAATTAGGAGAAGTGACCTGAACTGACTACTCCTACTCTTTGAAGAGATATCCGGCAACTGACACTCGGACATGTATTGTATTTAGCACCTGCATGAACCCGCGTTTGAGCAACATAGATTTTGGTAGGCAGTCGACAAATTATCGTGTTTCCTGTCTGTTCTCTTAACCTAACAGGTATGCTTGAGATGGGCATATGAGCAAGGAATCGCGGTTGTGGTGAAGAGTTATAATGAAGAAAGAATGAAAGAAAACCTCGAGATATTCGACTGGAAATTAACTGAAGACGATCACGAGAAGATCAGGGGAATCCCTCAAAGTAGAGGATCTACTGGTTGGTTTAATGTGTGCAAGAAAGGGCCTTTTAAATCGGTTGAAGAACTCTGGGACGGTGAACTTTAAGTCGATTACTCGTAAACCGTATCATAATATATAAACCTCGTCAAAAGATAACATTTTCCGATATCAATTGTCTGTAGACCGTCTTTCAGTTTGTGTACGATCATCTTACATCTTATATAATATGCATTTCTAACACAATTCGTCTTGTAATTTCATCGAGTTCATCAAAATTGTGTTAATTTAGTAATCGGAAATGGTGTCCAACGATCATTAGATGGTAAAGTCTCGTAATTAGACCTCTCCATCCCAGAGTTCCGAGATCTTAGTGAAAGGACCGTAGCATGAAGTATAGTCGAGTCCTTGACACACTCGGCTTTGAGGGATTGTTCTAATCATCTCGCGATCCTCAGAGCTTAATTCCCAGTCGAAAATGTCGAGATTTTGGGTCATTCTCTCCTGGTTGAAGCTTTTTACTACCACCGCGATTCCTTGTTCTAGAGCCCATCTCAGACAGATCTGCATTAGGTCAGGTGTCAAACACAGAAAAACTGGTTTATATATCTTGTCAAAAAAAAACCGTCTCAAAATATTGAAACTATATTGTACCTGTGCCACAGATTTGTGTTGAACGGAAGCAACGTGTTTGAGAACAGTCGATTCCATGACTCTGTTGCTCCCATAGAACGTACCTATTGCGCCTAAGGGAGCGTACGCTGTCACAACAACGTTTTTCGACTTGCAGTATTCTATCATATCTTTCTGCTGCCACGACGGGTTCACCTCCACCTATCACAGTTTCACTTAACCTTATTAGGCCCTGTTCTTTTCGGCTGAAACAAGCTGAATTGAACTAAATTGAGTGGAACTGAGGTGAAGTGAATTTAGTTGAACGTATATAAAACTTAACGGAATACAGCTAAGCAAAACTGAAATGAGCTGAAATTACCAGAGCCTTAGTTCCGTAAATTGTCCCAATATGGGCGATATCCCACGTTCAGATTACGTCTAATGTAGTCATTCATCGTGTTCAGGTCAAATTTCAGAGCAAGTCATTATCGAGTCAGTTGGCTTATACACATGATCGGGTCATTTTCAGACTGGTCGACTTCAGATAAATCTATTTCGGGTTCATTTACAAGTGTAAAACCGTCTTACTTGATTGACAGCAGGAGGTACAGTAGCAACTGCAAGGACATCAGCCAGCTTCTTCCGCGAAAAATTACTAACTCCGATGGCCTTCGTCAATCCAAGCTTCTTACATTCTTCCATGGCTTCCCAAACTGACTGGTAATCCATTGCCATGAAATCTTCCTTCTGAATTGGGTACTCGTACACCCCTGCCTTTGCGCTTACCGGCCAGTGTATCAAATACAAGTCTATGTACTCCAAATTCAGCTTCCTGTATGATCAAAGTGTCGGGGAGTCGGAGGGAGTTATAAGAGCATGTTTGGCCTTGCTTATGAAAAATAATTTTTACTTTTGTAAAGGAGTTTTTATATAACTAGTTCTTGATAAAATTGGTTCTGTTTGGCCAAAAAATTTTAAAAACTATTTTTATCAGTTTTATCGTGTTTGGCCGAACTGTTTTCTATAATTTTTTTTATTTTGCTAAAATATATTATATATAGATATACAAAAGAGCGGATTAACTTGCGAGAATTCCGACATGAAAATCTGAAAATTGGTATTTGGCGGTATTTTTTTAAGTTTTGGCGCTCAAATAACTCAAGAGCAACCTGAAAAGTTGTTACTTCTGTTTCTAGGGGTCAGTTTTAGAATTTCGGTTTATTAAAATTACTTTTTAGTTTTTTAAAAAGTAGTCTTTGACCCATCTTCTATTTCTTTGGTGGAAAAAACAGTTAAAAACAGAGCAAAACCCATACTAAATTAATAAAGCGGTTGTACATGATAGTCTGCAAATCCCGTTTTTTTTTTTTTTTTTCAGTACCACGAAAATTAACATTTTTTCATACCTCAAACTTGTTTTCAACGCGGGCACGACTGCATCCTTGTGTGCATCACTGCACCAGAGCTTGGACGTGACGAAGAGCTCATCGCGAGAACCAATCAAGCCATCGTCGAGAGCTTGAGCAATCGCTTCACCAAGCGGTTCTTCAGTGTAGTAAAGGCACGCAGTATCAAAATGTCGATAACCAAGCTTAATAGCAGTTAAAACAGCGGCTTTTGTTGTCTCGGCTGAGACAGGCGGGTCAGTTGCCGTGCCAAAGCCTAAGACGGGTATGCTTCCGCTGTTGTTGCTTAACGGAATTCTTGGAATCGTCATTGATTTACGTTATTGGGAGTGAATCGAACGTCGATTTTGGTTGTATTTATATATATAAACTGGTGCATTTTTCTGGTAACTGATGCAGAACTTCATGCCAAAAGCATGACTACAATACATCTTCCTTCAAACATGTGGTCCTTAATTTAATTTAATTTAATTTAATTTGTTTGCTTTCGTGTAATTATTGCTATTGTAACAACTCAATGAAACGGTCTTTTTTCCGTAATTTGCAGGAGTCATTGAGGCACTGGGATAATGTTGCTGTCAGATATCTACTTGCACGGACCGATATGGTCATTATATACGGTTAAGCTACTACTAATTGAGATCGATTCACACGAATTGAAAAAAAAAGCATCGGCGTTCACATAAACCAAAGCGTATAATAATGACAAAATCGATTCATCAAAATAACAACAACAACAAAATCAGAGCCTTAGTCTCAAAATGATTCGGATTTAGGATCAGCTGACATGAATCATCATCAGAAACCGTCTTGCAACGTCTTTCTCTTCTTAACTTGACAATCCTTAGTTCCAAAATGGTTCGGGATCATCAGCTGACATGAATCATCATCAGAAACCGTTTAATTGACTCCTTAGGACTTCTTTCTCTTCTTAACTTGACAATCCTTACTTCCAAACTACCTCGGGATGATCAGCTGACATGAACCATCATCAGAAACCGTCTAATCGCTTACGACTTCTTTCTCTTCTTAACTTGACAATTACAATCACAAATACTTTCATAACTATTACTACCAACACATCCAAATTTCCTCTTAACTTCCTTCCACAAACTCCCCTTCTTCTTACCATTCTTCCCACAACAACTCCTCTTATGTTCCCCATCAATAATCTCTCGATTCTCGTCTCCCCACCCTTCATCCTCGACCACCTTAATCTCGCCCCCATCGTCCTCCTCGACATGACTATTACTCCCACTCGGTCCCACAGCCTTAATAATATCATCCCTAAGTTGCAATTGGGACACAAACAGGGCACGTACCACGACCCGTAAAGGCAATCTTTGGTTCTGTGTCGCGTGTCCACACGCTTGTTTCGACATTTTCTCAAAGTCTACAACCCGACAAACCTCTTCCTTCTCGTCCTCCGTTAACTCCCTATGATGGTCCAAGAATACGTCTACAGCACGGTAAATCGCGTCATTACAACGGTTACTAGCCATCGTCGTGGGAATTACCATTTCCGCGACAACAGTAAAAGTACTCGAATCCAAATCCATTTCCTTAGCGATCGCTATCAAATACTGCTCCATAAGCTCCGAAACAGCAACTAATCCAGTGTTACAATCAGCATTGTAATTACCATAATAGCCCTTCAAAATCTGCTTCAAGTTGTCAACTCCGAGGTCTAAGGCAAGGAGATCCTTAAGGGTAATTTGGTCTAATTGTTTCCCAATACGAACTTCCAACCCGGTTAGACATTCCGGGTCTGCGCCTAAGGAAACCGAGAGACTGTATAGTTCAATCAATAGCGCGGTAGTAACGTGATTTTCACTTGGTAAAAGCCGTTCGACGGCCTCAATTACTTGTTTATCTGATGGATGATTCTTTAGGTATTGTAAAAGGGAGGCCATTATGTAATCTTGTGGTACCTAATGATCAAGAATAAACAAAAAAAATTACGTGTCAATACGGGTAAAAGACGGTTTTTGAATCGAAATTATGAATATCATCGCATTATGGTTTAACACGGATTATTTTAGCTCAGATCAGTTTAGTTCAGTTCAACTAATACTCTTTAGATCAGTTCATTTGACGGTTTTTGAACCCAAATTATGAATATCATCATTTTATGGTTTAACACGGATTAAGCCGTGTTCTTTCAAGCTTAATTTCAGCTCAATTCAGTTCATTTCAATTAGTACTCTTTAACTCAGTTCATTTGACGGTTTTTGAACCCAAATTATGAATATCATCATTTTATGGTTTAACACGGGTTAAGCCGTGTTCTTTCAGGCTTAATTTTAGCTCAATTCAGTTCATTTCAATTAGTACTCTTTAACTCAGTTCATTTGACGGTTTTTGAACCCAAATTATGAATATCATCATTTTATGGTTTAACACGGATTAAGCCGTGTTCTTTCAGGCTTAATTTTAGCTCAATTCAGTTCATTTCAATTAATACTCTTTAGCTCGGTTCATTTGACGGTTTTTGAACCCAAATTATGAATATCATCAAATTATGGTTTCACACGGATTAAGCCGTGTTCTTTCAAGCTTAATTTTAGCTCAATTCAGTTCATTTCAATTAATACTCTTTAGCTCGGTTTATTTATTTGACGGTTTTTGAACCCAAATTATGAATATCATCAATTACAGTTTAACACAGATTAATCCATATTTTTTCTGGCTTAATTCAGCTCATGTCAACTAACACTCTTTAGCCAGTTCATGTCAGGTCTAAGTTTAGTTTATTTCAGTTCAATTTATTTACCATGTTTTAGTCTAAAATTGAATAATGAAAACGAGTATAAATGAAAGAAACGGAGGGAGTATTACACACCTGTTGTCGCGCCATGACGGTGATAATAGGCTCATAAACTAGAAGTGGCAAAGAACTCAAATCCTCAGACAATGCATTACTGCAAGAAGAATGATCAACACCAAATAGCTTCCTCCTCGTTCCATTATTCGCGGTTTTACAATTAGCCTCGACGACATTCAATTTGGCTAAGAGGCTTGGATTGGCTAATACATGAGCCGTAAGGGCCGTAATGTAGTCATTAAACAGGCCAATATCGATACATTGCTCAAGAATTTGAGTCGACGAAGCCCTAAGAGACCGTATGGACTCGTCCCAGCTAGGCAAGATTCGTTGTTCAAGGAAACGGAGGGCCGTGTTAAATAAGTTGTTCGGAGAGTAAGCATCGGTCATTTTGAGACCGTGTGTAAGGCATATTAATGGGATTATGTTGTTGCTTGTCATATGAACTTCAAGTCCATGGCAAAATCTTGCTATAAGTTCTAGGGTTTCGGGTTCGACTTTTAGGGTTTGGAAGTAGGGTGTGAGATCTTCATAAGGGTTTTCTTCTAGCATTGCTGCAATTTTTGCTGATTTTTTTGCTAGTAGTCCCTAGAAAAAATTAAATGAAACCGAAATAATTAATTGAACGGTTTACAAAAGCGAGATAAATCCTGTTTATCGGGAAGTAAACAGAGCAGCGAACTGGTTAGTAAGTGCAGGCATATAATCCAATACTACTGAGTTATTCTAAATAAAATCGAGATCATTAATTGAATAGTTTACAAAAAAGAGAGAAATTGTGTTTATCGAGAAGCAAACAGAGCAGCGGACTGGTTAGCAAGTGCAGGCATAGAATACAATACTACTGCAATTATCATATATTTATCTAATCCAGAAGCCAAGCTGCTGACGTGGCATCACAAGAAAAAAGCTTTGTCCTACGTGTCGCGTTGTAAAGCATCCTAGAGCTATTGTCCAATTAGATTCATCCTAGAGCTATTGTCCAATAACATTCAAGATATGGTATAATGGTATAACTATTCCAAGATTTCACGGACTAAATCTATGGAATCACAAGATTTCATTCCATATATTGAAACAATAAATAATGACAGTTTTGGCTGAAGATTAATTCTGTAGCACGGCCTAAATCCTAGAGTTACCAATCCATAATCACCGAACAAAAAAATACCTACAAGTATTTTTTAGACTACATTTTCGATTTACATATGGGTCGGAATAATTACGGGTCGGAATACCTACAAGAATTTTTTAGACTACATTTTTTTTTATGGTTTAATCGTTATTAAATATGGGTCGGAATAATTACTCTTCGTCGGTATATACACTTATGTGAGCGTCGTGATTTATTAGACTACATTTTCGATTTATTGTAAGACATCTGACTATTCACGTGAATGCGAAACATTTTAACAACTACGGAGTATTTATTTAATATAGTAAATAGTAAATGAGTGATCATTTAATAATTTTGGAATGTCTTCGTGTAAGATATCGTGCGTAATAACTGTTATTTATTATATGAACATCTTTAATAAATATAATTAAAAATACGTTTTTTAACCCAACTATACATTTACTACTCACGTCTCATCAGATTATTTACGTTTTGCTTTTATTGTACGATATGTAATATAAAACTTTATTTTATACTCCCTCTTATTCCATATTTTCTTCCCCTTTGAGTTAGGCACGAGGATTAAGGTGAAGAATAAAATAAGTGTAAAAAATTGGGTGAGGTTTGGTGATAGGAGAGAGGGATGAATAATTAGGAATTAAATAAGAATTTGTGGGCCAAAACATTAAAAAGGTAATAAAATATGAGTAAAAAGAGTTGGTGGGGTTTAGTAATAGGAGAGAGAAATGAATAAAATAAAAATAAAAGTTTCCAAAATAGGAAAGGGGAAGAAAACCTGAATAATCCGTTTTAGGAAATAGGGAAGAAAATATGGAATAGGAGGGAGTATATGGGTTACATATTTTAAAAATGGTGCAATGAGTAATTAAAAGTATACAAATTCTATTGTAAGTCTTGATCATCTTAATGAACAACTATATGATAGCTCATGTATACCGTCATACCGACATGTGTCATAAATAATTCAAAATTTATTTATATGTATATAATTAATCAGCTTTCTTTGATATTATTAATTACGGTATTCATCTAAAGTTAAAAACAGGCCACAGTAAATAATTAATTTGCTTATCTCCAATATTATTAACTATATTCATCTAAAGTTAAAAAAACAGACCCGTGAATTTCACGGGTTACAACCTAGTTCTAAATGAAATCGAAATCTAATTGAATAGTTTACAAAAATGAGATAAATCATGTTTATCGAGAAGCAAACAGAACAACGAACTGGTTAGCAAGTGCAGGCATACAATCCAATACTACTACAGTTATTCTAAATAAAATCGAGATCATTAATTGAATAGTTTACAAAAAAGAGATAAATTATGTTTATCGAGAAGCAAACAGAACAACGAACTGATTAGTAAGTGCATACATACAATACAATAATACTGCAATTATTCTCAATGAGCCCTTGTTTAGTCGTTAGTTAGTCTTTTTTTCTGTTTTCGGGACTTTGCCCCTCTTTCACACCAAAAATATATGAGATAAATCGAATCAAATGA
Organism: Silene conica; assembly: GCA_029255685.2. Taxonomy (NCBI): domain Eukaryota; kingdom Viridiplantae; phylum Streptophyta; class Magnoliopsida; order Caryophyllales; family Caryophyllaceae; genus Silene; species Silene conica. The sequence goes on from CM055312.2 coordinate 99,193,028, forward strand.
AAGATATGTCGAATTTGGACCGTGTCCAAGTACTACATCCAAACTTGGACTCGAATTTGACCTAAATCCGTAAGGTTTATTGGAGTCGAGCTAGGTACGTATCAACTTGTCTTATAAATGAATCCGCGATTACTTACTTTGTCTAACTTGACGGGAGCCGTTGCCATAGAGAATCGAACATTTGGCTGAACTGAACGCTTTGAAGCCCTGAAAAATACATAAACGGAATTATGAATAAAGTCACACATATATCACATAAACGTATGAAATTCATTTAAATGAACTAATAAGTCGTGATAACATTTTTTGATTGACTTACCAAGACGACGTGTCTCCGGCTTTGGTCGGAGCCATCTCGTCGCTAGCAATAATTCCGGTCACTTCCAAGTACTAATCTTTATTTCGATTATAATCTAATATCCTGCAATTCATGTAAATGATATTTATATATTGTAAATAACATCAATGCATTTAGTTGCTAGATAATAGGAAAACTTTATTCAAAAAAATAATATTACGAGTGTTATTGTTAATGAAGCTAAGTACAGGCTGATCAAGTCAATAGCACGTACGAGTTTTAACAAAAATATATACTCCGTATAATACTCGATAATTTTTTGGAAAATATAACCTATAATTCATGTAAATGATATTTATATATTGTAAATAACATCAATCAATGCATTTAGTTGCTAGATACTAGGAAAACTTAGTTCTAAAAAATAATATTGCGAGTGTTATTGTTAATGAAGCTAAGTACATGCTGATCAAGTAAATAGCACGTACGAGTTTTAACAAAATTATATATAATACTCGATAATTTTTTGGAAAAAATAACCTATAATTCATGTAAATGATATTTATATATTGTAAATAACATCTATGCATTTAGTTGCTAGATAATAGGAAAACTTTATTGAAAAAAATAATATTACGAGTGTTATTGTTAATAAGCTAAGTACAGGCTGATCAAGTCAATAACACGTACGATTTTTAACAAAATATATATAATACTCGATAATTTTTTTGTGCAGTCCTTGATCAACACCATAAATGGAGCTAAGTACAGGCTGATCAGATAAATAACCCGTGTGAAATTTTCTTTTTGTTTTAAATATACATAATACTCGCTAATTTTTTGGAAAAAATAACCTATGATTCGAAATATAGATAAAATTGATGTTACGGTCCTGATCAAAGCCAACAAATTACATAAAAAATGTGATCTATACATAGTATTAACATTAACATTTCGAAATAAAAATTGCATCGAGAACTGAATTGAATTAGTCGAATATGGTTTACTTCTAAAATAGAAGTAAAAATAGTTAGTTACCTTACAGAGAGGAATGTTATCGACTTTCTCCTTCCAATCGTCTCTGATCGACTGCTTACCTTACGGAATCTCGAAAAACAACATGAACAAAGAGGGTGGTGAAGAAAGAATGAATGAATGAATGATAAATTGAAATTAAGGAGAAGAGGTAAAAGAGGTAAATGTGCCGCAGTAAAATCTTATTTTAAACATGAATCTAGGAAGGTTAGTTACTCTTACTTACCCCACTCTTTAGCATTTGAAGTTTGAAATTTTATTAGGTTTGTTTTAGAAATATTATTAATTTTTGTTTGATTTTATTTTTATTTATAATTTTATCGGTGTATATTTAGAGCCCATATTAAGCTTTAATTCTATACAAAAAAAAAAAAAGTAATTATGTCTCGGAGTATATTTTTCATAAATAAATTAGCATATTCAATGTATGGAGTATTTATTTTCATCTCGAGGCTAGACTGTTGGCATTATAATTTTCGTGGACATGATTTACTCAATTATTGACTTGGCAAAAACGCGGAGATGTAATTAACCGTGAAAGAAAAATAAGAAGCAGAAAATAAAATAAATGAAGCTGCCCAGGCTCGAACTGGGGACCTACTGCGTGTAAAGCAGACGTGATAACCACTACACCACAGCTCCTTTGTTGTTATTTTGAGGCTGAGAAAGTATTTATATATAATGTTGTTCGTAAAACTACCCTTAATTTGGTGGGCTTTGGCCGGATATGGACCGGTCTCACCATAAAGGTTAGTGGGCCGGACTTTAGAAATTTCTTTAAAATTACTCGTCCACGTGCACTTGTATTGGAGGCGAGATGTGTTAGATTCGATAGACGAGACGACACTCTCATTTTATTCATTTTTTTTTTCTACAGTAATATCTAACACATTATTTAACCCGAATTTAAACATGTATATACTCCATTTATTTTCCTATTTTCTTAAATTTGCTTTTTAGATGTCAAAACTATCAAACTTTAACTCTAAATATTCTATAGAATAAAAAAATTAACAAAAAAAACTAAAATATTTATATTTATCATTAAACAATCTTTCATAAACTATTATATTCGACAAAAAAACGAGCAACGTTTTACACGTTGCAAAATACAGTCAAAGCTCCATTTTATAAATACCAAAAAACAATCCAAAAAAATAGAAGAATAAATGAAGTACTCGAATTATGATTAAATACAAAGTTTTTATTTTACTTCTTTTTTTAATAATCTTTCTCGAATTATTCGAATAAATTTAAGTCGTTCCACGAGCAAAGTGAGAAAAAAAAAACGAGGTTATTCTTATTAATAAATAATTAATTTTATGTAAAACCGTCTCATCTAAGAAATATCAGTAATTTTATTTAAAACCGTCTCACAAGAAAAAAATATCAGTAATTTTATGTAAAACCGTTTCACCCGAATAAATATCAGTAATTTCACGTAAAACCGTCTAAACCGATTAAATATAAGGCGCGAAACCTCTATATATACTCACAAAATTCAGTTATTTTCACCAACAAACTTTAACTAACTCTCAATGGCATTCAACTCTGTTCTCCCTGTCTTCTTCATCTCCCTCACCCTCCTCACCACCACCGCCACCGCCACCGCCACCACCGCCGTCGCCACCACCGCCACCACCGCCACCACACTCCCACTCAACATTACCACCATCAACTCCGCCATCATTTCAGCCGGAAACTTCCAAAACTGGGCCACTCTTCTCGCTAAAAACCCGTCTCTTCTCCCTCGTAACTTCACCGTCTTCCTCCCTTCCACCACCTCCATTAAATCCTCCATTGTTTCACCATTATCGTTCAATAATAACCCGTTCTTGTACGACGGTCTCACCACCGTTTCATACAATCAAGACTTCATTTTCCACGAATATCACATGAATGTGATGAATCAATCGTCTTCTGTCACGAAAACCGTTCACGAACTCCGCTCATACTTCCTTCTTCTCTACCACATTGTCCCAATTCGTCTCTCGTTTTCCGAATTATCTCGATTTCCGGCCTCTACCCGTCTCCCGACTCTTCTCCCTGACTACAATCTCTCAATCATCAAGAACAGCAATTCCGTTTCTTGCAGTATCGCCATTAACGGGGCCTGCATTACGCGACCAGACCTATACCAAGATGAGTCCTCTTTCGTTCATGGTGTGGGGTCCACTTTCGATTACACGAAGCAAAAGAAGGAAGAAAACGAGACGAAATCGTTGCCATGGATGGAAATCAGAGTCCATAGAATGCATGACATATTTCAGCTTTGAAACGATATTAAGAACGGATTGATGTCGTAATTTGATTCATCTCTTTGGTGTTTCGAGTGTTTCGAGTGTTGCAGAATGTTCTTTAGTTAGTAGATAATCGGATTTTGTTACAGAATAACGAGTCTTTGGTTCCATTGTCCGGACTACTTTTGTATCAATTCGCGTTATTAGTAAGACGGTTTTTCTATCATGTCGTCTTTTGTATAGAGTATTATTCCTGTTATGCTGTCACATTGGCTTCTTATCGACTGATATAATAGAATTCCCGACATTTTTCCATTTTGAATCGGGTCAAGTACTCGTAATTTCAGTGATTCTGTATTCTGTATGACAGAATATTGCAAAATTGGTCGGTTTTTGTAGCGAGTAATACTCCTGTCATGCTATCGGTCTGTCGGGTTGGTTTCTTTTGGTCTGATATAATTAAATTCACGACACATTTCCATTTTGAATCGAGTCAAGTACTCGTAATTTCAGTGATTCTATATTATGTATGACAGAATATTGCAAAATTGGTCATCTTTTGTCGCGAGCAATACTCCTGTTATGCTGCCAGTCAGTCGAATTGGCTTTTTTTTTTTTTTGATGACGAGGGTTTAATCCCGGGCCCATGCATTCCCGCACCACCAACCCTTCGGAGGCTGCAGTGGCCAAGTGGTCATCGCCCCAGCTAGTAATCGAACCTGAGACCTCTCAACTCCTGCATTTCTGCAAGTTTTAAGGTTTAACTCAGTTATCACTGGACTAACACCACTTGGTTATAATACGACAGAATATTGCAAAACTGGTCGTCTTTTGTGGCAAGTAATCCTCCTATTATGCTGTCAGACTCTCGCGTTGGCTTCTTTTGGTCTGATATAATCGAAATCACGACCCATTTCCATTTTGAATCGAGTAAGGTACTCGTAATTTCAGTGACTCTATATTATATACGACAAAATATTGCAAAATTGGTCGTCTTTTGTAGCGAGTAATACTCCTGTTATGCTGCCAGTCAGTCGAATTGGTTTTTTTTTTTTTTTTTGATGACGAGGGTTTAATCCCCGGCCCATGCATTCCCGCACCACATGGACCAGGTAAGCCATCCTTCAGAGGCTGCAGTGGCCAAGTGGTCATCTCCCCAGCTAGTAATCGAAACTGAGACTTCTCAACTCCTGTATTTTTGCAAGTTTTAAGGTTTAACTCAGTTATCACTGGACTAACAACACTTGGTTATAATACGACAGAATATTGCAAAACCGGTCGTCTTTTGTAGCGAGTAATACTCCTGTTATGCTGTCAGACTCTCGCGTTGGCTTCTTTTGGTCTGATATAATCGAAATCACGACACATTTCCATTTTGAATCGAGTAAGGTACTCGTAATTTGAGTGATTATGTATTATATATGACGGAATTTGCAAAATTGGCCCTTGAGTTAACTGCGTTTTTTGTTATCGTGAACTACGAAGTAATCATCATTTAATGATTTTAATCCATATGTCGCAATTTTGATTATCGGTCATATAAAACGCGTCTCTCTAAGTAAAGACTATATAAGCTCGCCCCACCGTTTTTGGGAGTCCTTGATGAATCGGGTTACGATGGCCAGGTGAGTGGTGCGTCGAGGACTCGAGACGGTTTTCTGGACAGTTAGAAGCATCACAAACTCACATTGTTACTGTTGGATATACTGTTGTTCTGTTCTGTGACAATCTAGAAAACTGAGAGGTACCAAAATATTAAAAAAGTAAAAAATAAAAAATAAGATATTTGAAGCTGCCCAGGCTCGAACTGGGGACCTACTGCGTGTAAAGCAGACGTGATAACCACTACACCACAGCTCCTTTGTTGCTTACTATTAGTAATATCAAATTAATTATAAATTAAAGGAAATATGACAAATTACTACCTAATAAGTTCAAAAAATTGCATATTACTACCTAATATAATTAATTTTGCAACTTACTACCTAAAATCACACAACATTAATCAGTTTGCTACCTTTTCACACAACATTAATCAGTTTGCTACCTTTTTGACGAAAACCGAACTTAAGTTAGTTTTAAATGTTCGGGATAAGTTAAATGACGATTTTACCCTTTCTTAATAAAACATCTTCAACTCTCTCCCTCACCGGATTAAACTCCATGATTTTGGTTCAACATTCAAATCAGTCTCTTTATTCTCACTTTCTTCTATCATTCTCTCCATTATTCCAACAACTTTTTTTTTTCCGGAATTTCTCAATTTCACCCAAAAAAGCAACCAACTTTCTTCTTCCCCCGATTAGACCCTTGAAGACATGTTACCACCGGAAAAATTTGAAGATTTAGGGAGAAATTTGGGATTTATTGATGAAAATAGAACAAGATTGATGAAAATCTAGAGGAAATGGGTTCCATTGATGAATTAGAACGAGATTGATGAGAGGAGAAATGAGTTTTGTTGAAGTAGAAAGGTGTTTTAATGGAGGAAGGAGAGGGGAAGGGTAATATGGGTATTAAATTAGGTTTTAAATTTAAATGGGGCGAAATAAATTAATTTCCGTCAGTTTTTAGCAATTTCCGTCATTTTGGTAGTAACCGTGTCAGTTTTTACACTTATTAGGTAGTTATTTGAATAATTGAACATATTAGATAGTAAGATGCAAAATTGTAGACTTATTAGGTAGTAATATGCTAAATAGCCTAAATTAAACTGATAATTGTGATTTGTGAGTGTGAATGAGTTAGGCTATCTTATTTCTGGCTTAATTTCAGCTCATTTCAATTGCTTTTAGCCGTATTCCGTTAAGTTTTATTTAAGTTCAGTCAATTATGATAAGTTAATCTCTTGATAAAATTAACTTTTAATTCAACTAAATTCATTTCAGCTTAGTTTCAATCAATTTAGTTCAATTAAACTTTACTCCATTTAATTCAATTCAGCTCGTTTCAGCCGAAAAGAATATGACCTTGTTACTCTGATTATCTTACTAATATGATTTTTTTTCCGAAGTGGACGATTCCATGAAGAACATAAAAACTCGTATTTTACTCCATTTAATTTAATTCAACTCGTTTCAGCCGAAAAGAATAGGACCTTACTGGGTTATTCTGATTATTTTACTAATACGAATTTTTTTCCGAAGTGGACGATTCCATGAAGAACATAAAAACTGAATTTATTTGACATTAAGGTCAGGTTGGTAGTTAGTACGCGTTGTTTACAGTATAATTATTTATTAATAAAAGTTTTGTTTGAATAATAAAAAAGCGGAAATCATATGTGGGAAGGTTAATTCTCATTCTTATTCTCGCTATCTTCACCTTGCAACATATCACGAATTTGATAAAAATACCACAAATTTTATTTATTAGAGATGACGTGTTGGAAGATGATAATAATAAAACACGAGATTAGACATAAAATACGACTATATATTAATTTTCAAATTCAGATTAATAATTTAGTACTCTACTATATTAAAAGGCGGGAAATATATACATATTTCAAAATTTTATAATAATTTTGTGTAAAACCGTCTTACATAATTAGACGGGAAATCTCTATATTTATAATTATATATCCACAAAATTCAGTTATTTTCACTAACAAACTTTAACTAATTCTCATGGCATTAAACTCTGTTCTCCCTATCTTCTTCATCTCCCTCACACTCCTCACCACCGCCGCCACCACCACCACCACCGCCACCGCCACCGCCACCGCCACCACCGCCGTCGCCACCGCTACCACCACCACCGTCCCCTCACTCCCTGGTAACTTTACCTCCATCATTTCTGCTGTCATTTCAGCCGGAAACTTCCAAAACTGGGCCACTCTTCTCGCTAAAAACCCGTCTCTTCTCCCTCGTAACTTCACCGTCTTCCTCCCGTCCACCACCTCCATTAACGCCTCCATTAAACCCTCCATTTTTTCACCATTATCGTTCAATAATAACCCGTTCTTGTACAACGATTTCCCCACCGTTTCATACAATCAAGACTTCATTTTGCACGAATATCACACGAATCAATCGTCTTCTATCACGAAAACCGTTCACGAACTCCGCTCATACTTCCTTCTTCTCCACCACATTGTCCCAATTCGTCTCTCAATTTCCGAATTATCTCGATTTCCGGCCTATACCCGTCTCCCGACCCTTCTCCCTGACTACCATCTCTCAATCACCAAGAACAACAATTCCGTTTCTTGCAGTATCGCCATTAACGGGTCTTGCATCACGAAACCAGACCTATACCAAGACGAGTCCTCTTTCGTTCACGGTGTGGGGTCCACTTTCGACAACACGAAGCAAAACACCGAAAGAAACGAGAACAAATCGTTGTTGTGGTGGTGGGAAATATTGCAGAAAGTATGGAAATCTATGGTTCCAGCTCTTTGGGGAGTACCCTATATTTACGTGTTTAACCCGCGTCAATTGTATCCCGTTGCAGTGAATTGGGGGCGAAGGAGGTTACGATTGCTTCGAAGAAGATTGCTGGTGAGACGGGCAATGGTGGCGAGGCGACAGGAAGCGATACTAAGGTGGTTAAGGGAGAATGTTCGAGAGGCCGATAACTGATTGATGTCGTAATTTCTTTCATCTCGGATTTTATACTGTATGTTTTGAGTGTTACAGACTGTTCTTTAGGTGGTAGATAATCGGATTTTGTTACTGAATAACGAGTCTTTGGTTCCATTGTCGGAAATAAGACAATTTATAGTAAGACGGTTTTTCTATCATGTCGTCTTTTGTAGGAACTAGGGAAAATTATTGCTGTTATAGTAAGACATTGGCTTACTTTTTGTGAACGGTTCGGTTCGCGGTTAACATGTTTTCTAAAATTGCGAACCTCAACCGAACCGTGTCCATGATAAATTTAACGGTTTGGTGAACCGAACCGCTTTGTCAAACGGTTCGGTTAATCGAACCTTAAAAATGTACGGTTTTTCGATATTGTGGTTCGGTTATTGCGGTTTGGTTTATTATGAACACCCCTAGGCCCTAGCCATAAGCACATAAGCGATCATTTACTGCAATGTCCGAAATTTGATTATCGGCCAGTACGCTATACAAAAACCGTCTCTCTAAGTAAGACTATATAAGCTCATCCACTATTTTCGGGAGTCTTTCACTAACAAGGTTGAAAAGACTGAGAAGTATCAAAAATCAAAAGAAAGCAAAAAAGAATTAAAAAGAATAGAAATGAAGCTGCCCAGGCTCGAACTGGGGACCTACTGCGTGTAAAGCAGACGTGATAACCACTACACCACAGCTCCTTTGTTGCTAATGGAAGTCTTGCTAATTATATAACCATCAAAAAACTTGTTTAGTTTTTTACTTACTCTAACATAGGCATTTGCATTTATACCATGTTATACACTAATTTGTTAGTTGTGACTTGCGATACACTTTAACTCGGGACACCGAGATGATAGCACTCTTGTTGGTTTGAATACACTTTGTTGACGGTATCCAGGGGAATAAGGGTCTTACAAAGTGGTATTAAAGCGAACGATCGTTGAGTCAACCTAAAAGAACTTACATGGTCAAATAAAGTGAAATCGGTGAAAGACAAGTAGGAGTCCGAATGGTTTTGAATGACAAGTGTACTCCGCTTTGTCCCCACTCCCCATCAGGTTAGCGCGGGGTAGTCCGCATCAATATCTCGACCTTTATGTCCCACCGGTAACCGCGCAGGGTAGTCTAAAGGGGTGGCCAAATGGATTGTTATTTAAAATTTAGTAACTCATGACACCAATAGAACATTGCAGCAATGTTTTTTAAACTAATTCTCATAGCCTCATCAGTCGTCTCCGCCACCAGCACCACCTGTTACTTTCCCGACTTCCAAGAAAACCTCGCTCCGTCCCGCCCACCCACACTCAGCATAACCAACACCATCTCGACCATCATTTCCACTAGAAACCTCCAAAATCGGGCCACTCTTTCCTAGAAGACGCTAGCCACGATGTTAGTCGCTTAACCATTAATGTTGCTCACGCTACGAAAACAACCAACATACGCTTGTATGCCCGACACTCCATCCATTATAACTCGAGTTATTAACAACAAAAACGACAGAACTCGATTTTGAAACAAAAGCAAAATACATATCCTGTTTGTCAGCAACTAACCAGCATCACTGAAAGCACAAAAACCCTCGGTATGACAAAAATCCATTTAGACAGGGATTCAGTTTTTGCATTCAACCACCATTTCTATCTTATACTCTGCATGCTTAGCAATTCTTCACCAATGCAATTTCAACCGTATGTCGACCACTGGCTTCTTTTTCTCGAGTAAATCAGAGCAATTAGTACCTTCACTTTCAAAGCTTTTCAATGGATGTTGCCAACTATATGCCATTTCTTTTAGTTGATGGATCAAAGGCTGTAGAACAACAAATACAAGTCTTATTAGCATTCAATCTTTTTTTCTCGATTTGTGATGAAAACATGAACGACGAGAAACACTCCGTTAAATGGGCAATGGGCATTCTTAATAGCATCACTAAGAGAAGGCAACAATCCAAATTACTAACAGAATCAGAATATCATAAATTAATCAATCTAACAAACCGACTTGAATGCTATGGCAGTAAAAACAGTGGTGTCCTTGACGGGCAATATTACGCCTAGATGAATAAGCAGACGGAAAAGCATAAACGGGTACCATGTGTTGACAGTTGAATACTTACTGGTCTAAAAAATATATATATATATAAGCAGACGGAAAAGTATAAACGGGTACCATATGTTGACAGTTGAATACTTACCGGTCTACAAAAAAAATGAGTAAGCAGACCGAAAAGCATAAACGGATACCATATGTTGAGTGTTGACAGTTGAATACTTACTGGTCTACATAAAATGAATAAGCAGACGGAAAAGCATAAACGGGTACCATATGTTGACAGTTGAATACTTAATGGTACAAAAAATGAATAAGCAGACGGAAAAGCATAAACGGGTACCATATGTTGCAGTTGAATACTTACTGGTCTACAAAAAAATATATAAGCAGACGAAAAAGCATAAACAGGTACCATGTGTTGACAGTTGAATACTTACTGGTACAAAAAAATGAATAAGCAGACGGAAAGGCATAAACGGGTATCATATGTTGCATTTTAATACTTACTGGTCTACAAAAAAATATATAAGCAGACGGAAAAGCATAAACGGGTACCATATGTTAACAGTTGAATACTTACTGGTCTACAAAAAAATGAATAAGCAACAGAAAAGCATAAACGGGTACCATATGTTGACAGTTGAATACTTACTGGTCTACAAAAAAATGAATAAGCAACAGAAAAGCATAAACGGGTACCATATGTTGACAGTTGAATACTTACTGGTACAAAGAAATGAATAAGCAGACGGAAAAGCATAAGCGGGTATCATATGTTGCATTTGAATACTTACTGGTCTACAAAAAAATATATAAGCAGACGGAAAAGCATAAACGGGTTCCATATGTTAACAGTTGAATACTTACTGGTCTACAAAAAAATGAATAAGCAACAGAAAAGCATAAACGGGTACCATATGTTGACAGTTGAATACTTACTGGTACAAAGAAATGAATAAGCAGACGGAAAAGCATAAGCGGGTATCATATGTTGCATTTGAATACTTACTGGTCTACAAAAAAATATATAAGCAGACGGAAAAGCATAAACGGGTTCCATATGTTAACAGTTGAATACTTACTGGTCTACAAAAAAATGAATAAGCAACAGAAAAGCATAAACGGGTACCATATGTTGACAGTTGAATACTTACTGGTACAAAAAAATGAATAAGCAGACGGAAAAGCATAAACGGGTACCATATGTTGACAGTTGAATACTTACTGGTACAAAGAAATGAATAAGCAGACGGAAAAGCATAAGCGGGTATCATATGTTGCATTTGAATACTTACTGGTCTACAAAAAAATATATAAGCAGACGGAAAAGCATAAACGGGTTCCATATGTTAACAGTTGAATACTTACTGGTCTACAAAAAAATGAATAAGCAACAGAAAAGCATAAACGGGTACCATATGTTGACAGTTGAATACTTACTGGTACAAAAAAATGAATAAGCAGACGGAAAAGCATAAACGGGTACCATATGTTGCAGTTGAATACTTACTGGTCTACAAAAAAATATATAGGCAGACGGAAAAGCATAAACGGGCATCATATGTTGACAGTTGAATACCTACTGGTCTACAAAAAAATGAATAAGCAACGGAAAAGCATAAACGGGTACCATATGTTGACAGTTGAATACTTACTGGTCTACAGAAAAAATGTGTAAGCAGAAGGAAAAGCATAAATGGGTACCATAGACGAACATGATCAGCTAAATTGCATAAAATAGTTACCACTAATTCAACTGAAAATGAGAGAAATATACAATTTTATCATACCTGAATTGTCGTATTAGAATCTCTTAAATTAACACGTAAGGAAAGAACACGAGGGCGACAAGTCCAGAATACACTGCCTAGAAAAGCTGAAAGAGAGGAATAAAACGGACTCCAAGTCGACAGGTTTAACTTCAGTTCTCTAATGTCACAAGGTGGTCCAAGTTCTTCTTCGTCAAGTTCTTCTTCATCGAAGTCCATAGCATCAAAGTCAAAATCCATACCTTTGTACTTCAGAGTTCAGAGTACAGAACCATAAGAGTTTGTTAGAATACAAGTTCGGAAAAGAGGTAATTTCAGCCATTTTCAGTACTTTTTAACGTTTATGAAATAATCTAAAACGGACTAATACAAAAACGGAAGGGTACCTTCGTAATTTTTGGAGATTTATCAGGCAAGGTAATTTTCAAAACACCGCGGTTGCTTAGTCCTATCAGAAGCCTCTTCAATTTCGAAACTCTGTGAGGATAAAGAGAATAAGGCGGTACATGAAGCGACACATCACAACCCACTACAGCATTGATACACATGGACGGCTTAAAGTCGCCTTTATATTTAAAGGTTTCAAGACATGGAGCATCAACGGTAACATCCAGCAAATCAGAACAATAATCTAAACAAAATTCCTTCAGCACAGCACATGAAATCCTAATAGTTTCCAGCATAGAACAGTTGCATAACTTCAAAGTCTCGAGTAAGACGAGTTCAGATAATATTTTGCCAAGAACCTCATCAGTAATGCTAACAAACCCGATTTTTAGTTTCGTCAAGTTTCTCAAGCAACCATCCATTGAAACAACTGGCCAACGTTGAACAGTCACACCAGTCACACCAGCATCACGACATTCACGAGAGTCACCTATATACTGACAAGAAGTAAGGCTAGAGGATTCAATGGTGACTATCCCCTCATCCATAGATAAACATTTTCTTAGATCAAGCGTCTCCAGTTTACTATTGCCAGGAATCACGATACTTTTCAAGCTGCCACTGTAACAAACCATCCTCAAATGTTTCAGTAAAGGGGAGGAAGAAATGATACGATTGATAACTTTATCATCTACATAGACCTCAGCATCTAAAAACAAAGATTCAAGAGACGGAAAACCAGCAATGCGGTTGTAGTCATATATCTCGATATAAGAACATTCAAGAGATCTTAATGATTTTGCAGTAAACAAAATGTCGGACAGTTCATATCTTTTCGGACCAATAAAAACAAGTTCCTCCACTTGGTTACGCACTGCTATCTCAACCCATTGTTCAGCCTTGTTCTCCAACGGTACATTAGTATCTCCAAATGTCATTCTTTGGATAGGAAATCCTAGTGTGAGCTTCTTTATAGGCAGTTTCTGTTTCGAGTATCGCTTCATTCTAGTTTCGACGTATTTCAGAAAACTTTCGATCGTAATATAAGCATCCGCCCGACCCACAAGTGCTGAAAAAACTTCATTAGACAACTCCATAACTGGGTTTGAATCTGAAATGTACTTCCATCTTTTCGACAAAATGCTAGTTCTACAAGCCTCCTTAAATCCCAGAAAATAAATGATACGATAAAGGACACTATCGTGTAAAGCCGATAGCCTATCGGCAGGATTCAACTGCCCATGTTTCTGTTTCTTGCTGAGGCTTTTCATTCTCGTTGAGGAATTTCGTCGAACAGTTGGTGTGCACTTGCAAAACAAATAGCCTACACTAATATACCTGGCAATTGGGTTTCATTTTCATTGAGGAATTTCGTCGAACAGTTGGTGTGCACTTGCAAAACAAATAGCCTACACTAATATACCTGGCAATTGGGTTCCATTTTCACTGAGGAATTTCGTCGAACAGTTGGTGTGCAAACAAATAGCCTACACTAGTAATATACCCTACACTAGTATTATACCTGGCAATCGGGTTCCATTTTCATTGGGGAAGTTCGTCGAACAGTTGGTGTGCACCCTGCAAAAACTACCCTACACTAGTACACTTGGTTTTGGAAATTAGGGTTACACTTGGTTTTGGAAATTAGGGTTATAGATTTTATATGGGCATTTCTTATTTTTGGCCCGTACTATTTTAGAAGAGAGATTTGTTTATTGAATTCGATTTTTAATTGTTGAAAAAAGGAAGATTAATTAGAAGAAGAGAAAGCATAATGAAGAAGAAGAAGTAGCACCGTTAGTGTTAGTTTATTCGCGATTCGATTTACAGAATTGCATATTTAATTCGGTTCGCACCCGGTTCGGTTCGACAAAACACCGAATCTAAACCGCACTGTTCTAACGGTTATAAATAGTTTGGTTAACCACTCTAAGCGGTTATTTGCGATTCGGTTACCGGTTAACCTATAAACGTGCTAAATATATTTTTTCTTTATTTTTCGTCAATTTTATATGGTAGTCAACAATGAAGTTAATTAGTGAAACTTTAATATTAATCAATTTAACAATTTTTGAATTTGGAAACACTAATAAAATTAAATGAAAAAAACAATTTTTATAGAGTATTTTATTATTTTGTTTACTTTTTCGTGAAATGGTTCAGTTCGCTTAACCTCCTTTTTAAAATTGCGAACCTTAACCAAACCGTGTCCATGATCAATTTAATGGTTCGATTCGGTTAATCGAACTTTTAAAACGCACGGTTTTACGGTCCGGTTATTGCGGTTCGGTTTATTCTGAACACCCCTAGCAGCAGCAACATGAAAGAATAAGAACAAAAGAGGAGAAAAAAAAAACAAAAAAAAAGAACACGCAAAGGCATTTTCGTCAAAAATTAACTTTTCGGCGGAAAGTCAATTTAGGTATATATAATTTATAACCTCGGAACATTTTAAGTGAATAATTATATAAAAAGTTTTTAAAAGCGAGTTTTTTTAGAAAAATGGTATATAAAAAAAATGTAATTATTAATAACTCTTATTAAAATATTATTATAGATATATAATAATAATAAAATTAAGGAAATGAAGAGACAAATTCTGATTATCCGAACAGTGAGAATTTTCACCAAAAATAAATGAAATCCCAAAAAATGAAGCTGCCCAGGCTCGAACTGGGGACCTAGTGCGTGTAAAGCAGACGTGATAACCACTACACCACAGCTCCTTCGTTGCTTATTTATTTCGGACTAATACATCTAAAACTAACAGATACTAGTAGTATTCCAACTTGTTCAAAGCAATTTTGATTCTAAGAAACTTATGGATTCAAAGTAGAATGCCAATCCTAACAACATTGGGCGGAATAAGTAAAATTAGGGGCGAAATATAGCAAATCTCTTCAAATTCAACTGCGTAGAGCAAATGTGTTTTTTTTCTCCAAAGAGAAAGCCAAATGTTTTTTTCAGGTTATACTAATAAACTAGTATTCTCAAAATCTATAATTTAACCAAAGTAGTAACATTTACCTTAAAGGTTTTGTTTAGGTACATTACGTAGTGCAATCGATTAAAAATTATATAGCTCCTCAATTTTCTGATTACATATAATATTAGGTAATGTTAGGAGATTACGGTATATCAGGCTCTTGAACCTAAAATACACAAAATTCTTTTGTCTGCTGGTGGGGTTATGAATAACGCGCAGCACATACCGGTGGGATGTTGTTTATTAACGAATCAAGGTACTCGGTCATTACAAATTATTATTTTATAAAAATCAAAACAAAACAAATTCGTTGGTGTTCCATTTTACGATGATCAATTCCCTTTAACCTAAACCTGTGCAACATGGATCTTGTTTGTGAGTTCTAGAGAATAAAAAGATGGGCGTTCTCTATTGTTTAAATTGATGGATGTTTTCTTCGTTAATTAAATTTGTCAAGTTCGAAAAATTGCAACGTTCTTGACCATCGAATTCGAAAATATTGAGCGTTTGATATGTTGACGGGTCCTAAAAAGGATATTGTTTCCGCCCGACGAATTTCTTTTAACAGATTCGAAAAGTTACGACATTCCTGTCTAAAATTTGAAGAACAAAGATTGAAGAACCCGATTTTTTTTCTTCATACTTTTTCATGTTATTTTTGTGTGAAGACTTATGGATTTTTTTCAAATTATGTTTACCGTTATTAAGAGATATTATCGTTATTATGTTTAGACCTCTAGCAGTATTATAAATATGAACTATTGTATTTGTTAGAGGCACAAACGATTATCATTAAAATATCCATATGATTTCCGCTCTCAATTTCTAATAGGCGATTATCTTGGCTGTGAATATACGGATAGCCACATCCAAATCCATAGCTATTTAATAAATTTTCATCCATTTATTTAATACTCTTTATGTTCCATATTATATGTCATTTTAGATTATTTCACAAAGAAATAAGAAAATATTGAGAAATATTGTTGTATTAATTATATATTTATATGTTATAAATGCTCATTGACAATTTAAAAGTTCGGTTTTTTCACGCTCTTTTTCCAAATTTAGCGCTTTGGAAAATAACGACATTTAATACACAGAAAATCGCAAAACAACTCATAAAATAAATAATTTAATTTTTCCTAAAACGACTTATATTATAGAACAACGACAATAGTATTTCTTTCGTCTATCTTATTTATATTTACACGGTACAATAAGTGAAACAGATATTGAATCTAGAGAGATATTTTCATCCTTAATTATTTCCCCAATATTTCTCGTATTTAAAACAAAATAAACTTAAATTAAATTAAAATTAACTATGAAATAAAACCAAAAAAACATCAAATTTTAAGTAAATTTATTTATATTTATTTCAGTCTAAATTCTATTAAGCGGGAAACTTAACAACACAAACTTTTGTAACTAATTATTCCCATGGCATTCAACTCTGTTCTTCCTCTCCTCATCTTCTGCCTCCCCCTCCTCGCCACCGCCACCGCCACCGTCTCGTACATTCTTGACCCTCAAGAAACCACCGTCACCACCACCACATCCATCACCACCGCCGCCGCCGCCGTTTCCCCACTCCCACTCAACATTACCACCATCATTTTCGCCGTCATTTCAGCTGGAAACTTCCAAACTCGGGCTACTCTTCTCTACGAAAACCCGTCTCTCCTCCCTCGTAACTTCACCGTCTTCCTCCCTTCATACAATCACAAGAAATATTCATCTTCTTTTACTAAAACCACTCAAGAAGCACAACAACTCTGTTCATATTTCCTTCTTCGATACCACATTGTCCCGATTCATGTTCCGTTTTCCAATTTCTGTCGATTTTCACCCGATTCCCGTCTCGCTACGCTTTTTCCTGACTACACTCTCTTACCCACCAAAAACAACAGTTACTCTGTTTTTTACAGTATTTGCATTCACGAGTCTTGCATTACTCGACCGAATATTTACCTCTTCGACTACGATATAACGGGGAAGAACAAGAATTCGATTTCATGGTCGGAATTATTTCGGAAAATTAGGGTTTTTCTGATGATCTTCTTTACCCCAATTCATCAGTTCCCTATAATAATTGAAGATGATAACGAGACCGACGATAACGAGACGGACTATGAAGCCGTAATAGAATTGGAAAGGATAGAGGAAGAAAGGGTGGAAGAGGAAGAAAGGCAACAGAAGGCAATTGACGACCTCGAGGACGAAAAAAGGCGGGAAAAAGAGGAAATGTTGAAACAGATTGAAGAGGAGATTGAAAGGGAAAGAGAAATTAGGCGGGAACGAGACGAGAGGGAGAAGACGGAAGACGAGGAACGGGACGAAGAATTGGAAAGACAGTATGAAATTGATGAAATTTGGTATTTTCAAGAATTCGATGATTAAATTGATTGGTGTCGTAAATTGAATAGCGAGTCTTTGGTTCCATTGACGATCTGTTTAGCAAAATAGTTACGGTTTTTCTTTTATGTCGCGTTTTGTAGGGATTACTTTCTCTTATTAATTCAGCACGTATTTTTTTTCCGTTCTAAAGGTGTAAAAGTCTCGTTATTCTTTAATCCCGTACTCTCCTCTAATGCACACTCGTAATAGTTTTGATTATCATTTATCGGTGATACAAAAGATGTAAAAACGGTTTTTCTAACGTGTTAACTTATGAATCTCTCCATATTCGATTTATTAAATTTAGAAAAAACGATTTAAAAATAAGAGGTTTCATAATAAAATGAAGCTGATTACTTTCTCCTATTAATTCAGCACGTATTTTTTTTCCGTTTTAAAGGTGTAAAAGACTCGTTATTCTTTAATCCCGTACTCTCCTTGAATGAAATCTTGTTGTAGTTTTGATTATCGGTGATACAAAAGCAACCAAGGCTGCATATAGTCGATGCACCTTACCGAACATTTAGAAATGTTTTGAACAATTGAAAGAAATTTAAAAACGGTTTTTCTAACGTGTTAACTTCTGAATCTTTCCGTATTCGATTTATTAACGTTAGAAAAAACGATTTAAAAATAAGAGATTTCATGAAAAAATGAAGCTATTAATTCAGCACGTATTTTTTTCCGTTCTAAAGGTGTAAAAGACTCGTTATTCTTTAATCCCCTACTCTCCTCCGATGCACACTTGTTGTAGTTTTGATTATCGGTGATACAAAAGCAACCAAGGCT
Organism: Silene conica; assembly: GCA_029255685.2. Classification (NCBI taxonomy): domain Eukaryota; kingdom Viridiplantae; phylum Streptophyta; class Magnoliopsida; order Caryophyllales; family Caryophyllaceae; genus Silene; species Silene conica. Next base: position 99,211,570 of record CM055312.2, read on the forward strand.
TATATAGTCGATGCACCTTACCGAACATTTAGAAATGTTTTTGCACAATTGAGAGAAATTTAAAAACGGTTTTTCTAATGTGTTAACTTCTGAACTAGTTTTACGCCCGTGTAAAAAATGCACGGCTTTAATTTTATTAAACCGAAAAAAAAAATGAAAAGGTGAATATATTTAATAAAAAATATAATTTTAGTATTGCAGATATCGATGTAAAAAATAAAAAGAATTTATACGCTTAACTTAGACGTAAGTAAAAACAACGCACCTGCTGACATTATAAAATTATACAAATTCTTATATAGGACGACATTATCGGTTTAAGTTCATGACGGATCAAATATACATATGTAGCATGAATCAAACAAAAAAAAGCACTATGCATGGCGAAAATAAAATAGTTGTCCTATAAATCTATAACCCATGGGGAGTGATACTCACCTGTTTTAAATTTAAGACGGATAATAACCGGTAAAAATATATATAGATTTTAAAATTATACTTAAGGTTTAAATTCTAAGTTCATAACCATCGTAATGAACCCAAATTATTATTAGTCTATTCTCTAACTACCAAAAAACTCCGACCATATAATATACGAAGTAAATGTTATCTATTTTGTGTACATTTAAGACGGAGTTACATAATTTCGTTGATTTCCAATTCTCAACAATTTTTTGTTAATTTCCAGTATTTGAATGTATTATTTTTTGCCAATTTATATATTATTATATTTGATATTCACTTTTTCTTTATGTTTTATACTCATTGTCACTCACTTTAATCCTTTTATTAGTGCATGTTAAATGGAGTATTAACAATTTCTTTAATCTTTGAATATACTATATCTGTAGAGTGTAGGCGTCTCAATCATATTATTATATTTAACCTATACCTTTAATTTATGTAAAATTAGTTAACTTGTTATCAATGATCATTAAAGATTTGATTTTTACTGTTGAAATTGAATAGTTAGGATTTCGGAAGATTTCATATTCGATGTGTAATTATAGATTGTAACTTATTTAATTAACAAAAGTAGTCCCCGCAAAAAAAAAAATTAACGAAAGTAGTGAGAAAATTAAATTGAAGTAATCATTATTACTATAAAAGCAAAATGTATTTTAACTGACGTGGCGCAATATCGTTTCAGCGTTTAGTATTTCTCGCCCTCACATTCATCCTCACAAATTTCTGTTTCGTAGACCAATCAGGATGTCAAATTTATGCCACATCATATTTTATGTGATTTATTTAATAATTAAATCTAATAAAAAACTAAATATTCCATTTTTCCATAAAAAACGTGTAGCATCTAAATTGATTTCATATTCTCTTAAGGCATATTCCATAAATCATATATTCTATGATTTATTTAATAACAAAATCGAATTAAAAAAATATTCTATAAATGATAAAATCGTGTACTAATTTAATTCTGATAACCCTTAATAAAAATCGATCGTGTAGGCCTAATTTGATTAAGATTCTATAAAATCGTGTACTATATTAATTTCTAATTCGTAAAAAATATTTTATAAATGATAAAATCGTGTACTTCATATCTATGATTTATTCCATATTAAATATGCTAATTTGATTGTGATATGGCAAGTCAATATTCCAACCGCAGAAAAAACGTGTAGCATATACTAAATATTCTATCATAATTAATTTGATTAATATTCTATAAAATCGTGTACTATATTAATTTCTGATTCGTAAAAAATATTCTATAAATGATAAAATCGTGTATTTTATATCTATGATTTATTCCATATTAAATATACTAATTCGATTGTGATATGGCAAATCAATATTCCAACCGCAGAAAAAACGTGTAGCATATACTAAATATTCTATCAGAATTAATTTGACTAATACAACAACGAATGTTGTTTACAAAGAGATTTTCGAGAAACTGTAAGTTTTGTCCTACATTATCGAATTTTAATACACCCATTAAATTTAGATTTCTACCTGATTAGTTATTTTCTTCATCCTATTTGTCCGTCAACTTAAGTTCTGTCACCAATTCATCACAAGACAGTAACTTTCCAAATTACTCATTATTAATTATTTAATCTTTTTTTTAATCGTTTATTGTTTTTTCTTATATACCTTATTCATTAATGTTATCATAATTAATCAAATATTTTTATCATTATTACTAACAGATATTCGAAAATTAGTGCACCAGCAAATTCACCTTTTGACCGAACATATCTTATATTCAAACATCCCCGTTAAAAATCAATTTGTTCGAATAAATATAGTTGCTATATAATGAAATGAATTTACCTTTGTCGTATTTAAAAATAAGTGTACACAACACCGTGATTTTTCACGGGTGTTACACTAGTTAATTATGTAAATGAACATGGCGGACCCCACATTGATTAATTTTTTTTTTCTTAATTTCCATCGACCAATGAGATCTTTTTAAATTCTACCCCTTTTATAGTAAAGAGATTTTTCCATATTCGATTTATTAAAATTAGAAATAACGATTTAAAAATAAGAGATATCATGAAAAAATGAAGCTATTAATTCAGCACGTATTTTTTTCCGTTCTAAAGGTGTAAAAGACTCGTTATTCTTTAATCTCGTACTCTCCTCTAATGCACACTCGTAGTAGTTTTGATTATCGGTGATACAAAAGCAACCAAGGCTGCATATAGTCGATGCACCTTACCGAACATTTAGAAATGTTTTGAACAATTGAAAGAAATTTAAAAACGGTTTTTCTAACGTGTTAACTTTTGAATCTTTCCATATTCGATTTATTAACGTTAGAAAAAACGATTTAAAAATAAGAGATTTCATAATAAAATGAAGCTGCCCAGGCTCGAACTGGGGACCTACTGCGTGTAAAGCAGACGTGATAACCACTACACCACAGCTCCTTTGTTGCTAAAATCTTGCGATCTAATTTTTATTTAAACTATAATTTTATGAAAACTGATATTCTATTTAAAGAAATCCTAGAAATTAGAAAATAACTAGACTATTAGCAAAAAAAGTCATGTTCCATTATATGTGAAGAATTCAATAAAATATTATCAAGTAATTAAAGAACAATAGTAGGAAATTTGGCCTTTTTGAAATTGAATTAAATGACGATAAAGTATTTAAAATTTGACGAAAATAAAACCCTGAATTTTCAATAATCATTTCAGCCAATAAATAATTAAATATCCGCTCAACTATTGATTAACTGAGGAAGTTTTCAATTCTCCAGTTCGGATAAAAAGGGGGAAAACTCGATTGCTATCACAAACAAAGTTTTGAGCCCGATTTAAACGTAAATAGGCAAACTTTTTTTTTCCTGTTTTACTCATTAAAAATCGTAAATTGATTGTTAAGAATATATAAAGTAACAGAACTCAAAAGTTGTTCAAGTTAATTCTAGTTATTTAATTATTTTGTTAAAAATGAGGTGACTTTCAACATTTTCACTCTTAGTATTCTCCTCCATATTTTTAAGGGGGTTTATCTTAATTGAATAATAGTTTTTTCATAAACTCTTTGCCTTCTAGGTATTTACGGAAAAACTTTATGCGAGTCGCCTTCTAGGTATTTACGGAAAAACTTTTTGCGAGTCGGGTTTGGTTCGTTTAGTGTATGTTTGGCCTGAATCGACCTGGATTTACTAGTGATTTGTAGTTAACTCAATCCAATTTTGTTCGAACAACGAAACTAGCTTATTTTTAGTCTAAACAAGACTGAACTGACGTTCATCTCAACATTTTCAGTTTAAATTTAATAAAATTGTTTTTAACATAAAATTATTAATTATCAACTATCGATTAAATTTAATATAAAACATATCTTTACGACATGACCAAGCACTAAACGAACCAAACCCAACTCAACTTGCACCTCATTCTTTTTTTCAAACATTTTATATAATTTTTAACGTAATTTTCACATTGGATCATTCAGAAACTGACCTGTCGAGTTATCGTACAATACGAGTACAAAATAAATAGGCGGGAAACCAATATATAAACCTTAAAATTCCGTTATTGTTTCCGCCATTAAAACTTAATAATAACAAACTAATTTTCTCCATTGAATTGAAACCAACACTCTCATGGCTATCAACTCTGTTCTTCGTCTTCTTCCTCTCATCCTATTCACTCTCACCCTCATCACCACCGTCGCTCCGCTCCCCGTCTCGTATTTTCACGATACTCAAGAAACTCCCATCACCACCACAACCACCGGCGTTCCCGGACTCCCGCTCAACGTTACTTCCATTGTCTTCGCCGTCATTTCAGCTGGAAATTTCCAAAATTGGGCCACTCTTCTGTCGAAAAACCCGTCTCTGATCACTCGTAACTTCACCCTTTTCCTCCCTTCGTACAATCAAGACTCCATTTTCAATCAATATCATAAAAACTATTCATCTTTCTCCCTTCTTCTATACCACATTGTCCCAATTCGTCTTTCTTTTCCCGAATTATGTCGATTTTCACCCGATACCCGTCTTCCTACGCTTCTCCCTGATTACACTCTGCAAATCACCAAGAACAACAAAAATAATAATTACTCTGTTTCTTGCAGTATTTGCATTCACGACTCTTGCATTACTCAACCGAATATTTACCAAGACGAGTCTTCTTTCGTTCACGGTGTCGCATCCATCTTCGACTACACCAATTACAACGATAATAAAACGTGGAAGAATTCGATTTCATTGTCGAAAATTTGGCGGGAAATTTTCGTGTTTATCTCGATTTTGGGGGTTTACTGGATTATGTTCTTTAACCCGTTTCGGATGTTCCCTTTTAACAACAATGAGGAAAACATTGAAGCGATGTGGGAAGCGCTGCGAGAAATGGATGAAATTTTCGAATTACTAGAGTTGGAAAGGAGGGAAGATGAAGAAAGGCAACAGAAGGCGATTGAGGATGCCGAGGAAGATGAAAGGAGATGGGAACGAGTGTTACGCGAGGAGAGGGAGAATGATGAAGAATTGAGAAGACAATATGAGCTTGATGAGCTTAGGTACTTTCAGGATTTTGATGATTAATCGATTGATTGATTGATTGATTGGTGTCTTAATTTCATCTCGGGTTTTATGTTTTAGATTGATTTACAGTGTTCTTGCTGTGTTCAGATCGACAAACTATCGTAATCTTTAGTCTGTGAGTTACGGAATTTTGTTAGAAATAACGAGTCTTTGGTTTCATTGTCGGATTAGTGATTGCCTGAACGATGACAGTCGATCAGGTTTATTGATTCTTTGCTGTATAGAGATCGACAAATTATCGTATTGTTTAGTCAGTGAGTTACGGAATTTTGTTAGTAAATAACGAGTCTTTGGTTTAGGGTTTAGGGTTTAGGGTTTAGGGTTAGGGTAGAACGAAGGCAGTCTATCGGGTTTATTGATTTTTGTGGGTGTATAGAGCGAATGTTACTGTCGACAAAATGACTGTTATTGAATTTTTTAGTCAGTGAGTATCGGAATTTTGTTAGTGAAAACCCGAGTCTTTTCTTCCATTGTCGGACTGGACGACTGGTGGTGGCCGGGAGAAAGACAGTCGGGGTATGCTAAAGGAGTAGAAAAACCGTTTTCCTTTTTTTTTTTTTTTTTTCGATTTTTCTTTCTTGTCGCGTTTTGTAGGGATTATTATCTCCTGTTATGCAATGAATTCAGGACGTATTTTCCGGCTCTAAAGGAGCTCTTGTCATTGCTTACAGTGTATAAACGCAACCGAGGAATGCTATGTATATTCGATTCCCCTTACCGCGCACCGTTTTCAAGACCCGTTGAAGTGTTTTGGACAATTGAAAGGGTTCACGATGGATGCTGGTGTTCTGTACCGTCACAGTGTTGTATCAGAAGTTGAGTAGCATGAACACTTCTCCTAATTAGTCGTCTCGTCTCGTGTTCGATACCGTGTCCGACACTTGAACACCCGACACTTGTTGGACAGATGGCTAAACCTATTATAGTTTAGACGAGGAATAAAATCTTAAAAAATATCGATTAAAAGATGGGTTTGAGGGGAAAAATAAGAATAAGTTAGAGTAAAGGTCTAATTGTACTTTTATCTCTTTAGATCTAGTTTCAAATACTTGATAAAAATAAAATTATACGTTACTTATAACCATAAAATATATATTTTATTATATACTCCCTCCTATTTCATATTTTCTTCCCTATTTCCTAAAACGGATTATTCAGCTTTTCTTCCCCTTTCCTATTTTGGAAACTTTTATTCTTATTTTATTCATTTCTCTCTCATATTATCAAACCTCACTCAACCTTTTTACTCCTATTTTATTCTTTTTTAATGTTTTTGACCCCACAATTTCTTATTTAATTCCTAATTGTTCATCCCTCTCTCCTATCACCAAACCCCACCCAATTTTTTACACTTATTTTATTCTCCACCTTAATATTTGTGCCAAATACAAAAGGGAAGAAAATATGGAATAGGAGGGAGTATAAGTGATGTGTCACGTGTCCTAAATTTCTTGGGATGCCGTGTCACGTATCCGTGTCGGTGCTACCTAGATCAAAAGTATAAAAAAAGTGAAACTAAAAAATAAAAAAAATGAAGCTGCCCAGGCTCGAACTGGGGACCTACTGCGTGTAAAGCAGACATACACCACAGCTCCTTTAATGCTTATTTTGAGACTAATAATTTTTGATAGTTTACAAGTTTGCCTAAGATTCATAGTTTTATTGAAGCATTTATAGAACAGAAATATTTATGCTAGAATAACATACTTTATCTAACTATGTTAAATCACACATACTACTCAAAAGTGTAGTTTTCGTGCACACGATAGACGAGTTAATCGACTAGAATGTGGTCTCGTAGACTCGTAGAGTCGTAGCAATTAGAGGATTATGGTAGTATAAATTTCGAGTTTTATAACAAAGAATTTGAGCTTATACATATATTTTACGGGCTTTATTGAAAATAATCTGAACGTCTTTATGGAAAAAATTGTAAATTAAAACATTATATTGAAACTCAAAAATAATACGTATAATAATACTCAAAGATTTTAATTTTAGCACTAAAATATTATAGTGCAAGAAAAAATTGTTAAAAGTTCAAAAAATATGCGCATAAGCTCAACTAAATTTATATTAGATGTACGATGCTAATATACATCTAAATGTATAATCCTATTTATGGTGCTCGTAGGAATGATATGATATCAACTCACTATAGATCGATTGTCTCTCGACCTAACTTTGTAGATGACAACATAAATTCTCGTACTTGTTAATTGCTCAAGTGTGCTATTTAAACAACCAACATACACTTGTAAATCCGACACGCCATCCATTATATATAACTCGAGTTGTTAGCAACAAAAACAATATAATTCGAGTTTGAAACCAGAGCAAAATACAGATCAACTGTACATCGAGTATTGCCTTCCTTGTCTCGAATAAATCAGAGTAATTATCTTTTAATTTACGGTTCAAAGGCTGTAAAACTACAAATACAAGTCTTCTTATTAGCATAAGAAATCGATCCAAAACTCGTTTTTTTTATTTTCCGACTTGTTAATTATATATATTTAACGTAAAAAATGAAGCTGCCCAGGCTCGAACTGGGGACCTACTGCGTGTAAAGCAGACGTGATAACCACTACACCACAGCTCCTTTGTTGCTTTGCTTTGCTATCTGATAATTATAATAAGAATAAAAATTTAGGCGTTCCAGCCCGAGGAATGCGATTCGAGCTACTCGAAATCCGATCCTATAAAACCCGAAAATTGAGTGTGAAGTCGACCCACCTCGAGTTAAACCGACAACCGAAAACTTCCCTTTCTCCCAACCGGACATAATTTGAGCCATGGTCGGATATCGGCCGGATAACAAAGTTAGCTTGATAATGGTGATATTAAAACCAAATTGATATTCTTCTTAATGTTTAAACTTAAAATTAAATAAATACGGAGTACATTTTTAAATTGTTTTAACAAGAAATTATCAGTTAAATTAAATTAAGATAAAACATATATTTATAATATCCTAATTCGGTAATGGCTTGAACTAACTAATTGATATTCTTCTTAATATTTAACCTACACTAATCTCATAAGATATTTGATAAGGCAAATTATATGTATCCACAATTATCATTAAAAAAGGGAGTTGACCTTTATTCATGACCGGACCTCGTAATGACCACGAACAAAACCGACCCAACTTGCACACGATTATAACTCAACCTGATAATGGTCCGACATGAATTATACTGTACCCGATCAAAACTTGTCGTTGACGTGCTTTCGCTGACAATAACCAACCAGAGTAATCTGATTGCGACCCGTAAAACTTTGAATATTCACCAGCTAACGAGTTTTAGAAGATCCTTGCTAAGGCAAATTGGTATCTACAATTATCATTAAAAAAGGGAGTTGACATTCATTCATTACCTAACCTTGTAATGACCGCAACCTAAACCCAACCCGGCTACGCGCGTGATTATAACTCGACCCGATAATGGTCTGACATGTAGTGTACAATGTACCCAATTCAAATTTTTGTTGATCCAAAACATCCCCAACTCAATCTAACCCGACTCGGTTCCACCGACACATAACCAACCAGAGTGACCCTATTACGACCTGTACTCTGAATATTCCCCAAGATCCTTGCTAAGGCAATTTGGTATCTACAATTATCATTAAAAAAAGAAAGTTGACATTTAGTCATAACGTAACCTGGTAATGACCGCGAACTAAACCCAACCAATGTTTGCACGCGATTATAACTCAACCCGATAATAGTCCGACATGTACTGTAAAATGTACCCAAATCAATTTTTTTGATGATCCAATACATCCCGAACCCAATCTGACCCGACTCGTTCCACCGACACATAACCAATCAAAATGACCCGATTCCAACGTGTAAAACTCTGAATATTCACCGGCTAACGAGTCTCGATCACAAGATCTTTAATAAGGCAACTTATAAGTATCTACCCTTATCATGATTAAATAAAAGAGAGTTGACCTTCATTCATAACTTGCCAGCTTATATTACCTCAATTACTCGTTAAATTATTAACCATTTTGCCGCATCTAACATAAATATATACGATTAATTGTGTCTCTTGCCTTTCTATCATCTTGTTAAGGTTTCAACTAATTATTTAAATCCCAAATAGAAGATTCATCGAATCAATTTGATTATATTATACGGAAATATCGATTAAATTACGACATTTTTGACTTCGTAAACGCTTCGACAACGGTTTCGGAGAATTTTTCATTGTATTCTATAGCCAGTTGTAGTCCCAAAGGGTATTATTATGCATGCAAAGTACAATGTCAAACATAATAGCGACGATAATTTCCGTACCACCCGGTGCCCGATCGTACCGTATATCGGCCACGAATAAGTGCTATATAAACCAACGTAATAATAGATTCTTCTTACAACAAAAACAAAAAGAAAACAAAATCTAAGGAAAAAATAAAAATTAAAAAATGGCGGGTGAGCCGGGAAGTTCAATGCACGGAGTGACCGGGAAGGAACAATCGCATGCCTTCTCGGTCAGTCCGGGAACCGTCCCTTTGGACACGACGGCCAAGTTCTCGCTTCCGGTTGATGCAGAACACAAGGCAACCAAATTCACAATCTTTTCCTTAGCTAAACCTCACATGACCACATTTCACCTAAGTTGGATGTCATTTTGCACATGTTTCATTTCCACGTTCGCGGCCGCCCCCTTGGTCCCGATCATACGTGATAACCTCAACCTTTCCAAGATCGACATAGGTATGCCAACATTTTCTCATAAAAGTTGCCAGCAATTACAGTTTTGACTATAACTTTTTAATATTAAATGGTCATTTTTTATTATAAAATGGTGATATTTTTGACTTTTTAAGTTAAGAGGTCAAGAGCATAGTTTGACAAATTATATCTAATAATGGGACGGTATTTGCAGGTAACGCATCAGTAGCCTCAGTGTCAGGAAGTGTGTTCTCCAGGCTTGTGATGGGAACATTGTGCGACCTGATGGGTCCACGGTATGCTTGCGCATTCTTAGTCATGTTGACAGCACCCACGGTGTTTTGCATGTCATTGATATCGGACGCATCAGGCTTCATAGCCGTGAGGTTCATGATTGGGTTTTGCCTCGCGACATTTGTGTCGTGTCAGTATTGGATGAGTACCATGTTCAATGGACGTATCATTGGACTCGTAAATGGGACTGCTGCAGGATGGGGTAACGCCGGAGGTGGTGTTACCCAACTCCTAATGCCTGTCCTTTTCACTATTATTCAACGTATGGGCGCTACCAAGTTTACGGCTTGGAGACTTGCCTTCTTTGTTCCGGGATCATTGCATATAATTTTCGGGATTTTGGTGCTAACTCTTGGCCAGGATTTGCCTGATGGCAATCTTGGTGCCCTGCAAAAGAAGGGTGAGGTTGCCAAGGACAAGGTTTCCAAGGTACGTGACACGCTGACACCCCTAACCCGGCTACCCCTTACTGAAATATACCGCTTTCCTAATCACATTGTAATAATTAACTTTATATTTTTGATGTTCTTATAATTAAGGTACTCTGGCACGCGGTTTCCAATTACCGGACATGGCTCTTGGTGCTTCTCTATGGATACTCTTTAGGTGTCGAATTGACAACCGACAACGTTATTGCTGAATACTTCTTCGATAGGTAACTTTCTTCTAATGCCATTTTATTCAGACTCTGTTTGGTAAACAACATATTGAGTGAAATTAGTAGACTTCGACCTAATTAGTAGGTTGACTTATCAATATACCATTTTCACGTGTTTGGTAAACGGCGTATTCTGATAGCATATTAAATTTATTCATGAAATCTTTCTAAGAGCTTGTTTGGTTACCCATTAAAATCATGGGATGTTGAATTTCCTAGGAAGTGTAAAATCATGTTGTTGTTTGGTTGCCAATATCATGGGAAATAGAACTTCCCACATGAATTTACTTCCTCCATTATGTGGGAAGTTACTCACCAAGTCCCCCTTGGTCAATAGAACTTCCCGCATGAATTAACTTCCCATATGCGAACCAAACACTTTTTGCAAATTCACGTGAATTGGAAATTCATGTGATATTGAAGTTCCCATGAAGTTTAATTCCCCTATGTCAACCAAACAAACCCTAAATATCCTATAATCTGCTAATTACCAAACATCATTTCTTAACCTGCTAATTTAATTTGATAGTCAAACCTGCTATTAAAATCTGCTAACCGTATTCTGCTATTATGAATCTACTTCTGTCATTTGCCAAACAGGGCCTCAATCTATCTTTTGTGATTGAATTGTGATTAATGTTGTTGCATTTGTTAATAGGTTTCACCTCGAGCTAAATACAGCGGGACTAATAGCTGCAAGTTTTGGACTTGCCAACATCTTCTCACGGCCTCTTGGAGGCTTAGCCTCCGATTACAGTGCACGTTACTTTGGTATGAGAGGACGACTTTGGACACTTTGGATCCTCCAGACCACAGGCGGGTTATTCTGTGTGTGGCTTGGTTTGGCCAATAACCTAACTACCGCTATTGTGGCCCTAGTGTTATTCTCCTTAGGTGCGCAGGCCGCTTGTGGGTCTACCTATGGAATTGTGCCATTCGTGTCACGACGTTCACTAGGAATCATATCTGGAATGACCGGAGCTGGTGGCAACATTGGTGCCGGGTTAACCCAATACATTTTCTTCACCTCAGGCAAATTTGAGACTCATGACGGTCTTTTGTATATGGGGGTCATGACCATAGGATGTACCCTCCCGGTCGCCTTGATTCATTTTCCGCAATGGGGCAGTATGTTTTGTCCCCCGTCAAAATCCGTCAAGGAAGAGGATTACTATATCAAGGAGTACAACAAGGAGGAGCAGAGTAATAATATGCACGAAAGGAATATGAAGTTTGCTGAAAGTTCGAGGTCTGAACGTGGGAGAAAAGGGAATTCTCCTCCTTCAGACACTGCTTGATTTCTAACAGTATTATTTTATGAGACGGTTTTATACTGTAAGATGGCTTAATTATACCTTTATACTTCTAATGGCTAACCCCAACACACGTTGGAAACTCGGCTTATATGCTTTTATATATGTTATGAAACGGTCTCATATTGTAAGACGGCTTAAATATGCCTTTATACCGAAGTAACTGCGATGACAGAGATTCAGTCTACCGCCATGTCGATCTTATACTCTTTATGCTTAGCCATTCTTCTTCACCAATGCAATCTCAACTGTACGTCGAATAAATCAGAGCAATTAGTACCTTCAATTTCGACACCTTTCAATGGAAATTTCCAACTCTTTGCCATATCTTTTAGTTTACGGATCAAAGGCCGGAAAACAACAAATACAAGTCTTATTATTAGCATTCAATCTTCTTTTCTCGACTTGTGATGAAAACATGATCGACGAGCAGCAAAAATGTTGGTCATTGACGGGCAATAGTACGTCTACGTCCTCTACTAAGTCCACTAAGGCTCTGTTCTTTTCGGCTGAAAAGAGCTTAATTGAATTAAATAGAGTAAAGCTGAATTGAACTAAATTAAAAAGAACAGAGTTGGAGTGAATGATGAGCTGAACAGAACTGACTGAAATTGAACATAACTAAACAGAATACAGCCGAGCAAAACTGAAATAAGCTAAAAATAAGTTAGAAAGAACAGGGCCTTAAGTCACACAAGTACGCCTGAGAAGCAATTACCAAGTTATAAGACAAGACGGTCTATAAAAAAGATATGAATAAGCAGACGGAAATGCATAAACACGATGTGACCGTACCTCAATTGTCGCGTTAGAAGCTCTTAAATCAACTCGTAAGGAAAGATTATATACAAAACGTAAGAGATAGCATTTCGGGAATGTACAAGATGGGAGGTTCGACTTCAGTTCTCTACACGACTACACGTTCTTCTTCTTGACAGTCGATATCATCACTTTCGTTCTGTTATGCTACAACTTGGTAATATGAACTTCCATTTATACTCGAAAACAATAGGAATTTCAAAACATGGGAGTTACCTAGTCCGATCAGAAGGGTCTTCAATTTCCAAATTCTTTCGGTACAAAAAGAAGTAAATGGTATGTGAAGATACGCACGACAAACCACGAGCAGTAGGTCCCTCACCCCATCTATTGAGAGACCGCCTTTCCGAAGTTTTTGTGAACCGCGAGAGCATTGATACACACGAACGTATATCCGCATTGATACACACGAACGTATATCTACCCTGAAATTCAACCTAAAAATCGAAGCTGCCTAGTCTCTTAATAATGCTAAGAGACCGTCTTACCGTAAACCCTAAACCCTAAACCCTAAAACTCGTTATTCTTATTTTCCGACTGGTTAATTAGATATTTAACCTAAAAAATGAAGCTGCCCAGGCTCGAACTGGGGACCTACTGCGTGTAAAGCAGACGTGATAACCACTACACCACAGCTCCTTTGATGCTTTATTTTAGTATCTGTCAATTATAATAACAAATTAACAATAATAGTTTAGGTGATCAAGCATCCCGAGGAAAGCGATTCGTGGTACTCAAAATCCGATCCTATAGACCCAAATATTGGGATATCACTCGATAACAAAGTTAGCTTGACAATAGTTTAAATAATACCAAATTAGTAATATTCTTCTTAATATTTAAGCCAAAAACTAAATAAATACATTTCTAAATTATTGTTTATAACCTGACTTGGTAATGACTCGAACTAAACTCAACCCAACTTGTCACCCGACTATAACTCTCCCCAATAATGAATTAATCCACCTGAACTGCGCCTGACGTGAACTTGTTATTAACCCGACAGAACCGAAACCAGATATGTCCCAAACCGCTTGGGCCGACTCAATTGTCCCGGGTTATATTAGGTAGTTGTTTCCAAGGCGCTCTATTCAATATTCCGAGGTATGACTTAAGATAAGTTGATTCCAAGATGCTTAACTCGGGTATCTTGGAAATCGGCCCGAATTACCCGATTGACACCTCTTAAGTCTCTAACCCCAATCTTCCCCAGATACACAAGTCTCATACAATATTTGATAAGGCAAGTTATAGGTTTCTACCCTTATCATCATCATTAAATAAAAGGAAGTTAGACCTTTATTCATTACTTGAGAGTTTATATTACCTCAATTAGTCTCATTAAATAAAAGGAAATTGACTCAATCCAATGTTAAATTGATAAGCAAAAACTTTTATTTGTCCCCAACCAAACCCGATCTCGATCAATCACACCCGTGATCCGATATTCACTCAATCAGATTTTAACACGATAACAAAATTAGGTCCATAATGATCCATATAAGATTAAAATGATATTCATCTTGATATTTTAAACTTAAAAAAAAAATACATTGCTAAATTGTTTTACATGAAATATCAAGAAAATTATGATAAAACATTAGTGACATGAACTAAATGATCAACCCAACTTGTCACTCAATTATAATCCGGGCCTAGTTAACCCGACACACCCACAATCTAATATAACCCGGCCGACTTTGATCCAACTCATAACCGATCGAGTGATCCGGTTTCAACATGTAGTCCCAATCTTCACCGGCTACACTATAGGCTCATAAGATATTTGATACGACAAATTATAGGTATCATCAATTATCATTAAAAAAAGAAAGTTGACTTTTATTTACAACCTGACCTGGTAATGATCGGGAACTAAACCCGACTCAACTTGAACATGATTATAACTCGACTTGATAATGGTCCGACATGTAATGTACCCAACCCAAATATAATCCCACTTGTTTTCACCGACAATAACCGATCAGAGTAACCCGATTACGACCCGTAAAACTCTGAATATTCACGAGGTAACGAGTCTCACATACAACATCTTTGATAAGGCAAATTATAGATATCTACATTATCATTAAAAAAAGAGTTAGTTAACATTCATTCATAATCTGACTGGCTAATAACCGCGAACTAAACCCGACCCAGCTTGCACATGATTATAACTCGACCCGGCCCTACAATGTTCCAACATGTAGTGTACCCAATTCAAACTTCTTGCTAATCCAATGCATCCCAAACCCAATATACCTCGACCCGCTTTCGCTGACACGTAACCAACGTGAGTGACCCGATTGCGACGTGGAATATTCACCAGCTAAGAATCTTGATATTTGACATGACAAACTATAAGTATCTACCATTATCATGATTAAATAAAAGAAAGTTGACCTTCATTCATAACTTGCCAGCTTATATTACCACAATTACTCTGTTAAATTATTACGCATTTTGCCGCATCAAACATAAATATATACGATTAATAGTGTCTCTTGCCTTTCTATCATCTTGTTAAGGTTTCAACTAATTATTTAAATCCCAAATAGAAGATTCATTAAACCAACAAATCGTCTCGCTTGTGATCCGTCACAAGCTGAATACAGATAATATTTCAGTATTTCTCATACAAGAAGGCAAGTGGGACGAAAATTGAATATTTTATGATAGTGTTACTTGCCATTTTGTTCAGCTTGTGACAAATAATGTCTGTTTTCAATGAGAATTTAATTTTCGTTAAGCCAATTTGATTATATTGTACGGAATGATCGATTAAATTAGACATTTTTGACTTCGTAAACGTTTCGAGGAGAATTTTTCTATGTATTCTATAGCCAATTGTAGGGCCAAAGGGTATTATTTGGCTTTGTTATGCTTTCAAAGTACAATGTCAAACATAATAGCGACGATCATTTCTATATCACCCGGTGGTGCCCTATCTCGGCCAAATATGAGTGCTATATAAAACAAAGTAATGATAGATTCTTCTTACAACAAAAAAACAAAACGAAAACAAAACATAAAGAAAAATAAAAATTAAAACATGGCGGGTGAGCCGGGAAGTTCAATGCACGGAGTGACCGGGAAGGAACAATCGCATGCCTTCTCGGTCAGTCCTGGGACCGTCCCTTTGGACACTACGGCCAAGTTCGCGCTACCGGTTGATGCAGAGCACAAGGCAACCAAATTCACAATCTTCTCCTTAGCTACGCCTCACATGACCACATTTCACCTAAGTTGGATGTCCTTTTGTACATGTTTCATTTCCACGTTTGCGGCCGCGCCCTTGGTCCCGATCATACGTGATAACCTCAACCTTTCCAAGATTGACATAGGTATGCCAATATTTTCTCATAAGAACATTTTCTCATAAAAGTTGTCACTAATTATATTTGTGATTATAACTTTTTAATATTAAATGGTCATTTTTTTTTATAAAATGGTGTTGTTTTTGACATTTTAAGTTAAAACCCCCTAAAATGAAAAATGTCTTTTGTCTCTATGGTAAGTAGGGATGGCAGTGGGTCGGGTACACATCTCAGACCCTAACGGGTTGGGTCTGAATTCTTGAGATCCGCTCGGGGTATGGGTCGAGTATGGGTCTTATATAAAAATTTTGGGTACGGGTCCGGGTCTTGGTGTTGGGACCCTACCCGACCCTTACACCCTTATATTTATTTTTAAAAAAAGAAAAAAAAAACACATATGAACGTTAATAACCCAAATATCACACACATAAAGATGTACTTTATTAGTTATTATTACTAATATCTATATACATATCCAAATAATCATTAAGAATAATAAGAACTTGATGAAAATGATAAATTTGAGTAATAGGTAAATGATACTCCTTTCTATTCAGCCTAATCTTTCCTCTTTCCTTATCGATGATAATCACGTTTTCTTCCCTCTTTCGTTATTCGATAAGCATATGTGGTCCAAATTCAATTTCATGTGGGGTAGAGTGATTTGTGTGGTCTAAATTCATTTCCTTAATTTTGGTCTAAAAAGAAAGGAGTAGAATAGGCTGAATATGAGGGTGTATAATTTAGTAGAAAAAATTGTTTAGTCAAAGAAAAAAGTAGACCCTAGGGTGGACCCTATTCGGATCCGGACCTTCTAGGTCGGGTATGGGTCTAATTTCAGACCCTTTAGGGTCTGGATCAGGTATGGGTCCAAGGTACGTGACTCAGGGTCAGGTTCGGGTCGTACTGGACCCTACCCAGACCCATTGTCAACCCTAATGGTAAGAGGCCAGGAGCATAGTTTGACATTATATCTAATAATGGGACGGTATTTGCAGGTAACGCATCAGTAGCCTCAGTGTCAGGAAGTGTGTTCTCCAGGCTTGTGATGGGAACATTGTGCGACCTGATGGGTCCACGATATGCTTGCGCATTCTTAGTCATGTTGACAGCACCCACGGTGTTTTGTATGTCATTGATATCCGATGCATCAGGCTTCATAGCCGTGAGGTTCATGATTGGGTTTTGCCTCGCGACATTTGTGTCGTGTCAGTATTGGATGAGTACCATGTTCAATGGACGTATCATTGGACTCGTAAATGGGACTGCTGCAGGATGGGGTAACGCCGGAGGTGGTGTTACCCAACTCCTAATGCCTGTCCTTTTCACTATTATTCAACGTATGGGCGCTACCAAGTTTACGGCTTGGAGACTTGCCTTCTTTGTTCCGGGATCATTGCATATAATTTTCGGGATTTTGGTGCTAACTCTTGGTCAGGATTTGCCTGATGGTAATCTCGGTGCCTTGCAAAAGAAGGGTGAGGTTGCTAAGGACAAGGTTTCCAAGGTATGTGACACCCTAAACCCGGCTACCCCTTACTGAAATATACCGCTTTCCTGATCACATCGTTATAATTAACTTTATATTTTTGATGTTCTTATAATTAAGGTACTCTGGCACGCGGTTTCCAATTACCGGACATGGCTCTTGGTGCTTCTCTATGGATACTCTTTAGGTGTCGAATTGACAACCGACAACGTTATTGCTGAATACTTCTTCGATAGGTAACTTTCTTCTAATGCCATTTTATTCAGACTCTGTTTGGTAAACAACATATTGAGTGAAATTAGTAGACTTCGACCTAATTAGTAGGTTGACTTATCAATATACCATTTTCACGTGTTTGGTAAACGGCGTATTCTGATAGCATGTTGGTCGGAATGCACTATTTTTGAATATGCTGCTATTAGCAGCATATTGTATTAGCATATTAAATTTATTCATGAGATCTTTCTAAATATCCTATAATCTGCTAATTACCAAACATCATTTCTTAACCTGCTAATTTAATTTGATAGTCAAACATGCTATTAAAATCTGTTAACCGTATTCTGCTAACGTTATCTGCTATTATAAATATACTTTTGTCATTTGCCAAACAGGGCCTCAATCTATCTTTTGTGATTGAATTGTGATTAATGTTGTTGCATTTGTTAATAGGTTTCACCTCGAGCTAAATACAGCGGGACTAATAGCTGCGAGTTTTGGACTTGCCAACATCTTCTCACGGCCTCTTGGAGGCTTAGCCTCCGATTACAGCGCACGTTACTTTGGTATGAGGGGACGGCTTTGGACACTTTGGATCCTCCAGACCACAGGCGGGTTATTTTGCGTGTGGCTTGGTTTGGCCAATAACCTAACTACGGCTATTGTAGCCCTAGTCTTATTCTCCTTAGGTGCGCAGGCCGCTTGTGGGTCTACCTATGGAATTGTGCCATTCGTGTCACGACGTTCACTAGGAATCATATCTGGAATGACCGGAGCTGGTGGCAACATTGGTGCCGGGTTAACCCAATACATTTTCTTCACCTCAGGCAAATTTGAGACTCATGACGGTCTTTTGTATATGGGGGTCATGACCATAGGATGTACCCTCCCGGTCGCCTTGATTCATTTTCCGCAATGGGGCAGTATGTTTTGTCCCCCGTCAAAATCCGTCAAGGAAGAGGATTACTATATCAAGGAGTACAACAAGGAGGAGCAGAGTAATAATATGCACGAAAGGAATATGAAGTTTGCTGAAAGTTCGAGGTCTGAACGTGGGAGAAAAGGGAATTCTCCTCCTTCTGACGCTGCTTGATTTCTAACAATATTATTTTGTGAGACGGTTTTATACTTCTAATAGCTAACTCCAACAGTAGTTGGAAACTCGGCTCTTATGCTTTGATATATGCTTTTTATTCTTTTGAAATCTTTCAAATTGTGGTGGATGCCTACTGCCTACATTGTAATAATTTTATTATACAAGTTTCGATATAATTACATGTTACCGATTGGTGAGTACTATTTATATGAGTAGACGTGATTGCGTGAATATAACTTTGAACGTTTTGGAATGCAAAAACTCGTACAAGTTACAAGAAGCGACTCGTGTTCTAGTAACGTACATTCATTTAACCAATTTTATTCAATCATATTCGCTATTGTTGGTTTAACCTTGCCACATTAAGGATGCTGGTGTTTTTTTACTGTTATAGCAGAATTTTAAAAATAACAAAAAAAAATTAAAAATGAAGCTGCCCAGGCTCGAACTGGGGACCTACTGCGTGTAAAGCAGACGTGATAACCACTACACCACAGCTCCTTTGTTGTTTGAAAAAGTATAATCAATGTAATAGTGTTGTTAAACAGTTTTCAAATGTGAGCATGCAAACCGTGTTGTTTCTGATTTAATTTTAACTTCTTCCACTTTTACTTAGCTATATTCCGTTACGTTTTATTTACATTCAATCAATTATTCAGATAATGTCTTTACAGAATTAACTTTTAATTCAACTAAATTCACTACACCTCAGTTCCACTCCATTTAATTTAGTTCAATTAAGCTTTACTCCAATTAATTCAATTCAACTCGTTTCAGCCGAAAAGAACAGAGCCTAAATAACTAAAGCGATCGAAAATAAATTTGCCAAACTTATAAGAAAGCTAATATTAGACCGTTTTACATAAGTATTATTTATGCTATAACAACTCATTTTTATTATATATGTTGAATACAGTACGTTCTGTAATCCCAATTATAGATGAAACATACGGGATAGACGAGTCCTTGACCAGAGAATGGCATTGTGGTGATATAATATCGAATCATTGTTTATAGATGGGTTAATGTTGGATTTATGATCACATAACTCGGATGTTAGAAGCATGGTCTCTCGACTTAGCCTCCAATATTACTTCATTTGTCTTCTAGGGTCAATATTATGGTTAACCAGGAATTCAATCGTATTTCAGAATGTACAACTTAACCCTACTCACATTTTAGGGGCGAACCCAAGATTTAATGTTTGGGGTGACAAAAAAAATAGAGGTAAAATGCATTTAACAAGATTCAAACCTAGATCACTAGTATAAGTTGAAAACCAAAGCACTTACCTTTGAAACTCAAACTTTTTATTATTTTATTATTTATTAGCAAAAATTCGTTTTCTAAGTCAATTCTTTTTTAAGTTTGGGGTAACAGTTGTCACCTCTTGCTATCAAGCCCTGACAACGAGGTTTTCTTTATGATCTATGCACCATATTTGTTTTAAGCGCAGTCACATGCCCTTCTTGAGCTTATGCGGAGAGTCAACTTGACGAGCTCCACTTATATCACCTTCTGGGTGGCATCGAAAAAATTATCTTCAGTTCTGGCAAATGTTTTCCGGTCCTAATAGGAATAAAAAGTATCATAAGCGGTATTTGTTTGTTTCTACGCATTGATCAGTAAGCTTAATACATGCTAAGCCTTGCTTTATATTTTTCTTAATTTATAAAGTTTACCTTATCGGAAAAAAATGTGAAATTTGTATAAAACAATTAAAAGAAAAAATAGATAAAAAATGAAGCTGCCCAGGCTCGAACTGGGGACCTACTGCGTGTAAAGCAGACGTGATAACCACTACACCACAGCTCCTTTGTTGCTTAATTCTTGAGATCTGATTATTTGTATCTGAGTAACTTTTCAGTTATACGTTTCTTAAAGCAGACGTGATAACCACTACACCTGCAGAGTATGACTCACGAACATGAAATTACCACATGAATTTACCATATGAATTTACGGATCTAAAACGAGTAATATATTCTTGTTAGAGTTTTTTAGACAAATAATTGTATTCATTTACGTTTATCAAATCTGTCGAGTTACACATGTTCGCATTTGTTATATTTATACTATACACTTTTATGAAATTATATAATTAAGATACGAGACCATCGACTAGTGAGTGGTACGGTGTAGTGCCATACTATATGATGATATAAACTCGTTATAGATGGGATATTAACTATTGTTGGTTTAATTTGCCTTTATGATCTCTCGATTTTCCAGAATAAAACAGTCGTTAAATAAATCATTTCAATTAAAATTGAAAAATTACTACAATACTAACAGAGTATTTTTTTTTTTTTTTTTTTTTGAATAACATAATCTCAATATCCACTTAATTATTAATCGAATAATTAAGTTAGGATTACCATATATTCTACCAAAAACCATGTTTTTAATTAGAATGATGACCTAATGTCTTAATTGTAGGAAACCACAGAATTTTTGTTGCAAATTAAAGTCTCTTTTCCTCAACGTATGAAAATAATATTCCAAATAAAGTTTAGGAAATGATTGGCAAATAGAGTCAATTTTTTAAGTTGTTGGAATTATGCCTACATTTTATTATTATGCATTATTCTCTTATCAAAAAAAAAATCTTTGGTATAAAATCTTGTATTTGACTATTTTTGTTCCTTTTTAAGATTATATATTTGTATAGTAGTCCATATTTGCTAGAAAAAATCACCTTTTTCTTGTTTGTTATTTAACCTTATTTATTTATTTGAGTTAATTTTAGAGCACCTCAAAGGTCAAGTAATTATCATAATTTATTTATGAAAAATAACATCCTAAGACAAAATAATTAAAATAAAATAACAACTTGCATAATTTACATTTGTAAAATTAGCTTTTAGATGCATCAATTAAGTACTTGTGACGAAGTCTGGAATAACCGTAGTTATACCACCTTTTTGCCAAGTGTGTACTTTGTAAATTATCAGGTAATAATTTGTAAATATATGTGGCTTAAATGTTTCAAATGCGTAAAGGGTGCATGAAGACGGAAGTGATTGCTATTTAAATATCGGTGGTGAGGTAGGATTTCAAGTCAGCGAGAGCAAAAATTTCAACTGAGTAAAAGGGTACTAATATACTGATATTTTAAGGAAATCTCGAAAAAAATCAAAAATTTAAACTAAAAATTTTAGTTTTTTTAAACATGAGCGGGGCGAACATCCCTGCAGCCGGCCTATGGATTACAATGTATGTGACGTATACACGTAAATTAGTTTCTCGTATTTTAAGGCTCAACTTTTAAATATTGAATATAATTATGAGTGAAAAATGAATATATTTCATTAATTATCCCCAAATATTTTACATTTAGAAGAATAATTAGGAGGGAAAAACAATGTCTAATCTAAAACCCAAAATCCATCTCAAAAACCGTCTTAAAAACCGTCTCAAAAACCGTCTCAGAAAGAATACAGAAATCATCATCATCAACGAACGTCAAAACTCAACGCAAAACGCAGGGGCAAAATGAGAATAAATTAAAAAATAGGGAGCGTAACAAGTAAAACAGGGGGCGTGATATAGCAATCCCCATTAATATTCCCTGCGAGAAATATAACCCTAAACCCTAAACCCTAATTGTCCTCCCAAAGAATCAAACCCGTAAAATCAAAAGTTCTCATTTAAGACCGTTTTAATTTTAAATTTTTTCACAATTGAATTAAATAAAGGTAAAACTGGAAAAAAGGCTGCAGAATGTATTAATCTAAGGGGTCGTTTGGTTCGGCATGGGAAGATCAAATTCCCGGGAAGATAAAATTCGTATGAACTTAAAAATCACGTGAATTAGGTAAATAATGTTGTTTGGTTGAATGTAGGAACTTCAATTCATGCGGGAACTTCCAATTACCTAGAGGGGGATAGGTAAGTGACTTCCTACATAATGTAGGAATTATAACTTCCATAGGAAGTTCTAATTCCCATGTATTGGGCAACCAAACAAGACTCAATTTTCCCACTTTCCATGATTTTCCAATTCACGTGATTTTAAAAGCCAACCAAACAACTCCTAAAACTGAATTAAGTAATGTTGTTTTAAATTATTGAATGTAAAACCGATTTTAAAAATGAAATATATTGATTCCAAATTCCGAATGACCCTAATTACAACAAAAAAACAACAGAAGAAAAAAACAACTTAAAAAAACAACAAAAAAAAACATAACCTAAAATATTAATAATAATAAACGCTAATTACTAAGTTGGTTTCTTCTCTTTGTTCATCCAGTGAATCCCAGCCTCGCCCAAGGCTTTTAAGCCATAAGCAGCTAGTGCCGCGCGCAAGGCCATAAAGTAAAATTTTCCAGGTAGACTGAGAATTAAGCTCCTTGAGGGCAACATCAACAGTGATGTTGCCCCTGGGCGGGCGGCGAATATGGGAGAGAGACTCTAGTGGGCGTTCCACCCGAGTCTCGGTCAACTCGCTCCTCATCAACTCACAGAGGTCTCTGAGTTGATGAGGGGAGATACCGTATCTGCCCAGTGGCTTCAAGTAGATCGCTATGGGTAGCTCACGGTTTTGGCGGATTTGGTAATATTGATCCGCAGCTTCATAATAGAACCTCCGGTCCATGAGTTCCATGAATGCCTCAGTCGGAGTTAGACCAGGATCCTCAGTATAAGTATCAGTATCTTGCTCATCATCATCTCCACTCCCCATAAACAGTAAATGGTGTAACAGTCGCGTACAAAAATACCTTCCAGTTTAACTGGGAAACCAATTCGGCTAGAGCGACATCAACATTGATGTCGCCCCCGGCCGGACAACGAATGTGGGATAGGGAATCGAGGGTGTCACGTTAGTGGTGTTATACAAACTCAAGTGTATGACCACATTAAGCTTTAATGAGAAAAAACAATTCGTAAGAAAAATATGTTTTTATTAATCAATACCTACATTATCATAATATATAATCAAAATTTATTCCTACAATTTACTAATCATTCCCACAATTTACTGAACATTTATAACATTTAATAGTATTTTGCCACGATTATCGTTATTATTATTGTTTTAAATTTTTTTTGTTATATAATTAATTCAACTAAAAGAACTTTGTCAAAATAAAAATTTATAAACTTTTATTTGTAAATTATAATTTAAGAGAGATTGAGTGATTGGTTAACATTGTTATGAAAAATTATGATAATAATTACGGTAGTTAATTTTCTTTGTGTGAAGACTCATATTTCTATGAGAAATCAGGATTTCTAACTAATTTAATAGGAAGTTCTAAAATAAATAAATAAATTAGATTACCCTACATAAATCATAACATTTGACCCAACTACCCACCATATATATTTTCAATCCCTCCAATAGAAAAACCTCCAAAAGTCCTCCACATGTCAATATAATGAATTTGGTAAATGTATAAAAGATATAACACTTTACTAAAATTGTTTTCTTTTAGAAATATTTTTAACTTTATATTAGCCTAACTAATTCTAAGTTTGAATGCTATGCAGTGACAAGAGTTAAAACAGAGGCTAAGATCATGTTCTTTTCGATTGAAATAAGCTAACTTGAACTTAATGATGAAGTCGAGCTGAAATAAACTTAATTGAATGAAACTTAGATAAATTGAACAAAATTAAAGTAATAGTTAATTTGTTAATAGAAGGATTAGTTAAATTTAACTGAATAAAACTAAATAAAAATGAACTGAATAGCACTGAGTAGAAATGAAACGAGCTAAAATTAAGGCAGAAAGAACATGTTCCAATAGGGGTTTACTCCTGTTGTAACATGAAAATTTCCGAGTTCTTAAACTTTTCCTGAGTTTCTTTTATACTATTACTCGTTTGTCTTTTAAACAAGATATTTACCTCCGATTAAATTCAAATCCGACTCTGCAAATGTTTGAATGTAATTGAAAATAATGGAGTAAGAAAATAAACATAATAAAGAACAAAAATTCTAAGGTCCATCGGGTGTACAAAAATATCGTACATCCTAACCAATAAGATGTTTTAGTTTTTATTTTTAAAAGATTATATTCTAATATTAATGAATAATTTATTCAATTTTAATATTCTTGTTGGATAGGATGTACGATGACCTGGTACACCGGGTGTACGCAAATTTATAGAATACTTCTAATAAGGGAGTGGGAGTTGAATTAGTTGATGATTGTAGAAACATGTTGTGGACTTCTTCCACCAATAAAAAAAATCAAATAAAATAAGGAGAAATTATTATAATTAGAATAAAGTTAAGTAGGTAAACAAAGCTTAGTCCAATTATAAGACATGTTCAACTACATATATTGTTTTGCCCTAATTTTATAATACTAGCTCAACACCTAATTCACCTTATTTGCTTTACTATAGGACGTACGATGATAGTGCGGTGGTATCAGTTGATAATGGCTTTTAGTGTGTTTTTTTTTCTTAAAGGTATCTCGGAATAGATCTGGTAAAATAAAATTGAATTCGAAAAATTAATGAAAAATATCTGAATTTATAATCGATTGAATACCTTTACGAGCAACTTGAATTGTACCCAAAACCCTATTTAATCCGAATGGAACCAATATTGAATCGAATTTAATAATAATAGAATGAGACCTGAACCCGAACATACCTGAGCTGACAACAATCGAACCGATTAACCTGAATTATAGCATCTACTCGTATATTTTAGATGTTTTACATTAATTCCAATGATATTATGAACAATCTTATCTATATAATTTCTGAATCATTTCTCAAGCTCTGGTTGAGCCACGTCATCAACCCAAGCTTTAAATTTTTTTTTTAATTCACTCAGGTGGGTCCCGCATAATATATGATGAATTTTCTGCAACATAACCGCCAATATTCTACATATCTTAAATAAATGTCCAGTATCGTACATTCAGAAATATTACGAACAATCTTATCTATATTAATACACACAAATTATCATTTGTGACGGCGATATCCGTCACAAGCTTGTGACGGATACCGTTTTCTCTCCCAAAATACCCACTTTTTCTCTCTCTCTCTCTGACATTATTCATGTGGTCCCCTTTCTCCACTAACTCATTTTGTATCCATTTTATCTCACAAAATATCCGTCACAAATGGTGACCCGTCACAAGCAAGACTTACTAATTAATACATAAACATTTAATGAAGTTTCTGGTAAAGTCACTCATTAATCCATCATTTTATCTATTTTTTTTAATTCAATTATGGTGGGACCCATATTGTTGTTTACTGAATTAATTCTCGAATAAATGTTTGCGTTTCATTAGTTGTGTTATTATTACGTACTAATTCTGATTTATTTCGTAAACAATAATTTATACGTAAACGATTATATTTATAACGTCTAACTTATATATTATATATTAAAATATATTGTCGATTTATACATAATTATTAAATAATGAGTTATGACTAACAATTAATATTACAATAAATAATACATAATTATAATAAATACTAACCCAAACTACAGATAGAAAAATGTAACAAAATACAGAAAATGATAAAAACATGATCGAAATTTCAAGTACAATTTTCATGACAGTATTAAATTAAAATAGCAATAAGAATAAATTAAAATAACAATAACGTCAAAAAAAAATACTTACAATGTCAATGATATTACAAAAATCTTAATCAATTATAGCATATAGCCTAAAATTTCATTATCAAAAATATATTCGGATTATTAATAGAATTATTTAAAATAACAATATTATTAAAACGACCCCGTGCATTTTTGCACGGGACTAAAACTAGTTACATTCAATTATTCAAATGGGGAAGTATTAGATACATTTAAGCTAATATGTTTACCATAAATTAACAAAGAATTTAACCCAGAACAAAACTGAACTGAACTGAAGTTGAACTGAATGACCCAAATCGTACCGGACACGAAATAGTACAAACCGACTTAAGTGGCTAACTAAAATGAACCCGATTAAAATCATACAGAAACCGAAATATAGGTTAACCGACGATTTAACCCGATTTGTAACTGAATCAAAACTGAAGCGAAAGATCCGAAACTGAATTGATTATATTAACAAGAGACTTAGACACGATTATGTTAGGCTGAAATCCGAATGAAGTTGAACTGAACTCAAATTGAGCTGACGTGAGCTAGAATGAACTAAAGTGAGTCGAATAAAACTGAATTGAATTGAAATTTACTGAAATGAACAGATAAGCTAAACTAAAGTGAATCGAAATGACTTTAGCTTTTGTTAGACGATATTATTATATGATTCCTCTATAAATAATTATGTTGGTTGGTCTAAGCAAAATACAATTTATTTTATGTTAGTTCCATATGATTATTTGACGTACGGTGCTAGATTTGTTACAAACCAGGAACTTTACTTAGGCTGACTAGATCCCCATCTTTCTTTGACTTTAATTAACGGTTTTTTTAATATGTATCTTTAAAGCACGTATTAATAACCTAAATATGATAATATTCATAATATATTCTCATTAATTATGTTAAAAACGAGTTTATAAAATTATACTTGAATATTGAATGAAAATACTTGTAATATTTTCACATTTAGATTATTATTATGTACCCTTAAAATACGCGTTAAAAAATCCGTTAAACTAATGACATTTAAACATGGAATATTGGTGTAATATAATCGGCAAATGTCCTTATAATTGCAAGGTAGTTAATTATATATTCATTGTAATGCTATTTGGACATAGATGTTGTCATTATTAAAGAGAACGAATCAATCCTTTTGATGTTGAAAGAAAGAAGTGTATCTTATATTAAAACAATTCCCAAATGTTCATAATTAGTATCCATTATTATCTGACACGGCTCGTAATAAACTTAGTTCATATTCTTCTCGGCTGAAATAAACTAAAATAAACTTAACTGAATTAATTGGAGCTGATTTGAACTGAACTAAATTGAAAGTAGCTATAGTAAGACTTAATTTGTAAACCGATGAATTGAATAATAGAGCTGAAATGAACTAAAATGAGTTGAAATTAAGTCCAAAAGAACAAGACCGACCTTACTGTAATTTCATCAGCTATCTTAATCAGTAATGTCATGAATAATAGTACTCATGACCCCGGTTCAAACCCGTCAGAATCGGATAGCTTTCTTTAAAAAAATCAAAATTGACGAGAACTACAAAATGATCCAATGATGTAGCATGATTATTTTCTTGAGAATTAAATATATATGCCATTTTGCATGAGCTCTCCTTTTTCCTTTTCTACATTCTTCATTTAATTATTTAAATTCAACACTTGCATGCTAATCATGATTATAATAAAACTATATAACCTAAGTTGCATACTTAATTGCACTATATAAGTAACTCACACCACCAAGTAAACTCATCTCAAAAACTCATAAAATTTCAACCAAATTATTCCCATTTCCTAAACATTATTCCTATTTATAATTAATAATAATATAATTATTATTATTATTTTGTTTACAATAATGAAAATGGTTAGAAATGCATCTAATCTCCTCATTAGAGGAACTAATTCAAGTAAATACATCGAAAAAAAGCTCAAATTATTCGGGTTTGAAATAAGTGAAAAAATAATACAAATTGATGAAGATGAAAACACAAATAATTCATCAATAATTGACAATAATAATATTAACATTATTGAGCAAAAAAAATTCGAGTGTCAATATTGTTACAAAGAATTTACGAATTCTCAAGCTTTAGGCGGTCATCAAAACGCGCATAAGAAGGAGAGATCGAAGAAGAAGAGACTCGAGTTACAAGCTAGAAAAGCAAGCATCGACTTCTATCTTTATAATAATAATTACGATAATATTTACACTTATAATTCAGGTACACAACAATGGCACTTTAGCCAGTCGAATAATAGTAATAATAATAGTAATAATAATACAATCGGTCAAATACCCGATATGAGTTTTGGGCACTTGGATCGAGATTATGATCAACAACAATTTACGTTAACACACGCAAGTTCATATAAGGCTTCATCTTTACTTGTTACAAGTGAAAGTTATGAATCATTAAATCTTCAATTAGGGCTTAATTAATTAGGCTAATTAGTTACAATGGGCGGATTATACCACCAGATGTATACAATTAACTGTACATATTTTGAGTTTTTTAATAGAAATTTCGAGCTTTATTGGAAAGAATATGAAATATATTGTACGTATAGTTTATGAACCCTCCTACAAACATTGAGCTTAGAAAATTATTAATTGTAAAGAATATGAACTATAATGTTGTACGATACTCTTATACATCTGGATGGTTGTATAATTTTTTTGTGAATTAATTAGATTGATATCATATAGTATACTCTTGTAACTTGAGAAATTTTTATGCTATTTTTTTAAATATTATGTATAGTATATGACATTTTTTTTTATGATAATGTAAAAAAAAATTATTTGTTTTCTTAAAATTTATTACACGTTTTTACCTATAACTTTCTTATATTTTAATACATGGTTTACTTTTAAGGTATTTCAAATTCTTAAGTTTTATTTCGGTTTTCAAAACCGTTTTAATTTTTGTTCTCATTTTAACTTCTAAGGTTTTATAAAAGAAATCTGGACTTTGATTTTAAAACCTATAAGCAGTTTACCTTGTGACGGTTTTAAAGGACAGTCGACCCCAAATTATTTTAGGATTAAGACTTTAACGTTGTTGTTGTTGATAATGTAAACAAAATAGTTAAGCAATTTAAATCATAATTTCTATTCATTTTTAGATTATTTGTTTTCTTCATAGCTTGGTGTATGAATTGAACTAGCTAAAATGGATGTGGGAGTGTAGAAGTATATGCAAATTGCTTCTTTTATTATGACTAACCCAAAATTACGAGTCGCTTAATTAAAATAAGTTAAAATACTGTTGACGATGAACACCTCAATTTATTAAAAAAAAAAAAAGCTAAAATGCATGAGATGTTCTCATGCTATGTTCGATAAGGCCATACACCCAACACATTTTTACATAAATTGACAAATTAATCCCATAATTGACAAGTATCGGAAGAAATACGTTATCATAGGTCACATAACTAGTAATCCGTCCGTTTTTTAATAATGTCTCTATTTATTAAATATACGTAAGAAGTATATTCTAATAAAGTGGAAATATCACAAGATTTTGACATAAATTATGAACTTGTTCAAAGAAATCTAGAATGTGATGACCGCTTGAGTTTGACCGGTTCCATTTATTTGGCAAAAAAGGTCGAGTTAGTCTCCTATTTAATGAATAATCGGTGTTCATTCTTTAAAACAGATAAATATTACGTAGTAGTACATAAATCGGTCTAAATATTACAGTACTCAATACAAATAGATGGAATTTAAATTGTCATCCCTTAAGACATTTTTTTGTGTATTTATCTGTTTTTAACATGTTTTTTTGTTTAAAATATATATATGTAATTAGAAAAGGAATTTGCGTTTAACAAACCAATGAAGACTTGAAGAGTGGTAAAAATCAATAACTTATACCAAAATTAATGAAATGGAAAAGGGGTACAAAAAAAAGAAACATGGACATTCACTTCTCCTATGTACTTCAAACACAAATAGTTATTGCATAAACCCGTAACTCAAACCGAAATTAAGAAAATTAAATTTAATAAATAAAAAGAAAAAACTACATAAATTCATATCTATTAAGGTCGTGTTCTTTTTGACTGAAATTGTTTGAATTGAACTAAACTAAATTGAACTTAATTGAGTTGGATTAAACTGAACTTAATGAATCTGAATTGAACTTAATGGATCTGAACTGAAATAATTGGAGTGAAGTAAAAAGTTAATCTGTGAAGAGAGGAGCTGAACCGAACTGAATGAAGCTTAACTGATCTAAACTGAACTAAATAAAGCTGAGCTGAAGTTCAATGAGTTCAAATTAAGTCTAAAAAAACAGGGCATAACACCCGAAGCACGTTATTTTTTGCCATTATCAAGATTGAAAAAGGACACTAGATTCTGCAAAATTAGTTAGGCAATAACTCGACTCATATACAAACATGATCCCTAATCGGAGTTAACCCAAACCATACAAGTACATGAGTACATGACCAGCCACAGTATTTTTTTTTGTAATTTTTATTTTATTTTATGACGAAGGGGTCGAATCTCCGGTCCAATGCATTCCCGCACCATCACATGGACCATGTAAGCTACCCTTCAAAGGCTGCTATGGTCAAATGATCATCGCCCCAAATCCTCAGTATTTATTATTTTATACTTCCTCCATTTTTATCCAAATACAAGATTTGCTTTGTTCACGTTTGCCAACGCAAGTTTTGCGTGCTTCATATCTTTAACTACGTATTTGTAAAAATTATAAAAGTTATATATTATCAATGTACTCGTAAAGACGAATTAAACAAGACCCCACATGAATATATTTTTTCTTACGTATTGAGAGAAAAATGAGATTGAAAGTTGATTGGTGAATAGTGTACAAAAAGCAAATCTTGTATTTGGATAAAAATGGAGGAAGTAATTACTATCAATTATTATTATCCATAAAAAAAAACTTTATAATAAATCGAAAAATTGGTCCATATCTAACCGGAAGAAAACCCGACACGAACTCACGGATCTCGGTTCGAATCGAGACACAACAAAAGCTCCTCGTGACTCGTGAGTCGTGACGAACAGGAACGTCGAAGGAAAAGACGTTGTCAACCCAACAAAGTGACAAAACACTTTCTCTCAACCTTTAACACAATTAGTGAATTCACCATTTTCTGAAGAAGAAGACTTTCGTCGGTATGATCCTCTATTATTCTATCTCAAATCCAAATTAAATCATGTTTTATAATCTAATTTCGTTCAATTTTGCCATTTTAATTGATGGGTACCTGTGATTTTCCCCAATTTTCTGTCTTTTTTTGTTGGGTTGTTTCAATATATTGTAATGACTATTGTAATTCATGGTAATCAGTTACTCTTTTAGTCTCGTTCATTTGTTTACATCTTATATTATTTGCGAGGGGTTTTTAGTTACAGGGAATAAATGATTGGGACGGAGGGAATACGTTCTATGTTCTATGTTCAATTTAATTGATCTTTGAATATGGAGGTATATTTGCAAAAAGGGTATTTAGCAATTGTTGATTGCCTAACAATATAATGGCGGAGCGGGGTTAGCAGGGGCGCTCGTGATAATATTTTTGAAAAATTTAGTTGAAAGTTCAAAACTTTTTTCGAGTTCACATGGAAACAAATGATTGGGATGAAGGGAGTACGTTTTATGTTCTATGTTCAATTTAATTGATCTTTAAATATGGAGGTATGTTTGCAAAAAGGGTATTTGGCAATTGTTGATTGCCTAACAATCTAATGGTGGAGTGGGGTTAGCAGTGATAATTTTTTTGAAAGTTTTGAATTTTTTCGAGTTTACCTTATTGTAATATTCGTATGTCCCCCATAACTATAAATCCTGACACGTCACTGCCTACCGTCTATCTAGATGGAGTGTCTCGGGTTTGAATGAAGTAGGGAATTTGATTAGGTTCCAAAGATTGATTCTTTTTGTTTGAAAAGAGAATTCATAGGTATATTCTTGTGTGAAATTTGTTTATGTTTCTAGTTATGATAAAAATGATTAAAATGTTAGTGAATGTAATTAGTACATTGCTTGAGAAATTGTGGGTGTTGTGAAATGATCGAGATTGTAATCATATCGAATATTAATTTCTTTTGTACTTCTTCTGTTAGGAGCACAAAGCTTTTTGGTTCTCTTAATGAAGTAGTGGTATGAGTGTTTGAAGAAAAGTAGAGAAACCGAGATGAGTCCTTGAAAATCGAGGCAGTCTTAGTGAGGCATTTGCTTTTGAGTTGTCGTCGTTGCTCAAGAAGAGTAGAGAGAGAGCTATAGGTGATTGTAATCAATGATACTTTTGCAGTCTCAGTCAAAGTATCTCCTCCAGCTCCTCACGAGTCGCCTTCAAAAGTGAGTTTTTTCCCTTTCTACTTTCTCATGTATTCCGTTTACATTTTTAGTTCTTCCTTGTAAATGTCAAATGTTGAATTGATCTACTACCTCATTGCATCCAATTCTACTGGTTTGAAGTTCCCTTTTGTAGAGGATTGAGGGATTTTTGGGGGAGAGGGAGAAGAATAACTTCCCGTGTTTGAATAGCAAATATAGATATCCCTTGGATTGCGCGTTACATAGAGGCGACAGAGCTCATTGTTCTATTGTTTAGACTATGTCTTATTTTAGGAAAAAGTTATGCGTAATTGTTTGCTTAAGTTGAACGTATATGTCCATCATAACTTAACCTAAGAACGGGATAACGTTTTTGTTTATTCAAGCATGAAAGTGCCTTTGAGGCTTTGAGCATCGGCTTAAGTTTTGCCCTCCCCTTATTGATTACAAGATCAGTTAGTTCATATAGAATACAATTACAAATTCATTAGGTAACGTTCATATATCATTTCAACACTGACTTAGAATGATACTCCCTCCGTCCCGATCAATTGCCGTCCTTTGGTTTTGGCACAAAGACAAAGGAAAAAAAAGAGGGGGTCAATTACTAAATGACAAGTGGACCAAATTATGTGTGCATGGTCAAATTGCTGATCAAGTTCATTCTTAAAATAGAAAGGATAACAATTGACTGATACACCGAAAATGGAATAGGACAACAAATGACCGGACGGCACAGAGGGAGTACTTGAGTTGTGTATATGTACTATGGAGTATCTAGTATAGTGCTTCAGCTGCTCCATTTTTCTGTTGCTGAACCTCTCTACTTGTGATGTTTGTAGTCCCGACACCGGAGTTGATCTGGACTGCCAGTGGGTCGAGTTTGATGATGTGCGATTTAATGTCCAGGTAACTTCAAATACAATGTACTGTGAATTGAAGGGTGAATCTGCTATTCACTAGCATGTCCGGCTTTTGTTGGGTTGCAATTCATTTTGCCATCAAAACCAGTTCTTCACAACTAACTTTCTAATGACGTGTTATAGGTTTCGGTAAAAAATCCTCATATCCTGCTGCTGTCGGTATCATTACCATCACCGCCTCCAGGAGCAATGTTTGTGGGAGGACTACCTTCTGGAGCAATAGAGGCGATAAAAGCTGCTTATGGAACAGTGGCACATATTCTTGATCCTCCTAAAGACGGTTTTAACCTCACTATGAAGCTGAACTTCTCAAAGCTTTCTCCAGATGAAGGTCTTACGAGTTCTTCTTTCTAAGGTCATTGTGATCTTGCTGTTGTTAGCTAATTCGTGTACATGTCTTTATCTGGCTTACATTTCTTATTGATTTGCGATTTTTTTCGCTTTATTATGTTTCTATATTGCATTAGTCTGTAGGGTTTCAGGATGTTCGTAAATCCGTCTAATATTTATAACCCTGTTAGAATCGGGTCTAAGCGGGTGGTATTTTGTGACGCTCTTTTCTCTTGTTGAAATTTTGTCTTAATATCCCCTTTGCAGTTCCTTGTTTTATACTTTTATGCCTATTATACGAGGCGGAAGATAATGGATATGTTCTTACATATTTTAGCGTGAAGCAAGTTCATTTAGTATGACTCGTTTGAGCTATGTTATTTCGACACTTCATATGACCTCCCGTACCCGTGTCCGACACTTGATTCTTGGACATTGGTATGACACTCGGACACTTCATTTTGGACCAAAAATTGAAACTTTTTCATAAAATAGCCGTGTCCGACACTTGGTTACGTACCCGTGTCCGACCCTTCAAGCGGTGTCAGAGTAACATAGCGTTTGAGGGGTCCTCAATCTTCATTCACATATTGGACGACACGTTTGTGTCTGTGATATAAGAGCTAAATAATGTCGTGTATTTCTGAATAATGTCATCTTATTTGTTGTTTTGTTTCTGCAGCCGTCTTCAAAACTCATTGATGACAGTTACGTGTTTGAAATTTGCAGTAACTAGACAGGCGCTCTTGGAGAAAATTGCATCTGTGAGGGAAGTGGTACTAGGTGCTCCGTTACGAGTGATATTAAAACATCTCGCTTCCAGGTCTGTCGCTCCTAATATGGATCCATTGGTTTCTCTAGTGCATCGGCCTAACGAGTCGTTCTTTCTCATTCCTCAGGTACGGGTTTGAATTTTTTTTGGCACTGCCCAGTTAATTCGAAAAGAAATTATGTAATGTTATAAACTCGATTTTTTTTGGTTGTGGTGATAGGCTGACAAGGTGACAATTATATATCCTATGAGATTCAAGGATTCCACGGACATACTTTTTGCCACATCTTTTCTTCAGGTACTTGTGTATATCTTCTGTCTAACTAAGTAGTTAATCGCTTGAGAGTCGAGACTTGAGAGAGTCTATAATCGAGGTCAACCCATTTACCTAAAAGCCCTTGCCATATAATCATCGTCCCAAAAAAATGACAAAAAGAAGATAAAAGTATAATGTAAGGAATAACTATCCCAACGCCGCTCGCTACCTATGTTACTTCGACACTTCATATGACCTCCCTACCCGTGTCCAATACTTGATCCTTAGACATTGGTATGACAATCGGACACTTCATTTTAGACCAAAAACTTGAACTTTTTTCATAAAATAGCCGTGTCCGACACTTGGATACGTATCTGTGTTACTGTGTATGACCCTTCAAGCCGAGTCAGAGTAACATAGGCCGCCACTACCCTGGGGTCACGGACAATAATAACTACATGTCCACGTCATACTCATTAGATGCCTCCGTGCCTAAAGTTTATATTATGTGAATTTGTGCCTTTAAAAAAAACTCCAAAAAGAAATATACCGCGCATTATATTATCTTATTTCATATGTAATAACTTTGGTTCTGCAAGATTATTTATTTGGCAAGTGCAAGTTTTACAATGGTTCGAATTACGTCAAAGTGATTTTATTTAATTTTTAGGGTTTTTATACATGTGATAAGTTCGATTTAAAATCTATAGAACCCCTTTATCTTTCTCTTTCGGTTTCACTTCACTCTCGTTTCGTTTTTCTTTTCTTTATTTTTTTTCTCTTGTCGAGATGAGAGTTCAGCCTTGATGGTTCCAAAGGATGATTCATGTCAGCCGACCCCAAAACTATGTTACTCCGACTCTTCTAATTTCCTCGCGTACCCGTGTCCGATACTGGACCCTCGGACATGGGTATGACACATGGACACCTCATTTTAGACCAAAATGTGCATATTTTTCAATAAAATAGCCGAGTCCGACACTTGGACATGTACCCGTGTCGGGTACTTCTAAACGAGTTTGAGTAAAATAGCCCCAAAACATTTTGGGACTAAGGGTGTGTTTGGATACAAATTTAAGAGGGAAAGGGAGGGGAGGGAAATGGAGGTGAGGGGAGGGGAGGGAAAGGAAGGTGAGGGGAGGGGAAATGTGGTTGTTTGGATAATGAAATTGTTGAGAGGGAAATGGAAGGGAGGTAAGAGGGACATGATATATTGAATGGAAATATGAAGAAGTAAAAATATGCTTGTGAGTGTATATTATTAAAAATATCCAACATAATTGGTCTCAATTGAGAGTATATAACATTTTTTGATAAAAGCAAAATTATCTTTTCATAATTTAAAGGAGAGTATCATTGTTTTCCTTCCAAATCTCACCTCCTTTGGAAAGAAAACAATTTGATCTAAAGGAGGGAAAACACATCCTCCCATTTCTTTCCCCCCTCATTTCTCTCCCTCTAAACATTGTATCCAAACAAGAGAAAACTCATCCCTCCCTTTCCCTCCAAATCTCCCTATCCAAACATAGCCTAAGACTCTGATGTTGTTGTTGTTGTTGTATGCACTTATACCCGATTTTTAATTTGATTTTGTTAGGAATTTGTGGAAGCACGCCGTAGCAGTGCACTAAATAGTGCTCCGTCTTGTCAATGGTCACCTACACCACCTCAAGAACTACAGGGAGTTCCTGAAGAAGCATTATCAGCAAATGCAGGCTTTGTTGCCTTTGGTGAGATGTCCTTACTAGCTATTTACCACGTCTTCCATAATCGGGTAATGATAGCTAGCTAATCGTGTACTTTCTTATGCTCAGTCATCCTCCCACGGCATGTTGATGGCAAGAGGCTCGACCGAACTGTCTGGAATTTATCAACGTTTCACGCATATGTTAGTTAC
This sequence comes from Silene conica, assembly GCA_029255685.2. NCBI lineage: Eukaryota > Viridiplantae > Streptophyta > Magnoliopsida > Caryophyllales > Caryophyllaceae > Silene > Silene conica. Next base: position 99,248,618 of record CM055312.2, read on the forward strand.
CATGTCAAGGTAACCTTTTTTTTACTATTTCTTTCTTCTTTTTGCTGTCTATACTATGTCTGTGGTTCAAGTGCTGTAGTTATATGCACTTCATTAAGTATTCGTGACTATTTTCGGATTTTCGAGTTTTCTACCCTAAATTATTGAAGTTCCATGCCATGTAGTCCGCTTTTCTTGATAGCATAGTACTTCCAAGCTATGTTGCTCGGACTTTTCAATATGACCTCCCGTACCCGTGTCGACACTGGACACCCCACATGGTTAGGACACTCGGACACTTCTTTTTAGACCAAAAACATGATTTTTTTCACAAAAATAGAAGAATCCGACACTTCGACACGTACCATGTCGTATACTTCTAACTGTGTCCGAGCAACATAGCTTCCAAGTATCATGCATCTTCTATTTTTTTCATGATTTGTCACACCTTGTTTGGATGGAAAGAATTTGGTGGGGAATGGACGGATGTAATCTCCGTTGTTTGGATACTAAATTTGTGCTAGAGAGAAATAGACGGAATCATTTTCCGTCCAAGAAGTCGAAACATATTCTAAACCCTAAAGAACTTCGGTCATTCCTCCTCCCTTTCCGAATATCCTGTCCAAACAATGCATTAGTCGTTCATGGGTTGTCCCGTCCATTAAACCCGACCCATCCTTCCCGCCAAATAACCGTGTACGGACAAGGTATTGTAAGAAAAATACAAAGGCCCAACCCACTAACCCGCCCCAAACCCGCTTCTCCGTGGGCCAAAAATTATGAGTGAGTCCGGTACTTGTCCGACCCAAGACCGCATTTTATCACCTCTACCTTGTAGTTATAACTTATCGTTGTGTTTGTTTTGAATCTCATCCACGCTTATCACCACCAGTGCTCAGAGGGATTCATGCATACTCGAATGAGACGTCGCGTGGAATCTTTGATTGAGGTATTCTCTAAACTCCTGTCAATATATGTGCGGGTCATATTGTAAAAATCCCGTCGTCTGCACGGATAGCTTCAGTAAGCTGAATATTATTCTTTTCCAGGCACTAGATCGCGCTAAATCAGATCAGGAAAAGACGCAGGAAAAAACGCTGAAAGTCGGCACTAAAACGCCATTTCAGAGACTGGTTAGCTACCAACGATCTTTTCCTGTAAAATCAAAACTATTAATTTCCGTGTGATACCCGCTTCAGCATTCATTCCGTGTCTTTGTCTAATGTACCAGAGCGTGAACGAGTCTCGGACTTCAAATTCAAAGGCTTCTTGGCGATGATTAGCGCAATCACTTATACAAAATTTAGAGGTAATCCTCGTTTATTTCAAAATTTCAATTCTCCAATATTTCAATACGACATTTTTTATTTGATTGTATTTTTATGGAATTCTTGGCATCGTTACCCAAATTGTGCAGAATGGGGTCTTTTTTTACGCGACAATGGTATATAGAGAATCTCCATTCGCTTTGGGATAGCGGTTTTGTCAGGCTACCCATAGCGCTTAGAATCTAGCGTACTGCGTACTCCGTTTATTCCCGTGCCAATGACCGTATAATCGATTGGATCGTAGGTCGAAAATCCACATTTTCTTTACATTTCAGTATATTATATTTTTTCGAACTTTGTGGCATAAAAATATCGTTATAATTGCATTTGTATACACGCACTGTTCATCGCCTTTTCTGTTTATAACGATGATGTTCTTTCATACTACGCTATTAATACCAAGGCTAGGCCTGGCAAACGAGCCGAGCCAGTTGGGTCCCGGGTTGGGTCATATGGACTAGATCAGAATACGGGTCTCGGGTATTTTTTAAAGTTAAATCATATTTAATATTAATAATATAATTATATTCATTATACTTATATTAAGACATCATAAAATAAGTTATTTATTATTTAATGATATAAAGGTTATACGGAGTATAATTTATTTATTTTAAATTAATTATTGATTTAAAATGTTAAAATAATGATTTTTCTATTTATTATTTCAAATAACGGGTCATTTCAGTTTTTGGTCATTCGGCGTTGGGTCATGATTTACGAGTATTTGACCATGAAAAACCGAGTTAGGTTTACAAATCGGGTAAGGTTTAGACAGGCCTACCACTATACCTTATAAAATTGTCAGGGTATTAGAATTGGCTAACGATTTGAAATAGAGATATTTAGAGACTTTAAAACGACTTTTGAGGTCATGTTATTAATAGACAAAATAAGTTATATACTCTATTATACGTTGTTTTGAGAGAGATTTGAACATTTTAGGAGATCATAGCCCACATAGAGTAGGTTTTAGCAAAAAAATCAGTTCGGGATCGTCGAAAAAACCAATTCTCAAGGTTAATAATCCACGGTTATTGGTTTATTGGGTTATTGGTCGTTTGGCCGTGGGATAAGAAGTCTCGAAATTCGCACCATGTACATCTAGCAACCTAGCAAACAGGTTAATTGGGTTGGGCCAATTTGGGTCTCTCGTTGCTTTCGAGTTAATTCGGGTTGGGTCATTTCGCGTTTTGAGACTGTTGGTCGGGTTTATTCCACGTGCGGGGTCGGGTCATTTTCGGGTCAGTTAATAAGCGAGAGAAAGACATTTCAAGTCTTTTCGATTCAAATAGAGTTATGTTTTGTCGTGTCATTTCGTGTTTAGTGGTTTTAGATCGAACCATAACTATAAGAAGAACAACAACAACAACAACAATACAGTTGAGCCGAGTGATCTTAATAGATTTGTACTTGATAAATTTGAAGTGAGTTAAGCTAAATAAGCTAAATGTAGCCAAGTTTAAGTGAATTAAACTGAACGGAGTGTAAACGGAATCATCAAACTTTTACTTAATATATTATATTCTTTTTGTCTTAATTATAGTTAGTATTTGTAATTGAAAACTATTTTTATTAAAGGTCAATAAATAAGTTTATGAAAAACATTTATTTTTAAAATAACAATTCTAAAACATACAATATAAAATTATCATTGTTTATTTTATTATTAAGCAAATACTTAAACAGTGAACAATATAATAGTCTTAATAGATATATATATCATCACAAAGTCTCATCGAAGATGGGCACTATCCGTATAGTCTCTAAAAGACCTTGCGTAGTTCCGTCAGAGCCCTCCAAGGACGACTTTCGTAACAAGCGTGTCTAGCATAAAATACACAACGTCTATAAAATCCGTCTTCTCTTATGATCCACTCAACGTGAGATTTGTCGCAATCGGCATCATACCACGGAATTTCAGGGTAATGTACACTTAAATCACAATTAGAGTTCATTTTACGCAAAAACCCGTCTCACTGACATCCCTAGCAGTCTTGAATAAAAATTCGTGAAAAACAAATGCATTTTTAACTCGATTTTTAAAACACATTTGACCAAGTCAACATCGTTCAACTAACAAAAAAGCTAAATTTAGCAATAATTATGCATGGATAATCTCATTACATTATCATCCTTTCTATTTTTAGGGTGTATCTAACTCATATATTAACTATATCTACATTAAAAAAATATCATTTAAAATAAAATACAAAATAATACAACTCGTTTTACATCTCTAAAATTCCTCCTATAAATTCTCTTTTCCACGAACTTTTAATTCAATTTTTTATCAAACAAAAAAACAGCAAGTTTCCCTTAAGACGGAAAATTCCCTTTTTCCTTGGCTCCAACATTATTGTAAAAACTTTATTTTGCCTTTCAAATCTTCTCATCATCTACAAAAAAGAAAATATTAATTATATTTAATCGATTAATTAACACGAATTAATACGCCATTAGTCGACAATGGCGGGATTAATAAAAAATATTAGCAAGAGATTAGCTCTTCTAATAATAATTTTACCAATAATTACCGTTTATGCAAACCAAAACGAAATAAATAATATTCTTACCAAAGATTATTACAAAAAAACATGCCCTCGTTTCCATGAAATAGTAAATCAACATGTAACCGCGAAGCAACAAGAGACACCTACAACGGCCGCGGCCGTTGTACGTGTGTTCTTCCACGACTGCATGGTCGATGGTTGTGACGGTTCGACGCTTGTAGCGTCGAACTCGTTCAACCCAAAGGCGGAAAGGGATGCTGACATTAATTTGTCGCTTCCTGGTGACGCCTTTGATCTTGTAACACGTATTAAGACGGATATGGAATTACAATGCCCGGGAATCGTGTCGTGTACCGATATTCTTGCAACCTCGGCCCGAACCCTTGTTAAGATGACCGGTGGCCCGTTTTATGAGATCGTACTAGGTCGTAAGGATGGGCTCGTTTCACAGGTTCGATTTTTGTTATTAACTCTTTAATTTTGTGCTTTTACGATACAATGATTAAAACATGGGTCGAAATGTGTCGGGTCCCTATAAAAAAAACGCGTCGTTAGCTACGGCTATATTGAATTACCGTCAATTTTACCATTTAAATCGGGTTACCCAACTACGTGATAGATAAACCATCTCAACGAAAACCTTGAGGTGATGATTGAGGCCCAACTATTATTAATATTCCTAATACGCTCCCTCACTCGAATCCCATTGGACTTGAAGAGTGGTTGGTTTGCACAGGCCCCCCCATACCGTGTGCTGGATTTCCACTAGTTTTCGAGGGGTTTTGAGGTTGCCGGGATTCGAACTCGTGACCTTCGGTCACACTACGGTCATTTTTTTTAATGGTGAGGGGGTTGAATCCCCGCGCTCATGCATTCCCGCATCACCACATGGACCATTTAAGCATGTCCTTCGGCGCTGCAATGGCCAATTGGTCATCGCCCCAACTGGTAGTCGAACATGGGAACTCTCAACTCCTGCATTTCTGCAATTTTCAAAGTTTAACCCAGCTACGATCAAGTTTACCAAAGCGTTAAAAGTTAAAAACATTACGATGTCAAATTGTCTATGAGTTATGAAGACGGATCGTCTTGTCATATAAACCGTCTCATCATATTAACACAATGTATGATTATTTGGTACTAGGCATCAAGGGTGAAGGGCAACTTAGCCTTACCGAACATGACGATGACCGAGATCATAGACCAATTCAAGAACAAGGGGTTCACCATCCAAGAGATGGTGGCGCTTATAGGCGCGCACACAATCGGCTTTTCACATTGCAAAGAATTCAGTGATCGGATTTTCCATTACTCCCAGACCCAATCCGTAGACCCAAAGATGAACCCAAAATACGCCGAGGGGCTAAAGAAATTATGTGCTAACTACGTTAAGGACAAGACCATGGCCGCGTTCAACGACGTTATGACACCAGGCAAGTTCGACAACATGTACTATCGTAACTTGCAAAATGGGCTTGGTTTGTTGGCTACGGACCAAGCCATGGCCGATGACCCTAGAACGAAGCCCGTTGTGGACCTTTACGCGACAAATGAGACCGCTTTCTTTAATGATTTTGCTAAGGCAATGGAGAAGGTTAGCCTGTTTCAAATTAAGACGGGTAAAGATGGCGAGGTTAGACACCGGTGTGACCAGTTTAATGACATTAATGTAGGTTAAAGTTTTGATTATTATTGTATGTATTAAAATTTCTCAAAATGGTGATAGAAATTATATAAATGTATCACAAAGAAATGAAGAATTTATCATTTTTTTTAGTTTGGATTAATTCCGCTTCTCTTTACCAAAAAAAAAAAACAAAGAAATGTATCAATTAACCCGATTTAACCCAATTGTTTTTGTGCTTGTTTTTAATATTGGCCTTTTTTTAGAGAAAAAAGAACATACATCGGACATTACCTCAAATTTTCTTTATTTCTTTGTTTTTGAGCATATGCGTATATTTTTTGAGCTTGTTCCCTCTAACGTTATTTGTTTTGAGCATTTGAGTATATTTTTTGAGTTTATTACCTCAAACTTTATTTGATTTTGAAGCATATGTGTATATTTTTTGAGCCTGTCTTTAAGCATATGTTTATTTTTCCTGAGCTTATTAGAATTTATAAGTTAGATTTTTTTTTTGTCAAAAATAAAATTTAACTAAGTATATATATGTAATATTTTTGAGTTTTATTTTAATTTTTTAAGCTTAATATTTAAATAACCGTACTCGAAAACTTTATAACAATACTCATAATTTTTAAAACAAAACTCAAAAGTATTTTTATGATGCTCCAAAACTATAACAGTAGTGGTAGTACATCGTATGTTTGATCCTCCTCTTGCTACCTTTTTTTAACTTGAAAAACCAGCATTGGCCGATATTTTAGGATTCAAACCAAATCCAGCTAAAACGTTCGAGCTGATTGGTCAAAGATAAATATTTTAATGTTTTAATATTTTTAACCAAAAAAATTCAATTTTATATAACTTTTATATTAATTTGTTACATTAATTAAGAATTCACTAAAAGTTAATTAAACTTACATAAACTGTAGCATCATTTACTTAACTTTATTAAACAACAGTTTGACAAATTAAATTTTTTCATGGTTTTTTTAATTAACTCACATTTAATACGGATTGCAATTCTTCTATATAAAGACAATATTCTTAGCTTCAATTAATCAAATTAAAAAAAAATAAAAAAACACTAAATCATGGGTTACAATATGTTCAAAACAATATTATTAATAATTGCTACGTTTATCGTTTTAGTAGAAAGTAACACCCGGCATTTCTATCTCAAAAATGAAATTGCCCGTATGCCGGAAGTTAAATTCCGATGTCAAGATGCGGTTAGTGATACGGGTCAAATGTACTTGAACCCGGGTGATCTTTACGACCAGGTGTTGGATGACTTAAATGATTGGTTCGGGATAAGGACATTATGGTTTTGTCATTTTTACTTTGAGTGGAAGGATCAAGTTTTTGACGTATATACAACTAAAATGAACGAGCAATGCGATTTACGTGTCCATTACCCTAAAATTCCTTGGTATGATGCCGATTGCTATAAATCTCACGTCGAGTGGATCATAAGAGAAGACGGATTTTATAAACGTTGTGTATTTTATCAAAGACATGCTTGTTATAACCATCCTTGGCGGAATCCGACTAAACCAGTAAAGGTTCATTCGTGGGCATGATTGTCAAAGAATTATCGAAAATAAAAATAATAATTACAAATAGTTTTTTGAGAGATTATTTGTTAGCGGTGTATTGTTCATTGTTTAAATATATTAGGTTAATAATAAATAAACAATTATCAATTTTAATTTGATTTTTAGGAAATATTATGTGTCATTGATTAGATGGAGTACTTTAATTTGAGTCGTTATTGAAGTCGTACCGGACCACATTAATTTTTCTTAATTACTACCACATATCCATGGTCATTTCAAGAATTAGCATATTTGATTTCAGGCTCAAATAACGAGTATCCATTCATTTTTTCATGATTATTCGATTTTAGGCTCAAATAACTAATTAGTTGGGTCTGAAATCGAACTGGTTAATTCATGAAATGATATCGGATACATAGTTGAAAAGAGAAGAAAGAGAAACATGGTCTGTTACGAGCCTTATTTATGGCCATTTGAGCCTCACTTTAAAATGTATAAAACACGATTTTCAGGATTTCAGTTCCTTGGATCAGGTTAACCGGCAACATAAAATTTTAGGAGCAACGTAGGACATTGAGAGTTAATATAGTACTATGCTTTAAATAAATTAGCATTTGTCGAATCTTCAAATAATTGTGACAAATGGATTAATAGTCGTTGTAATTTGAGTATGAAATCGAACTAGTTAACTCCTGAAATAATATTGGACTCGTAGTAAAAAAGATAGGGAGAAAAATAAACATTGTTCGATACGACTTCTCGAACAGCTCTAATTAAAGTGTATAATACACGATTTTCGGGATTTTAGGATCCCGTAATAATACTTTCCATAAACCACACATAAGCTTCCTCAGATCAGTTAAATTTTCCACACAAAATATGAGGAGCAACAGAGGATATTTGGGGTTGTCGGTATGTGATAAGCCAAAATTCATCGAATATTGGATAATCGTGAAAAACGGATTAATATTTATTATTTGGGTCTGAAACGATCTGGTCAACTCTTGAAATGATATCGAACACGTGATTGAAAAATGGGGAGAAAAAGAAACATGGTCTGGTACAACCTCCTGATCAACTCAAATTAAACTGTAATACACGATTTTCGAGATTTCAAGATCTCGGGACAAAACTCTCCGAAAATTACACATAAGGTTCCCTGTATTAGTCAAATCGGCCAAAAAAGCTATGAGGAGCAACGAATTGAAAGACCTCTAAGGTTGTCGATTTGCTATAACTCAGCATTATATGTCGAATCTCTTTCTGATTTTCAACCACATGTCCGGGCTCATTTTAGGAGTTAATAATTATTCGATTTCAGACCCAAGTAAAGAGTATTATTAATCCATTTTTACAATTATCTTAGGTTCCACGACTATTGATTTACCCCATACCAGCACCCATTTCCTTGTTTTTTAGAAAATTTTGTTTGGGGATTTTAAAATAACAAAAAAACGTGTATTATATATTTCATTTCGAGCCTTCGAAAAAGTCGTATTGGACTACCATTCTCCTCACGGTTTTTCTACCACGTATTCAAGATCATTTGGAGTTAACGTATTGATTTAATTGTTAGTTTTGTTACATTAATGAAGAATTACTCAAACTTAAATAAACTATGGCATCATTTAATTACCTACATTAAACAACAATTAACAAATTAATATTTTAAACAGTTTTTTGTTAATTCATTTAATTCTAAATTGCATGACTTATACTATATAATAAAGACAATACTCTTAGCTTAAATAAATCAAACTAATTAATTTAAAAAACTAAATCATGGGTTACTATAATGTACCTTCTCCCGTCTACATTTTCAAAACAATATTAATAATCGCTACTTTTATTTCTATGGTCGAAAGCGATGACCATTTTTATCTAAAAAACGACATCGGGCGTTGGCCCGCGTTACAATATCGATGCCAAGATGCGACTCATGATACCGGTCTTCAACAATTGAATCCGGGTCAAATTTGGGATTACAAATTTGATGACGGATATGTTGGTTATTTCGGAAGGACACTATATTTTTGTCATTTTTATTTCGAGGAAAAGGAAAAAGTTTTTGACGTCTATACATATAAAATGAATTATAATTGTGATGTAAGTCACTGGCACCGTCGCTTGCATTGGTCGGCACAGTTGTGCTATAATTCTTACATACACTGGCACATAAAAGAAGACGGATTTTATAGACGTTGTGTATTTTCTCAGAAACAAGTTTGTTCAAAGTCGCCATGGTTGGAACCGTCCTACCCTGAAAAGGTTCATTCTTGGTGATCTTCGAGATATATCGATTATTAAAATGATAACTACAGTTAGTTTATTGAGAGACTATTTATTATCTATTGTTCATTGCTTAATTATACCGTAATAAAATAAAACAATAGTCTCTTTTTCATTTTCTTTGTAGAATTACTCGGTAAAATTATTTGTTTACGTTCAATTAAAATATTGTTCTGAAAAAATGAACTGTTGTATGATATGATTAAGTACTTATGTCTTATTCTTTTCGGCTGAAACGAGCCGAATTAAATTAATTGGAGTGGAGCTTAATTGAACTAAATAATTGAGTGGAAATGAGGTGAAGTGAATTTAGTTGAACTAAGAGTTAATTTTGTGAGGAGATTAACTGAGCACATACAATTAATTAACGTAAATAAAACTTGATTTGTCATTTTTATTTCAAGAGAAAGGATAAAGTTTTTGACGTATATACAACTAAAATGAACAATCGTTGTGATTAGGGGTGTTCATTGGTCTGGGACCGGACCGGACCGGACCAAACTCTCTGGACGGAAGACCAAATAAGGGATAAAGGGTGGACCGAGGACCGGACCATATTAATATTGGTCTGATCTGGTCTGGTCCGGTCTGGGCCACAAAACGTTGTGGACCGGACCGGACCGGACCAAATGGACCAAAGTGGACCAAATATGATTGTCATTGACATGATTTGACATCTAAAATTAGAACTCGAGAAATTTTTAACGATAAAAATAAGCAACATTATTTTTTTTATTAGATTTAACTACATAATTATAACCAAGTGGTGTTAGTCCAGTGGTAACTGAGTTAAACCTTAAAATTTGCAGAAATGCAGGAGTTGAGAGGTCTCAGGTTCGATTACCAGCCGGGGCGATGATCACTTGGCCACTGCAGCTCCGAAAGGGGTGGCTTACATGGTCCATGTGGTGGTGCGGGAATGCATGGGCCCGGGGGATTAAACCCCTCGTCACCAAAAAAAAAAAAGTAGAAAATTATAATACACGTAAACAAAGTAGAAATAAAAATCAATAATATTACAATTTAGAAAATTCATTTCTCATATAAGTTCGGTCCATGGTCCGGTCCACGGTCCATTCGGTTTGGTCCAGGACCGGACCGAAGACCAAACTAGAGCAAATAGGTGGACCGTGGACCGGACCAAATAAAATTCGGTCCGGTTTGGTCCGGACCAAATGGTCCGGTCCGGTCTGGTCTTTGATCCGGACCACTGAATGAACACCCCTAGTTGTGATATACGTTTATTTTACCCTCACATGCATTTTACGGAACATAATTGTTATAATTCTAATATCGAGTGGCTCATAAGACAAGACGGGTTTATAAAAGTTGTGTATTTGTTGCTAGACAAAGTTGTCACAAGAGTCCTTGGGTGGCTCCGTCGCATCCGCAGAAGGCTCATGGGTGGTAATCATCGTCGAATTATCGAACGTGGATATAATAATGCAATTATTACAGTTATTTTCTTGAGAGACTGTCTGTAATATATTGTTAATTTTGTGTAACAATTTGACTTATCAATAAAATATATCAATGATACGTTTATATTTATTTTGTTTGTTTTTTTATTGGTTTTTTGGCAGGACTGTTATGTGTCGTGACTAGGGCTATTAATGAGACGAGACCGGTCGCGAGCAACTCGAGATCGGCTCGGGTCAAAGCTCGACTCGATATCGGGCTCGACTCGATATCGGGCTCGACTCGAAAGCTTAACGAGTCAAGCCGAGCAAAGGCTAGCTTGACTCGAAAAGCTCGCGAGCGGCTCGAACATTAGGTTAATAATAAAATAAACAATTATCAATTTTAATTTGTTTTTTTTGAAATATTATGTGTCATTGATTAGATGGAGTACCTTTTAGACTTGTATTTGGAAAACATAGTTCGTCCATAAATTATTTATTTATTTTTAATTAAAATAACTTTCATACAAGATTAAAAATGTAAACTATTATTGAGACAAAGAGAGTATAATATGATTGAATACGTACTACTCTGTAGTATATATAAATATTTTAAAATCTATACCGACTTTAATCATTTTAGTTTAGGAATTTTATGAAATACAAGTAATAAAATATGAATGTGCATTTGGTAATAGGGTTTATTGATGTAACAAAATCTTGCTATTTTCCATTTATTTTCGGCTTATATTTACTTCAGTTTAACTTAATTCATTTCAGTTTTATTTTATTCTTTTTTTATTAACTTTACTTCGCACAACCTTATATATTGTTGTTGGCGTTGTCGTGGTGGCGGTGGTTGTTGTCGTGGTGGCGGTGGTGGTCGTCGTTATTTTTATTGTTAATGAAAATTATATATTAGGCACTTTAATTTGAGTCGTTTATGAAATCGTATCGGACCACATTTATTTTTCTCTCGGTTTTAATTACTACCATGTATCCGTGGTCATTTCAAGAATTAGCATATTCGATTTCAGCCTCAAATAACGACTGTTCCATTTTTTCATGATTATTTGGTTTTAGCCTCAAATAACTAATTATTTGGGTCTGAAATCGAACTGGTTAATTCCTGAAATGATATCGGACACATAGTTGAAAAAGAGAAGAAAGAGAAACATGGTCTGTTACGAGCCTTACGGCCTTTTGAGCCTCACTTTAAAATGTATAAAACACGATTTTCAGGATTTCAGTTCCTTAGATCAGGTTAACCGGCCACATAAAATTTTAGGAGTAACGTAGGACATTGAGAGTTAATACAGTATGCTTTAAATAAACCAGCATTTGTCGAATCTTTGAATAATTGTGACAAATGGATTAATACTCGTTATTTGAGTAAGAAATCGAACTAGTTAACTCCTGAAATAATATCGGACACGTAGTGAAAAAAAATAGGGAGAAAAATAAACATTGTCCGATACGACCTCTCGAACAGCTCTAATTAAAGTGTATAACACACGATTTTCAGGATTTTAGGATCTCGTAATAAAACTTTCCATAAATCACACATAAGGTTCCTCGGATCAGTTAAATTTTCCACACAAAATATGAGGAGCAACAGAGTACATTTGGGCTTGTCGGTATGCGATAAGCCAAAATGCATCGAATATCGGATAATCGTGAAAAACGGATTAATATTTGTTATTTGGGTCTGAATCGAACTGGTCAACTCTTAAAATGATATCGAACACGTGATTGAAAAATGAGGAGAAAAAGAAACATGGTATGGTACAACGACCTCCTGATCAACTCAAATTAAACTGTAATACCGATTTTCGAGATTTCAGGATCCCGGGACAAAATTCTCCGAAAATTACACATAAGGTTCCTTGTATTAGTTAAATCGGCCAAAGAAAATATGAGGAGCAACGAAAGACCTTTAAGGTTGTCAAATCTCTTCCTGATTTTCAACCACATGTTCGGGCTCATTTTAGAAGTTAACAATTATTCGATTTCAGCCCCAAGTAAAGAGTATTATTAATCCATTTTTATAATTATCTTAGGTTCCACAACTATTGGTTTACCCCATACCAGCACCCCTTTCCTTGTTTTTTAGAGAATTTTGTTCCGGGATTCTAATATAACAAAAAACGTGTATTATATATTTCATTTTGAGCCGCCGAAAAAGTCGTATTGGACCACGTTTTTCCTCAACGGTTTTTCTACCACGTATTCAAGATCATTTGGAGTTAACGTATTCATTTAATTGTTAGTTTTGTTACATTAATGAAGAATTACTCAAACTTAAATAAACTATGGCATTTGGCATCATTTAATTACCTACATTAAACAACAATTAACAAATTAATATTTTAAACAGTTTTTTGTTAATTCATTTAAGGAAAAATTACAATTTACCACCTAATATGTTCCACTTTTTGCAATTTACCACCTAATATATTTTATTTTACAAATAACCACCTAACTTTGAACAAATTCCAAACTAATCTAACTTATTTTACATTCGTGTGACATTAATTATCAACTCGATTTCATTTTTACGTCTTTCGATCATTTTGATGACCAAACTACCCTTGCTAATTACATAGACTCCATATTTGTCAATTTCCCTGATACTCATTCATCCAATTCAACAAATATAACCCCAAAAGAAGTCGTTTACAATATTAACCCAGAGTTCTTCCTCATTTCCGGGCAATTTCAGGTTTGGTCCCTATTTATTTTTCAATCTCAATTGCTTATCGAGTGAGTGAAGACACGGGATGAATTCTATTCATTCTATTGTACTTTATTACCTTTTCGCGAAAGTGTTGTCTACTTGAAGACTCACGAAATGAAGGCACTAGATCTTCAAATAGGAATCCAACAACCTAGAACCTAGCTTCAATCTTGTTTTTTGAGTGAAGAACTTTCTGATGGAGGAGATTAATAAGATATTTACTGCTTTGAAATTAAAGAACAATAAACTGATGGAGAATGCAAATGGGTAAAAAGAGATGAAGAACAAGTGAATGTGAGAATAAATTGATCAGGGAATAAAAATGGAGCTTGCTTTGAGATTGAAGAACAATCAAGTGAATGAGGCATTTAATGAACATTTATATGATGATAAAGGGGGAAGAAAGGGGGAAAATTGATTTCTAGGCTAGTTCAGTAGTTCATAGTGTCGATTTTTCCTGGAAGTGAAAATGAGAAGTACTAGGAATTTCCAAGTAATAAGTCTAGGTAATTAGTAAGGGTAATTCTGTCATGTAAATGATCGAAAATCGTAAAAATGAAATCGAGACGATAATTACGCAAAAACGTCATACGAACGTAAAATGAGTTAGATTGGTGTGGAATTTGTTCAAAGTTAGGTGGTTATTTGTAAAGTAAAACATATTAGATGGTAAATTGTAAAAAAGAGAACATATTAGGTGGTAAATTATAATTTTTCCTTCATTTAATTCTAAATTGCATGACTTATACTATATAATAAAGACAATATTCTTAGCTTAAATAAATAAAACTAATTAATTTTAAAAATTAAATCATGGGTTACTATAATGTACCTTCTCCCGTCTACATTTTCAAAACAATATTAATAATCGCTACTTTTACTTCTATGGTCGAAAGCGATGACCAATTTTATCTAAAAAACGACATCGGGCGTTGGCCCGCGTTACAATATCGATGCCAAGATGCGACTCACGATACCGGTCTTCAGCAATTGAACCCGGGTCAAATTTTAGATTACAAATTTGATGACGGATTTGTTGGTTATTTCGGAAGGACACTATATTTTTGTCATTTTTATTTCGAGGAAAAGGAAAAAGTTTTTGACGTATATACATATGAAATGAATCATAATTGTGATGTAACTCACTGGCACGGTCACATGCATTGGTCGAGACGGAAGTGCTATCATTGTAACATACACTGGCACATAAGAGAAGACGGATTTTATAGACGTTGTGTATTTTCTCAGAAACAAGGTTGTTCGGAGCCATGGTTCGAACCGACCTACCTTGAAAAGGTTCATTCTTGGTGATCTTCGAGATATATCGATTATTAAAATGATAATTACAGTTAGTTTATTGAGAGACTATTTATTATCTATTGCTCATCGCTTGATTATACCCCAATAATAAAATAAAATAATAGTCTCTTATTCATTTTCTTTGTAGAATTACTCGGTAAAATTATTTGTTTACGTTCAATTAAAAATATTGTTCTGAAAAAATGAATTGCCGTATGATATGATTAAGTACTTAGGTCCTGTTCTTTTCGGCTGAAACGAGCTGAATTAAATTAATTGGAGTATAGTTTAATTGAACTAAATAATTGCGTGGAAATGAGGTGAAGACAATTTAGTTGAATTACTGAACATAATTAATTGAAGCTAAATAAAACTTAATGAAATACAGTTAATTAAAATTGAAAAGAGCTGAAATTAAGGCACAATGAGCAGAGCCTTTGTATCTATAGACATGGGAATGTAAATTTGGTAGCGTTTGTTGGCTTAAATTCGACTTAATTTACCTAAGCTCAGTTTAACACAATTTAGCTAAGTTCAAATCATCACTTCAACTCGATTCATTTCAGCTCTATTAATATCACTCGGCCGGGTCTAGCTTGTTAATCGTTATTGTTATCCTTATTGTAATCGTTAGTGGTACTGTTTACTGTTACTGTAATTTTTACTAAGACATTTTAATAAGTAAGTTTACTTGAGCACACTAAACTCAGTTTAAGTTTATTCAATTCAATTCAATTCAGCTAGCTTTAATTTAATAAATTTCAAATATAATCATTTTAATTAAGTTTATTTTTGCTCACTTTAAATATTTCAGTTCAACTTCTATATTTAATTCAATTTAGTTCTGCTTTCAACCTTAAAAAAATACGGTACAATTACTCATATTATGATTTAATTTACTATAATAGCTAGTTTGTTGTCATCGATCTTTTATTAAACTAGACATTTAGTTATTATATCCCGACTTGTAAACATTTAATGAATTATACCATCAGTTATACGTATAGCTTATTTAAATTTTTTTGTTTTATAATAATGTTTTTAAGCTTTGTTGTACAGTCCAAAAAATTTGATATAAAATATTAAAAAACTACAATTTTTATTGTATAATATATATCGGAAACCGCTTTAATATTAAAATAAATATTGTTGTTTTAAACGCACTAACTTTATTTGTTAACACATTCCAAATAATTAACACTAAAGAACGACAACAACAAAAGTAGCGGTTCATGGATTATACATCAGAGATAGTACATCTGATTTTATACTTTCTGAATTTTATGATAACTTTTTTGAGTTTCATTTGAAAAAATATGAAATTTTACTATAAAGTTTTTGAATTTGTCACTTTAATAAGGGTAACATTATTCGTAAGACTCCCCAAAGTCTTAAGACTCTGCCACATCAGATTTCCACTAATTTTTATTATTTTTTTATTGTTCAGACTCACCTCAGACTCATCCAAAACTTTATACATTATCCGTCAGACTCACCTCAGACTCTACTTTTCCATTTTACTTTTTCTTTTTACATACTTATTAAACTACTTTTAGTGGGGTCAAGACCAACCAAAGTCTTAAGGAGAGTCTTGGATTTTCAAGACTCGACTTAAGACTTTCCTCAAGACTTAGGTAGATTATTGGTAAAATTGAGGGAGTCTTGTCTTAAGACTTAAGAAAGTCTTGTCTTAAGACCCCCAATAATGTTACCCTAATTAAACAAACAAAACCAGTATTACATAAAAATTATATATATAAATTCAATTAATTTTGAGTTTTCCCATCAAAAATTGATTATAAAGTTTCTAAACTTTAAATACTCAAAAAAATTCATGTAAACACAAAAACTAAAAGGGTATGAGGTAATACATCCGATACGTAATCCCATCTGTTCAAAAAATTCATGTAAACTCAAACTCTCAAAGTGCAAAAAAGGATTATACAAATCTAATGAACTTATATTCAATTTTTCTGAACTTTTAGAAATTTTGGCTTGCATTTTAATTTTTTATGTGTAAAATCAAAATCTTATTGTATTTACATGTATTATTTTTGATTTTCAATATAATATTTTGAGTTAAATATTTTTATAAAGACGCGGAGATTTTTTTCAGAAAAAAGCTCGTAAAATGTGCATATAAACTCAAATTCGTTTTCATAAGGCTCCACATCTATACTAGCAGATCTATACATCTTGTTGTATAGTCCACTAATTGCTCATTTAATGTTATATTACATTAAATGAAGAATAAATTGTGACTTCACTTAAATTAAACTTAATTACTCTGTGACTTCACTTAAATTACTTGCATTAAATAACAGTTAACAAATTAAATTTTTTAAATAGTTTTTTATTAACTCATTTAATGTTAGATTCCATGTCTTATACTATATATAAAGACAATAATCTTATCTTAATTAAATCAAATTAAAATATTAAAATAATTAATTAATTAAATCATGGTTTACTCAATTTTATCTTCTTCAATCTACATTTTCAAAACAATATTGATTATCACTACTTTTATTGTTATAGCAGAAAGTGTAAACCAACGTTTCATTCTAAAAAACGAAATCGGACATTGGCCGGCGGTACTATATCGATGCCAAGATTCGGATTACGATAGTAAAATTTTGAGTTTGAACCCGGGTGATTCTATGGATTTCAATTTCGAAGATTGGAACGATTGGTTTGGAAAAACGTTATATTTTTGTCATTTTTATTTCGGGAGGAAAGACAAAGTTTTTGACGTATACACAACTAAAATGAATAATCGTTGTGATATACGTTTATTTTACCCTCACATGCATTTTACGGAACATAATTGTTATAATTCTCATATCCAGTGGGTCATAAGAGAAGACGGGTTTTATAAACGTTGTGTATTTGTTGCTAGACAAAGTTGTCACAAGAGTCCTTGGGTGGCTCCGACGCATCCGGAGAAGGCTCATGGGTGGTGATCATCATCGAATTATCGAATGTGGAAATAATAATGTAATTTTTACAGTTAGTTTCTTGAGAGACTGTCTGTAATATATTGTTAATTTTGTGTAACAATTTGACTTATCAATAAAATATACTCCCTCCATTCATATCCATTTTGCACCTATTTCATTTCGGTCCATTCGAATCCACTTTGCACCTTTCTTTATTTGGTTGTACTTTTAATATTACTTCCTCCATTCCAATCAATTCTATACATTTCACTTTTTCGACACTATTCACAAGTCGAGTGAATTTTCGACACAACTTCTAATATATAACATAAAAGATAGTCATGTGAGATCTTGTTTAAATTGTCTTACCGAGTACATTGTGAATATCAAAGTTTTATGATTTTTATCGTTATGTAACTAAAGATATTAACAAAAGAAAACGATTATTGGCAAACGTAAATAAAGCAAATGTATAGAATTGATTGGAATGGAGGAAGTATAATACTATAAAAACACTATTAAGGCCCACTTTTTCAACACAATACTACACTTTACACCTATTTGTTGTACTTTTATTAATATTTTAACAATGCGTAAAAACCCGTGCATAAAGCAAATGTACCAAGTGGAAATGAATGGAGGGAGTACTTATCAATGATACGTTTATATTTATTTTGTTTGCTTTTTTATGGTTTTTTTTAAGGATATTATGTGTCGTGAGTCGTGACTCATATGTTAAAGATCAGACCGAGTATCTTTATGAGTATGTGACTACCTTTGATAAAATGTCTCACACATACTGTTCTCTCCGATATATACCAAAGATAACACTTACCGAGAACGGACGATCAACACTAAAATAATTATCTAGCTCGCAACATTATCAAGTCGTTCTTACTTTTCCCCTTTTTGCCCTTACTATACAAAATGTCATTACATACCCAATACTCCAACCTTTTCATGAATACTCTATTTTTCTACTAGGAGTTTTGCTTATGACGGATAATATCCGTTATAGAGTGAAAACAGATACTTTACTCTCATAAAAATGCATAACGGATTAATCTTGAAAGTTTAAATGGATATATAGCTTTTAATTTGTTTTCTTAATAAAGGATTTTCTAATAACGTGTGTCCTTAGTGCAGACATTAATAATGTAAATGTGGAAAAATTTACACCAAGTTTTCTTTAATTATGGTAAAATGAGTTTCTACCTAAAAATCAGATGAGAATATCTTGTAAATCTTTTCGTGTTTAGATTATTAATGTATGCCTTTAGGACACACGCTAAAAAAACCGTCTTATAATGATCATATATATTTTAATTTTTTTCTGCTATAATGTACTTCAAGAAATATATTAGAGACCAATATCAAAACGTTTTTGGTGTGAAAAAACACAACCCAATACAACAAAAAATCCCAACTCGGGGTGAGCCCACTATTTAACCAACTGGTGTTAGTCCAGTGGTAACTGAGTTAAACCTTAAAGTTTGCAGAAATACAAGAGTTGAGAGGTCTCATGTTCGATTATCAGTTGCAGCGATAACCACTTGGCCACTGTGATTTACATGGTCCTTGTGGTGCGGGAATGAATGGACCCAGGAAATTAAACCCTCATCAAAAAAAGGTGAGATACAAAAAAACCTAACCGAGACAACAACTCGAAAATGCCAATCACCCTCTGTCACGTCTCACAGTCGATTTATGAAATCATCTATTAAACCACAATCATCTCCATCTCCAGACAGCCGGAATTCATTCCCGGAATTATAACTTTTTAAGGATCATAATCTTATTACGGTCATAAACAAGACGATGTTTTAGAAGTGGTATCCCATTTGATGATTGCCTTAGCCCTTATGAATTTGGTGGAAGGGCCATAACTCGATAAGAACCATGAGTAAAATACACGAGTGGTTCTGTATGACGAGTGAAAGTCTACGTCAGCTAAATTGTACAAGCATGACGTCAACTAAGCAAGACAATTGGTCTGTTTGTTTATGCCCAACATCATGTTTGACTTATAAAATAAGATTACACGTAACACGTATCATTATCATCATCATCATCGTCGTCGTCGTCGTCATTGTCCTAATCTCACTTCTTAATCAATAGCAACTCCTTACTCAAAACTCAAAGGGAACATATCCGTTTTAAAGTTAAAATGGGGTAAATATCATCTTGTATACTCCCTCTATTCACATCCACTTTGCACCTATTCCATTTCGGTCAATTCGAATCCACTTTACACCTTTCCTTATTTGGTTGTACTTTTAATACTATAATACTATAAAAACACTATTAAGGCCCACTTTTTCAACACAATACTACACTTTACACCTATTTGTTGTACTTTTATTAATATTTTAACAATGCGTAAAAACCCGTGCATAAAGCAAATGTACCAAGTGGAAATGAATGGAGGGAGTATGTAATATTAGTAAGTTTTGCTTGTGACAAGGTCACCATCTGTGACGGATATTTTGTGAGATAAAATAGATACAAAATGAGTTAGTGGAGATATAGGACGACATGAATAGTGTCGAAGAGAGAGAAAAAGTGGGTATTTTGTGAGAGAAAACGGTATCCGTCACAAATAAGAATTTGTGATGTACTTCCTCCATTCCAATCAATTCTATACATTTCACTTTTTCAGCACTATTCATAAGTCGAGTGAATTTTCGACATAACTACTAATATATACTATCCTCCGTTTTTATATAATGTTCCCATTTGTTGAATATATGAGTGTAGTATTTTAATAAAATGGGTACATTATATAAAAATGGAGGAAGTAACATAAAAGATAGTCATGTGAGATCTTGTTTAAATTGTCTTACCGAGTACATTGTGAATATCAAAGTTTTATAATTTTTATCGATATGTAACTAAAGATATTAACAAAAGAAAACGAGTATTGACAAACGTGAATAAAGCAAATGTATAGAATTGATTGGAATAGAGGATCCTCCATTCATATCCAACCTACATATATTCCTTTTTCAGCCATTCATATCCACTCTAATACTTTCCTAAAAAAGAAAACAAAATGACTAAACTACCCTTATGGAAACCATTTATCTACATAAAATGTCACTCCATGGCCCACCTATAACCCACCATCACACATTTAAATTAATAAAAAAACATCTTACACACTTCCAAATGTAGTTTTAATAGTTTTTTAATATCTTTCTTAATATTTGTGCAAAAAGCATATATGCGCTTTGGATATGAACGGAGGAAGTACTTCGTATGTACGTTAGTACATAAAACGGAGAATATATTTGTTTCTTCTCATGTATTCTGCTTTTGGCTTATTCCTCCGATATAAATATATTTGACTCGTTTTAAGTTTAAAACAGATAATATTATCTTAATTAAATCACAATTTATACTTAATAAAACAACGACAACTCTTGTGTGAAATGGTCTACACCGTGAGACGGTCTCACTATATACTTCCTCCGATTTCTTGAGTTGATCCCTTTTGATTTTAACACAAGAAATAAGGAAATCAATTTAGACCACACAGTATACATTATTTTTTAGTACTGAATAAGTAAACTTATTATAAAAATGGATCGTTTTATTCTAAAATTTATAGTATAAAGAGAGTAATGGCTAAGATCATGATTAATGGAGCAATTAAATACATTTCCGTGTCATCTTGGATTATTCTAACTTTTTGGTAATGATTGGCGATATCATTGGTGCAGAAGTTTATTGAAACTCGTCCCTTCGGCTGTACGGGAGAACATCTCGTCTCCATGGATATATTCATCTCGAGCTTATGGATATATTCATCTCGAGCTTGACCGATACAATTAAATAATATACTAAAATTTAGAGTGTTTAGAAAGTGATAGACGATTTATCTTTTCTATCCATCTACATTTTATTTGACACATTACAAGCAAATGGATACTCACACACAATCAATGATTTAAATTAACACAAATATCATATCCTTTATTACTTATTTCAAGATCCATAATTGGTATGTAGTCATGTCAATGGATTGGGTTCGAGTTCAAAGCGTCGCCCGTTATCCATCATTCCCTTGAAAATCTCATCCAACCCGTCTATCATTCGTTAAACATATCATCTGTTATCCATCCATCATCCATGGATGAAACAGGTGGATCGGGTGATAAATTAGTGTTATATATTTATATGTTTCAGGTTAAAAAAATAATTTGACTTTTTATTCTATTAAATAATAATGTTACAAAAATAATGTTAGTTTAACTTTCTAGCGTGTAATTTCACAAAATCTATACCTATAAAAGGAATAGATTTTAAATGTCTCCTATTGGTTCCTTGAAATAAGGAATTTATCGGCCCACCAAAATTTAGACTGATTTAATTTCTTTCTCTTCTATTTTCATAATTCTGATTTTTACTCCTCTCCAATTACGTATTATGATATTTTCTCATCCCTATTTAAAGTAATTGATTGCAGTATTACATTTTATCATTGTCATAATAAAATACTACGATATCATCAAATTATTGTTAATCGAATATTTAAATAACAATATACAACGGTCCAACAAAATACGATATTTAATGGTCCAAAAATTAAATCGGAAAAACAAAAAATTACAAACAACAAAAATAGTTAGTCCAAGAATTAAATTATATTATATTTTCCAATCAAATCAAATACAAGTTAATATACCAAACAAGATAAAATACGGTAAAATACGATATACAACGGTCCGATATATATCAAAATGATCATATTTTGCCAATGTCGTCATTAAAATGCGGTATATTGAAGAAAATAAAAATCATGTATATCAGAACAAAAAATAGTCTTTTGTTGATTTAAAATCTTTTAGTTGTATTTTAATTAAATTCAACTAAAAATCTGCAAATATACATAAAAAACAAAAATCTTCTATATTAGCACAAAAAGTAGTTTTTTGTTGAATTTATCTTTTAGTTGAATTTAAATTAAAATACGATATAAACGGTCCGATATCTATCAAAATGATCATATTTCGCTAATGTCGTAGAATGTTTTGGGTAGTTACAAGGTCGAACTAAAAAATAATTTGGGTTGATTACGATGATTCGGAACTTAGGACTAAATCCGTAAGAATAATTTTAAAATATATATTTTTTTTTATCGGCTATTATCCGTCTTAAGTTTAAAACGAGTCAGTATCGTTCCTCATGGATTATAGGACACATTTTATTTTCGTCATGCATAATGTTTTTTTTTTGTATTATTCATTCTACATATATATTTGATCCGTCTTAACTTTAAACCGATAAGTCATCCTAAATAAGTTTTGTATGCTTTTATAATGTCAAGGAGATGCATTAGTTTTATTTGCGTCTAAGTCAAGTATATAATTTCTCTTTACTTTTACATTGATATTACTCCGATACTAAAATCATATTCTTTTAAAATTTATTTACCTTCTTATTGATTTTTTTAATTCAATAAAATTAGACCCGTGCAAAAATTGCACGGGCGTAAAACTAGTATATATTTAGAGGAAAAAAATTAGGAAATTAGGATATTTTATATCTTAATAGTGTATTATATATAAAAGAGTTAATAAAAAGTAATAAAATCAGGGGATGGATGGATGTCGGGTGAAATTTCTTCATCCAACCCATCCGTCATCCATCCATCATCCATTTAAGTCTGATTTTCATCCATCTTTTAGAATCGGGTGAATCGGATTTTAATTGGCTGTGGGTGAAATTGGCATCTCTACAGTGGTATCATTAGTTTAATATGCATCACAGATATTTTTCTAAAGAATATAATCAGCTTACAAATTCTGATTTGCGATAGATATAAGTTTGCGACAAATCAAATACTACTTATGAGAATACATAAAACAAAACTAGAGTATCCAAAAAATTTCATTTTATTTTGTATTATATACTCATATAAGTAATAGTAAATCGTCGTAAATTTATAACGAATATATTTATCACGTGACAAAGTTGCCGTAACGCGTTAACTACCATGTGGAATGCCACAACTTAATTGGATCTTAAGTTTCGGCTGTACATTGCTTGAAGACTACAATAGTAAGTCAGTAAACGTTAATCAAATAGAAGTTTGACTTCCCATCTATATATATTCCACGTGATATAAGAAGGGAAGGTATAAATCCACTATGAAATTAATTCTCACTCCGGATCTATGTAGTAGTAGCACGGGTAGTCGTGATGTGTTCGATACCGTGTTCGATACTGTGTTCAACACCGCATATTATATTTTAGGCGAGAAATAAAATGTCAAAAGATAGCGATTAAAAGATCGGTTTGGGTGAGAAATGACAATATTCATTTATCTAAATTTAATATCAAATACATTACAAAACTAAAGTTATACATTATTAATAATCATAAAATATATATTTTATTAAATTTAAAAGGCATGTCCGGTGTCCTAAATTTCATAGGATGTCGTGTCACGTGTCCGAGTCCGTGTTCATTATAAAGCTACCTAGCTCATGATTGTAAGACGGTGCATTTACATATCATTTCTTGTGATATTAACAAAAAAAATGTAATAATAATATCATTTCCTTTATAAGAAAATAGTAGGTTTTTTTAGAAAAATTTCTCACCATATTAATAAAAAAACATTTTACAATCTTAAGAATTATTAATGATACCAAATATTATGGGTACGTACGTTCATCAGGAACATATATACAAAATGAAAAACTCATTTACACCACGATTAATAACAAAGCAATTACGAAACACATATAAAGAGTAAGAAAATAAAGTGTTCCTCTTAATAACTTACTGGAAAACCGTATTTTTCCAGTTTTAGTGATAAAACACTAGAAAAAAAATATTGTGTCAATATCTACCATTTAATTACAATTAATATTCTACTATTAGTACTATATATTGTGTCAATATCTACCATTTAAATATTTAATTACAATTAATATAGGTCTTCAAATTCTAGAAGAGAAAAGAAAAAAATGTTGACAAAAAGAATCAATTTCAAACACAATCTACCCTAAAAAAAAATTAAATTAAATTTGGTGAATAGAAAACAATAATGGAAAGAAAAGTTTACACTCAAATAGACAAATATAGAATGATATTTGAGGACACAATTCCACAATCATATAACAACATAATTAAAGAAGATTTGTTGTTATAATCATCATTATAATTATTATTAATTATTCATGCATCATAATCACGCAACAATCTTGATCATTAATCATTGATTGCAACATAATCAAATCACTCCTTTCTCCTCTATATATAAGTTTCATATAACCCATCTCAAATTCATAAAAAAATCTCAAATTATTTTATTCAATATTCGATTTGTAAAAAATTTCAAGGGTATAACGTAGAATTTCCAGTAAATCCGTATAACCCATGTCAAATTCTTAAAAAAATCTCAAATTATATTATTTTTAATATTTAATTTATAAAAATTCAGGGTATAACGTAGAATTTCCCAGCTGGTTAATATTATGGATGTTAATGGTGCGAGTTTGAGACGGCCTCATGTAGTGGTAGTACCATACCCAAGTCAAGGCCATATCAACCCACTTCTCCAATTTGCTAAACGTTTAGCATCAAAAGGTATTAAAGCAACATTAGCCACAACAAAATACACGTTTTCCGCAATCTCGACCGTTAAAAACGTATCAGTCGAGCCAATCTCAGACGGGTTTGATGTATTCGGGTTTAGTCAGGCCGGGTCAGAAGAAATCTTTCTTAACTCATTTAAACTAAATGGGTCAAAGTCCTTAGCTCAAATCATTGAAAACCACAAAAACACGTCGTTTCCCGTAACTTGTGTTATATACGATGCGTTTTTACCGTGGGCTTTGGACGTGGCTAAAGAGTATGGTTTATTTGGAGCGGCTTTTTTTACTAACTCGGCTACGGTTTGTTCTATATTTGCGTGTGTGAACCGGGGGTTAATTGGTTTACCAATGACTGAACCGGATGAAGTCGTCAACGCGTTGACTAAGATGCCGAAATTTAAGGCTAATGATTTGCCAAGTTTTTTAAAGAAGCCCGAGAGTTATCCTGCTTATTTGGCTATGAAATTAAGTCAATTTTCTAATTTGGGATTGGCTGATTGGTCTTTTTGTAATTCCTTTGAAGATTTGGAGTTGGAGGTAAACTTAAATTTTTTATTTTATTTCGTCGTTAATTACTTTCATTACGAGTATTGTAAATATCGTTTTTGTTTTGTGATGTTGGTAAATAATTATTAACCGAAACACAGGAAATAAAATAGAATAAGTAAGTAAACGATCGGGAATGATATCTTCCATACCAAACAAAGTTGAGGAGTATTTGATTGAATATTGGGGGGTCTTTACTCTTTAGTGTAGTGCAATTTTTACAAAATTGATCAATCAATTATTATTATAAATTATAATGAATACTCGTGCAATCTTTATAAATATAAAAATAAAATTTATAATAAATTAGTGGGCTCGAGATATTATTATTATTATTGTTGTTGTTATTGTCATTGTGAACACCCATGCAACCTTTATAAAGATAAAAATAGAGTTTACAATAAATTATTGGGCAGTCGAGAAATTATTATTATTATTATTATTATTAATTTTTATTATTATTATTATTATTATTATTATTATCAAAAGAATGCGCGCAGCTATCATATAAAACAAAATAAAATGAGAGTTTACATGAAATTGGTGGACAACCTAGATACCAGTTTGGCTTCCACCCCCTTAGCCAACGCAAAGTTAAGTTTAGTAAAAATAAACACTCATGCAACATTTATAAAGATAAAAATAAAGTTTACGATAAAGATAAAAATAAAGTTCACAATATATTAGTGTGCAACCGAGAAATTATTATTATTATAATTACTATTACTATTATTATTATTATTATTATTATTATTATTATTGAATTTGGGAACAAATAATTAATGTAAATTTGACGTTAAGTTTGTAGTAACTTGTAAGTATTTTATACTCCGTAACATAGAGTTTTGTATACGTTGTGTATTTAGTTCCGAGATGGTCTTAAACAAAATTAACGGGATAAAATAAGATTTTTTGTTAATTAAAATGGTAGAAACAAATGGTGAAATTAAGATTACGTAGTAGTTTAAAGCCACTTGCTAACTTTAGCTTAAACTATAGTCTACACACATGCACTTAAGGACGTAATTAGAAGTTTATAATCTTTCTAAAATAGCAAGTGTTAACTAAACAAAACTATAAAATGTCTAAATAATCAATGTAAATTATCTTAAAAGCAATGGTCGAGCGGAAAGGGAGGGCTAACAGGGACACTTACCCGTTAAAGTAATAATTAAGTACAAGTATTCTACGATTGATACACACGGTGTTCAAAAGGGTTGACATTTTCCCTAAAACACCCAATTTTTATATACGGAAAATTTTGAGAAGTCATAACCCGTGTTTATGAGTTTAAAAACTGATAACTTGTTTTAAAATCAATCATCTTTTCGAGAATACGATTTCAAAAAAAAATTGTCGTACTTGGATCTCGTGGCTAGGATTTTTTAAATGCCGAAGTTTTTTTACGTAACAAACTTGGGGTGATGACTGATGATATCTCTTAGTCGAATTCTGAACTCGATAATTTTTTTTTTCAAGTAATAGTTCTCACAAATAAGATCAATTTGAAAAAAAATTGTGACCTTTTTAGCTTGTAAACACGAGTTGTGTCCTTTTAATATTTTTAGAACGAAAAACGGAATATTTCAAATAAAATGTCAAACATTAGGAATACCGGAGATAGGGTTCGAATCGTGTTAGAAGCAGGCGAATATACTGATTATACTTTAAAGAAAAAGCTCTTTAAATCTTTTTCGAACAAATGTACTCCGTATGTATGTAAGAGGTTACAGACTTTTTGTCTCCAAAATACCGTTATTCTTGTCAGAATATATAGGTGAAGAGAATCATGCTTTTTGAAAGAATGTCAAAATTTTGTGAAAGACAAATTCCTTTCTTTCTTTTTAACGGGTAATTGTCGCAAGTTTATAAGGGATCAAATAAAATTCGATCAGTCATTTATGATTTGCTTGGGCTTTTTTCTCCTTGTATAACCTTATATATAATACTTAACCTATCAAAAACTTGTAACAAGTATATTATATTAATTTGTTTGTTATTACCATGACCTTAATCATGCTGTATTTTCATATTTCAGTACAAAATTATGATCCAACTCTTTCTTGACCGATTAATTTAAAAATTGAATCATTTTTCGTGATAGAACATGTAATTTTACGTTAGTGTTAATAGAAGATGATTTTGTTTTTCAAAACCGATGATGAATAAGTTTTTTGGTTATTGTAGGTAATACAAGGCGTGCCGGGATGGCCGGCAAAGCTAATAGGACCAATGGTGCCATCAAGCTACTTAGATGGTGGTATAGAAAAAGACATAGGCTATGGAGCAAGCCTATGGAAACCACTAAGTGAGCAATGCAAAGAATGGCTACAAACTAAGCCAAAAAAATCAATAGTTTACATTTCATTTGGTAGCATGGTGTCCTTAACACAAGAACAAATGGAAGAGCTAGCATTGGGATTAAAAGAAAGTAATTACAATTTTCTATGGGTAATTCGGGAATCTCAACAAAATAAACTGCCTAAAGAATTCCAAGAAGAAATTGCGAAGGGTAAAATTGGAATGATTGTCACATGGTGCAATCAATTAGAGGTGTTAGCCCATGAGGCCACCGCGTGTTTTGTGACTCATTGTGGTTGGAACTCAACACTGGAGGGGATCAGCCTGGGAATCCCGATGGTGGGTGTTCCCCAATGGAGTGACCAGTTGCCTGACGCGAAGTTTATTGAGGAGGTTTGGGAAGTTGGAGTTCGAGCCAAGGAGGATGAGAAGGGAGTGGTTCGAAAAGAAGAGTTTAAATGTTGTTTGAAGGAGGTTATGGAAGGCAAGAGAAGTGCGGAGATTCGAGAGAAATCAATGAAATGGAGGGAGTTGGCTAAGAAAAGTGTTAGTAAGGGTGGTAGCTCGGATAATCATATTCAAGGATTTGTTGAGCATTTGGAAAGATCAATTAATTCAAAGGCTAATGAAAAGCAATGCTTATTGCAAACAAATTAGTCTATTTATTAAGTAAATAATCATAATAAATTCACATTTTTCTTGTCAACTTAAACAAGTATTTATTCTTTCGATTTAGTAAATTAGACTTTTGGATTTTCGTTAGTTTTCATTTATTTCAATTTCAATTTTGACAAATTAGGCTTATTTTATGTTAAATCTATAATTATTGTAATTTGGCTCGTTTAGTTTTTATTTTTTATAGTGAAGTTGAAAAAAGAAGGTAAATTTCAACTAAAAACAATAAATTTTGGTATTTCCTTCATTTCTTTCATTTATTTATCTTTTTTTTTGTTATTTACAAATAATATTATTTAATTAAAGATGTGATCCCATCTCGTTGATAACTACAACAACATTAACCTATTGTTTAAATGACTTCAGTAAATTACGTGATAATTAAGGGGATTAGATGTACGCAGTCTAATCGTTGATTTAGCCACAAAAAGAGACGATTTCCTTTGAACATCCCGTTATTGAACTATAAATATTTATCTAAATGATCAATATAACTTGTATACGAGTATAAGTCGGTAACATCACCTGATTATGTTGTTATCTGAAGAAAAAAGAGATTGTCTTAAAAAGTGACAATGAATATATAAGAAAATAAAGGGAGTATATCAAGGGGGTAAAAAGGTTTTTAAAACTCGTCCTTTCAAATGTATAGAAGAATATCTTAAATCGATGGTTGAAATGTAATGATCGATTTTATATTTTAACAATTATTTCATGCATTTCAATCATTTCTATATATTTATTTTATATAAATGAGTTATATTTTCATTAAATATATTGAACTGAATAAAATAGGGTGATTATTACGTAACAACTTTCTAAAGATCAGATAATCACTTTTTATAATAAAATAATAGAATTACTTTTTCAGATACTAATTTTATTCTTTTACATATCATCATTTTTGATTCATTAACCTGAATGATACCATTTTACCGAAACTTAATCAAAATAACTTCTCATATTAAACTTCCTCCTAAAATTGAATTTAGTTGCCACAAATTAACAATATAATTCTTGAATCGGTTTTTCTGACGTATGTCCTAAGAACATACGCTAATAGTCTAAAAAAAGAAATATTTTGAGAATATATCATGAATAATCGATACACAAACTCACATTTGCCATAAATAGTGAAATATTCTCAACAATATTTCTCTAATTAACTTATTAACATGTATCTTAGGACACATGTTAAAAAAACCGTTCTTGAATTAACGATATAATAAAGTCGGTAACTAGTAACTACTACACGAATATGTGGAGAGCCACAACATAATTAGATCATAAATTGAAGTTTGACATTATATTACTTGCCACCTATACGCATTTGTTATTTTCTTGGACCACCCCATCAAGTTTTCTATGATATATATTTTCCTCGTGCTATATAAAGGAAAAAAACAGAAGAAAATCCACAATATCTACTTCATATATTGTGTCAATATCAACCATTTAATTACAATTAATATTTCAAATCTTTTAAGAGAGAAGAAAATATTTTGACACAAAAACTATCAATTACAAACACAAGGTACCCGAGAAAAAGGGTTAGCGCAAATGGTAAGAATATGTTACAATATGTAGCAACAATTATTCTACTATTAGGCAAAATATACAATATGTAGCAGCAATTAATCTACTATTTGTGAAAGAGGCGATTAATTCTCATAACTTTAATTTGAGCAATTATGAGTTTAAGCCCCATTATAGTGATTAGGGATCATAACCTTAATTAAAGTAAAATTAAATCCTACTCCAATTTATCAATGCAGTAAAAGTTGTTATATATACATTTATAAATTGTATGAAATTTATCACACATTTTGGGAAAAAAAATATAATATTTGAATAATTTACATGAAATTTAGAATTTGTAAAGTAATTTCATATGTATATCAATTATATTAAAACTAGTGAAAATATTTAAAATATTCTATATTAAAATTATGTAATTAAATATATGAAAAATTATTTAATCTACCATGAATAACTGGAATATCAAGTTTATGCATCCGAATGAAATTATGACGTGTAAAAGCGGATACGATAATTGACATTTGATATTTCGTTGTCATTTGTGGCGTGTTTTTTAGCACCTTCAACCTTCTCTTCAGCTGAGCAAACGTCAGTTTTAATATAAATGTTTTTTAAAAAATCTCAAATTTGTATTAATCAAACATTTTTTTATATTATTATTATTATTATTTAGTACACTTTAATTAAACTTAAGTTATTTCTATTAATTTCAACTTCATTCAGATCAGTTCAGTTCAGTTCAGTTCAGCTCAGCTCAGTTCAGCTAAACTCAGCCCCATTCAGTTCAGCTCAGTTCAATTCGGCTCTAAAACCAGAAAGAAGAGGACCTAGTCCGAATTCTTGAATTCTTACTTCGGTTTACCAAAATGTGTTCATGGACTCTTGCACCGAGGCCTAATGATGTACCATTAATCAATCCCAAACTAGTTAATATAGTAATTTATGTATAAGAAAGTCATATGAAATTAAACAAATTTTGGCACAAGGTAAAGAATAATAAAATCATCTTCCAAATATCATTTTCTTTGTAAACTCGATAGGCGAGTAAGGCCCTATTTATTGTTCTTAATTTCAGCTCTTTTCAGTTCAGTACAGCTTTATTTAATTCAGTTTAGTTTAGTTTTTTTCTTTACAAGTTAATTCTTATATTAATTCAACTTCAATAAATTCAGCTCAATTCAGTTTAGACAGTTTCAATCCGAAAAAACAAAACATAAACGGGTTCACAATCTCTCGGTCACAAGGTTAATTAAGTACTCGTATATTATTAATCTCTTCTTTAATCCCACACCGTTCATGAAACAAGTACAAACCCAAAAAGCACATATAAAAAAGTACCTCACTTCCATTATCAAACTCACGCAGGCCGCAGCCCTGCAATGAGCACAAAGCGAATTATTCTTTCGCCTTTTACTAAAGAATACCTGCGTACGCGCGGCCCCCTTTAAATCCTGTGCCAAACTTTATAGCTTAAGTTATTATATAGACGGGTTTTCTAACAGGTCACTGAGTCTCGGCCGCCCCCAACACAACAAAGTTTGATGGAGACGGTGTAAGAATTCACATGCATGCGGTTTCAGAGTTCCTTAGACTATCAAAGTTCAGTTGGTCTTGCTTGTGACGGGTCGGTAGAGAGACAGATAATGACACTCACAACATGAATAGGGGATAAGTGGGGCTACCTTCATGTGCTTTCCTCTTTCCTCTAAATGAGTATTTTGTGAGACAAAATGGTATCCGTCACTCCGAAGTGATGGATATCTCCCGTCTTCTTTGAGATTTTGTGATCAAAGTTAGATGGTACAGACGCTACAGGCGATACGACTCTAGAAAAACTGATAACTGTAATGAAATGAAAATGAAATACAAGATTATGTGACAGGACTCTTCCAAGTATTGATAATTGTATAAAATGTAAGTTTAAATACAAGATCATCTCGCCGGAGATCTGCCGCTCTATACTAGAAGAAAACCCGACTCCAAATCTCGTAATTAACAGCTATGATCATTCTCAAGATCAGACGTAGCGTCCTATCGTAGCATCGTTCTCGTGAAGGGAGAGTCCAAACCAGATACAATGCTTCACGAGTCCATAATCTCGAAATAACATGAAGTTCATCAGTCTTTTTAACCCGGTATCTCAAGCTTCCATAATCGACAAATCAAAGTCTGAGCTCCGACTTCTGGTAACCACCTGAAGGTGGTAGTTTTACTAGAAGGGTGGATATCCGCAGAGCTAAAATCGTGTTTACTAGATCTCGGAGACAGGGATTGCAGCTTGGGCCTTTCCCAAACCTGATAAAAAAGAAAAATTTGAAGATTTAAGCTTAAAGATGGTACAGGAATCCGTGTCCATGGCTTGATCTCAATCATTGCGGGATTCAGTCGTGACTCGTGAGTAGTGTCGCAACCAATATTTATACCACCAGAAGGTAATAACACATGCTTTTGTGCATTAAGACTGTAGACCCAGATCGGGTCGTGTCGGGTTCGTGTTCGTGTCACATGTAAACGGGTCACAAACCCTCCAACCCAAACCCGACCCAATTAATTTCGTGTCGTGTTCGTGTCAACCCACTTAGATAAATGGGTCATCAAAGCTCAACCCTAACCCGTTAATTTCGTGTCGGGTTCGTGTCGTGTTTTCGTGTCATGTCCATATTTGGAAAGTTTAAGTATATTTATGTGATGGATGATAAAAAAAATTAAGATTAATTTAGTAAACAAGTCATTCGTGTCGGGTTCGTGTTTAAAGAGCACAACCCAAACCCGACCCAATTAAATATCGTGTCGTGTTCGTGTCGAACCACTTACATAAATCTCAACCCAAACCCGCTAATTTCGTGTCGTGTTTTCGTGTTGTGTCATTATTTGCCAGTTCTAATTAAGAGCGATTTAATTATCACGGGAATGTAATTGAAAGGGCTGACATTTCTGTCAATAGAAGAGCAAGAAAATCACCTCTCTTCTTAATCTTGTTCCGGAAACCTCTTTTTCTGCTAAATGCTGTTTCCTGCAATTATCGGAAAGAAAACGTTTGATAATAAACACGAGAAATTTAGGGAAACGACTTTCTACTCAGTGCAGCCATTACCTCCTGAACTCGCATTTTAGGAGGAAAAAAAAGGAAAATCCCGTATTTTAGTTATGATTTTGTTCCGCACATATTCCCGTTTTCTCTTAGTTATGCCTAATTATCTCCCTCGGGGGTGACGGGAATAGGGCAAAAACTTACCACTGGCTTTCCCAGCTTTTCAGCTTCACGGACAGCAGCGACCAAGTCACGATTCTGTTCCGAGTATAAGCTAGTGACAAGACCAGGTTGACCTGCTCGAGCTGTACGGCCAACTCTATGTAAGAAATCTACAGCACTTGAAGCAAATTCTGCCTGGAAACAAGAAAATTACGAAGAGATCCGTTTCAGAATCGGAGGAATAGAGCAACCAAATTCACCAAAACCGTATATATTTTAACTTCAATCTCATTAAAAAAATAACAATGAGCAGTCTTATTCTTCAGCATTATTCGCACAAACATAGCCGATTTCTAGTAAGCCAAAAAGAAACATTATCACCCCAATGTCAAAAGGCTCCCGCCACCAGTGGAGTAGACTAGTAGAGGGGTTAAATGTACGCTAGGTAGCACCAAAACGGACGCGGACACGGCTTCCCATGAAATTTAGGACACGGGATACGGGATTTAAATATAATAAAATATATATTTTATGGTTATAAATAACGTATAATTTTATTTTTATCATGTATTTGAAGCTAAATCTAAACAATTAAAGGTACAATTCGACCTTTACTATAACTAATTCTCATTTTCCACCCAAACTCATCTTCTAATCGATCTTTTTTAAAATTTTATTTCCTCGTCTAAACTATAATATCTTTAGCCATGTGTCCAACGAGTGTCGGACACGGTGTCGGACACGGGACGGCTATTTAAGAATGTACGCAGAGTAAGCTAGTTTGAACCGAGAATAATATTGACCGACTGCTACTTCATGTAATAAGGGTTTTTCTACGTGATACCTTTGTGTTTTCCCGATTTCTACGTGGTACCACTCATCTTTTTAAAAGATCATTGGTGCCCCTAAACTTAATAAAAACATCTTAAAATACCCAAAAAGCTCTAATCCGTCATTTTTAAATGTGCAATTTATGCATTTTCTTTTGATTTTTTTTGCAATAATTTGATAAAATTTTATCATAAATTCCGTTTACTCAATCTTCAACATATTTTTTTTATTAAATTTAACTGTTAGAAAACTCCAATTTTATTCGTCTGGGTATTTTATGGACAATTTATAAAATTTAGGGGTAACAATGATGTTTTTAAAAGCAACGAGTACCGTACCACGTGCAAATAGGAAAAATAGCCCGCAAGGGTGGAGTTTAGTGGTTAAAACTTGGGTGAAATTCCCAGGAGACCAGGTGTATATGGTTTGCAACATATACCCGAGGGTTTACCTAGTGCGCACCGAAGGTAGCGGCTGCAGGTTCCCTCGTTACCAAAAAAAAAAAAAAAAAAAAAAGGTACCATGTAGAAATACCTAAAAATAAAAATAAGAGATCATGTCAATCGCCATTACTAACATTCTTCAGTGAAGTACCTGAATAACGTGTGATATCAACGGAATATCGAGACCACGAGCAGCAGCATCAGTGCACACTAGGACACCGCCTTTATCTCTGAAGTCAACTAAGTTCTTGGTACTCTCTTCCAAAGAAGTATTCCTATGATAGCAGAAACAATGGATTCCAGCGGTCTGCAGTATCTGCGCTATTGATTCCACTGCATCGACAGTGTTGGCAAACACCATTGTCCTCGTTATGGTATCCCCGGAAACATCTAAGATGAACTTAATACCATGATTTACTGCATCTATAAGAGCATCCACCTGCGTTTCTATTGAAACCTCCAACCATCTCTGTTGCAACCTAAAACATTAATAAATCGATAATCAACATGATTTACTAATTCCCATGAAAACTGTTTCACTATGTCCTTGAAAGAAATCCGGAAAGAGGGAAGAAAGATGAAATGAACAAGTCAGAGTCGGAAAATTTGAACGTATTGACAGACTTTATAAATATGTTGCAAAGTAAGTAAAGTCGGAAAATTTGAATGTATTGACAGACTTTTTTCTATGTTACATTCTACAATCTCGAACCCTGACAGATGGCCATTATTAGGTGGCTGCGACCTAAAGGTGGCAATCGGGTCACTCGGGTCGGTTACGGGTCGGGTGAAAGCGGTTCTGTTCATATCATGGTCGGGTTATGTCGGGTCAATGACGGGTTCGGGTCAGTTCGATTCATGTCGGTTCATCTTCGGGTCGGGTCATCAACGGGTGACAATTCGGGTCGGGTCATTAGCGGGTCAGTGTCAGGTCAGGTTATTGACATATATTTTATCTTATATATTTAGTTTTAGATGGTAATTTTATGTTTAAATAATGGGTAAATGTATTAATTGAAGTTTAAGGGAAAATAATTAAGATGAATGTCAATTTGGTGTCATTTAAACCATTATTAAATCAGTTCATTATCGACTCATCTATTGGGTTGAGGAATTATCGGGTCACAGGCCGGCCGGGTCGGGTCGGTTCAGGTCGGGTTCAGGTTGGACAAAATAAGGTTACTATCGGTTATCGGGTCGGTTTGAGTTGGGTCAGGTCGGTTTCGGTTCACCCAATTCTCGGGTTGTATCGGGTCGGGTTTCGGGCAGGTCGGGTCGGGTTGGCTTTTGCCAGCTCTGTGAGACCTAAAGGAGACCAGATTGTTGCAGATGTTAGCAAGCTTAATTCATGACCTAAATTTGATACACGAAATAAAAAGATAACAAAATCATGGTATACCTAGGGTTATGACGATGCAGATAGTGTCCACTAACCCAATTAGCCTCTCGAAACATCCTTTTTAAGACTCCACCTGCGGTTCTTTTTCCATTTTCAGGAAGCGTGGCTGCTACAAAAATATACTGCTTACTCCGTTGGTAATATTCCCGAACCCTTCTCCAGCCTTTTCTCTTGACGGAGCCAGGAACCTGCACTAACTGATCTTCAGGCGTTGCGTTGTCAACATCAGTTTCTCCGTCTTCCTCTTCTGCTAACATATCAGTGATTTCTCTATGTTCATCTTTTGCATCTTCGCAATCATATGGTGATTCCGAGTTGGGCTCGTTTGTTTCTTCGGAGGGACCCGCACTGGATCGTGATCGTGATAATAGTTTCTCGTCAAACCGAAACATGTTGATAAGGCGGACAACTTGATTCTGGAAGCTTCCACAAAGTAAAAGGTCTGCTTCATCAAACACCTGCCATCGTTGCACCAAAGCAGACAAGCCTGATCATATACGATGTATTTTGAATTTTGTACACGGATAACATGACGATTTATCAATAACGAACTTACCACGTGTTTAACACCGCGCACAAAGTTTAATTGACGGTTTCTTTCTCGGTCTACAGCATAAAGATAATTTAAGAGGGCGACAGGTGTGGAGGCAATAACATCTGGCCTTTTATGTGGCCATCCCTGCAAAAGAAACCCTCGTGTGTAAGAACAAGAAGAATACGGAAAACATATCCCGAGAATCGGGAATATGGAAGAACAATGGCGATCTGTCACTAGAAACATTACTTGTTTCCCGCATAGAGCAGCTGCTGTAAAAAGAGGTTCATCGTTGTCCCCACGAAGACAATTTGCCATTCGAACCACCTGCTCACATAGCATGACATTGGGGCATAGAACAAGCGAAATATTAGATGAATATCTTCTCCCTCGTTTAGGGGCTTCATTATCTGAGTCATCAACAGCAGAAAGAAGCTTCTCAAGTAGCGGGATAAGATAGCCATGTGTTTTTCCGCTTCCAGTCTCCGCAGCAACAATCGTGTCGGTTCCTGAAAGAATAGATGGTATGCAAGCCGCCTGAATGACAAGGCAAATTCATGTCATCAAATACATTCCCGTATAAACGAATTTACTCGCAGTCTCAGGGGAGCAGACATTCTTATCCATGGTAAGGTAGATAGACTTGATAAGCAGCATTTTCACAAACAATTAAGTATGAATAAAGATTAAAAAAAAACGAATACTTTGTTATTTTAAACTACCGAACTTGCGACATGTGAAACTTTTTTTTGGTGTAAAACGAGTCACAACGACAATACAATAGCAAGGGTGGAGGGATTCGAACATGGGACCTATCGTCCACTATTCCTACGTCTTACCACTGGGCTAAGAGTCTAAGACCTCTTCGGTAAACTATGTTACTCCGACTCTTCTAACTTCCTCGCGTACCCGTGTCCGACTCTCGACACTCTGATATGGGTATGACACCTGGACACCTCATTTTTTACCAAATAAGCATATTTTTTAAAAAAAATAGCCGAGTCCACACTTGGACACACACACGTATTGGATACTTCTGAACGAGTCTGAGTAACATAGTCGGTAAATATATATATTCGTGGAGCCACTTGATATCAAATGTGTAAGCTGATTGAAAAAACTTGCTTAATAAGAAAATTTGGGATACACATTTCACCAACTTCCTTCGCAGTCAAAATTCTCCGTACGTTAAATCAACAACCATGCCGAAACAAAGCTAAGAGGCAACAAAGTTAACAGCCAAAAAGCACGGAGCCATGATTGACATCACCAATCACTTTTCATTTCGTTAAAGAGTTCTGTTTTTCATCAAACTCGATTCAGAATCCAATTGGCGAAGCAAGGAAACGTTAGTAAAAATCTACCCCAAAAGACTTGAACTTTAACCCTTTATACCATAGTATCAAACTTTCGGACTTAAGATGCTAACTTATGGCTCTATAGACAGAATCCCAAGTAAAACGTCGCTCTCATTTCTATTCAACTCCTTATTTGTTCCAAGTACTCGATACTGAACCACATTATACTACAACCGTGTTTCCTAGACTATAACGAGTTTCAACTTTCAATTCTTAGTAAATTATCACTACAACCGCAACAACAGCACTAACCCAACGCAGCAATGCCTGAAGGACTTTCGCCTGTGGGTATGGAGGATCGAATGGAAGCATACTCCCCCATATGTTAAAGTTCTTTTTGGATGACCACAGTGAAATTGCATCAAGAATTGCGATGACAAACGGCTACTTCATTGTACAGTATATCGAATCATTTTGCTTTCCAAACACCATATTTCAAACAACAATGCCAAACAATAACCGAGTTTTTTGTTCAATTGACGAACTTGTCCATCAATTCTAAACTTTCCAATCAACCCCATCACTATTCAAAGCTCATATACTCCGTCTGTCCCATTCATTTGTTCGCAGATTCTCATTTGTGACGGGTTTGAACACGTCACAAGCTTGTGACGTGAGACAAAGGGCACTCTCCCTGTCACAGGCAAGACGGACTGTCATTTGTTTACCTTTTATATTCGAAGTGCCGGGTACTTGTCAATGGTAAAACACAATACCATGAGCATATTCCACAATAAAAATACAAACTTTATGCACCCAATACAATGAGCATATTGTGACGTGTTCACATCCGTCACAAGCAAGACGGGCTGTCATTTGTTTACCTTTTATATTCGCTGTGACGGGCACTTGTCAATGGTAAAACACAATACAATGAGCATATTCCACAACAAAAAAATCCAAACTTTATGCATCCAACAGTAAAATCATACAATTTTATCAGCTGGGTAACAATATTATACAGCAAACTAAATAAAAATACATCCAAAAACCAAAAATTCAGCAAAAATTAAATTAAGAATTGAATTAAAACTAAATTAACCTGAATTAAAGAGGGTTTAACAAAACCAGCATTAGAAAGAGACTGAGAAAGTTGATCAGAAACACCAAGAGAAGACCATGAAACGGTGTCGTTTGCAAAGAAAGTATCTTCATCATTAATTCCACCATTTTTGTGATTATTACCATCATTAACAAGCTCAGTAGTGGAAGTCGAGTAAGCTTTTGTGGGTCTAACACTTATGATTTTGTGAGTGTTATTGATAAAAATGGTTGATTTTAAGGTGAAAGAAGGGATTGTAGAGGGTGAAGAGAGGAATAATGATGGTATAAAATAGGGCTGTTTGTAGAATTTGCAAACATATTGCATGATTTAATTGATTTGGGGATAGTTTTTGATGATTTGGGTTTAGATTAGTTCATGAGAGTTTTGTTCCAATGGTGTTGAACAAGGGTTTTAGAGAGGTTTGAGGATAAATTAGTTCATGGATTGAAGTGATAACTCGACCTGTAAACGGGTTATTCGGCTCGTTATTGAATTTAATCGGTTCATGGATTGAAGTGATAACTCGACCTGGTAAACGGGGTTATTCGGCTCGTTATTGGATTTAATCGGGTTATTTTCAAATCAATAATAATCAAATATTTTCGAATCTGGTCATTTTGTGTAGTTTAATGTCGTTTTGGGTTAAGATTTTATCTCTAATAAGTTATTTCGGGTCTGATCGCTTCAGTTCTATTAGGTCACACTTTCCGAGTCATTTTCGGGTATCTGGTCAAGTCACTTCTACATCGACGAACGGTCAATAAACGTATCTAAAATCAAATTATAATTGAATTTTACTCAAACGAATATTGACAATTCCAAAACACCTACCCCAATTCAAAATAATTTTAACTTTTATTTTCTAAAATAATTTAATCTCGAAATTTTCCCAATTTAAAAATGAAGTGGACTCACACCTACCCGAATCCAAAATAATCGAGTATTTTCAAATATGGTCATTTTGGGTAATTTAATGTCGTTTTGGGTTAAGATTTTATCTCTAATAAGTTATTTCGGGTCTGATCACTTCAGGTTTATTAGGTCACACTTTCCGAGTCATTTTCGGGTATCTGGCTAAGTCACTTCTACACTGACGAACGGTCAACAAACGTATCTAAAATCAAATTATAATTGAATTTTACTCAAACAAATCATGACAATTCCAAAACATCTACCCCAATTCAAAATAATTTTAACTTCTGTTTTCTAAAATAATTTAAACTCGAAATTTTCCCAATTTGAAAATGAAGTGAACTCAAATCGACCCGAATCCAAAACAAGCTAAACCTAAATAATAAACCGTTATCTGTAACGTTCATAAGTTTGTGACGAAATAGTATCGTATTTGCGAATAAGACTTGAACAACCAATTTCATTAAAAATCTGCCATTACAGAAAAGGGGAAGAACAAGATAAGGTGAGAGCACAAACAGGAAAAAAAAATGGCATGTTCATGGAGTTTAGCATTAGCAACTCCTGCTACTTCATTCAACACATCGTCTGCACTTCTCCCTACTTCTTCAACTCCAAAAAACCCATCTTTTTCATTCATAAATAATCACATAAATACTAATATTAATCTTAAATATTACTCTTTTTACTCCACAAAAAATCACACCATTATCAAGGCTGCTGAGTACCAATTTCCCGACCCAATTCCTGAATTTGCTGATTCTGTAAGTGTTTAGATTCTGACTGTAATTACGATTGCGCAAATTATAGAATAAGACGGTTTTACAGTGAACAGTTGGTAGTAAACGAGTGTTTAACCAATAAAAGAATCGTCTCACGCTGTAAGCGGTCTTATAACTGTGTAACTGCAGGAAACAGAAATTCCTGAATTTGCTGATTCTGTAAGTGTTTAGATTCTGACTGTAATTACGATTGCGCAAATTATAGAATAAGACGGTTTTACAGTGACCCTCATTGTAAAAACAGTTGGTAGAGTGTTTAACCAATAAAAGAATCGCGGTCTTATAACTGTGTGACTGCAGGAAACAGTTCCTGAATTTGCTGATTCTGTAATTGTTTATATTCTGACTGTAATTACGATTGCGCAAATTATAGAATAAGACGGTTTTACAGTGACCCTTATTGTAAAAACGGTTGGTAGTAAACGGGTGTTTAACCAATAAAAGAATCATCTCACGCTGTAAGCGGTCTTATAACTGTGTGACTGCAGGAAACAGAAATTCCTGAATTTGCTGGTTCTGTATGTGTTTATATTCTGACTGTAATTACGATTGCGCAAATTATAGAATAAGACGGTTTTCCAGTGACCTTAGTAAACGAGTGTTTAACCAATAAAAGTATCGTCTCACACTGTAAGCGGTTTTATAACTGTGTGACTGCAGGAAACAGAAAAGTTTAAAGCTCATCTGGTGAAGAAGCTGTCAAAGAAAGATATGTATGGAGATGAATTGGATGAAGTGGTTGGCATCTGCACTGAGGTAAGAATTTAGATTGATTTTATTGGGTTTTTGTTTTTTTCGCGAGAATTATTTTCATGAAGCGTAAAGAATCAAATGAATCGGAGGAAGTAACGATTAACTGTATAATGCTGATTGAATTTGAAACTAGAATGTATCGGGTATCGTCCCCTCGTGATTTTATCAACGAAGGTAGTACGAAGTATTGTGTTATTCAGCATTCAGCGCGCTTCTGAGCACAATGTATGACTGATAAGCCGACCTCATAGTTGAGGATTGAGGTGAGCAAATACCACATTACCAAACACATTTGGTTACCTATGAAATCTTGTCAAGCTTTAATCCTCGCTTGGCTAGTTATCTCAACTCGTTATTTACAATCACAAGTCGTTGATATAGTTAATACTTTGAAACCTTTTTAAATTATATTCTTTTCTTTCTAAATTACTTTCCAGGGTCATTTTTTGCCCGAGTCAACAAAACCATTTTCTCCAAACTATTTGACCTAGAGTCCGGAATGATACAGTCTTTACAGAGATAAATTGCAGTAAACCGCGATCTTTACAGGATCGCAAGTTCGTGTCATTGTACCATGTTTTGTACAGTCCTCTTCTTTGAATAGAGAACAGTTTTTCGGGTTAGTTATGCTCTGCAATTGCTTACAGATCTTCAGCAAGTTTCTGCACGAGGAATACGGAGGACCAGGGACGTTGCTGGTACTGCCTTTCATAGATATGGCGGATGCTGTGAATGAAAGCGGACTGACCGGAGGACCACAAGCTGCTCGAGCAGCAGTCAAGTGGGCGCAAGCTAATGTCGACATCGATTGGAAAAAATGGACGAATAGCAACTAGTAACGACTCAGGAAATTCCTGAAAATCGCGTTCCATTCAACTGTATTAGCTACTAGCTAGCTACAGTTCGAGAGATTTAGAATTAGGTTTTTGACAAAAAAATTGCAGGTGTATTGCAGTATATTTAGGTAGTATTGAGGTAGACCATTATCGATTTGGTATTGAAATTCGGTGCATTTACAGAACAATCAGTCGATTACGCTTTCTGCGTTATGCATGGTTTTAAATCTCGGTATCGGTCGAAGTTGCGGTATAAACGGACCTTAATCGGCCATCGCGGACGGATCTCGGTGATTTCTCGGGTGATTTCTCGTATCGGTTGAGTGAACATCCGATACAACTCGGCCGAGTCGTATCGTATCGGCCGAGATTTAAAACCATGGTGTTATGCCGTTCTTATTTTCGACATAAAACTGATCAGGCTTCATCATTCTGCTCTATAGATATAAACTAGGCAACATTTTCACAAGGAAAACAAATGTGAACATCTAGACGAGTTCATTAAAATCATCCTCGGAAAAAAATAGGATGTTTTGTTACGACTACAAAAGAAAATGGAACTAGACCGAAGATCTCAAAAACAAAAATGACCGCGTCTTTCTACTAAACCCCTATCTTCCTGAGAAAAAACCGTCTCCTCGAGCAAAAGCTTAGAGCGTCGGAGGCAGGGAATCTTCGGCCAATTTCACCTCTGAGGGCGAATATGTACCATTTTCTGACTAGTACGACAGAAAGCCGATAAGAGCGCACAAAATGAATTTGATATTGTATTTTCCGGAAATCTTGGTGGAAGGAGCTAAGCTAAGCTAATCCACACTCAACTGTATCTGCCCATCTGTAAACAAAAAGCGAAAATGATGAAAATTGTCGAAGTCAAC
Source organism: Silene conica (assembly GCA_029255685.2). Taxonomy (NCBI): domain Eukaryota; kingdom Viridiplantae; phylum Streptophyta; class Magnoliopsida; order Caryophyllales; family Caryophyllaceae; genus Silene; species Silene conica. Next base: position 99,291,918 of record CM055312.2, read on the forward strand.
CAAGTGGTGTTAGTCCAGTGGTAACTGAGTTAAACCTTTTAAAGCTTGCAGAAATGCAGGAGTTGAGAGGTGTCGGGTTCGATTACCAGCTGGGGCAATGACCACTTGGCCACTGCAGCTCCCGAAGGGGTGGCTTACATGGTCCATGCGGTGGTGCGGGAATGCAAGAGTCTGGGGGAATTAAAAAAAAAAAAAAAAAAGATTTCAAGCAGCATAGAAGCGAAAGATGCTCACCAGCTAGGGTGACGCCCAAGTTTGCCTGTTCATCAGCATCTGAGTTAAGTCCCTGCATGATTCCAGACAGTAAGTAAATGAATTTGTGCTTCTTAAATGTCGGAAATTTGCAGGTTAATGGCTTAACACCGACGAGTAACAAGGAATTCTACATTTTACAGCTGACGAGGCAAACTGACCAACACGAACCCTAAAAGACCTAACCCTGAACGACCTAATCATATATGACTAACAGAACGACAACCTTAACAGCCACCAGCTGAAAAATGAGCAGGTGAACCGGACATTTAGCCATTGACGAATAACGCCAACATGACCACCGACATGTTATGAGTGTTTGCCAGGCCTACTTCTCGCTTCTCGGAGACTTAGACTATCTTAAACGTAGCACCTAGCCAAATTGACGTGAGCGTGCCTGACCCAAACCATAAAAACGGACCTCTAAAAGTGTATTTCACAACTTTTCAATTCTAGACGAGAAGACAAACCAATGCATATTTTTTTATAGGACAAAGCGTTACTACGGTGTTAAAATAGATGATAGCAGCATACGCACCCTTAAAACGTGACTGATCTTAAACGAAGTGAATTTCTTCTTCAGTTTTGTTGCTTCTGCAAGCAAGTCGGCCATGTTCTGATTCTTGGCCTTCCATAAACCCTGAAGCTGTTTTCCAAAGATGAAAAGTCACGCAGGCTCATATACGCTCACAACAAGAGCTAAAATTTAACAAAATGGTGAAAGAACAACAGCATTTGTTCCATAGCTCACACTCACGGGGTTTAATAATGGCCATATACGGATTTTATTATAAAAGGGCAGCCCGGTGCACGATGGCATCCCCGCTATGCGAGGGTCCGGGGAAGGGACCCACCACAAGGGTGTAATGGGGGCAAGCCTTCCCTTGCCATTTTGGCAAGAGGCTGCTCCCAGGGCTTGAACCCGTGACCTCACGGTCACAAAGCAACACGGATTTTATTATCATTGGAAAAAAAAAATCGGTTCTTTTCGAGATAGCAATCCTTTTCAGGCATTGATCTGGACACTTTATGAAAAGAACTGATATGGCTTCAAGACATTTATGCAGTTTTGAGTCCTTTCAAGCATCACAAAATGCAACTTTACTTGAAAAATTAGAAAGAAGGAAAAAACACTGATCAATGAGCGATGCAATTGAAAAAGACGGAAGAGTGAACCTGCATGCAGACAAGTTTGCTATCGCCCTTTGCTTGAATACTAGTATAACCCATCTCAAGAGCTCTCTTTAAACCCAAAATGACAGCATGATATTCAGCAACATTGTTGGTAGCTGTTCCTAAGCCTTGGCGAATTTTACAAATCTACACAAATATCTTCCGTGAGAAATTAAAAAAACTAGAAAATATGGTGCACAAGAGTGCTAAAGTAGTAAATTATAGGAAGTAACTCCGTACCACACTTCCATCGAGAGTTCTAAGCACAGCTCCAGCACCAGCTGGTCCGGGATTTCCTTTTGAAGCACCATCAAACTCAAGAACACATGTTTGCTGCACATCAAGTAACCATATTGAATGATTGCTAACAAAATGTTCCTTTAACTTATTGATCGATAAGTGATATCAACTTACACTATCGCAAGATACCTTATCTAGCTTTGGGAGCTTGTTTGATGGAACAGAATCAATATCCTGCACAGTAGCCAAAACAAAGATGAGGAAAGAAAGAGCACTACATCTGGCCAATATTCCTGAAAGACCCGGAACGAAATAGCAACCCCGTTTCTCTGGAATTATTCTATTTACTTCTTGGCAAGAAAAATTAGGAGAGCATGTTGGTATGCAATTGTTACGAGGAGGGGTAGGTCAGCTTCAGTCATCATCATAAAATTTTAGGTTGTATGAGTAAAATAAAAGGTCAATAAATACAAATATTTATGTTTGGACCTTTCGTCTATTGAGTCTGTCGTAGTCTCTGATCATCTATGCTATAGGACAGTCCTGTAGGCTCAAGGGACCATGGTTTTAAATCTCGGTACTGGTCGTAGTCACGGTAGCGGTATAACCGGGCCTTAATCGGCCACAGCGGATGGATCACGGTGAATCTTGGTGATTTCTTGGGCGATATCTCGTATCGGTAGAGTGAAAAACCGATACAACTCGGCCGATACGCTACGACTCGGCCGAGATTTAAAACCATGCTAGGGACTTTCCTGATCATAAGTTCATAACTGTTCGGCTAGAGTAAACTAACCGCATTAAGAGGCCTCTTTTCTGGAATATCCAAGCTGGAAGTTTCACCAGTGGAAACTGCTGGCTCCTGAGACGACAGTTAAAAAAAACTTTAATTTACAATATGAGGAAGGTTTCTGCCAGACGCACACATACAGATATTAAAATACTACTTTCTACTCGTCCATATTGTCCCCATTTGAGTTTGTCAGTCAACAAAATCAAATTTGCCAATCACTTGATCTGTGTAAGACTGCTATCACGCCATACGACGATCTAATTTGAGATTTTGTGGTGGCCAATAATATCTATCCAAATGTTATGTAAAAATAGAATGCAAAATTTGTCATTTCTTAACTATTTTCAGATCGCTATTTTCAGAGGTTGTAGATATTGTATATTGTGACAAAATATCGTTTACAATATAAATGGAGACAATATAAATGCGAACTCAAATGGAGACAGTATAAATGCAACCATACATTCAATTGGTCTCCATGCATTCTTCACACGGCACCCCCTTGTAGGATCCCATAGAAACGAGAGCTTACAAAGAAAAAATAGTAGACAACAAACTAACGAACTAACTAACTTTACCTGGAAAGGGCAGGGGGCAAGCGAACCAAAAAGTTCATCGTTAAGATCGGAAGCTTTGATGGTATAGAGAGCATTCTGAAGCCCGCGCGAGACAAGATGCTCCACAGCCTCATTAGGTAAAGAATATCCTTTGTATACACTGACAGGAGGGTCGCTTATCTGCACAATTAGAAAAATAAACATGAACAATAAATTAAATTTTGGAACGAACAGAATGAAATAAAACTAAAGGACAATCAAATGAATTAGCGTAAGTTATACATCTTCAAATCAATAAGGAGATTATGAATAAAGCAGGTTTGAACAAGGATGTTGAGTATATGCTTGAGTCTTAGAGAAATTGAAAACTATTTAAAATAGAACGCGTATACGCAAACCAGAAAATGCATGTTGACCTACAAAGTTCTATACCAACATAAGACCCCTTTAAGAATGACCCAAATAAAGACCACTTACGACAATGCCTAGCACATCTACCATTTTAATATGTTTCAAGCAAGAAAGCCCCTCTTTGTAATTTATCCTCTACTGCGTTGTAGCCTTGTCGGAGGTACTCTATGAGTGTGTTTGGATTGAGGGATTTGGAGGGAAAGGAAACAGAGGGAGAATGAGAATTTAAAATCCCTTGTTTGGATAGCAAATAAGGATGGAGGGAAATGGAGGGGGAAGGATTTGCAGGGATCCATTTTCTCTCCTCTAAGCCAAATCAAAATCTCTCCACAATAGGAAAGATTTGGAGGGATATTGTATCGAAACACCCACACCTCATTCCCCCTCCCCTCCCCTTCCCTTCTCTCGCTTTCCCTTCCCTTCTTCCCCCTCCCCTCCCTTTCCCTCCACTTTTGCTATCCAAACACGCCCTATATGTCTGGAGTTGGATAACATGGAATCAAAATCCAAACTTTCGTAAACCAAAATACTATAGAGATCATCAGTTCCAACTGCAAAATAACCCACCAAAAACAATAAAGTTAAGCTACAAACAGTCGTGATACGTATAAGAGCATTGTTCAACATCACTTGCAAGTTTTGGCAACTAATATGCCCAATGATTTATACTCCTTCATGTAAGTAGTATTTTATAGGATCTTAAATTACAATTCATAAATGCACAGAGCTTTGACAGAATAACGCCGAGCCATCTACACTGAAGGACAGGATATTCTAACCACTGACCGCTATTCACGAAACCATTCGACTCAAAGCTTAACTGCCAAATCCCAAATTGATTTGAAATACTTTTTCCCACATTGATCATATAGACAAAACTTCAAAACTAAACATATGCATGCTCATTAAGTTAACAATATACGAAATACGAAATACACTTGACCCATTAGTGTTCAAATTTAGCTCTAATGATCAAGCCACTATCAAAGTTCTTATCTTTTCTATTCTATACCTTCAATACGCTAGCCTAGTGTCAATTGCATCACAACAACAACAAAGCCTTAATCCCAAAATGATTTTGGGTCGGCCTACATGAATCATCCTGTGAAACCGTCACTGAAATTTCATCATACTTTTTCCTACATTGATCATATACACAAAACTTCAACATTAAACAAATACATGCTCAAACAACAACAACAAAAACGCCTTCATCCCAAAATGATTTGGAGTCGGCCTACATGAATCCTCCTTTGAAACCGTTAGTGACATTTCATTATACTTTCCCTACATTGATCATATACACAAAACTTCAACATTGAACAAATAGATGCTTAAAGACAATAACAACAACAACAACAACAACAAAAACGCATTAATCCAAAAACTGATTTGGGGTCGACTGACATGAATCATCCATTAAAACCGTAAAGGCGTCCGGAACAACATTTCAATATACCTTTGTCCTACATTGATCATATAAACACAACAACAAACAAATGCATGCTCATTAAATTAGCAGTAAAATGTGAAGTAAAGAAGAACAATCACCGAAGAGCTAACTTGAGCTTGACAATCACTCAAACTCTTATAAACTCCAACAATGTCACCCTTTCTCACAACAAAAAACGCATTCTTTTCATCCTCCATTGCAGTTTTCGTTTTCGGTTCTGGTTCTGTTTTTGTTTTCGGTTTTGGTTTTGGTTTTGGTTTTGCTGTCGATTTTCGTTTAGGAGTCGATACCTTTTTAGTAGAATAATTGCAACACTGAATTAACCCAAACCTTGACAATCCCAAATTACTGGAGTTTATACTACCTGGGTACTTAATTAAACTACTTTTAGAAGACAAATTTGAACAAATACCATTAATTGAAGAACTACCCACTATAGAACGAGCTGATTTTAATAGAACTGATGATGAAAATACGGATATTTGGGTGAACAATGAGTTCATTAGTTTATCAACAAATTGGGGGTAATTGGATAAACCCTAAAAATGTGTACTATTAATTCAAATTGGGTGGAGGAATGTGATTGGAAGATGGAATTAAAAAAGGGTTTTGCATTATTTTGATGGAATGGTGGAAATAAGGAAGTTTGATTTGAATTTAATTATGGAAATTGAAATGGGTTTTGGATTTTTGGGTTAGGGTTTTGTGGACATAGGAAAGAGGCTAGTTTGGGGTTTTAGATTGGGTTTAAGAAGTGCCGTGGTTCACCCATGACCCATTTGACTCCACCGGATCGGGCAACGAATTTTGGTCTGGGTCGGGAAAATTGTCCGAGGACGATTAAGCATTAACAAAATAAAAATAAAATAACACGAATTTTTTATTTAATCGAGAGTACGAGAAGATGGACAGAGTTTTAAAAGTAGAGCGTTGGGTGGAATTCAGGCAAATAATGTCGGGACTTACTTACATAGTCAAAACTCACATAGTCGTAACTCGACACGTAGAGAGGGCAAGTTTGATTGGTTTGGCTTAGACTTAAACCTTAAGTGGCATGTTGGGGTGGTCCGAGATGACGGACTAGACTTTTTCATTTTTTTATGGGTTTTAACATGTTACACTAGGAATTTCGGACCCAAACTCGGGCCAAGTATGAGGTTTGAGTTGGTCCAAGTTGGTGGGTGGGGTTTAGTAGTTTTAGTTAATACATTGTTTTAGGTGACCCAAGCAACAAGTGGAGTCAGATGAATCTATTCATATTTGACCGATGAGCCGAATTCGGGCCGGTAGGGTGGGATCGTACCTGCTTAACTTTGAACTCGCTCGTAGAGACACACGGGTATAGCTTCTTTGGCTCAAACTCAACCTTGGCCGAAGTGGCTCGTAGGCTTAGTTTAACAGGCTAGTTTAGAAATCTAAGGCCCTAATCCAGTACAAGTGTGAGATCAAGTTGGTCCAGGCTAAGGGAGGGAACGAGGCTCTTAAGCCATGTTATAGATAACTTTAAGCGGTGAGTCAACCAGCGTAAATTTGTTCATCTGCAGCATATACTAAAACAGGTTTACCTATAACATCAAGAACAATAATTAGAATGGCTTGTAACGGGTCAAATACTATCCATGTTGGTAGATAAAACAAAACAGTTTGCTATTATGTTTCCATATGGGTTTTACTTGACCCGTCGGAAGTTTACGACGGATATGTCCGTCACAAATGAGAATTTGTGTTTGGCGAAATGGTCATTTGGATTACAAAGCTCATATTAAACAAATCAATCAATCTCAAAAACTCTTATTATACAACATACTCCTTAAGTCCTTAGTCCGTACATAGTCAAAAGTTAATACCGGATAACACTAACCTAATCTAGTCTACTTATTAAAATATAATGACTATTAGCCCATTATTAGAGTTTAATAACAACACTAATTTGCTATTAGGCCACTAATATATGTGAGAAAAAAAATAATGATAATAGTGAAGTACAACAGTTTCAACTTTCAACAAACAACAAGTTTTCTTTATTGGGTCAATTACTCAGATAGGGAGATAAACAAAAGTTAATTGTTTAGGGAGTAGCATTTTTTTTGTCTTATTTACCAATATGGATAGTATTTGACCTGTCGCAAGCTTGTGGCGGATATACCCGTCACGAGGGAGACTTGTTGAATAAAATAAAACATATTGTTATTTTTCTTTTTAAGTGACGAGGGGTTGAATCCCAGGCTTATGCACTCCCGCGTCACCACATGGACGAGGTAAGCCACCGTGATTCGAACCAGGACCTCTCAACTCCTGCCTTTGACAAGTTTCAAAGTTAACCCGAAATCACTGAACTAACACCATTTGGTTAAATTATTATTTTCTAAATAATCTGTTTTTATCTGATTTATTCATACGGAATAGTAATTGACCTGTTACGAGTTTAAAACGAATATATCTGTCGTTTTATTATAATTAAATAGTAGGAGACTATGAGGGACCATTGAAATTGGAAGTATGCATGCAGGCATGAAATGGTGAGACTATTGAAGCAACCCAACTTTTAATAATAATACAGTAACACAAGTGAACACTGAAAAGGGGTAAGAGGAGCGTCCTGCGTTTGGCTCTAGTGTCATTAAAAGCTGGCCTTCCTCAATTCCGCCAACCCTATTTTAGCGGAAAATCTAATTTAAAGGACCCTATCCCCATCTTCTTATTCTTTTTTATTTTAGTTTTATACCCCTCCTACCTATAACAAATGTCCCATTTAATTAAAATACTTCGCTTATATATTCAACACATTTATTACGGGTAGGAGGGAGTACAAATTTAAAATCGTTTAATAACATGTTCGGAAGGCTTTAAGAAGTTGAATGTAAATTAACTTAGCTAATAATAAAGTCACAGAAGATGGTACCTGTAATCGGGGTTTAAATCTCACCGGCATGGAATATGTCGTTGTAGCTCTTTACAAATCGGGATTTCTCAGGTTCATCCGGTTGCTTAATGTATGGATCCGAGAACCTTAAATCTGGCTTTCAGGACGGGGCATGTCAAATTCATCGAAAGGGTCTTAGTCTAATAGTTGGACTCTTTTTCCATATTTATGATTGGGCCCCTTGTTTGATACCCAACAGATTGATATTAGGGGAAATATATTGGTTTAGCAGGTTGTAAATAACAGATTGGATAAACAGGTTTTACTAGTATATTTCAATTAGCATATTTAGTAGGAGTGTCGGGTAATTATCGGATTTTGATCAATAAATTGTTATATTTATATGTAAATGGTTGACGTTTCATATTTCAGAATCTATTAATGTGAATATGCTGAGTGGACCAACATAATGGAAAACAATAGATCGAGCTTCAATTACTCTTTCAAAATGTCATTTACCATACACTCAAAATAGCAGATTTGTGAGTCAAACATGCTGAAAGCCTTAAATTTGCTGAAAACTTACCAATCCGTCGTTTACCAAACACTCTCTGCAACATTTTGCTATTAAATACTCCGCATACTTATCTATCAATAAGTCTTACTGGTAACCGTTGTAAGTTACAACGACGGTTTGGTAAACCCCATCACCCAAAAAAGTGTTAATTTGGATAAATTTATACCTTCATCATAATTCATTTTCACTTAAACGGTTATAAACAAGAATTTGTGCCTATTTTCCTTTATATTATCGCGGTTTCACCTACTCCGTATGACCGTATATTATAAAACCGTTATACACCGTATTGTAAATCGTGTCATCCATGTGCCCTCTGCCCCTTTTACGTATATATTCATTCACACTTTCACCCCTAGAGACTTGGGAGATAGCCTTCAATTTTCCAACAAAAATCTCATTTTTCACCTCTGTTTATCATGGAACACTAGTTATACTACTATAACTCGTAAAAACAAAAATCGACGACAACGACAACGACAACGACGATGAACACGTCTTTATTATACTCGTACTCGTTTCCGAAGCTTCGTTGTTCGGACAAAGTTGGTGAAGTCATGAGAGATGATTTGCCAAACAGCTCCTCATGTTTTGAAAACCCGGCCAACCTCATCGACAACGATGAGATATCTATGGCCGGGTTCATCGAACAAGAGCGGAGTTCTAGTTCCGCTTCAGGGTCGCCTACGACCGTTGTTTTCGACTCCTCTTGTTCTCGTTCTCGTTCTCGTTCTCAGTCTGTTATGTGGATTCTTAAGGTATAATTGAATTAAATCAATTTTTAACGTTTCTCCATTCCAATGAATTCTATATGTTCTTTAATATATGTAACCGGATGTATATTTTAATCAGGTAATAATCGTCATTGTTAATTTCGTTCATGGTCTAACAATGACGATTATTACCTGATTGAGTAAAAGATGTTCATAAAAAAATAATCACGTAATTGTTTATTGATTAATTTTAGTTTTTACTGTTCAATTGAAATAAAAAATTTGATTGAACTTGATCGAGTATTCAAACTCAATAATCCGAAAATCGTACTAAAACGGTCCAATTTGGGCACATTACGAGCTAGATTAATCGCTAAAGTTAATAAATATATGATCGTTAGCGCTAGTGGTAGACTAGTATGAGTAGTAAGTACATGTCCTGGTTGAAAACTCGTCAGCATCAAATCTACCTCTTTTTCCGGGATACTGGCTGTAGTCGTAATAATATACGGAGTATATTACAGTATACTCCGTATATGAGTAAATATGACCGTTAGCGCTAGTGCTAGACCGGTATGAGTAGTATGTACATGTCCTGGTTAAAAACTCGTCAGCATCAAATCCACCTTTTCTCGGGAAACCGGTTGTGGTCGTAATAATAAATATATGACCGTTAGCGCTAGTGGTAGACGGGTATGAGTAGTAAGTACATGTCCTGGTTGAAAACTCGTCAGCATCAAATCTACCTTTTTTCGGGATACTGGTCGTGGTCGTAATAATAAATATATGACCGTTAGCGGTAGTTGTAGACGGGTATGAATAGTAAGTACATGTCCTGGTTGAAAACTCGTCAGCATCAAATCTACCTTTTTTTCGGCTGCATTTACTTACGGAAAAAGAAGTAATTTGATATGTGTATCATAAATGGGAGCTCTAAAATCGAATTAAATTGCTCATCAATGCATGATTACCCGACATAATTAAGATATTTATATTTGCAGTAGTTTTTCTGTATGACGGTCTCATCGTGTGACCAATTTATTTGATAAATAATGATCACTTTTGAAAAATAGGTCATTTTTTAACAAAAAAGAGGTCACTACTCATCAAAATGTGATCACTTTTCTACTGATCGCACATGCCACCATCGTAAAGTAAAATCTGTGTTATATTTGATGTATCGAACTTTAATTAAGATTTAAACCCGTCTACATTGGTATTGATTCTTTTACTAATGAAATTGATCTTTTACTCGGAAAAATATACAGGTACGATCATTTTTCGGATTTCAGGCACTAACCGCGTACCTCGCGGTTAACTACTTGGATCGATTTTTAAGTTGCAACATTTTGCCGGTGAGTTACATTCACTAATACTATTCCTTTACCCGTGTTCATATTCGTCCTTCAGGTGTTAATAAGTTAATCCGTAAAAAGGTACTAAAATAATAACGACTCGGAAATAATTCCGAGTATATGAGTGACTGATGAATAAACATGTCTCTGAAAAGGGGACCTAGCTCATAATTGAACACAATTCTTTCAACTGACTAGTCTTCTCTTCCTGAATTTTACGCTCCTCTATGTTACTCTGACTCGTAGGCATGTGTCAGAGTGTCGGACACGGTTTTATTCATTCTGTAAGGCCCTGTTCTTTTCGACTGAAACGAGCTGAATTGAATTAATTGGAGTAGGCTTAATTGAACTAAATTGAGTGGAACTGAGGTGAACTGGATTTAGTTGAATTAAAAGCTAATTTTGTGAAGAGATTAACTGAAAATAATTGATTGAACGTAAATAAAACTTATAGGAATACAACTAAAAAAAACTGAAAGGAGCTGAAATTAAGTCAAAAAGAACAGAGCCTTAATATGTTTTAAATATATTAGTACGGTTTAAAATGAAGTGTTAAGTGTATTGCTGTGTCGGAGACTTCCAATGTTGGATATTGAGAGTTTGAGACACGTAACTAAAGTAAAATGTCGAAAGTTTAAATCTTTTGGTATAGTTTAAAAAAAAGTGTCGTAGTGTATTGCCGTGTTGGAGATTTCTACTGTTGGATGCTGGACTTAAGTAAAATGTCACGGTTTATTTCATTAGAAGTTTAATCTATTTTATAGTTTAAAATGAAGTATCGAAATGTATTGTCGTGTGGGAGACTTTTAATGTTGGATACTGAGAATCTGATACACAGAACTAATGTAAAATGACATGGTTTATTTCATGGGGAGTTTAAATCTTTTGGTATAGGTTAAAATCAAGTGTCAAAGTGTATTGCAGTGTTGGAGATTTCTAATGTTGGATACCGAGAGTCTGAGACACAGAACTAAAGAAAAATGTCACAATTTGTTTAATTTTATGGGCAGTTTAAATCTTTTGGTATAGTTTAAAATGAAGTGTCGAAGTGTATTGTTGTATTGGAGACTTCTGGTGTTAAATACTAAGACACACAAATAAAGTAAAGTGTTGAAGTAACTAAAAATAATATGAATCGGAATGAGTACAGCTTTTAAACCGACTCTTTCTAATATTTCAGTTTTTTTGGCCTACATTGTCATCTCAATAATGACATTATGGACTATGTTGTTGGAATTCAAATCAATCACACTCTAAGCTATATTATCATTTTATGTGATCATAATTTGTTAATTGTAGAAGCTTAATTAAATGTGTGAATTTCCCCATTCGTCAATGGATGAATATCTCGAATTAAAAGGAATTAGATTCAAACCTAAAACCTATTAAAACTGTATCGAATACTTAACTCTCAACAGAAACCTAAAACCTATTAAAACTGTATCGAATACTTAACTCTTAACCGATAACCACCATGAACTTAAATAATTGATGGTTGAGAAGTTCCCAACCCTTTAATTGTTTCTTCTCTTTTATTTGCCTAGTCGATACGCTTCTTTATGCGAAGAGTTCAAAGCGGGATAATACCGTTTTATACAAGACCAACTCAACCTTTTCTTCTAGCCAGGCACAGGGCTAACGGAGACGCTCGACTCGGCTAAATATCTATAAATTTTCTCTACTCTATTAGTAGTTTGGTCCCTCTAAAATTTCCCGAGTCACCTAATGTCAAATCCTGACTCCGCCAATAAATATATTTAATTTATTGATTGAATACAAGAAGTTATGTTCTTACCTAATCTAATAGTGTCAAAATGGGGTCACTATTTCAGTAGAAAAACATGGCTCTCGTGATGTATATGTTTATACGCTCCAATTTCCTTTCACTTTGCATCACCAAATGATTTTTCTAGTGTTAATGCTTTGGTAGACCATGGACCAATTTATTACTACTACAAATACCAAAAATTGCCGAGTAAGACAACCTCATACCGTGAGACAGTTCATTTTTATTAAAAGTTCGTTCATCTAATGCTAAGGGTAAGAAGATCCCTAAGACTCGCTATAGTTTTAAAACTCTTTCACGTCAGTTTTTTACTAACTTTTATTGTTTCTTTATTATTCAGACTCACTTCAGAGTTCAGACCCACCTCAAAGTTTACACATTATTTGTACGGCTCACCTCAAACTTTGTTCATCTAATGCTAATAAGTAATAAATGTGTTATTTTTTATATAATAGGACCGTCTCGTAGTGTAAAACCGTCTCATACAAGAATTACTGTTACTATTGGTCACATGTGTGTGTAATGTATATATTCCCTACCTTTGTAGCAAAAAAAACTATACACTTTTGACTTGAGTGATTATAAAGTAGATTTAGACTTCTAATACCCAATTAAATTAATAATTTGTCAATTTTTTTAATTTTATAAATGACTTCCCTAAAGTTTATAATATCTTTTCTAGATGAACTATGCCTAAAAAGTACCCCCCCTATGGGTATAATCTTTGAATACTACTTGTTACAAAGTCATACAATTATTGATGTTAATTGTGGATTGGTGGCCGGGTTGCCTAATTCGGTTTTTTGCAGTAAAGAGAGTCCTAAGAGCGATTTTAATGCTGACGAGGTTTGAATCCCAGGCCATTTCACGAGTACCAGCTTTCGTGACTTTACAAACTAATAAGCTAGTTGACATCTGTTCAACTGCCTGATTCGTTGCATGGACGATATTTATAGACTTATAGCCAATATAATAATTTATTATTTTTTTCGTAAATAAATGATTGAAACGGAAAAAGTATTTATTTTGTTTTGTTTGATCTTACAGCAAACAGGTGGATGGCCATTACAATTGTTATCAGTAGCCTGTTTGTCACTAGCTGCCAAGATGGAGGAACCTCTTGTTCCTTCCCTAGTGGATCTTCAGGTCTACATCACATTATATCTCTACTTTTCACACTCGTAATATTATTATAAAACCGTCTCATACAGTCATACTTTCATACAACAATAAAACCGTGTCACTATCTAATTCGGGCGTTGTAGATTGGTACGGTGTATCACTGTATCTTCTGGGTGACGCTATTTCATGTTCCTTCAAATTACGATAATTTTTACTAATTGTTTGAATTAATGTTAATTATCTCTACTTTTCACACTCATAATATTATCATAAAACCGTCTCATACTGTCATACAACGATAAAAACGTGTCACTATGTAATTCGTGTTAGATAGACCCGACTTAAAAACTTCGTTACATTTAGATGGTAGGGTGTGTATCTTCTAACTGTTCTGAGTGACGCTATTTAATGTTCCTTCAAATTACGATAATTTTACTAATTGTTTGAATTATCGATAATTATCAGGTGGACGGTGCTAAATTTATATTCGAACCAAAGACGATCCAAAGGATGGAACTTCTAGTACTTGATGTTCTTGATTGGAGATTAAGAGTAGTTACACCCTTCACTTTCATTAGTTTCTTCTCATACAAACTTGATGCATCAGGAACTCATGCCGGACTTCTTCTGACACGGTCGACGGACATTATTCTCACTAATATCCTAGGTAAACTAACGAACTCAAAATCTTGTTTCAGACCGTTTTAAGTTTAAGACAGCCTCTCTCCGTGTCATGTAACTTATTTGATGTTAAGTTTAAGACGGTTTTAAACAAGACAGTATCATTCAATATCTCATTTCAGACCGTTTTAAGTTTAGACAACCTCTTTCCGTGTCATGTAACTCATTTAATGTTAAGTTTAAGACGGTGGTTAGTCCAGTGATTCCGAGTTAAACCTTGAAACTTGCCAAAGGCAGGAGTTGAGAAGTCTCGGGTTCGAATCACGGGGGTTGGCCACTGCGGCCTCCGAAGGGGGTGACTTACATGGTTTATGTGGTGGCGTGGGAATGTATGGACCCGGGATCCAACCCCCTTGTCACCACAAAAAAGAAGTTTAAGACAGTTTTAAAGAAGACGGTATCATTCAATATCTCATTTCAGACCGTTTTAAGCTTAGACAGCCTCTTTTCGTGTCATGTAACTCATTGATTTTTAAGTTTAAGATGGTCTTAAAGAAGACACTATCATTCAGCATCTCATTTCAGACCGTCTTAAGCTTAGAGAAACTCCTTCTGTGTCATGTAACTCATTTAATGTTAAGTTTAAGACGGTTTTAAACAAAACAGAATCATTCAATATCTCATTTCAGACCGTTTTAAGCTTAGACACCCTCTTTCCGTGTCTTGTAACTCATTTAGTGTTAAGTTTAAGACGGTTTTAAACAAGACAGAATCATTCAATATCTCATTTCAGACCGTTTTGAGCTTAGACAGCCCCTTTCCGTGTCATGTAACTCATTTAATGTTAAGTTTAAGACGGTTTTAAACAAGACAGAACGTTCAGAATATGATTTGCTTTATGTATGTTACAGAGGCCAGCTTTCTCGAGTATAGGGCATCAAACATTGCTGCAGCTGCTATTCTTTGTGCAGCAAATGAACTGCCTAATCTGTCCTTTGCCACTCCTGAGCATGCAGAGTCATGGTGTGACGGGCTGTCGAAAGTAAGCATCCTGTTTTCCCCCGCTTAATTCAAATCCTGGCTCCGCTACTTTTCTGATATATATATATATATATGTCTGTCCTGCAAATTGTATAGGACATGATCAAGGATTGCTACCAATTAATGCAGCAATCCATACAAGATCATAACAGAAGAAAATCGGTCAAAGTTATACCGCGATTCAGAGTTACTGCACAAATCAACAGAGCCAGGTCCGACATTGACTCCCCATCATCCTCATCCTCGTCTTCCTCGACACCTTCACCATCCACTTACAGTAACAAGAGGAGAAAACTAGATAACAACGAACCCGATACTCCGTAATTAATGACTTCTAATCATGGGACATGGGAGTGGGAGTTCTGGTTGAAATAATGACAGGTACATACAGAAGAATGCTTATTACCTCTGCATTATTGTCATTCATCAAAGGAAAATGACAATTGCAGCTTCCCAAAGGGCATTGGGAGTTTGAGACTTAATTAGTGCATAGTACTATATGTATACTTTGATTTCCTGTATCGCGGGTGTGATACAGTGGTGGAGCTAGGGGGCTAACAGGAGCGCTCGCTCCCCTGCAGCTGAGATCTTCGAATTTTAAGGTTTTTTTTTTTTTGGTGACGAGGGGTTTAATCCGGGACCCATGCATTCCCGCACCACCACATAAACCGTGTAAGCCACCCCTTTGGGGGCTGTAGTGGCCAAGTGGTCATCGCCTCAGCTGATAATAGAACATGATGTTTAACTCAGTTACCTCTGGACTAACACCGCTTTGTTAAATCCTGATTTCACCATTGGTATTACAGGCAAATACTTATAGTGCAACAAGTGTTGTATTCGTACAATGAAGGTGTCTAACATATAAACAACTTCGTTGTATAGATACGACCCGTCACAAATAAGATTTGGTGCTTATGATGTGGTGAGGTGGTGATATATGTGGGTCTTGTTGCATATTCAAAGGTGCATTGATTGCATTGGTGAAATATAGGGGAAACTTTGGTGAAAGGGGTCCAATTTAGGTTTGTGTATAGGTGAGGAAAAATCTAAGTTTGTGTGCATTGAATATTTTATTTTATTTTGGGCGGAAAAAATTCCCGGAGTTTTTTAATTTTTTTTAGACTGTTTAGTACAAATGTGTGACGGTCACACAGGTAATTCTTTTAATTTCGGGGATGTCCGTATCGGCTTAGCCCCTTGATTTTGTTATAGTAGTGTATATGGTCCTATGTGGGTGACCTTTAATGTAATTCATCTATGTTTGAAGTTTGAATTAATCAATCAAATAATGTTTAATCTCTTAATTATTGTGTTACATTCTATGAATTTTCTATTTGATTTCGTGAAGATACAGTTAACCGTTGTATATTTTATAAGTTTTTTTTTTTTAAAATTGGGTGTATATATATAATCTGATTTTGTTTGGATTTGAGGCTAATAGGATCATCAGGGCAGTAAAGTTCTTCCTCACGAGATTTAACGTTGCTGCATTCTCAAATTTTGAACCCAAATATCTGGTTAAGTTAGAACAACTTCTTTACAGAATTACAGTTAATCTAAATGTCCGCGAATGTCTTTTCCGCTTTATAAGGGGTTTTGTTGCACAAAAAAAAAGTAGGCCATTGGAAAAAGATGAGATTTAGGAGACCACAAAGCTAAAGCCTAAAGATACAAATTTTAAAGCTGAATTTATGATTCCTACATAACATGTTCGTGGGATTTTTGTTGAACTTGGGGCCAACCTATCCCCATGTTATTCAAAGTGAAACTGTCCGTCATACACACGGCTAACTTAGATTGACAAGTAGTGAAATCTCGAAAACTGTATATTATATGTTTAAAGTTTTAATATTTCAAACTATTGTACATTGATATGAAATAAAATAATTGAAATGAAAAAAAAAAATCAAAGGGAATTAAATAAAGTAATGAATTATGTATTTATCGAAAATATTTTTTAAAATAAATAAATTTAAGGATTTTATTTTTCTACAATTATTTTAATGAAAACTTTTAATTTTTGGCACGAAGCTAATAGTATTCAAGTCATTCTCAAATGTACAATTATTGCATTACGGTAAACTTTAGCAATTTGTAATTATAATTTTATACCAATTTTATTTTATTTTAAATACAGAAAATAATTTTGAGTTTAATGAAAAGTGTATAGTTTAATCCTACAATTATATTTTCGTGAAAAAAAAGTTCACGTGATACCCCTAAATTTTGTAACTTTTACATTTCACCCAATATTTAATTTTTTTGTGCATGACACCCTTCATATGTAATTTTCATGCACAACAAACCCTTTTCATCGTTATACAAACTTTGAATTGAGCATAACTACTAGATCGGAATTCGGAGTCGGCCAAATTTCGTTCTAAAATTACTCTTGTCACAATTTGAGATTTGAAAAAAAATCTGTCGACCGATGTCTTTTAGAAGGTTTTTTTACGAAAATCTCAAATTAGCCTTACCTTCGATCTTAATTTTCTGAATGGACCCTTCTCTTGTTAGAAAATTCACAAATTCTTATTTGCAACGACACTATCCGTCGCAAGCTTGTGACGGATACCGTTTCCTCTCACAAGATACCCACTTTTTCTCTCTCTCTGACACTATTCATGTGGTCCCCTTTCTCCACTAACTCATTTTGTATCCATTTTATCTCACAAAATATCCGTCACAAATGGTGGCCCGTCTTAAGAAAAACGGACTGTAGAAAATTAGTGATCTTGAAAAGTTCATCAATTTGAAAAAGAAAAAGTTAGCAAATTTTGATTCCTGGTCTATAATAGAGGATTATACAACCAGATGTATACATCTAGAAGTATAGATTTCGAGCTTTATATCAAAGAATTTGAGCTTATACATATATTTTACGAGATTTATCGAAAAAAATCTGAGCGACTTTATAAAAACATTTTAAATCAAAACATTATATTGAAACTCAAAAATAATACATATTAAATACAAATATTTGAATTTTAACACTCAAAAGTTATAGTGCAAGAAAAAATTGTTAAAAGCTCAAAAATATTTACATATAAACTTAATTAGATTTGTATTAGATGTACGATACTCATATACATCTGAATGTATAGTCCTATTTGTGTTTATATGCTCAATTGCAGATTTTAAGAACGATAAAAAACAAAACATGCTTGAAAGCAAAATTCAAGGGCATCCCGCGTAGAAACTAACCAGAAGTGCAAGATGACAAAGTTTAGGAATACCACGTGAATTATCGGATAATCAATTTTATTTAAAAATTCAAAAAGAAAAATTAGAAACAAATACGTACTCGATAACGATAATTTTCCTATTATCACTCAACTAATTAGCTATTCATTTGACTTAATTTATGCAATTTCACATTCATGAATTTGAAAATTCATGAATAATTAGAGCAACGTTACCATTTATTTCGTACTTGCCATTTTAATAAAATACCTTCTTAATTTCCTTTCTTATTTATCAAATCAATTCATCACCCATTTCATTCAAAGTCCGACTTTTATAGACAATAAGTCACAGATTCAAATCCTGTTTCCTTAAAGTACAATGTTTAGCAAGCTCTTTAAACGTTTTCGTAGAAACGACACGGTTTCCAAGGCTTCTTCGGCGACGAGTACACAAGTTTATCATTTGTGTTCTTCATTGAAGGATCATTTGGCTGCCACTAAAATTCAATTAGCTTTTCGACGATATAAGGTTAGTTAAATTTTAAGTGCATTTCAGTTTAGTGAACGATTTTACTTTATTCTAAGTGTCGCGAGTATGTGTATGTTGAATTTTTTAGTATGATACGTGTGGAAATGATGTATTCTAGACGGTTTTACGTGTTAGAATATCGTTATTTTCATTGAATTGATATTTGATCCTGATTAAACTAAGGGATTAATATTCATACAGAAACGTTATAACAAAAGGGTTAGAGACTCGTGCTGGATTAATGCTGGTAAGCTATCGGAAGATTGCAACAAAGAGAATACACCGGTGGAACGTCTGCCGGCTTGTATTAAGCCGGAAACCTCTGTTTCATCAATTTCATCGGAGAATTTGAACTCGTCCGATAGTCCTTCTGCTCATCAAGGCCACTCGGTAAGTCTCGAGTAAACGATTTGCAGATGTCAACTAGCTTAGTTGGTAAAGTTATGATAAGTGCTGTTATCGCCTAGGTTCAAATCCCGACAGCATCAGAATCACAATTGTGCCTCGTTTTACACGGAAAAAAAAATCTATGCATATTTATGTAGCTATACTACTTTAGGCGACGTCTAGTTACGAGGCAGTCTGATGTCAACTAGCTTAGTTGGTAAAGTGATGATAATGCTGTTATCGCCTAGGTTTCAAATCCCGACAGCATCAAAATCACAATTGTACCTCGTTTTACACGGGAAAAAAATATCTACGCATATTTATGTAGCTATACTACTTTAGGCGACGTCTAGCTACGAGGCAGTCTGATGTCAACTAGCTTAGTTGGTAAAGTTATGATAAGTGCTGTTATCGCCTAGGTTCAAATCCCGACAGCATCAAAATCACAATTGTGCCTCGTTTTACTCGGAAAAAAAAACATCTATACATATTTATGTAGCTATACTACTTTAGGCGACGTCTAACGCGGTGTTCTTGATATAATGCAGCCACGCCGCGCTGCACCAAATTTACGGCATTTCACCCTTAGGAGGTTGCTTCGAGTTCATACTACTATGCTCCGGTATGCGCGTTCAATGATCCGAATAAACCCGTCCCAGAAGGCAAATCTTGATCTGCACCAGAAGAGTGACAGCAAAACGCTTAAAGTAGACAATTGGAAGCTTCATTTGGAGCATAAATCAAGAAAACGGACTCTCCAATCGCGTCTCCAAAACGTTTCGATCTTAGACTGTTACGGTCTCTGCTCTTCAACACCTCGTTTTACGTCAAGGTATGTAATTCCGTCTTTAGATGTATATCAAGTCATAAGGGCGGTTTTGATGCTGACAGTTAAAACTCGTGTTCTGAACAAAATACTGTTTTGTACAGCGAATCGAGTGCTGAAGATCCTGATCTGGTCCCGGTTTACCTTAATGTTTACGATATAACACCGATCAATGCTTGCTTATACTGGCTAGGACTTGGGGTTCATCATTCTGGTGTTCAAGGTACTTTAATATAATTTCCGATTGTTTACGTAAACCTGACAAAACTGAGTCGATCTGTCAATAATAATTGCTTATTTAGACGACCCAAACTGAAGTAACCCGAATTATCCGTTGTTAAGTCTATCGGCCTAGAGCTGGCAAAACACCCGAGGAACCCGACCTGATATGACCCGAAAGGCCGAAAATTGGATGAACCGAAACCGATCCGACCTGACCTGATAACTGAGAACAACCTTACTTTTTTCCAACCTGAACCAACCTTACCCGTATTATCTCAAACCGACCAGCTCAAAACCCGACCCGATACAACCTGAAAATTGGGTGAACCGAAACCGACCTAAATCGACGCGATAACCGATAACAACCTTTCTTTTTCAACCTGAATCCGACATGAACTGACCTGACCCGTGACCTGTATTATCTCAACCCAATAGGTGACCCGATAATAAATTAGCATAATAATAGTTTAAATAATACAAAACCGATGTTCATCTTAGTTATTCACTTAAAACAACAATTAATACACATATTCATTGCTTAAACATAAAATTATCATTTAAGCTAGAAATAAAATATATTCTGATAACCTGACCCGACACTAACCCGTTAATAACCCGACAAGAACCGAACTGACTAAAACCCGTCACTAACCCAAATCCGATATTACAAGACCTACTTTAAACCGACATGTAACCGACCCGACTGACCCGATTACCACCTCTAATACAGTTTACGGAGTAGAGTACGCATTTGGCACAGACGAAGCAGGAACACCAAAAGTATTCAAGATGGAGCCTAAAAACTGCGATGAACTTAAGTTCAGGAACGGAATTCTTGTCGGGTTTTCGAGATTACGAGCCAAGGAAGTGAAGAATGTGATTACAGAATTAGCAGAACAGTTTCGACGAAAAGATTATCATCTTCTTACTAACAATTGCAATCACTTCAGCACAGAAGCTTGTCTTCGGCTTACTGCAAATTCAATCCCTCCTTGGGTTAATCGACTTGCAAGAATCGGTAATTTCTTCGTTACTCCCTCCCTCCGTCTCATTCATTTGTTAAACGAGACAACATTTGCTAGTCTGTGACTAGGGGTGTTAACGAGCCGAGCCGAGCCCGAGCTTGGCCTTGCTCGGCTTGTGCTCGACTACCAAAACTCGAGCCCGAGCCGATCTTACCCGAGCTTGAAAAAAATGCGCTCGTTACAAAGCTTGCGAGTTTTAAGACGACCTCGAGCCAAATCGAGCCTATGTAAAATTATTTATTTATTTTAATTATTTTTTTCCGATATTTTCAATAACAAGTTTCGAAGATTTTATGTAAAAATTTTTAGCAAATCAACCAGATATAATAATGATAAAATATTTTTATAAAATATGATTAATATCTTATATAATCTCAAATGTTCGAGCCGCTCGCGAGCTTTTTTAATCGAACCAGCCTTTGCTCGGCTTGACTCGTTAAGCTCTCGAGTCGAGCTCACACGAGCCGAGCTTTGACCGAGCCAATCTCAAGTTGCTCGCGAGCTATCTCGTCTCATTAACAGCCCTATCTATGACATTGTGTCTGTTCTGATGCAGGGTCTTTATTTGTAAGATCAGGACATTGGAGTCGGAATGAAATCCTCGAATGTAATTGTAACGGGAAAGCCGCGACATCAACGAAAAAAATGGAAATTCTGAATCGTTTAAACAAGTTCAAGTGTTCAAGTAACTCGTCATCATCTTCTTCTTCTTTCTCATCGGGTTCTTCTGAAGTTACTTTCACCGGTAAGAGTAACCGTTGGAAGAAATCAGTCGCGCCATAGTGATCATTTTTCTCGAGGTTTAGTGTAGTACGCTACTTAAACTCGGTTAGAAGTACGCGTCCTCATGGCATTAGACATAGGACTTTTGTATGGAAATACTCGAACGAGGTTATATATGAAGTGTCAGAGTAACGTAGTTGGTAAAACCGACCATTTTTTTCACCCGTGTACACAATTTTGCCTTAATTGTAAACAAGACGGATTGTTATTTCAATTCGGGATTGATCATACCAACTGGCATTTGCACTTGACACGGGCACGGGCACGGGCACGGGCACACAGCCTTGTGGCCGTACAATTTGATTGATTACTAATTACTAAATGTCCCACCAATTTATTTTTCTGGCCTTCCATTGTTCTCATGAATTAGCTGTAATTGTTTACAGGAAACAATGTAAAGACGGTGCGAAAACGGGTCATTCATTTCGAAAAGTAGTCGATAGTCGTACTTGAAGGGGGGGACGGGTACACTGAGAATAATCTTGCCTGTGACAGATAAAATCCGTTAGAAGGTGAAGACGGGTACACTCCTCTTAATAAAGCAAGTAGAAAGGAGGCAATGGACGGACCACTCATGGATACCATCATTTGCATGAAGTGAGAGAGACATTATCCGTCTTAAGCTTGTGACAGATAGTACGCATATCCGATGAGAATTTGTATAGTCGTATTTAGGTATTGGGTGTGTTTGGTAAATGGAATGTTGGCCGATGTTCAGCATATTCAAGGGTTTTAACATTTTTTACCAATCAGTATGCTATTTTAATATTCGGTAAATAGCACACCGAAGTAACATATTTAGGGTCAATATGTTGTTTATTGGTTAGCATATTGTAAAATATGAAAGTTTACAAAAAAACGAACAATCTACTAATCATAATCAGCCAATTAACAAACACTCAAATTAATTATGATAATTGTAATATATTAGTCAAACCTTCTAATAAATTCTTTCATTTAAAATCCGCTTCTGAAATTAATCTGTTATTACCAAATATGGCCATTATTTACTTACGAGAGTCTTTCAAAATAACACTTTGAATTTGAGTTTCTTTTGTAATTTTATTTTACTCTAATTTAGTTGAGTTTAATTATAAAAATACACCAAGTCCGATCATGAAAGTCAAGAACAGTAGTAAATAAAGTCAACCTTAGTATTCTTAACAATTTAAATCTTGAAGACTTTAAATTTTATGTGATTTACATGTGTGAGGTGCTCCATAACTTTGGGCACGCATAATTAATTCAAGAATATTGTTTCTTGTTAAAAATTCACTTATACATGAGACACATCAATATTTCATTGTCTAAAATCTTTCCTAAATTAAATTTCAAAGATATTATATTTTTACTAAAATTTAGAAACTTAATTTTATTTACGTGTCGCAGTGTCAATTCGAAAAATGTACGATGAAATTAGCTTAAGTGATAAAAGTTTACTAACTCGAACTAGGTACTTGAGGTTCGATTCTCACCCAGTAAATAGTGCGCTCATTGAATATAAAAAAATTAGTTGATTTCTTTTGAACCAAAAGAGTGATTCATGACGGTTTTATACGTGAAATCAATTGATACGAGTGTTTCACTTTATTTAGAGAGCTACGTTACAAGTAAAAAAAATCATGAACAATGGATGGGAAAATTTTGAAACCGATCATGTTTCCGATCTTTTATTACATTTTTCAAATTTCTCTTACACTTATATTCTTGTATAACACAACTACAAAATTATTCATGAATTTTCTTGATTATTAACTATACAAAATTATTATCTTAATTAATTGACAAGATCAAAAATTATAAATTAATTTTCAGAAACTAGTTCACAGCTTCGGAAATACTCTTCAACGACGGTCGCCATGTCTTTGATCTCGAGTTTATGGGTCGTGAATTTAGTCGTCTTTCCCGCTTCGTCCAACTCTGTTTAAACAAAATTAAATTCCAATGATAAAAAAGTATTCTGATCGATAATCACAAATTCTCAAGTACGACAGACAGTCTAACACGATATTTTATTTCGTTCAGACCGTTTTAATCACTAGACTTATAGTTCATATCGACAACTCTATATATATGATCGTTAATGTTAGCCAACCTATATAAACGCGGTAACTAAGGCTTTGTAGTCCTTATAGTATTTCGAAACTTAAAAGTTTAATTACCTCGTCATTTTTCTCTAATTTCACACTTTCTGGTTCGATTTCTATATCTTGACTCGTTTTAAGCTTATCGTCTGAATCCATCTCATTCGTCTTTGCCTTGGCCACTTTTTTTGCTCTTAAAATCTTCTTAACCTCTGCCACAACAAACAAAACCTCTTAATTCCACATCTTAAATACGAATAAATTAAAAATAACTCCGGTTTTTAAAAATTACTCACTTATATAATTTTTCTTTAAAATTACTCCAGTAAGAATTAAGATATATTTTTATCACAAAATTGCTTAAAATAAAACTCAAATTTAGCTGCTTTACTCCGTATGTTTTTGAAATTATTTTTCATTATTATATATTTCAAAATATAAATTAGTTAAGTTATAAACGAAATAAATTCATAACACAGGTAGAATTGAATTGAATTGAAATAAATTAGCTAAGCTACAGACGAAATAAATTCATAACACATGTAGAATTGAATTGAATTGAAATAAACTATCCCTGTTCTTTTCGGCTGAAACGAGTAAAATTGAATTACTTGGAGTAGAGTTTAATTGAACTAAATTGAGTGAAATTGAGGTGAAGTGAATTTAGTTGAATTAAAAGTTAATTTTGTGAGAAGATTAATTGAATATAATTGATTAAACGTAAATAAAACTTAACGGAATACACCCAAGCAAAATTGAAAGGAGCTGAAATTAAGCTAGAAAGAACAAGGCCTAAGTCATCAAAATTGGAGTTTTAAAACAATTTTTAATATAAGTGCGAAATAATTTTAGAAAAAAGATTAGAAACTAATTTTAAAAAACCGAATTTTAAAAAGAAATTAATTTTAATTTATTCTTAAATATCAATGATTTTTCTATTGTGTTACCTTAAGTTACACGATGTATGAAATCACACGTTAGAAAAACCGATAGATGCACGTACCTACCAAAACCTAGTCCCGAAGAAACTAACCTTGAGAAGTAAGCAAGCGATAAGCATGTCCAAGAAGAAGCGTATCAGTAGACCGAAGGAGCTTAACTCGGGTGTACCGGACCGTATTCTGATCACCGGCTAGACCCGACTCGTGTCCCGATACAGGGATGATTAGGGCAACATAATGACCAGGGTTCATCTTCATAACTTCATGTGCCTTAACAGGCCAATACATTCTGTCAATTTTACCATTTGGGTGTTGTACTACCAATGCTGCTGCATCAATTGCTTGACAATTCCCCATTTATTAATTTATTTGTGTTTTTATTTGTGTTTGTGTTATGCAGAAATAAAATGCAAGAAAAACTATAGGAAAATAATTTGTTTTAGCAAAGGAAGCTAATTAAGGAATTAATTAAATGTAGGGTGTGAATATGGTGTGATATATGGACTTATGGAGTACTAGTGGTGGAGTCGGGTTGGGGCTAGTACGGATGGTCGCCTCGTGTTATCGTAAATATATATAATGACTTGAATATGAGAATTGTCAACTTGTCACTTTGAACGACTATCATCAAGGCCAGTCTCTTTTTTCATCTTAGCAGCCAGTCAGTCACGCGTGTTAATATGTTATAAATTATGTATTCTGAATTCGAAATCTGTAATTTTTCAGTATCGATAATAAGAAATCTCTCCCTTCTGCTGGTGGACATAGCTATCATAATTTACAGTTTTACACCGATAATAAATCACGTAAATTCGTTTGTGTGTTTATTCTTTTACATTTGTATTTATTTTTCTTACATCTGTTATAACATGCCGAACAATAAAACAATTAAAGATTTTACTTCAAATTTTCGATTTTTTTCTAATATACTCTATCACACTAATAATTTACTTTCGACCCTGCTGAAAATTTTCGCCCCCTTGCAATCTTAGGTTACTAAAAATAAAAAAACAGAGCCAAAAAAATGATTGGAAAGTAAATAAAGAGAGAATTGAAGGGTCAAGGGTGTGATATATGGACTAGTCTTTGTCTTACAAGCTTGACAATTTTGGTTCGTAGTTGTACACACTTGTACAAAAACTATGACTATTCCTAGTTTCATATTCAACCAATCATACCGTCTTGCTTGTGATGGCCGAAAACGAATACTTTATTCTAACAAAAATACTAGTTTTATGCCCGTACAAAAAATGTATGGGTTTATTTCTAAAAATTTCGTAAATATATTAAAAAAGTAGTACAAATATAATTTAATATGAACTTAATGAGAAATATATAAATTATGAATTCGGGGATGATTTTGACTCCAAGTAATTGATTTACTGATATAATTAATTTTTTTTAATGATTATATAAATTGAAATAAATAATCATGAGATTATGAAATAAATTTGAACCATATAAAATAGATAAAGAAATTGTATTGTATTTCTATATCTTACCCTTTAAATAACTTACTCTCTAATTGAAAGTAAAATCATAGAAATATTTTTAATAGCAGTCTCTTAAAATTTGTGGATGATTTTATAAAGAAAATAATACTAATGTATTGTTATTAAGACCATCTTTTTACTCGATGTTAACGTAGTTTTAATTGACTAATTCTCGAAGGTTGTTATATTTTCTTAAAAATTGTAAATTTATATTTTTTTTTTGTTAATTTAATGGGTTGGGTTTATTTGATCTTATTCAAAAAAAATTGATCTACGTTTTTTTCATTTTTTAATCTACGTTTTTTTGTTAATTTTTATCTCCTCGTGTATTTTTTTAATTTTTTAAATTTTATGGGTTGGGTTTATTTGATCTTATTCAAAAATCTTTGATCTACGTTTCTTTCATTTTTTAATTTACGTTTTTTTGTTAATTTTTATCTCCTCGTGTATTTTTTTCATTTTTTTAGATATACGTATGTTTGTTAATTTTTAACCCTTTGTATAATTTTTTTCGTTTTTCATACCTCTAAATATTTGTTAATTACTTCTAATTGTCCAACTTTTTTTAATATTGTTGAATTTTATGTTTCTGGGTAGAATTTTAGTGATTTTTTTTATTTTCGAATTTGGAGTAAAGTTGTTTTTTTTTATTATGGAGACAAAAATTATTTGTAACTTTAGAACGTTAAATGGAGAAAAGTAAAATGAAGAAAAATTAAAGCTCCTTGTGTGAGTGGTGGGACATGACGAGAAAGAAGGTTTTTAATTTCCTAAAATTAAGCAACCAATGAAAAAGCAGGAAAAGTTGTTCCTTTTATAGATAAGGGATTTAATCTAAAACCGTATATAATAAAACGACATTGTATATTTTTGTTGACCCCAACTATTTCTGAGCTTGTAAAAATATATATTTTGGGCTAATAGACAACCATAAAAACATGGATCGATATAGATGCATGAGTCGACAATATCACCTAATAATAATTATTACTCGTATTATTTTATGTAGCCTTAATTTACCATTTCGCAAAATTCTACTTTACGACGGTCGCACATGCGACCAGTAAGAAAGTGATTACATTTTGATACGTAGTGACCACTTTTGATTAAATAGTGACCTTTTTTTTTCATATTTTCGGAAATATAGATATTTTTAGGATTTATTTTTCATCAAAATCTTAAAATTTGGGCCTCGTGTTAAATTTAATGTATATGTTTATATAGTATATAAATTTGCTTTTATACATTTTAATTGTCACAAATTATAGAGTAATACAGTCTCATATAAAAAGTTGTTCCTTGTGCTAATAAAGGATTTTTCTTTTTATATATGTTGATCGTCTTATGGTATGAGAGTATGAGACCGTTCATACAAAAATTCTAATTTAATTTTTAATTGTCAAGGTATCCAAGAGGTTAATTTTCCGGAATTGTAATTTTTTTTTTTTATTAAAATTTGTTGTCCCCTATATAGATTTCCGATTTTTTTAAAATTTTCTTTTATTGTAAGGTTGAATGTGATTAATTTTTTTTATCATAAGCTTTTAACATATGAATATGTATATGAAAAATAATAAGAAATGAGGAGAGAGGGTAATTAATTGGAGATAGAGTAAGTGGAGAGAGTGGGGTTGGTTAATGTGTGAAAAAAAAAAAAAATTAAAAAGTAAAAGTTTCAGCCAATCACAAGCCTAGAAATGACCTTCCTTTTATAGATAGGGGATAAGTGCATATGCAAATGGTAGAAAGTGAAGCATCATATGGATAACGCAACCCGTATTATGTGAGAAAGACACTATCCGTGTTCAGCTTGTGACGGATAATGTTCGTCTTTAATTAGAATTTGTGTCAACTAATTTATGTGTTATGGTTTGTACCAAAATGAAATAATGTGTGAAAAAACTATTCGTGTTTTCAAGTCTACGAATGACTTTTCCTAGGACGGTCTTTTTTGGCCTTGTTTCATCAAAAAATAATTATTTTTTTATTAATAGTGTGATTAATTTTTGGTAAATTACAAGCTTGATAAATAGTTCAGTTAGGCCGGGTTAATTTCAATTGGGTTATTTAGGATTTGTCACACTTTTGGTTTAGTTGGGGTTAGGATGGGTCATTTCGAGTTATTGGTCTGTATTGGGATTGTCGGTCGCGTCAATTTCAGGTCTAGCGGGTCAGATTGTTTCGAGTCGGGTCAATGATTAAGAAAGAAAAAGTCATTTCAAGTATTTTTGGGTTAATTAGAGTTATATTTTGGTAGATCATTTTCGAGTTGGGTGGTTTCAGATCGAGTCATTTCGGGTCGAGAATGCTGCTCAGGTCAATTTTCGAGCCAAGCCGGATAAATTCAGGTTTTGAGTCACATTCGGATCCATAGTTAAGGTCAATTATGGGCTTTTCTTAATCTCTATAGTCTATATCCATTACAATTTACAAGTATGACATTGAAGGCCCACATATATATGGGTTAAAAAGGAGGCTTTGAAAGATCATAGTTTCATACCGTCTTAGGGCTGATTGTTAGATCCATAATTTATCTTGCAATCGGAAACAACCCAACCTCGAATCAGTTTCGATCATCTATTTGTTTTTGATTTTAAAAATCATACAAAATGTAAAAGGTAAATAATTTAATAAAATGCAAAAGGTAATTTACTTGTCATCAAAAAAAAAAATTTATTCCATGAACGATAAATAAAACATGAAACTTTTTTTTGTAATATTCTGTCATTTGGGAACTTTTATGACAAAAAAAATAAAGTAGCTCGTGAATCACAAAGCCAACTATATTGTTGACGTGATTTGAACTCAGGTTATACAATGAGGATCATCTGTCTCATTTGGTGTTTGATTTCGTGTCTCACTTCATACACATTATAACACATCAGTACGTTACAACATTTATTATGTACTTTTTATTTGTAACAAGTGTTATGTTTAAACTCTGAATGTGTATGGGGGTGAGACACAAAAATGGTACAAAGGATCTGCACCGCATGTCATGAGTAACAATTTTCGTGATTTTACCAGTTAAATTAGCTGACACTTACACCTAGGTAGGTTTTATTAGTAAAATTATGCCAATTATGCATTTTTTTCCCATTTCTTCATTTATACTCGGTATATAAACCATTCTCATGTCCTGGTATGTTAATATGCTCTTGTGTGACTGTGTCGTTACAATTTTATCAGACTTTTTTTAAAAAATGAAATATTTCAATAAAATAAAAATAGTGGAATTTTTAAAAAATAGAAATTTATATTTAAGAAATCATATAGGACCAAATTAACTCAAGGACAAGTCAACATATCTACATAAATAATTTGCTATATTTATGGACCGTCTTTTAGGTAAGACTTCGTGTCAATATTCCAGATTGCTGGACCACACAAATATACATGCATTCGACTAATTAAGGATAATTGTATTATTAATTTACGACTAGTCTAAATTGTGACGGTATATTCCTTATAAATTTACGATGAATTAAATATTAATGGTATAGATAGATGAGATAAAACAAAATGCTACCCCGATACGGCGATACTCCCTAGATAGTAGATACTTTACTTTTGTGTGGACAGTATTTAAACTGTTGCAAATTTGCGACGGATATACTCATTTGTATTCATGGTCTTAAATCTCGGACGAGTATCGTATCGACCGAGTTGCATCGGAAATTCACTCTACCAATACTGTATATCGCCCAAATCACCAAAATTCACCGTGATCCGTCCGCAACGACCGATTAAGGTTCGGTTATTCTATTATATGGCCTATGATCGATACCGAGATTTAAACCGTCTTGATTAATTAAAAAATGAATGAAAAGGAAGGGAGGCGCGTAGAGAGTCGGTGATGTGCGAGCGAGCAATCACGTCTTCGTGCTGTTTATGTTTCCCGTCTCATTTATTTCGATTGCGATGTGCACATAATTGACTTAATTAAGTGTCCTATAATCAATAATGTCCGTACTAATTATATATTCGTATTATTAGTGGACGTCCTAGAGGTTTAACGTGGTATACCTTAATCACTAGATCCAAATTGTGTTTTTTAAGTTGGAATTTGGGATAGCAAGATCGAGTAATTAACATATTTACGATCATTTAAATTTGAAAAATAGTTAGTGTACAAACTTAACCAAAATATATGATGAAATCATATTTCGTAAGCTATTGGAGGCTCTCAGAATCTGAAGAGTACCTAATGCACAGACTCCTAACGTCCGATCAATATTTAATCTCAACAATTTCAATCAATAATTATTGTTATTAGTGTTATTCCATTTTTTAATCTTCCATTCTACTATTTTAGAGGTTCCAATAATAATAAAATTATGTCTTCTCACGTAACTTTTTTCAATATCGACTAACTTTACAAGTTTCAATTTACTTTACCAAATTGTTTAAATAACATCAATGATTTTACGAGTCTTTAACTTCCAACTAACTTCTCAACTAGCTCAACCGCTTTCAATTACTTACCAAACCGCTTTAATAACATCCATTATCACAATAATGAACATCGTTTCCTTCTTAAAAAAACACTAAAAAAACCTAATTTCCTCGCCCTCATAAGAGTCACAACCTTAACCAATTTCCTAAATAACAAGGATGTAAAACTAATTCAATTCATAGTACATCGTAAATTCTTTGGGAGATCCCTAATATTATCAAAGACGTGAAAGTAAATCTTTATTTTTTTCGATGAAATGATAATTAAACATTATTTTCGTGAAATCAATAAAATTGCTGATTTTATGTCTTTTACTGAACATATGTCCAACTCTTTTAGGGTGTTTTGAAAACCGATGACTTTAATTCACTTTACTCATTCGAATAAATAAGACAGGTTAGTCATAACCTAGGTAGCACCAAAACGGACACAGACACGATACGGACATGGGACACGGCATGCCATGAAATTTAGGACACGAGACACGACATTTAAATTTAATAAAATATACTTTTATAGTTATAAATTTTTGATTTTATTTTTGTAAAATATTTGATATTAATTTTAAATAAATGAATGTAAAACTTGCCCTTGATGATAAATTTATTTTCATTCCTCATCCGAATCAATATACTAATTGATCTCTTTCGATAATGCATTTCTCATCTCAAGAACATCATTCAACGCAAATGATAACCAAATATCATGAACACGCGACGGACACGACTCAAATACCATGGACACGCGTCGGACACGTGCCCAAATAAATGTAGAAAGTTAGACACGGCTATTTAAGTGTTGGACACGTTTCGGCGTGTGTCCGTGAAGTGTCGGTGTCGGACACGGTACGACTCACTAGGAGAAGTGTCCGTACGACCTAGATCATAACCAGATGATTTATTCCTAATCACCTTTGTTTTTTTATTCATAATGACCTTTATTAAAGCTAATGATTACAACTTTTCCCCATCAATAAAGGATGAACAAAAGCCATGGTCTCTCTTCCTTAAGCATTGTATGTAGAAAGTTCAAAACTTTAGCACAAAACATACATAAAAACCCTGAAAATTCCAAGAAAAAACAAGAAATGGGTACTTCAATTAACTCTTTCAAATCTCAAAAACCTCAATCTTTAACCAAAAAATTGTTATTTTATCTTCTTCTTGCAATTCTTCCTATTGTTCTTCTTAGATTTTACTTATACCCTTCTCATTTTCCACATACTACTTCTATTAATCACTTCTCTAATGATTCTCCATTCATTCCCAAAGGTATTGATCTTGGTTACACCCGTATCCGTCTTATATTTAAAACGGTTTAAACGGGTCAAGTTTATTGTCATTTCCTAGGCATTTTGCTTGACTCGTTTTACGTTTAAAACGGATATTTTTGTTTTTAAAAGTCAACTTCATTTAATTTTTTGTTGGTTTCTGATATTATGAAAGTTGTTCTTTAATTAATGCTTAGTTGTAGGAGTATCTTTTTGCTGAATTCTTGCTGTTTTTGACTGATTTTAGATCTGAAAACTGTTAATTTTGATTATGCTTAATTATGTATGCTACCAATGTTGTTAATTTCAACTTTCTTGTCGATTAGGGTGTACGATAACGTGATACACGGTTTGAAATTGGAATTGTTAATGACACTTGTGAAATGCTGGTTTATTTTTGTTGCAGAAAAGGAAACTGTAAATGGGGTATCAGATTCTAACCAAGTGCCTTATAAAGGTAAGATCTTTAGTTTCAGCTTTCTTTCTGTTGTTGGAAAATAATA
This sequence comes from Silene conica, assembly GCA_029255685.2. Lineage (NCBI taxonomy): Eukaryota > Viridiplantae > Streptophyta > Magnoliopsida > Caryophyllales > Caryophyllaceae > Silene > Silene conica. Next base: position 99,324,579 of record CM055312.2, read on the forward strand.
CTCCCTCTGCCCGGATCACTTGTTTACCTTATAACGCGGTATTTTAATCAAATGTAAACAAATGATTGAGACGGAATTAGTAATTGGGTAGTCAATGATTGGTGTTTAGATTGACATAAGCAATTTTGTGTGTGTTTTGAGCAGAAGAGGAGATTGTAAATCGGGTTTCGAATCCAGTTGGAACACTTCCTAAAGGTGAGATCTTTTGTAGATCTCTGTGATTAAATGAACATAAATTCTCATTGAAACGGACACTATCTGTAACAAGCTGAAAACGGTGCTCCATTTTCCCGCACTTGCCTTCTCATTTGCTTTGTTGTGGGGGGAGTCTATCCGTCTCCAGCTTGTGACGGATAATAAAGCAAAACTATTAGGATATTGAGCCTATACTAGACCCATCTATCATTAGTGGTTTACTATCATTCTAGGGTTTGACGATGTATTTGATGTATTATAAATATATCGTCACATATCAATGTAAGACTAACCAATCAATAATATAATTCTTACGTTATTCTCCCTTTATAATCTTAACAAAGACTCTTTGTTAATTGAATGACGATTTTCTGCAATTTTTGTGCTTTGAATTACATGGGCAGCTGTGAAATTTGGTTTGTTTTGAGCAGAAAACGAAGTTGATGGACCTGAAGTGGAAGAACATAAGGTTGAACCGTCATCAGCGTCATTATCGACTAAAGGTGAGATCTTTTGCTGTTTTTTTCGTGTTCTGTTTGAGGGTTATACCGTAAGTGTATAAGACCACTCTGGATCGATAAATGTCGGAAAATTACAGCTAAATCAGCTCTAGATCTAAGGAGGGCAATTAAAGATTTTGCTTTATCCATCTTTTTTTAGCAGAAAAGGAAAGTGGAAACGAGATTTCGCAGGAAGAAAGTAAGCGAATTGAAACACCGTCAACTTGTGATTACACTAATGGAGAATGGGTTGAAGACGATAAGGGTCCATTGTACAACGGTTCAAGTTGTGGAACAATCAAAGATGGGCAGAATTGCATGGGCCATGGGAGGCCGGATACGGGTTATCTTTATTGGAAATGGAGACCTAGGCAGTGTAGTCTTCAAAGGTTTGATCCGGGATTGTTTTTACGGATTATTGAAGGGAAACACTTGGCTTTTGTCGGGGATTCGATGGCACGAAATCAATTAGAATCGTTGCTATGCATGTTATCGTCTGTTAGTCCGCCTAATTTGGTGTACACAAACGGGGATGATAATAAGTTTCGGAGATGGCATTTCCCGTCTCATAATGCGAATGTTTCTATATACTGGTCACCGTTCCTTGTTAAAGGTTTCGAGAAGACAAATGACGGAAAACTGAATCATAACAAGTTATACTTCGATGCTGTTGATGAGCGGTGGGCTTCTGACTTAGATACGATTGATATGGTGGTATTGTCGATTGGGCATTGGTATTTACATCCCGCTATGTACTTTGACGGGGATTCCGTTCTTGGGTGTCACTACGTTGAGGGCGAGAATTGTACCGAGGTTGAGTTCTTTGATGTATTTGGCAAGGCCTTTAACACCACCCTCAAGGGAATAGTTGATCGAAAGAACTTACAAGGCAATAAAATCGACGTGATTGTTACGACATTCTCACCGCACCATTTTGAAGGAGAATGGGATAAATTCGGCGCTTGCCCTAGAAAAAAGCCATTCACGGAAGCCGAGAAGGTTCTTGAAGGTATGGATGCTAATATGAGGAAAGCCGAGGTAGAAGAAGTAGAAAACGCTAAGGCTTTATTAAGTAAAGATCAAAATCCCGTACCTAATGTTAGGGTAGCCGCGTTGGACGTGACCAAATTGGCGATGTTAAGACCCGATGGTCATCCGGGTCCTTACATGTATCCTAACCCATTTGCCGATGGGATCAAGGAACGGGTTCAAAATGATTGTGTGCATTGGTGCTTGCCTGGACCGATTGATACATGGAACGAGATCATGTTTGATATTATGAAGAGATGGCACCCGTCATCAACGAGATGAACAATCAAGCACATACCGACTATGAATCGCAAAGAAAGAGGCTTGTCCGCTTGTCGGCCTGTCGAAGCTTCTTGTTGACTTGCCCTTCTCCGTCTCTCCTTATTTTTTATGTATCATAGTAGTAACGGGCGCTCCGTATATTGATCTGGTGACGGAAATATGGGTGAAGCGGTACAAGCGTCCGAAGGCTAGAGCTGCCGGGAGTACTCTATACTTAATATATGGGAATGTAGCATACAAGACGGAGCGTTCCGACACGTTTTTGTATGCAATTTTTTCCCAATGCATGATCAAATGTTCTGTAGATTTAGCAGTTTGATACTTTGATTCTTTGATTAGTTGCTTAGTGTTGCATAACACTTCGCGGTTTTGTATTCGTTGTATTGGATACCGTCTTGAAAACGATCTACTTATTTACTCATTCGGGTACAATTATCGCCAATCGGATCTTAAAAAGTCGATCAAATGTCTGTAGGTTTGCTATACGGTCTGGTGGATTGACACGGTTATATTTACGAACCTTTGTGTTAAGAATTTAAGGGTACGTTTTTGAATCGCTTCTTATGAAAATGCTTCGACATTCCTCTACTTGTAGTTGAAAATGAGGCGGAAATAGCTACCGATATTATCTTCCAAGAAGAAATCTCGCTTATGTGACGGAAACTTTTAAAACGGTATCGGGTATACGGTTTTGCTTACCGCTGATGGACTTGTAACTTTCTCGGCCATTAAGCTTAATTTCTTATCGGTTTAATATCTAATATGTGGACAATGAATTATTGGTTCGCTCGTTATTAAATTAATTTTGAAAGGGTTATGGTTCATCACGATAGCTTGTTATTGGGCCTTTAAGCCTCTCCAATGTCTTGGACTATTTACTTGGGCCTGCAAGCCCACCAAATTTAGTTACAAATTTCAGTACATATCAAACATAGACTTTAGAAATTTGAACCCAATGTTATTCAGCAGTGGCGGACCCAGGAGGGGTCCCGCGGGGTCACGTGACCCCGTAACATTTTTGGAATAAATTTTTTATAAGTATCTTATATGTATGTGAAGTTGTCATAGCATAGTTGGTAAAGGTAGTGAATATTATCTAGATGGTCCTGAGTTCAATCCTTGTTAGCAACATTTCACTAATTTTTTTTTTGGGCCCCAGGCCCACTTTGTTCAAATATATATGTAAAAATCGCTTCAACTGTGATTCGAACACATGACCTTCGGATGAATTAACAAATTCTAAACCATTGAACCACTTACTATTATTGTTAAATTAACTACTAATGTTAGTTATATTAACCAAAACAAATATTGTTTTTACATATATTCAAAATTTAAAATATTTTAGAGAAGACATTATTTTTAAAAAAAAAATATCTATAAGACTACTTATTCTTATTTTTATTCTTTTATGTGTATAATAATAACTAATTTAAATAAAAAATTAAAAAAATGTAGTCTTAGACGTGCATAAAAATGCGCGTTAAAAAAAATTAGTGCCCCCTCGGCACCAATTTTCTAGGTCCGCCACTGTTATTCAGGACTGAATAAATTATTAATTATCGTCGATAATTTCAATAAACTATCTATAATACTCATTCTACCTACACTTCAATTGAAGTAATTGAACTAATCGATAGACATTGAAGAACTCACTCAAATAAACTGATAAGATTTAAGAGATTCTCTAACTTAACCAGAGGTCTCATGTTCGAGCTCTATAAATCGAACAATATTAAAACTCATGAGAGAGTTTTACCTCCCTAATGGTCCTACCCGACTCAAATCCAGCCTAAATCAAACGGTTAACACCAAAAAAAAAATCCACGATATAAAAGGACCCGCTTAGTTAGTTGAATAGATAATATCGGTACATAACAATACTAATAAATATTATTAAATAACATACAAAAGAACGCTTGATATATAGAAAATCATCTTGATTTTTTAACAAGAATAGTGAGATTCATTCCATGATCGCATTCCTCAAATGCTCCTCCAATGAAATAATGAAAACTAAGCTTGTTGATTTAAGAGAGTGTTCTAGTTTAATCAGAAATCTTGACGTGCTCGAGCACTATGAATGTATCAATGTTAAGATTCATAAAACAAAACCCTATCCTTTTAATTGTCCTACCCGGCTCAAATCCAGCCTAAATCAGACGGTTACCACTCAAAAAAAATCCACGACATAACAAAAACCCGTTTTATTAGTTGGATAGATAATATCGGTACATAACATCAATACTAATAATAATCTTATTAAATAAGATATAAATTTTATTAAATAACAATAAATATATAGAAAATCATCATGATTATTTAACAAGAACAGTGAGTTTCATGCCACGATCACATTCTTGAAATGCTCCTCCAATGAAATAATGAAAACCAAGCTTGTTGAGTGGTATTGAAGTGTTGCCATCAAATGCTGTAAATATTGAATTTGTTGCGTCGCATTTCTTGTAGTTTTCTTTTGTTACTTCATCCACGCTATACCCTTCTCCATATTTAAATACTAGGAAAATACAATTCAACAAAATATAAATAAATAAATAAATAAATAAATAACATTAAATAAGAATGATGAGTTGGTGTTGTCGGTGGTATCGAGTTTCAGTATCACCTCTCATAAACGCATGTGAGAGTATATTAGAATCTAAGAGGTGAAATAGCAATTAGAGGATTATACAAACAAGTAAACATTTGGTAGTATAGATTTTGAGCTTTATAACAAAAAATTTGGGCTTATACATATATTTTACGAGCTTTATTGAAAAGAATATGTGCGTCTTTATAAAAAAAATTGTAAATCAAAATATTATATTGAAACCCCAAAGATTTTAATTTCAACACTAAGCAAAGTGCAAGAAAAAATTGTTAAAAACTCAAAAAAAAAATTGCATGTAAGCTCAATTTGATTTGTATTAGATGTACGATACTCGTATATCTCTGGATGTATAATTCTATTTGTGGTGAAATTGCATGCATAGAAGTAATTAACGTATTATTGATATTGTTCGTTCATGTGTCTAACTAATAGATCTGCGGTGTACATATATAATATATCCTCCGTCCAATCAATTCTATACATTTCACTTTTTGGAACTATTCATAACTCGAGAGAATTTTCGACACTACTTCTAATATATAAGATAAAAGATAGTTATCTGAGATCTTGTTTAAATTGTCTTACCGAGTATATTGTTACTAAGTAATATGTGAATATCAAAGTTTTATAATATTTATCGATATGTAACTAAGGATAATAACAAAAGAAAACGCGTATTGACAAACGTGAATAAAGCAAATGTATAAAATTGATTAGAATGAAGAAAGTACTACTTAAGATAATTTAATATCGCTAATCGCATATATCATAATCTAGAAAATCACATTATTATTCTATACTATATATCACCATACCGTGTTTCCTAATTATGAATTATGAATATATCATATATCAACGGCCTTTAACTTTTTTGAACTAAACATATAAGATCTAAACGTTTCTAAACCGAATATATAAAATTTGAAATTAAAAAAATGTATGTAATAATTGAACTTAATAATTTTAAAAGGAATTTATACGATCTGAACTTCTCTTATAGGATCATAATTCTTTTGTACTAACTCATTTGACATAAAAAAAAATCATAAAACAAGGACTCGAGCGAATTATAAATTACAAATTACATATACTTCAACAAAAAATCATATATTTTAATTAAAATAAATAATTGAGACAGAAAGAGTATTCGATATTAGAAAGCTTACGAAGTGTATCGCCCCGAACAAAGTTCTTTCCCTGGGTCCATTTCGAGATGTCGTGATAAGGTGCCCACCACCCGTCTCCGACTAGGTAAACCTTCGAGTATGTTACTTGAACGCATAACATCAAATTAAGAATTGCCAATGCAATTCCTACTGAAGCAATTAACTTGTTCATTTTTTGTGTTTAATTATTTTTAAATTTCTCACTATTTTCTTTTTTTAGTGCTTTAAAATTGGGTTTAGAATAGGGGTATTTATAGTTGAGTTTTTTATTTAAATCCGATTCTGTAACGTCTTTTTCAATATTGAGAAATGAGGATCCTCTGTATCATTTGATATATTATGGAAATAAATCTGATTTAAATCAATATGTATATGGAGTGAGACACAAAAATGGAACAAAGGATCTTCACTCGACAATAAAAGCACATATTTTGTATAAGGAAAGATTCTCGAGATTATTTCAATAAAAATGAAAATAATATGTCCATTTTTATTTTCTCGTAAAATAATCTTGAAAATCTTTTTCCTTGTATTACTACTTTAACGTGTAGCCTAAAGACTAAAGACTGATGTTGAAACCACTAACACCAGAATTTAAAATAAATAATTATAAATGAGGAATTGATTACAAATTTTGTTTCTACACTTGCATTGATTTCAGAAGACTAGTAATAAAATCAGGAATTTGTTAAAGATCGGAAATATCAATTTCTTTCCTTGTTTACATTGAAGAAATAAATGCCATACTCTTATACTCTTATGGAAAATAAAATATTTTTGTCAGTAGTTTTTCGGTACGACGGTCACATTCCGTGTTTTTTGCATGTCATATAAATACGGTTTTGGTAATATATAATATATATTTTCAAATTAAATACCGTAAAATAACTTTTATATTTGAATATATTAGGAAAATATTTTATACATTTTTCTACAATTATTTTTTTTTTTTTTTGAAAGGATTTTTCTACAATTATTAGGTTAATTGTGTGCCTTTAATGTACAATCGTACAAGTTAGAAAAACTGATCTATATATCTATATCTATATAAAATAATAAAACAACAACCACCACCATATTTTTTCGTTCCAAACTACGACCCATTCATCAATTCTATTGAAAAAACTATTATTTTCTGAGATAACTTTTAAGTTGTAGCATTTTATCAAAAAAATAAATAAAAATAAACTAAATTTGTTACCTCCTAAATCAAATATAGCCTGAAAAAAGAAAATTATATTGCTTAGTAATTAGCAATCGAAGAATGGTTCGTAATTAGGGACTCGCAGTTTCAATTGTGGTGGACAAAATTCGTCAGCTTATAATCGTTATAAGTAAGAGGGGCCGTAGAGACTAGACGACTAGAATCGAAAAAATTGGAAAGCCAACCTTGTAATATGATAAATTAGAGTAAAGTAGCTAAAACAATTGAATTTTTTATTTTAATATTTATAAAATCCGTACCCGAGAAAATACGATTTTTTTTATTTTTCGTTATTTTCTAAGCCACCTAACTCTACTACCTCTACCATCACTAAGCACTTCATGTAGCATGTCTAAGCACCAAACAAAACATGTAACATGTGACATGTATACATATATATCGCATTTACATTCCCTTGATATGTCCTTATTCTTTTTTTACTTTTAATTTAAATATTTTTTCGCGTATAAATATTCGCGTTTGAAAATTTCGAAATTTACCATTAATATCTTCGAATATTTTCGAGATCACGTTTATACTATAGCCATTCACCTAGGGTAAATTTTCGTCTCGCTAACTCCACAACCTGATTCCACCCCTGAATGAATCACGAATTATCAATTATCAATGTTATTGAAGTACAACAAGTCTTGCTGAAAATGGTGACAATCCGTCTCCTCAAGAAGACGGGCCAAATGTTAGGGCCAAATGTTACTATTTTAACGCCAAATGTAATCAATATAAATTTCTAAGTTAACAAGTTGTTTTTTCACATGGTCATATTTGTCTTTAAAATAGTGACATTTTAGCCCGTTTTCTTGAGGAGACGGAATTCAATGAGAATTGGTGATTAAAGTATTCACGGTCTTTTTTTTTTTGCGATAAAGTATTCACGGTCTTTAATCAACATAACATACTCTCATGCAACACTTTTTTACAGTATACTGCTAAAAATAATAAAAAAAAAAAAAAAAAAAAAGTGAAAGACTAGCCGTCTTTCCGACATAACTATGATTCTCCACTCCACAAACATCACTCAATCGTTTATGTTTATATGGGTTAAAAATCATCCCAACTTCAATTTTTGATCACTTGTTATTTGAGAAAGGAAACAATTCATACAACACAAATTCTCATTTCAAACCGTCAATATCTGTCTTAAGCGTAAAGCGGGTCAAATACATACCAAATCACCCCACTTGACACGTAGAAAATGACAATTTTTTGCCTTTATTACCCCACTTGTTAGTTTTTGACCCATCTCAAATTTAAGACGGATCACGGATTATACCCGTCTTAAACAAGACTTCCACCGAATAAAAGATGGTCTAAGATCATAAACAAACGTGAAATAATATCCTTGTTACAATAATAATCTCAACATTATTATGCATGCTTCATTAGTACAAAATCAATTTCCCCATTAAAATTAGGGCTTGATATTACATAATAATAATAATAACAATAAAACGTACGTACGTACATTTGTACACAACAAGAAACATAAATTCACAACATTGCATGCATCTTCATGCATGCATGCATATTATATCTTAATTATATTTATGCTTCATAATAAATCATAATAATCCAATATTCATCACGAGCACTGTAATTAACACCAAGACGAGATAATTCGGGTTGTCTAATAATCCCTTGAACATAGATCCGTCGAGATAATTCGAGTTGTCTAATAATTCTTGATTTCACATAAGCTAGCTGAAAAAATACAATAAAATCAAGTTAAATATAAGAACGTACTTACGACTATACGAGATATACAGGTCCTCAAGACGACACTTTAATCGCACTTTTGTTTCAAAATCCCGATTTTAACAAGTTAAATGAGACGGTCTTTGTGAAACAGCGAGAGTACTGAGTATATATTATAGTTTCAAACTGGTTATTTGATTATACATCCGATGTACTATCAGCATGTTTATATTTTTCAATTTTTTAATACTATAATGATGTTTTTGAGTTTAGTATTAAAAGTTATGGATTTTACTATAAAATTTGTTGAGTTTATTTACTAAAATATTGAGCTAATAAAACATTACAATATAATTCAAAAAATCATTTACAAAACTTAGTTAAATTTGAATATTGGCTGAAAAAAATTTAGTTTAAGATAATAAACTCAGAAAAAATACATATATATATATATATATATATATATATATATATATATATATATATATATATATATATATGGTCAAAAATAAAAAAAATCAAAGTAATAAGTTTAGAAAAAATACACATAAATATGTTCCTTTTTTCTGGTTTGAAACTAGTTCCTAAAACAATAGTAATTTTTTTTAATTCGAATAGTTTTACATTATTTTATCGTAAATAAACCGAGTAAAAAGAATAGTTTACCTGCATTATCCGATTCGGTCTGATCTTTATTACATATTTGCAGCATTTATTCATATTTCACACTAACTCAACCGAATCCTTCGGTAAAAACGGTGTCTTCAAGGTATTGTAGGTCATCGTTGGTCGAGGTTTGGTCGGGTTGTCTTGGACCGGTAGTTTCGTGTCTTGCGTTTCTTCCTTGACTCCCGATAACACGGTAAGGTAGCCGGTCGCAACCATACCGGTGCCAATTACACTGTGCATAAAAAAATGTATGTAAGCAAGACGAAATAAATCATCAGATGATATTAAAAGAATCAGTTCCGGAGTCAGGATTTGAAATTAAAAGCTAATTAATTAATATTTACCTTCCAAAGTGAAGGCTGCTACCAAATAAGCTAAGTCCGATCAGGCAAGCCCAAAATAACCCGAGTGGCTTGAACTCGGCTACGTACATCGGACCCTTCAGGCTCATGCACCATGCCTGGACTCGGCTCCGGACTAACGTGCCAAATAATGCCTACATTGTTTTGTACTCGAATATTAGAATTGGGGTACGGACGTACGGTTTAGAAAATTTTATCACGGATTATTAATAATATTCAAAGTTATTATTAGTTTGGGAACTTATATTTATTTAGTAGATTTTAATTTTATAAAGCTAATTAAACTCAATCCAAAAATAGTAATTATTTAAAATGTTCTTATAAGTTATATTCACGGGTTTTCGGTCTCTTATAACCTAAAATTAGGCCAGGTTTTTCTTGGCTTAATTTCAATTCATTTTAGTTTTGTTTAGCTTTATTTCGTTAAATTTTATTTACGTTTTATCAATTATGTTCAGTTTAATCTCTTTACAAAATTAACTTTTAATTCAACTAAATTAATTTCAGTCCAATTTCACTCAATTTAGTTCAATTAAACTCCAGGGGCGTCTTAAACTTTTGGGAGGCTCTGTGCTAAAAGGTCGAAGGGGCCTTTAAATTATTTTAGTATTCAAGTATCAGATTATGGCCTCTTGTGGTCATTTTTAGCGATAGTCTTTAAATAAACATTGATTTTTTCTTATCTATCTACTTGGTAAAAATTTTGTCTTATCAACGGTATTAAGATACTATTCATTGAGTCATCGTATATAAAAGTTTTGTAAATCATATTCCGTACATCGTAATTCATACATATGTAAAAATAAAACGATATTTGGTGGAGCATATTTTTTTTATGATTTATGATAATATTTCACTATCTCAAGAAATATTTTGATTATGTACTGTATTAAATAAGCAAATTATGTTTTCTCACTCATAATAATTATTATATGAATTATATGAAGGGATAAAAGGGCTAATTAACAAAATAGGCAATGTCATAAAATAGGCAATGTGAAGTAAAAAAATGAAAGTGCAAAAATTTGGAAGTGAACTGCACAATACTAACACTTCAACCACTAGACCAATATACTACTATTGATAATCTACCAATGTTCATACTATATTTGCGTGAATGGTATTGTAAGCAGGCCCCCAACTTTGGAGGCCCGGTTCGTGGGCTCCTCCTGCACCGGGCCTTAGCCGGCCCTGTTAAGCTCTATTCCATTTAATTCAATTCAGCTCGTTTTAACCGAAAAGAACATGACCTAATTAAGTGGAGTATATAAACAGTTATATACATCTAGAAATTTGAATTTGGAGCTTTAAAGTAGATGATTTGAACTTATATTTACATTTTACGAGTTTTATTAAAAAAATCTGAACGTCTTTTGTAAAAAAATTAACTCATAATATTATACTGAAATTCAATAATAATACGTAAAAACTCATTTTAATTTAACACCTGGAAAATTAAAATATAATTCAAAAAATTTAAAAGCTAAAAAAAAATACATATAAGCCAGCTCAATTAAATTGTATTTGATGTACGATACTCGTATATATATATTGTTGTTTAGTTTTAAATAAATTGCTTGCTTACCGTTAAGACGATGATTAGGAGCTCCAAATCCCATTTTAACTTCCAGGCATTGATGTCGCCGTTAGCAACGGCGTCCACGAAAACCGTCTGTACCGTCCCGAAGATAGTATAACATGTTACGATTACCATCATGTCGGGAAACTTTGCGAACGTTGAAATCTGATAATAAAAAACATACAAAGTTGAAGAAACAAATATATTTTTGATAGAATTTACTTTTTAAATACTTTATTATAATTATTAAATATTGATTAATATAACGTATCATCCGCGTAGGATTTAATAAAATTATTGTCAGTAGCGAAGTCATGATTTAAAAAACTACTCGATTTGACTTATTGTTTTCTTCTAAACACGTGACCATGCGTAATAGCATGCAAATCAGGCCATGCCCCTAAATCCATCATTGTTGTGTAAAGTCACATAGACAATAATCAATTAATCAGTGGTGGAGTGAGGGGTTAGCATAATAGCAGGGGCGCTCTCCCTCACTATAAATGAAACAAAAAACTAAAATTTTCGGTTAAATTTTGAACTTTTAAAAATTTGCCTTGTGAAATTACTCTTTTGCCCCTATAGAAAATTTTCACCGACTAACGGAAAATTCTGACTCTGCCACTAAACATAATCCAACTTAGTAAAAGCGTAAGACCGCCTCGGTGTTTTTTATCGAACAAATAAATTTCTTTCAATCTTGTTGAAGAGTTTATATTTAAATTCATAAATACTTGTGTAAAACAGATTTAAACAAAATTATCGTAAAATATAATCTTTTAATTATTACTTTTACCTAGTAATACAATTGTAATTCGATCTATTTCACTATTATATTAATATAAAATCGTTTAACACAAGACTAACTCTGTAATTCATAGTTTATATTCAATATATGATCTGCCACTAATAAGGGTGTATTTTAAATATGTTCTAAAATTATATTACTGTAAAACCGTCTCACCCGAGATGTACTCGAGTTTACATTAAATTTACCTGAATAATGCTCCAAATTGCAAGGGAGAAAGTTGCAGCAGCAAGCAAAGACGTACCAAACATCCAGTCATTAGTGGCTGTGATAAACACAAAAAACGGGTTTGGGCCTCCAAGCATTTTCGGGTGAAATATTGGCCCATTTAGAATTGGTGGGCCCATGTGTACAGCCACTGTTACAGCTCCAACGATTGATACTACGACTCCAAGTAGCTTGACTTTTGTACTTCTGCTTGATATGTTCAACGTTGTTTTCCTATATTTATGTAACAAATATTTAGGATACGGAATCCAATACCGACACGTGATACAATATTTCATAAAATTTAGGACATTAAGGGGTTGTTTGGTTGGCTTTTAAAATCACGTGAATTGGAAAATCATGGGAAGTGAGAAAATTGGGTCTTGTTTGGTTGCCCAATTCATGGGAATTAGAACTTCCTATGGAATTTCTAATTCCTACATTATGTAGGAAGTCGCTTACCTAGCCCCCTCTAGGTAATTGGAAGTTCCCGCATGAATTGAACTTCCTACATTCAACCAAACAACATTTACCTAATTCACGTGATTTTTAAGTTCATACGAATTTCATCTTCCCGGGAATTTTATCTTCCCATGCCGAAACAAACGACCCCTAAATATATAAGTACGGAGTATTATTTTATGTTTGTGGTTATGGACGTATGCTTTTATTTTTATAATGTATTTTATATTAAATTTAAATTATAATTAATTCTCATTTTCTACTCAAACATGTCTCCTGATAATTAAATTTCTTTTGACTTTATATTACTTGTCTAAATTATAATATGTTTTTGCGTGTATTCGATGAGTTCCGGTTGTCTGAAAATCCAACACGACGTCGAACGCTGGACAACTAGTTAGGATGAGTGTTCATGCAACCTAGTAGTTATATATTACTTAGAACTCAATAACAACAAACACTTTCACGAAATCACAATTTTTAAGTACCAGGTTTGACTATTAAATTAAATTAACAGATTAAGAAAAAATGTTTGGTAATTAGCAGATTATAGGACAATTAGAACGGTTTCATGTGTAAATTGAATACGTTAATACAATATGTTGCTATTAGCAGCATATTTAAAAATAATAGATTCCGACCAAGATGTTATCAGAATATGCTCTTTACCAAACACATGAAAATAGTAAATTGATTAGTCAACCCACTAATTATATATGCCGGAATTTATTAATTTATCTCAATATGATGTTTACTAAACTGAGCCTAAGACATGAATACGTTTTAAATAATTAACGGGTCAGATACATAAATAAAATGTCTAAGACACGACAATTCTAAATTTCATCTACTAAAAGGAAGTAATATTTAACTCATTTTATATGTGAGATGAATATGACCGTGGAAGGCGATATCGACAGAAAACGTGTGGTAGTGTTAGTGATGACATGAAACAATTTGTGATCTCTGAGAAGTGATACACCTTAAACAGATTCGAGCCAATCAGTATATTCTACAATACGACAAGGAATATATAAAAGACTAAAGATTCAAGAATAATTTTATCAACCAATCATGATACTAATTTTGGTAAAACAATTATAAATATCATTTTCCATTTATTTTAATATGTATATTGTATATGAAATGGTCCAGTTTGCTTGTATTTTTTTGTTTCTTTTTCCAACTACCAAAAGCTAGATTACATATTTGGATTTCCTACATCATTGTAAACCTAATAATGTTGCTAGCTTGTTTCGCGGAAAATGAAATGTCATCAGTAATAATAATGATTGGAAATACCAATTTGTTATCGACCATATATAAAGACGTGTAAATTTCGTGAGAGGGTTTATACTGAATCTCGGTATCGTTTAATAATGCATCTCTTACGATGACAGTATGACACTGTTAGGTAAACGGCATATTGACTAATTTTTAGCATATTCAAGGGTGGTAGCATGTTTGACCGGTCAATATGCTAATTTTCGTATTTGGTAAACGACATATTAATACATCATATTAATATGCTGTTTTACAATTTGCTGCTTATCCCGACATATTGGTTACCATATTGTAAAATAAGAAAGTTTACTTCATTTTATAAAGAAAATTAACAATCTACTAATCCTAATATGCCAATAACCAAACACTCCAATTAATTCTGCTACTTACAATACGCTAGTCAAACCTTCTATTAAAATTTGTCGTTTATAATCATAACCAAGCACTCCAATTAATTCTGTTAATTATAATACGCTAGTCAAACCTTCAATTAAAATTTGTCGTTTATAAGCCGTCATTACAATCTGCTTATGCTAAAATTAATTATCTGTTTACGAAACATGACCTATATGTATTAAGATTAAAACATGTTATATAAAAGTCACTTGTATAGATAGAAGTCTAGAATTTTTTTTTTATGTATTATACTTATATTCATGTTATTTCATATGTGTCTAGTGTCCGGCTTAAATTAAAATCCGTGTTTAGACAAAGAATTCTATACTAATATTGTAGAATTAGTAGTTTACCTTAGAACGATACTTAGGAAGAATTGAAACGACGGGAGCAAAAGACCCATTGCACACACCACAATGGGTGAACTTTCACGTAGTCCCGTAAATGCAAGGTTTTGTGCTATTGTTACCCTACAATCACAAATATAATCAATAATTAATACGAAAATCACAAATTATACAACAAAAACGGTTTCATATTGTGATACGTTTATTTTTAGCTTTTGCAATATTTAGTTACAAAATTCTTACATGATTGTGAACTACGTAAATTTGCTGAACCGACATAAAATACAATTTAGGTAAATATATCATTTTATGTAACCAAACTTTTCTCGAAATTTTCAATGTCTTCATTTTATACTGTGAAAGAACTACCCGTAATAAAATGGGCACAAAATGATCACTCTTAATATAAAATGATATTTTCTCCATCCCGGTCAATAATTTTCATTTAATTTATTTTTCATATAAAACCGGGTACCCGTAAAATGGGAGATCTCGAGTGAACTTAAATTGGATACATCGTGCTAGCATGCATGGGTGGTTGGCTAGTTGCATGGTTATATAGTGTACGTGCGATAGAGCATGGATGCACTTATTCATATAATAATAATAATAATAAGTCAACTTACCCCGTAAGACCAAGCAAGAAGAATCTCGACATTAGCTTGAAGGTGAAAATTCCCTTCATACTACTCAAAAAAAATAAAAAAATAATTAGATAACTATTATCTCCGTCGTAAAAATCATACAATTATCGGATTATTAAGCCATTTATATACATTTAATACTATAGATTTGAGTTTTATAGCAATAAATTTGAGCATATGTGTATATTTTACCAAATTTATTGAAAAGAAATGAGCCGCTTTATAAAAAAAATTAACTCAATATTAATTGAAACTAAAAAAAATACATATAAACTCAATAAAATTTTAATTTTAACAATTAAAAATTAAAATGTAATTCAAATTGTTTAGAAGTTCAAAAAATGCATATAATCTAAGTTAGATTTATATTAAATGTATAATACTTATAGTCTCATCATTTATTTACTTTTGATTAAATTACTTTTACGATAAAAATAAAAAATAAACAAATGACTGAATCAAATTGAGTCGATGATATGAAATATTCTTGCGATTTAAAGTATTTTCACGATAAAACAAAGTAAATAAATGACTGAAACAGAATGAATAGATGATCATATGAAGTATTCTTGCCAACTAATAAAGTACAATTGTAAACAATTGAGTGAAAATTAGTTACTCTTGTTCACAAATAATTTAAAATATAAACAAATGAACGAGACAGAGGCAAATAGCACATAGACAAATACGTTAATGGAAAAGAATTCTTACCTTTCGCGATGAAAGATGAGAGAATAGGATAGGAGGAGGACGGAAGAGAGGGCATTCGTGTACGCCACGAACACAAATTGATTCATCCCGGCATTCATGGCGGATTTCGCGGTGATGGTTAGGGCTATGGTGCATCCTTCCATTATAAACATTACTAGGGATGGCACCATGTCGAACACCTTCTCTTCCAAGGACATCATCCTCGATTTTTAAAAAAAACCCGACTTTGAATAATATTGGATTCTGGTTTAAGCAACCCGTGCAAAATTGCGCGAATTTGAATGACAGAATAATCGAGGAGATGATAATAAGGGTTTTGTATATAGTGAGAGTCGTTTTTGGTTTGGTTTTAAGGTAGAATTGAAATATTCTTCTCTGGCTTTTATACAAGAGAAAAGTTGATTTAAAGTGAAATTAATTAAATTAATTAAATGAAATAAATTAAATAAATCAAATAAATAAAAATAATATGTTTAAATAACCTTTCATGTAACGACTTAGCCACCTAGGAGGCGGGAAAAAGCAGCTCGTAACTAGTCTTTCAAATATAGGTAGCTGACTCACCATTGTATGATTAGGGTTTAGGACTTTAGAGTAGGTCAATTGACATCGAGACGGTTTTACGATAAATTTATTTAATATACTTGAAATTGAAGTAAAAATAGCAGTAAAAGTAATAAAATGGATACGTAAAATATAAAATGATTGTTTAAATAAAAAGTTGTGCTAACTAAACTGAATGGAATTAAATTTATTTTGTAAAATTAAATAAAATTGAGCTGAGTTGAATTTAAAGTGAAATTAAATTAGAAAGAATATGTCTTAGACTATATACATATGTACAATACATTGTAGATGATTATTAAACATTATACCTATACAATAATTGTGATCCTAAACCTTGAAACTTGTAGAAATGCAGGAGTTGAGAGATTTCAGGTTCAACTACCAGTTGAGACGATGACCACCTGGCCACTGCAGCCCCCGAAGAAGTGACTTACAAGATCCATGTGGTGGTGCGGGAATGCACGGGCTCGGGGGTTTCAACCCTCTTGTCATCAAAAAAAATTGTGATCCTACTTATCCATTTCAATTATTTGTTTATTTTTTATATTATTTTTTCTAAAGAGCACTTTAATCAAAGGTAAACAATTGATGAGACGGGAGGAGTATATTTAGCATACTACAAGATAATAGACAAATATGCTAAAAGTCTAAAGATAATATACTCATTTAGTTTAACAAAGGTTTCTGTGATTGTATAAAGTATTAATAAGTTGATATGAGTTTCAATACTTTAATTAATAAACTAGGTTATCCAATTTCATTTCACCCTACAATCCAACATATCATAGAGACCAAGTCGAATATGTAAGACATGTGGTGTGATGTGTGAATTGTGAAAGACCCTTGTTATACCATTATACCCTGACGAGGCATGAACTCACTGGTTTTTCATATTTTTGTGTAAAATCATCATTCAGTCCTCTTTGATTAAATAATCGAGTTTTAATATTCATTTATTACAAAGTCATCAATTTAGACCTCAATTTCTTTATCGTTTGCTCCAAAATCAGCTACTGGCTAGCTAGCAGCGGGGACAGATATAGCTCACCCGCATTGAATAATTAAAATTACCAAAATTTTAGTTGGTATTTTCAATCTTTCAGAGTGAACCTAACAATAAAATTTTAATCGTTATTTTTCATCAATTTTTAAAATTCGGGATAATAACAGCTGCCATTTGTTATTAGTTAGATTCCTGATGTCCCTAGTTGCTAATGTATTATACATGTAAATTTTTTAGTTTATAATGAACATCAATGAATTTAGGATATGATATCCATGTAAGCAAATTGCAACAAGAATCATGATGATTGTTGAGGAAAGGAGACACCGTAGCCATTAAAAAGGGATAAATAATGCAAATAGAGTCATCTATATACAACAAACCGGCCTATAATTAATAATATAAATAAAAGTTTAAAAAAAAATTCATGGTTCAAATGAAATAGGAGTTGGATTCAATTTATAGTGATTTGTGATGAGAAATGATTTGCATTTTAGAGCTTTTAATGATTTTTTTTGTCTATAATTCGTGGTGGTTTGAAAAAGTTTTCTCTTTTAGAATCTAGTAGAAATAAAATACAGCCAAATTTATTCGGAGTATAATAGAATTAACATTAATATATTTTTATTCAAAATTAGGAAAACAATTACAAAATAAATAAATTGAGTTTTGGTATATCAGATTCCCGGCACCTTACAATTCTCGTGGGTTATCCGTTAAGCTTTTTGGATCTCGGATAATATTATTATCTTTATTTGAAACACGTCTCACAATTATATTATATACAATTAATAATGAAAGCTAATTTTATAAGGAGCATAATAGAATGAATATTAAATCATCTTTACACAAAATTAAGAAAAAATATGATTACAATGATAAATAAATCGATTTTTTGTATATCAGATTACCGACACCTTACACTTACGATAATAATAGTATCATTTCAAATTATAATCTTATATTAGTATTTAGTAGCCGTTCTTCTTTTCATGATAAGTCTCATAGGTTATTCTCCGAGTCCTTTGAATCTCAAAAAATATTATTATTTTTATTTGAAATACGGCTCACAATTATATACAATTAATAATAAAAGCTAATTTTATACGGAGTATAATAAAATAAATTTTAATATATTTTTACCCAAAATTAGGAAAATATATATAGAAGAAAGCAAATTGATTTTCGGTATATCAGATTCCCGACACCTTACATTTTCGATAATAGTATTAACCTTTGTTCATTTCATGATAATTTCTTTGGATCTTGGAGAATATTATTATCTTTATTTAAAATACGTCTCACAATTTCATACAATAATTAATGAAATGCATGCGTATATATACACAAAGGATCGACGTGGTTTCGATACCCTTGTACGACGTATATGTAAAGAATGAACATGTCAAAATAACATAATAATTAATGTATAAGGAGGAATACTATTTTGTCTTTTGGGTGCAACAATTTGTAATGTACAATAATGCCAAAATTTATAGCACAAAATGTAAGTCAAAAGGCAAAGGGTGACTTCTCTAACGCAAAGGACGTCGTATTGTTGACTTGTTGTAGGCCATTTTATCATATTCTAATTAAAAATGTCTCATTACGTTTAGTATAGAAGTGATTATAATTAAATCATTTTAATTATGTTTAATGGTCAAAGAGTGACTAATTATTTAATTAAATTTTATGCTTTATATATATAATTATACGTACTAAATTGAAAATATATATTAGCCAGATTTACGAGTGATAGTCTCTACTCTCTAACTAAATTACCGAGGAAACTTATCTATTCTCAGAATAATTACTAAAACTTAAGAAAGACGGTTTTTTAATAAATTATTGAGAGACTGTACCTACTTTTGTACCATTTTATTTGGTGGTTCACTAACTCATCGTCAGTGAACCACCTATAAATCTTTGTGCTCTATTTTTTATTGTTTTTCTTGCTTTAATTTGTTTCTGCTATAACAATATCCATACGCGTAAATAAGTCCACTTCAACCCTTGCCTACACTCGATAATTTGCTCCCAAACTTCTCGAATTTAACGGTTTTCTATTCAATTCTTCCGTATCTTCGACAGCGTTGCCTAGCGCAACAATTGAAATGTCAAACTCTATAACCCGCCCGTTCAACCCGTATAACAATTAACAAGTCTAGTTATAAGTAACACATTCATTTTATTAGACTAAACAATTACAGAAGATAATTAAGTAAAATATAAAACTCCGAGCAATGAAGTTTGGGCGAAGTAAAATACGAAACCATGCGCATCAAGTTTCGGAGTATAATATATTTTAGGGTAAATTAGATTTTACACCCTTTTGAATTTTTTGTTTTTTAATTACTCCCTTTTTGAGATTTTTTTTAAAAAGTTACTCCCTTAAATTGCATATTTTATTAAAATTGCTCCAAACTCCACTTTTAGTGACTTATTTCGTCTATTTTTGAACACATGCCGTTTGTGCTTTGACAAATCTATACATTAGAAGGTATAAATATGTAGACTAATGTAAGGAGGTTTCAAAACAGAGGAAATAAATCAACTCAAATCGGTTTTTTAAAGCAATTTACGAAAAATGCAATTTAAGGGAGTAATTTTAGCAAAAAAATGCAACTTAAGGGAGTAATTTTAGGAAAAAAATTCAAAAGAGAATAATTTTAAAAATTTTGATTTCAAAAGGGAGTAAAATTTAATTTACTCTATATTTTAGTATAAAACCATCTCATACAAAGGGGTGAGCAAATTTAGGTTCGGACCGGAAAAATGGACCGGATCGGACCATTTGGTCTGGACCAAACCTGGACCGAATTATTTTGGTCCGGTCCTCGGTCCTCAATTTTCCAAGTTTTGGTCTTCGGTCCGGTTCGGTCCAAGACCGGTTAATTTTAATCCGGACCGAATGGACCAAAGTTCTTGTTTCTTAAGACTATCATTAAAATATTTTGAATTAAATTAACATTTTATCTTCAAAAGACATTATAAATTAGTATTATCAATTATTTTCATAAAAAGTGTCGTCTAACTATTTAAATGCATATTATTTAGCGGAATTAAAATGTAATTAACTTATACGAAATAGTGAAAAAAATAGTTTAGGTCCATTTCGGTCCAAGACCGGACCGGACCAAATATTTCGGGTTTGGTCCGGTCCAAGAACAAAAGTTTTAGGTCCGGTCTTCGGTCCACCAAATTTCTAAGTTCGGTCTTTGATCCGGCTTGGCCCGGTCTTGGACCGATTCTCACCCCTAAATACAATAATCTACGCATATTATGACTAACTAACCAATTTTATTACCTTATGATGAGTTGAAATATTCTCATAAGTACAACTGTACAACATTACCTCAGACTATTCTCTGATTAATAATCCAGAACTAGAATGCAAAGACAAAAATTTGGAACTGTTAACTTTGTTAGACGGTTTACTCGTTTATTTTGTCACCTTTTTTTGATTTTTCAAATAACAAAATATAATTAAGTGGCCACTATATAAACCATCATATTATACCATAATTATTATCACAAATTTCTCAAATTTAATTAATTTAATTAATTTTTTAATCAACAATCCAACATGAATTATTCTATGGTTAATTATATTTTGTTCATGGCATTTGTATTACTAAGTGCTAGTACTTATAATATGGTTAATGCTAGAAAATTTACAAGAAAAAATGCAATTTTTTCGGTTGATCTCATTCGACGTAATTCCTCTAAAATCGTCTTACAAGGTGGTAAGCTCTCCCTCGGCTCGGTCTCTAAACACCACCAGATAACATTATCTTCTAAATTCTACGATGTTAATACTTTCCAAAGTGATGTAATTCCCGATGGAGACGAGTTTAACATGAAATTATCATTTGGTACTCCCCCAGTGGAGTACACACTCATTGCTGACACGGGGAGTGACCTGATCTGGATCCAGTGCTCCCCGTGTCAGCGTTGCCTAGAGCAACAATCTCCTTTATTCGACCCAACACAATCGTCGACTGATAATGTAATTGCATGTACGTCTCAAGTTTGTAATGGTGACCAATTGGGGCTTTCGGCTGCCGGTTGTAATATATCATCACCAAATGACAATTCATGTATTTATATAGAAAATTATGCAGACGGGTCCAATAGTACGGGCAAGTTGAGCACGGATACCGTTACATTCGCTTCAACGTCTATACCCGACATTATGTTCGGGTGTGGGTATGACCAAGAGGGTAGTTTGGATCCCCATGGCGATGGAATAGTCGGGTTAGGAGGTGGTCCTTTGTCATTAATATCACAACTCGGCCCGAATATTAATTACAAATTTTCTTACTGTTTAACCCCCCAATCTTCGGGGGTTAACAGTAAATTGAATTTCGGGCTTGATGTAACGGGTCCAGGAGTTATATCAACTCCTCTTGCCCAAGAAGACACCCCATCTACATATTACCGTGTAACCCTGGATAGTATCAGTATCGAGAACACTTCTGTTCCCGTTACTAATAATACTATAATGCTAGACTCTGGTACAACTATGACATATTTATCCTCAGATGTCTATGACGGGATTAAGACAGCTGTGATAGCTAGTATTGGACTCACCCCGGTAAATGACCCAGATCAGGTATTCGATCTTTGTTATAAGACTGACTCGTTAGACGGGTTAAATTTCCCGGGTATGGTATTCCATTTTAGTGGAGGCGATATCACGCTTAAGGCCGAAAATAGTTTCGTAATCGGGGACGGTCTAGCTTGTTTTGCAATGATACCTACAGATAGTCCTCCTTCTGTATTTGGGAATATTGCTCAAACCAACTTTCATATTGGGTATGATTTGCAAGCACAACAAGTCTCTTTTGCTCCAGTCGATTGCACCACTTCTTGATATAATAAATTAATAATATAATACAAGTTTTATTAATCCTATTGTATACCTTCGTACGATGATACGTTATACTGTATTAAGCAAACGTCTTTAAATATTGTTATACGCAAAAGTCTTTAAGATATTGTTAAACTATGATTAATTAATTAAATATATTGAGAAAATTTTCAACTATACATTTGATGTTAAATGCTAGTTTTATAATCCCTCCATTTTTTTCCATTCAATACATTTGCTTTTTGTACACTATTCACAGGTTAACCCATTGAAAATATATAACTTTTATAATTTTTACAAATACGTAGCTAAAGATATTAAGCACGTAAAACATGCGTTTGCAAACGTGAAAAAACAAATATATTGAATTGAAAAAAAAATAAAGGGAGTATATCTCAACAAATAAATTCAAACTACGATCTTTTTAAGTAGGTAATGTAATTAACTCTAAAAACGAAATCGCAAATTTTAATAATTTCTCATTTTTTGATAACATGAATAATCGAGTATATGTTAAATCTTTGTAAATAAAACATCCATTTAGGTAGTACATTATACTCAAAACGAGTATATACAATTTATTACTCAAATAGCTTGAACAATTATGAAAAATAATATTTACCATTTATCTATATTTAACATAATAACAGTAATCAAGCATCAGCTGAAATAGCTCAGTTGATTAGGGTGTGTCTGTTAACCACAAGGTCGGAGGGTTCAAGCCCTCCTTCTAGCGATTTGTTTTTGGGCTTCATTTCGTTTTTGGGCTTCAGCTCTGTTATTGGGCCGGGCTTAAAAGAAACGACTTTTGGGACTAGTAACTTAGGCCCTGTTCTTTCTGACATAATTTCAGCTCCTTTCAATTTTTGTTGGTTGTATTCCGTTAAGTTTTATCTACGTTCAATCAATTATTTTCAATTAATCTTTTCGCAAAAGTAACTTTTAATTCAACTAAATTCACTCCACATCAGTTACACTCAAGTTAGTTCAATTAAGCTCTACTCCAATTTAATCAGTTCAACTCGCTTCAACCGAAAAGAACACGGCCTTAGTTGGATGGGCCTTGTACAATCTTGTTTGGATCACTTATAATTTGCAAAGCCCAGTAAAGTAGTCTTAAGGGGAAGTGATCAAGATAAAGAGAATGCGTTCGCACGGAATATTAGGTCTAGTAAACGGGTTAATTGAATTGATTTCGACACATTAATTTGCCTATGCAATAAACGGTAACGGGAGAGGAATAGAATTTCTTGGTTTCCTATTGGTCGTTGAAGTTTATGAGTGAAAAATATTAATTTATGTGAGACCCCCCATTGTTTATATAATTTTTAATTATTCTCTCTTCTTTCATTAATTAATTGATCTCCTTCTCGACACTTGAATTCAGGTGAAAAAAGAACTTAATGGACAAAATTACCCCTCAGTTAACCTATCCCTAATTTTCTACTTTTCCCCATTTTTTTTTCATATTTTATCAACCCAAAATCAAATCCCTAATTCCTTATAATATTTCGCCAAAAACAAAATCCCTAATTCACCATTTCAATTTCAATTTTTTTTTGTGATATTCTTTGTTCTCTTTTTTTATTCGGTAATTTTAATTTTAATTTCGATTTTGTTTGTATTGAATTGAATATTGTTATTTGGATGTTTTAATTTTAATTGTAATTGTTAATGTCCTCTATTTTTTAGATATGTCTTTTGAAAAGCGTAGTTTTTTGGGTTTTTAATTTTTAAATAAAAATTAATGGACAATAATAAGAAAGTGATTAAGACAATAATAAATAAAAGGAGTGGATTTTGAAGAATATGGTATAATGACAGTTGTGTAATTTTGTTGATTTATACAGAAAGAATACAAAAGAAGGAAAATGTGGAAAAGTTATTATTAGCCAACTATCCATAGTAAAAGTGTATAGGGGTTGTACACTTGTACGCTCCTGCAGAGTGCAGACCTGCATTGGCGCACTGCTATGCTGGTTGCTAAGGTCAAAGGGAGCATCATGTACTAGTATTATTCATCTTGCTCCATTATGCGTCAACTACATTTATTACGCAGATTTTTTTTAGACCGTTTTATTTCAGACGGACCAAAATATCGCTCTACTATATATATACTTACTAAAAAAATAATCTACATATTTTATTTATATTCAATAAAATAAACTTCATAAAATTGAGATAATTATTCAAGATGTTAAATAACCCTTTGTTAATTTGACCAAAAACATTTACTAACGAATAATAATAATGGAATAGCATTAAGAAAAAATAAAGAAATTAATGGATAAAATGGAAAAATAACAAAAGTATACACAGAATATTCAAACAAAATTATAATTTACAAATTAGGATTTAGAAATTTTTATTTTGATAAAGTTCTTTTTAGGTTGAATTAATTACATAACAAAAAAATTTGAAGACAATAATAATAACAATAATCGTGGCAAAACATTAATAAATGTAACAATATTCGTGGCAAAATACCAATACTCCGTTATAAATGTTTAGTAAAATGTGGAAAATAAATTTTGACTATATATTATGATAATGTAACTATTGATTAATAAAAACAACTTTTTTTCTTACGAATTACTTTTGTCATCAAAGCTTAGTGCGACCCTACATATGAATTTGCAAAACACCATCAACGTTGATGACAATATATATAATCCCGTGAATTTCACGGGCAACAAAACTAGTATATAACTAGATGTAACCATAATAGTGTAGTTAATATTACAGCTTATGATAACTTGTTTATCTATAATGGTGACAGTTGCCTGCAAAATGGTTACAAAATGTCGTTTTATTGTTTCAGACCAAAATTGTCGTCTGAAGCAAGACCAATTGATAATTTTTCTTCCCCGGCCTCTACTGAACCTCTTCTCCCAAAAAAAAAACTCAAGCTTCTTCTATGGCCTCCACTGAACCTCTTCTGCCAAAAAAAACCCAAACTTCTTCCACGACCTCTACTGAACCTCTTCTGCCAAAACAAACTCAAGCTTCTTCCTCCAATCAGGAATATAATATCACACACCACAACCCAGCCCCAACCTCGAGGAGATCACCCAAACACTCCCACCACTCCCACCACTACCCGTGTCACAACACAATGTCAGAACCCAAACCTCCGATTCATTTCCCCTTTCTCCTTCCATTCTTGAGTTCAAAAGACTCTGGGATGACGGGCAACAAACCAAAGCACTGTATAAGTATTACTACATCAAGAACAAATCCGTCCCTTTCGGCTGCAAATATTTCTGTACTTTAAGTATTCTGCCTTATTCGACGAACAATACGCCGACCTGCTACAGGTTTGCTACGCAGATCTGACCGGCGTTTCCCCGACGGTACCTTTGCCCACCCTCTGTCGTTCCATTGGGGTGCTTGACGCGGATGGTCGTATTTTAGGGGATACGGTGGATTCCGTTTTGGATTTTTACCTTTCAAGTCAGATCTGGTTCTTGTGCAAAACTACGGTCTTGTTTGCCTGTAGTGCGGGGTTAGCTTCGGTGGGTTGTTTCGTGGCATACGTAGGTCACCAGATTTTGGATTTTTACCTTTCAAGTCAGAACTGGTTCTTGTGCAAAACTACGGTCTTGTTTGCCTGTAGTGCGGGGTTAGCTTCGGTGGGTTGTTTCGTGGCATACGTAGGTCCGATTCATTTCCCCTTTCTCCTTCCATTCTTGAGTTCAAAAGACTCTGGGATGACGGGCAACAAACCAAAGCACTGTATAAGTATTACTACATCAAGAACAAATCCGTCCCTTTCAGCTGCAAATATTTCTGTACTTTAAGTATTCTGCCTTATTCGACGAACAGTACGCCGACCTGCTACAGGTTTGCTACGCAGATCTGACCGGCGTTTCCCCGACGGTACCTTTGCCCACCCTCTGTCGTTCCAGTGGGGTGCTTGACGCGGATGGTCGTATTTTAGGGGATACGGTGGATTCCGTTTTGGATTTTTACCTTTCAAGTCAGAACTGGTTCTTGTGCAAAACTACGGTCTTGTTTGCCTGTAGTGCGGGGTTAGCTTCGGTGGGTTGTTTCGTGGCATACGTAGGTCACCAGATTTTGGATTTTTACCTTTCAAGTCAGAACTGGTTCTTGTGCAAAACTACGGTCTTGTTTGCCTGTAGTGCGGGGTTAGCTTCGGTGGGTTGTTTCGTGGCATACGTAGGTCCGATTCATTTCCCCTTTCTCCTTCCATTCTTGAGTTCAAAAGACTCTGGGATGACGGGCAACAAACCAAAGCACTGTATAAGTATTACTACATCAAGAACAAATCCGTCCCTTTCAGCTGCAAATATTTCTGTACTTTAAGTATTCTGCCTTATTCGACGAACAGTACGCCGACCTGCTACAGGTTTGCTACGCAGATCTGACCGGCGTTTCCCCGACGGTACCTTTGCCCACCCTCTGTCGTTCCATTGGGGTGCTTGACGCGGATGGTCGTATTTTAGGGGATACGGTGGATTCCGTTTTGGATTTTTACCTTTCAAGTCAGAACTGGTTCTTGTGCAAAACTACGGTCTTGTTTGCCTGTAGTGCGGGGTTAGCTTCGGTGGGTTGTTTCGTGGCATACGTAGGTCACCAGATTTTGGATTTTTACCTTTCAAGTCAGAACTGGTTCTTGTGCAAAACTACGGTCTTGTTTGCCTGTAGTGCGGGGTTAGCTTCGGTGGGTTGTTTCGTGGCATACGTAGGTCACCAGATTTACCAAGTAATTTTAATCGGAGGGATTTTGAGTTTGAAGGTCTGAGGGTTTCTTTCCTTCAGTTTTCTTTATTTATTATTAGGAAAAATTATGAATTACCACCTAATATGTTCCATTATTTACAAATTACCACCTAATATATTTAACTTTACAAATAACCACCTAACTTTCTTATTTATCCACACCAATCTTACTTATTTTACATACCTGAGACGGTTTTGCCTAATTATTGACTCGATTTCATTTTAACGAAATCCGATCAATTTTTATGACCAAACTACCCTTACTAATTATTAGACATCCACCTTGACTTCTTAATTCACCTTCCTTTTATCAATTCACAATTAACAAATCTTCAATCCCTAACCCTATAAATCAATTTAGGGGTTTCTTAAATTTTATCCTCCTTCAACACTATCCATCTTAAAAGTAAAACGGGTATATTCCTTAAGACAATTATTTAACATGTTTTAAGCTTAAGACGAGTCGACCGAATAACTTAGACCAAAGCATAGACCAAAAAAATTTGACCCGTAAAGACACAAAAACATGGACCAAAGCATCGTACAGAGTATACTGTAATTGAATGTCAGGAAAGAAATACACCTTCTGCTTCATCTAGTTGCACCTTTCTTACTTGTTTGTTAATCGTGAACTTGTTAATCGTAAACTTGATAGAATGTTTTTTACACAAACCTTCAATCCCCTAAATTGATTTCTAAGGTTAGGGATTGAATATTTGTTAATTATGAATTGATAGAAGAAGGTGAATTAAGAAGACAAGGAGGATGTCTAATAATTAGTAAGGGTAGTTTAGATATAAAAATTGATCGGAAGTAGTTAAAATGAAATCGAGTCGATAATTAGGCAAAACCATCTCAGGTATGTAAAATAAGTGAGATTGGTGTAGATAAATAAGAAAGTTAGGTGGTTATTTGTAAAGTTGAATATATTAGGTGGTAAATTGTAAAAATTAAAACATATTAGGTGGTTATTTATAATTTTTCCTTATTATTATTATTAGTGCTATTATAAAATTATAATATTATAATTATATTACTAGTGTAGACACTTGTCCAGTTATTGGAGTGTTATTTTTTCTTTTCCCTCTCCTAAGTATTTGGTAAGTTACTCATCCAAATGTAGAAGTTATTAGATTTTGTATGTTGAATTTTGATGTTGTCTATTTTATTTTCCTCCCAAATATATGCAACAGTTTGTATAATATTCGGATACGACAAAAGAAAAATTCCTACATACTATCAGCATAGTTATCGTCTTATTTGAATCTATAGTGTACATCGTATAATATTTGACTCGTTTTACTTTTAAGTCGGGTTAAAGTATAGG
This sequence comes from Silene conica, assembly GCA_029255685.2. NCBI lineage: Eukaryota > Viridiplantae > Streptophyta > Magnoliopsida > Caryophyllales > Caryophyllaceae > Silene > Silene conica. The sequence continues at coordinate 99,353,261 of CM055312.2, forward strand.
CCAAATATTGATTGATACTACTCTCAAACAGTCAATCACTCAACCCCATGAGGCATGACAACTGTTACCTTTTGGCATTCATTTTTGGAAAATTTGTTTAATTGTTTGAATAAAGTGGTGGGTCCATACATATTTAGAATATTTTTTTGTAACCAATAACCACTTTTCTATCAAAAATCAACCCCAACACCAGGGGGCGGATTTGGGGTGGATAGGGTAGGCAAGTGCCACCCCAATGTAAATATAAGAGTAATTTTCTGTATATAAGTTTTATGAAAATGTGTTGGGCTTAGTGGTTAAAAATAGTTATAATTTAGAAGTTTGGTGAGGTTGGAGGTTCAAATCTCATAGGAGGGATTTTTTTTAGAAAAACTTGCTTTATTTCATCAAACTACACTTTTTTTTCTATTAATTACGGAAAGAAAAAAATTGTGCCCACCCAACACTAAAATCCTAGATCCCCACTGGCCCACTACCCACCACAATTCCAATTCGGTATTGGGTTTGAGTGACCTAGAGCGGTTCATGTCATATCGCCCAACTACCCGGTCCATCCGGACGGACACAAAATTTATAGCGGGTTTGGTCTTTGGACACAAAATTTTCTAAGAAATAACCGTGGGCCGGGTGAGCCTAGCCCGCTTAAGTAGATGGGCCAATTAAAGAATTTTACTTAGACGGATAAATTAAGAGAATATTGTATTCTCTGAGTAGGAAAAAAATGGAGAAGTAATAATGGAAATTGATAGGTAAGAATAGGCTCATTTTTTTAGCCCAATTAGTACCTAGTTTGACCTCCAAAGAATAGGCTCATTTTTTTAATTGTGCATTTCTTGCCCGAAAATCATCACTGCAAAAGCCGAAACCGTCTGGAAAAGGGCAGGTAGGAAGAATGCAAGCCTCCACGCGGTAAAGCTCTTAGCACCAATTTTTACGATGAGATTGTACACGAATGGCATTATCAGCTGAGTTGCACCTCCACCAAGGTTTCCCCATCCACCTAAAAAATACGGAAACACATTAGCATCAAAACCGTCCTTATAGAAAAAAAAAGGAATTTTCGCCACGTACCTGAGACCCCATTAGCGCGACCTACTACAGGAGGCGAAAACATAGAGCTCATCCATAACTGTGTCGACACAAACGTGGCCAAAGAAAAACCAGTGAAAAACCGGACCAAAAGAAACCCGGTTGCTGAATCTGCACTCGATGTAAGGTACACAGCAGGCGCAGTCAGGAGGGTCAAGGACGCCGAGGCAAGCCTTGGACCAACCGAGTCACAGGCGTTTAAATTGAACTGAAATCAAAATTAAGGTCGAAATTGAACCCGGTCGAAATCGAACTGAAATAAGGTCAATCCAATTTAAATTGAGCCGTTTCAAAATCGATCGAATAACCCACTTACTAAATTTGCATGGATGTGAACTGAAATCAAAATTAAGGTCAAACTTGAACCCGGTCGAAATTGAACTGAAATAAGATCAATCCAATTTAAATTGAGCCGTTTCAAAACCGATCGAATAACCCACTTACTAAATTTGCATGGATGTGAGTGTGTAAGGCGATATAAACCGATTATTTAGTGTGCATAAAAAGATGGGATATCATCAAATGTCACACTTCTAACGGGTTTGCCTTTGCGTTTAGGGTAACTTGCATAGTCACGTCTCGTGCAATTTCTTCAAATACTTTTTGTGCAAATTAATTTATCAAGAGAAAATTCAATTATTCTAAAAATAAAGATATTTATTTATTTTCTTAAAATAATTAAAAATAGGAAGACATAATAATTAACAATAGACTACAACTTGCTAATCGGACAAAAATTAAGCACATCATTATATATTCTACGCATATTTTGTATAAGAAAAGTCTAACAAATGTCATTTTAAACAAGGGTTATCGTCTGAATATAAGACAGATAAAATGTAATTATTTTACGATAAAATGAGAATATTTTCTAATAAACTGCTAGCACTACTCTAGTGTTAAAAAGTGACAATTTCATTTGTAATTGTTTATAATTATAAAATAATTAATTTTTATAATAAAATGGTGATATTTTCCGCTCCTTATTAGGTTAAAACCGTCAAAAATAAAACTTGTGATTTGTGATTAACTATGAAGAATGACAGATTTAAATAAAATAGACAATTTTATAACGAAACCATCTTATTCAAGATTTTGTACATATCAAAAAGATACAATCTTATGAGTTATGATGGCCGAAAATTTACACATATGTACAAGACTACCTTCGACTAGTCTCTTATTAATATCGGCTCAAGTAAGTTATTTATTTGCCTATTTCATTTATATTCTCTCAGTTAATTGTTTACCTTTTAATTTAAAAATATTTTTGATGAATAATTAAATCTGCACAGTTAATTAAATTCACATCTTATAAGATAATTGATCCCTTCCTCATTTCTTGATTTTGTATCAAAAATCACCGGCAAATAAATGATTGAGACGGACCGAGATTGTAATCTAAAATGCATAGACAAAGACTTGGAAAGATTTGAAACTATTTAACTTGTTGAACGGTCTACTACTTCGTACTATTTAATCGTTAATTATTTTGTCATGTTATTTGATTTTTTTCCATCACAATAATTAAATTAATTAAATTGCCATTATATAAACCATCATTGTATCTCGCAATTATACCACAACAATTAATTTATAATTACAAATTTCTCTTTTTTTATTTAGTATTTAATTAATAATTAATCATCATGCATGCAATGGTTAAGTATATTTTGTTCATGGCATTAGTAATACTTCCACTATTTCAATTATTTTCTAGTCCTATTATGGTTAATGCTAGAAAATTGACAACTAAAAATGAAATTTTTTCGGTCGATCTCATTCGTCGTAATTCCTCTAAAGTCGCCTTACGAGGAGGCGGCCGAGGGGGGTTGTCCCTCGGCTCAATCTCCCACCAGCATCAGATAACACTATCTTCTAAATTTTATGACCGTGTTACAACCCTTACAACTATCCTTAATAACCCACGCGATGGGGGAAAGTACGACGAAAAAACTGTCCAAAGTGTTGTAATCCCTGATGGAGGGGAGTTCGACATGAAAATATCAATAGGAACTCCCCCAGTGGAGTTCACGGCAATTGCTGACACGGGTAGCGACCTAATCTGGGTCGAGTGCTACCCGTGTCAAAGTTGCATAGGGACACAATCCCCTTTATTCGACCCGACAAAATCCTCGACTGATAATATAATTCCATGCAACTCTCAATTTTGTGATGGGACCCTATTCGGGTCGTCACAGCAAGCGGGTTGCCCGCAAAATGATAATTCATGTATGTATTCATATGGTTACGGAGACGGGACCCAAACGACGGGCGTGTTGAACACGGAAACCGTTACCTTCCCTTCAACGTCCATATCCGGTGTTATATTCGGGTGTGGATATGACCAGGAAGGTAAATTGGATTCGCTTGGGGACGGATTAGTCGGGTTAGGAGGCGGTCCTTTCTCATTAGTGTCACAACTCGGTCCGAATATCAATTACAAATTTTCTTACTGTTTAACCCCTCGGTCTTCGGGGTTTAACAGTAAATTGAATTTCGGGCTTGATGTGACAGGCGAAGGAGTTATATCAACTCCTTTTGCCCAAGAAGACGCCCCATATACATTTTACAGTGTAGCCCTAGATAGTATCAGTGTCGGGGACACTTCTGTCCCTGTTACTGATACTATAATTGTAGACTCTGGTACAACTTTAACAATTTTACCCTCAGATATCTATGACGGGATTAAGTCAGCCGTGGAGGCTAGTATTGGACTTACCCCGGAAAATGACCCAGATCATCTTTGCTATAAGACTGACTCGTTAGACGGGTTAAATTTCCCGGGTATGGTGTTCCATTTTAGTGGAGGCGATGTTATGCTTAAGGCCGAAAATAGTTTTGTCATCGAGGAAGGTGAGGCTTGTTTGGCAATGGTACCTACAAATAGTAATATTTTCATATTTGGGAATATTGCTCAAACCAACTTTCATATTGGGTATGATTTGCAAGCAAAACATGTCTCTTTTGCTCCAGTCGATTGCACCCAGTTTTAATACATTACATGTTTCATTAATCCTATTGTATGCCATCGTCCGGGGATACGTTTTACTGTAATAGGCGAAAGTTTTTAAGATATATATATATTGTTATAGTGGTAGTATCGATCGTTGCGTGTACTACCGTCTATTTATTATGTATCACTTGTAAAGGTCCTAAGAATTTCAAATTAATTCCACAGTCTTGTTTATCTATTACCGAGATTTTATTTAAGAAAATGAAATAAATAAGTTGACTTGCATGTAAATATGAAATGAATCGACGTAAGTAAATAAACTGTAATAACACTCTTATAATCCAAGATCTTCATGAAAGATCATCCGATTATGAAAGCATTAACATCAAAGAAAGACAACTTATTGCAATTACAACCTCCACCAGTGTCTCAAACTCAAAAGATGATTAAACAACAGCGAAAGTCAGAGGCGACTAAATATAAATGAAAACTAATATAACTCCTTAATGGTGACTCGTCACTTCCCAACCTCAGGAGAACAATCAACATCGAGCTACCTGCTAAGAATCTGCTCACCATACCAATGGATTATCACAGTGCACAAACCACAAGCGTCAGTTACTGTATAAGCAAAATCGTCACTACCAAAATCAAGAACAATATAACAATCTCAAGGTACAACATGCAGATATCACCAATAATCCCCACAACCACCCCGACTTGCTCGCGACAAGGGGTACCCATACCATCAATGTGCACATCACCTCTGTGGCGGGTCCCACGAAGAGCGATCTTAGGATAGCGAGTCATTTCCCGCAATGGTCTCAAACATTAATCCCACATCTCATCTCGTAACCACGGGTGATATTAGTCTTACAGCGCAACAATTTCACAATATATCAAGTTATAACAGTTTTAAGACAACCTATTTATAAACGGAGAACATAACTATACCATTTTCTTTCTCAAACAAACTATACATCAACTATGTGACTAACGTCAACTCGACCAAGTGCATCCAACTCGATCGATTACGAGGTACGACAAATAGAGGGGTGTTACATAAACGGTCTCACAAAAAAGTGACATGAGTATAACAAATAACTAAATTTTGAGAAAGGCGATCTTTTAATAAATTTGTCAAAAGAGAGTTCAATTATTCAAAAAATAAAGAGATTTATATATATTCTTAAAGTAAATAAAACTAGGAAGACTTAATAATTAACAAGAGGAGACTTCAACTTGCTAATCGGACAAAAAGTAAGCACATCCAAATATTCTAGAGATACTTTGTGAAAGAAAAATCTAACCAAGTGTCGTTTCAAACGGATAGTATTATCTTAAGTTAAAACGCATAAAATTTAATTATTTTACGATAAAATGAGTATATTTTCTGATAATATATTGGCATTAGTCTAACTGTCTAAATGTTGAATTGTAATTTTTTATAATTATTAGAAAAGTATTTTTTATAATAAAATGGTTTTATTTTCCTCTTCTTAAGTTAAAACCGTCAAAAATAAAAATTTGTGATTTGTGATTACTACAAAAAAAAAAATGATCGATTTAAATAAAATAGACGATTTTGCTAAATTTTTTTTTTGTATATTCTAACATATAAAACAATCTCATTCAAGATTTTGTACATATCAAAAAATATACTCCGTACTTCCTCCATTTTAATCCAAATACCATATTTACCTTTTTCACGTTTGTCAACGCACGTTTTACGTGCCTTATATCTTTAGCTACGTATTTGTAAAAATTATAAAAGTTATATATTTTCAATGTACGCGTAAAGACGAATTAAACAAGACCTCACATGAATATATTTTTTCTTATGTATTGAGAGAAAATTGAGATTAAAGGTTGATTTGTGAATAGTGTACAATAACCAAATATGATATTTGGATAAAAATGGAGGAAGTAGAATTTTATGAGTCATGAATCATGGTGGCTGGAAATTTACACATAGCTACATGACTACCTTTGACTAGTCTCTTATTAATAATGGCTCGAGCAAGTCATTTACTTGCCTATTTAATTTTCCGTTTTTTTAAGTTAATTGTTTACCTTTTTATTTAAAAAATTATTTTTGATAAATAATTTGATCAGCACGGTTAATAAATTCATTTGTTATATAATAACTGATCCTTTCTTCTTTTTTTTTGCTAAAAATCAAAGGTAAATAAATGGTTGAAATGGGCTAGGACGGAGGCATAGTAATTGCGTAGACCAAGACTTGGAAATATTTGAAACAACTTGACTTGTTGAAGGGTCAACTACGTCGTATTATTTTCTCGTTATTTTGTCATTTTAGTTGTTTTTTCTTCCATCACAATAATTAAATGGCAATTATATAAACCATCATAGTATCACTTAATTATACCACAATTATAAATTTATAATCACAAATCTCTCTTTTTTAAATTAGTTTTTAATTAATAATTAATCATCATGCATGCAATGGTTAACTATATTTTGTTCATGGCATTAGTAATACTTCCACTATTTCAATTATTTTCTAGTCCTATTATGGTTAATGCTAGAAAATTAACGACTAAAAATGCAAGTTTTTCGGTCGATCTCATTCGTCGTAATTCCTCTAAAGTCACCTTACGAGGAGGTGGCCGAGGGGGAATCTCCCTCGGCTCAATCTCTCACCAGCACCAGATAACACTATCTTCTAAATTCTACAACCGTGTTACAAGTATCCTAAATAACCCACGCGATGGGGGGAAGTACGAAGAAAAAACCGTCCAAAGTGTTGTAATGCCCGATGGAGGGGAGTTTAACATAAAATTATCAATAGGAACTCCCCCAGTGGAGTTCACAGCAATTGCTGACACGGGTAGCGACCTAATCTGGATCGAGAGCTACCCGTGTCAAAGTTGCATAGGGGCACAATCCCCTTTATTCGACCCAACAAAATCGTCGACTAATAATATAATTTCATGCACCTCTCAAGTTTGTAATGGTCAATTGGGGATTACGGCCGGTTGTAATACATTATCACCAAATGACAATTCATGTCATTATAGAGTGAGTTACGGTGACGGGTCCATTAGTTCAGGCAAGTTGAACACGGATACTGTTACATTTCCTTCAACATCCATATCCAACGTTATGTTCGGGTGTGGATATTACCAGAAAGGTAGTTTGGATCCCCATGGGGATGGAATAGTCGGGTTAGGAGGTGGTCCTTTGTCATTAATATCACAACTCGGCTCGAATATTAATTACAAATTTTCTTACTGTTTAACCCCCCAATCTTCTGGGGTTAACAGTAAATTGAATTTCGGGCTTGATGTGACAGGCGAAGGAGTTATATCAACTCCTTTCGCCCAAGAAGATGCCCCACATACATCTTACCGTGTAACCCTAGATAGTATTAGTATCGGGGACACTTCTGTCCCCGTTACTAATACTATAATTGTAGACTCTGGTACAATTTTGACATATTTGCCTTCTGATATCTATGATGGGATTAAATCAGCCGTGGAGGCTAGTATTGGACTTACTCCAGAAAATGACCCAGATCAGGCTGTTCTTTGTTATAAGACTGAATCGTTAGACGGGTTAAATTTCCCGGGTATGGTGTTCCATTTTAGTGGAGGCGATGTTGTGCTTAAGGCCGAAAATAGTTTTTACATCGAGGAAGGTGAGGCTTGTTTGGCAATGACACCTACAAATGGACGTACTTTCATATTTGGGAATATTGCTCAAACCAACTTTCATATTGGGTATGATTTGCAAGCAAAACATGTCTCTTTTGCTCCAGTCGATTGCACCCAATTTTAATCCATTACATGTTTCATTGATCGTATTCTGTATGGAATACGCGTACTTTATAATGTAATAGGCGGAAGTTTTTAAGATATTGTTGCAATTGTATTATCATCACTTGTTTTATTACTTACTACAACGTTTTTATAACTCTGCCGAAGCATTCGCGTTCTGTTTTAGGATATCCATTATGTATCATCTGTAAAAGAAAAAAATTCATATTAATATTATTGTCTTGTTAATTAGCCTATGCATTTTACTTTGTTATTTTGCACGTGAAAATAAATCAAATATAAAAAGCTAAATTTCTTGTAAATAGGAGACGATTTAACGTGTGTGAGTAAATAAATCGGTCTAAATAAAGAACGATATGAGTATAACAATAGGAGGACGTTTAAAATCTTTACTCTTAAAAATTTAAAATACAACTCGCGAAGAAGGAAAAAAAGTATACAAGAGATTCAGACAACGGTACTACTTACAGAAAAAAATAATTACTTATGATAATATTAAACGATCATCACGGTTATTTTAATTAGCTAATGCTTACTTTGCCATTTTTTTTCCTTTATATAACAGCATATAATTTACAAGTAATTAACACGACACATTAAATAAAAACTCTGTCAAAAAAATGCGCTAATTTAAAAAAATAACATTTAACCAATTAATATAACAGCTAAAACATTCACGAAATTGCGCTAATTTTATTCTAGTTTTACATTTTCATCTTGTATAAATATCACGGTTTTTCTAAGTAACAATATAAACTGATTAATTAAGCAAAAATATCAAATAATAAACCTAAATCGATATAAATGATGGGAAATCGTCAGCAATCATCTTCCAACTACGTCATGATAACAATATTGTTAACTATGGTATTTACCATAGAGGTGATGGCGAAACAAGTATATGGTTATCAACAACATTTTTATCTAAAGAACGAAATCAAGCGAATGCCACCTGTCATATATCGATGCCAATCTCGAGAGGACGATACAGGGGTCGACCAATTGTACTCGGATCAAACACTTGATTACCCATTTGACGATCCATATTTCCTTATAGAAGTATTGTACTTTTGTCATTTTTATTTCGAGAGAAGTAGTAAAGTTTTTGACGTATATACAACTAAAATGCAGAAAGAATATGCTTTAGGCACTCTTTTTCCTAAGAAATATGATCCTAATTGTTATCGTAGTCATATAGAGTGGGTTATTAGAGAAGACGGGTTTTATAGGCAATGTGTCATCTTCGGTCCTTTGGCCGATCATTGTGAACAAATTACTACACCTCCTTCGACTTTGAAGAAAATGTACGATTGGTGATAATTATTGAAATTATATAGTTTAGCGTCAATAATTTTGATATTTTTTTATATTTATAATAAACTTTTATGTTGCGTTACCCATAATAATTCTCGTATAAAAATAAACAACAGAAAACAAATTATCAATGGTGTCAATCTACAGAGAAAGAGGCAAATTGAGTTGACCATAACTTCACAATATAAATAGTTGACTGGCCCCGACCTAGATGACCCGATTATACCTTATTTGATACAACTATTTGTATTGAGGGCCCGAATTTTGGCTGAATTTTACCCATAACTCGAGTAAAATAGATATTATTACTTTAAAATAAAAATAATATTTGACCGGCCGTCATAAATTTATAATGGATAATTGGACATGCATACTCGCCACATTACGAATTTATAACGAAATACCCATTACAAGGAAAACTCGCTCTTAGAGATAATACGTCTTTATAATTCAACTTTTAAGAGGGACAAAACTTAGACACGTCTTATCTTACATTGTTACACAAAAGTTGTGGAGACTAATATTACACCAAGTCTTACTTTAGATGGTAATAGATGCTCTTATAAGCAACGGTAGAACCAAGATTTGAAATCGACGGGGACGTAAAAATTTTGGCCGAGGTACAAGGTTAGTAGACAGTATAAGGTAATCTCAAAAGATTCGAAAATGTAACTATAAATTTCAAAATTTTCAAACTTTAGTAAAAATGGATACATTTGCAAACGACAAACCCCCTCACTTCATCACTGCGTATAGACTATCAGTTATGGATTATGGTGGCTTGTACAAGATTACTTTAGACTAGTCTCTGATTAATAATCTAGACTAGAATGTAAAGACAAAGACTTGGGAAGATCAAACTTGAAACAGTTAAGTTTGTTAAACAGTCTACGATTATTTTGTCACTTTTTTGTGTGTTTTTCACTAGGTCTCAATTATGATTATGGGCGAACCCACCCAGTAGTAAGGGGTGGTAGTCGATATCCCAAACTTAAAAAAAATGGTTAAGAAAGTGAATTTTTGCTACCCCAAATATTGCTGAATAGTAAATAAGCAAAGCTAATCTTATTAGATGACCATTAAACATCATCAGAGTCAATGGTATCTTAAGATCTCACCTAGTGGTCATAGGTTCAGCCCCCACTACATCTAAATTCATTTTAAAAATTTTTTTGCTACCCCATATTTATAAGAAAAATGTATAGGAACAAATGACTTGTCTTTATCCTAGTTTTATTTGACCCTTGTGTGAAAAAGTAATATCGTTTTTATAATACAAGTTTTTTAATCATTTGCATACGGAATACGAGCACTTTACAATGTAATAGGTGAAAGTCTTTAAAATATTGTTACAATGATCGATTTGATATGTAAAGGGTGCTCGTTATTAATTAGTAAATGTGTTTTTCTCTATTATTTTGCACGCGTTACAGAGAGTAAGAGAATCAAATACTAATTTCGAAAAATCATAGTTAGCTAAATTGCTTGTAAATAGGAATCGAAACGAGAGTTTATAAAATGGTCTCACAAAAAACATTTGATTAAAATACTGCTACGAAGAAATAAAATTCAAGTAAATAAATGATCAGGAGATTTGGGACAAAGGTAGTTTACTTTATTATTAGGAGCTGTTGAATACCCGGTTTATGTTTTTAAATACGGGATAATTGGCACTCCAGATATTATTATTTCTCACCATTTTTGGCTTCTAAGAGCATCTCCAATGGTAAGCTAGTTGGTACTAGCTTACCTTTGCCAACTAGGTGCCAACTAGGATTTTTAAGCTACAACACTTCTAAGCTAGAAAGTACTACAATGGTAAGCTAGTAGTGTTGTGGCTTAAATGGGGCTAGTTGCTCATTTTTATTTCCACATGTATAATTGTAGTTGGTATTTTTTTTGTGTGGGACCATTTGAGCTAGTTGCTCATTTTGAGCTACTTCATGAGAAGTGCTCCAATGGTCAAGCTAGTAGCTTGGGATTTTTTTTTATTTGGAAGCAAGTCCTTATTGAGAACCATTGGAGATGCTCTAAGAACCGAAAAATGTAGTACATTCATCCAACCCATCATTTATCTGCCATCTAGTAATTGGGTTTTCATCCATATTTAAAAGTTGGCGAAATTAACATCCTTATCACTAATCACCCTATTGACGAGTGGTTATCTATCATTCGTTTTAGTAGTAAGTCTTGCTTGTGACGTGTCACCATTTATGACGGATATTTTGTGGGATAAAATGGATACAAAATGAGTTAATGGAGAAAGGGCATCACATGAATAGTGTCGGAGAGAGAGAAAAAGTGGGTATTTTGTGAGAGAAAACGATATCCGTCACAAGCTTGTGACGGATACCGTCGTCACAAATAAGAATTTGTGACGTTTTAGTGCTTTGTTTGTTAAAAGATACCTAGATATTAGGACTGAAAAGTACCTAAAGTTTATATGTATTTGGACAAATATCAATTAAAATTTCTCGTCAAAATAAATTTACTTTAGTACCAGAATAAATAGATCTACAATATTTTTTTTAAAATATTTTAAAAAACGAATAAAACAATAATAAATCAAATCTCTCCGGTGCGATCCAAAATTTTTCGGACTATGATAAGACCACAACAAAACTAGAATTTAAGAAGGAGCATCCTAAAGATCGACAATTTTACTAATTATCGTCGACGATTTTAAAATAAGTTGGTCCAAAAAACCGAACCCAAATTTTAAATCCGATTCCAATAAATTTCGGTCCGGACCTGATTTTGCACACGCAATGCCTAAAGGTATCCACCAGTCTCGTGTTTTTAAATTTCCCAAAATCGCAAACCCTAATTGTAATTTTGTATCGCTCTTCTTAAACCTTCGATTCAGGTAAATCAAAACTGTTAGAATAAGTAAATATTCTTGTTAATATTTAGTCATTCTTGATGATTTTACATCATTTAGTTTCCCCTCTTTTTCATTAATTCCTAATTTAATTATGTTTATGATCTGGGTTTTTCGTCGCAATTTAATTTGCAGGTGATCAAACAATGGCGCGCGTTTACGTTGGAAATCTGGATCCTCGTGTTACTGAGCGTGAGCTGGAGGATGAATTCCGTGTTTACGGTGTTCTACGAAGGTTTAATCTCTCGATTTACTATATTTAATTCTACCCTTTTCGAGAATTTGTGTACGCTTTTAAATTATGCGTAGTTGAATCAATTAATTTTGCTATTTAATCGGATCGACTCGATTTCAGTTATAATATAGCCGGTAAATTTGTTGTTGTGGTAAATGGACTAGGAGTAATTGGTGTATGGCATTGTTCATAATTTTTTAGTTTGGTCCTTCCATTGTTGTAATTTGTGTGAAATTTTTTAGTTTCTAGAGGTTTGGTGGTTCTAATTTTGTCAAAATAATTCGTTAAAGTGGTTGCGTTTGTTTCTATTTGAAGTACGAGTAATTTGATGCAGTTCATCATGCAATTTTCATTTTGGGTCATTCGAAACAAGTCTCTTTGTGTTGCCAGTATAAGGGTAAGTCTGTGTAAATCCCACCCCTGGCTCCCAATTTGCGGGGGCCTTTGAGCCGCTTTGGAAATGTTGTAGAGTTTTTTTGTCCCAATTTTGTCAATTTCATCTGCCATATTTTTTTTGATTTTTCTGTTTGTACATGATTGGAAGTCCGTTATCTATATTTCATCACTGTCCTTATATTCGGGCCACAGAGTAGCAGAGAGGGTAAGGCTGTTTTAGCGTATTTTCCTGGTTAGCCATGCTCATTGCGTTTCTATCTCTGAGTTTATGGATTGATCGTCTAAGTGGTATCGTCTTGACGAATTAACCCCTTAATTCGATGTTCTTTTTATTAGGAATATTAATAATAGTTGGGCCTCAACCATCACCTTAAGGTTTTGGTTGAGACGGTTCATCTATCATGGTATCAGAGCCAGTGTGACCGAAGGTCACGGGTTCGAATCCTGGCAACCTCAAAACCCCTCGAAAACTCACGAAGTGGAAACCAGCACACGGTATGGGGGCCTGTGCAAACTAACCACTCTTCAAGCCCAATGGGCATTCGAGTGAGGGAGCGTATTAGGAATATTAATAATAGTTGGGCCTCAACCATCACCTTAAGGTTTTGGTTGAGACGGTTCATCTATCACTTTTGACGTGGGGTGGTTCACTCTTGCTTCCTAGGTTTAAATCTTTCTGTTCTCGCGTTTTTGATCCGGGATATTGTTCAATGAACTTTTTTTCTCTAATGGTGTTAACGCAGTGTGTGGGTTGCTCGGAGGCCTCCAGGCTATGCATTTCTCGAGTTTGATGACAAAAGGGATGCATTGGATGCCATCCGTCAACTTGATGGTATTTTCTTTGTGGTCTTCTCTATCTTTGTTATTCTTTATGTGATTTGTACATTTCTAGTTCGTATGGATAGCATTTATGGTTACATGATGAGATGGATGGTGAGAAGAGTGAGTAGAATCACCATTAAGTTTCGAAGGAGAGCATGGTACTGAAAAACGTGAGTATCAAAGAAAATTTGAGGAAGATGACAGATAAAGAGATAGAGAGTGAGTAGAGATCTTGAGGGAGAGAATGAGCAGATATGTGCAGAGATGTTAGTTTGGTGTTTTCCTCCAACAGTCTCTTCCCAATTGGAACGGAATTGAGTTTTTAAAGAAAGTTGATTGTCGGTAATTGAAGCCGGAATTTATTTCACTGTATTTCGATGCCTCATTAAGTTATCAAACAGTGATTCCTCATTTCCGAGCTGTGTTTTCAGCTCATAGTTTGTTAAATCTTTATCATATTTGAGTGGCTGTTGGTGCATGGTTCTTGCTAGGAGTTGGTTCATATCGCAGTTTTTTATTATACTCCGTATTTCACTTCTATTCTTGTCAACATCTTTAATTTGTTTTGTAGTTTCATCATTAGCGTTGTCATTTGTTGGAATTTTCCTGGCTTTATTACTGTTCTGCTGTTTGCCTCATTGAGTTATGATGTAGGCTAGTCATCTGGTTAATGTACTTCTCATGTCATGATGTTATTTATCAGATCTTTCAAATACAATTTAAAGCTTGTGCTTTGTGCATGCTGAACTGAATTTTTAAACTCGTGGTAAATTTAATATTTTAGTTGAAATTATAGCATGACTTTTGGTTGTACTCACAAGTATGCTGACTAAACAGGACGTAATGGTTGGCGTGTGGAACTGTCCCATAATTCAAAGGGTGGTGGCGGTGGTGGTGGGCCAGGAGTTCGTGGCGGGCGTGGCCGTGGTGGTGGTGGTGATGACATGAAATGCTACGAGTGTGGTGAACCTGGCCATTTTGCTCGTGAATGTCGCTCACGAGGTGGCTCAAGAGCTTTAGGCAGTGGACGTCGTCGCAGTCCTTCCCCAGTTCGTCATCGTAGAAGCCCAAGCTATGGCCGCAGGTTTGCGTTTGACTGTTCAATTCTTGTTTTTTTGTTTTTGCAGAAACTGTTTTAAGTAATTGACTTTGCTCGTAAAGCGATGGGTTGGTTATTTGTATTTCTTTCATCTATTTTTGGTGGTTGGTATAGCTCAAGGCTTCTACTGAGAGCTTAATTGAGAATATAAGAGTTGGGAAACGCAGGGACAAATAACCGTTATCATTGTTGCAAGTCTTAATGCAGAAGTGTATATTTTGCACAGAAGAGTGAAGACTATAATAACAAATTGGATTATTTCCTGTTCTTGATGATTGTGCCATTTACTCTTCTTATTTCCTCTTTAGTTGTTTGGGAAATTTACCACCAATAATCCCAAGTTTCAACATTCTTCCTTTTTTAATCCCAAGTTTGAATCTTCCCTAAATAATCCCAAGTTTGCATCATGTATTCTGTTTTTTTTGACCCAAACTTAATGGTGTTAGTTTTTCGTTAAAAAACTACACTAAAGTACAATTGAGAATAACCCAAACTTGTTTTTGAGAGTTGACACTATTCAATTCAACAACATAAAATGGCTTCAAACCTAAAATGGTCAGAAAAAAATGCCATTACAAAAGTTATTATATCATAAAATTTCTTAATATATTTGTTTCTAGTGAAAAACCATGGTTGTTAAGCTTGGGTCCTAAAATGGCATAGACATGGTAAACTTGGGATTATTTTGGGAAGACTCAAACTTGGGATTAAAAATGGAAGAATGTTGAATGAAACTTGGGATTATTGGTGTCAAATTTTCCTAGTTTTTTTGGTAGCTGGAGTTGGGTGCACCTGAGTGCTACATGATTGTTTTTTGGCGCTTCAATTGGTTCCTTTTAATATACATAAATGTTACTTCCTCCATTCATATCCAACCTACATATATTCCTTTTTCATCCATTCATATCCACTCTACCACTTTCCTAAAAAAGAAAACAAAATGACCAAACTACCCTTATGGAAACCATTTATCTACATAAAATGTCACTCCATGGCCCACCTATAATCCACCATCACACATTTAAATTAATAAAAAAACATCTTACACACTTCCAAATGTAGTTTTAATAGTTTTTTAATATCTTTCTTAATATCTGTGCAAAAAGCATATATGCGCTTTGGATTTGAACGGAAGAAGTATTTGACATATTTACACGTTCTATTAGGGCTACACATTCGTTGTGTTCAAAATCTTTGCTTTATGAGCTTTCTACTTCAGTTTCTTTGCTTTCTTTGATGTGATTTGTGTGGGTGGTGGCGCGGTGGGTATACTGGTATTAACTGTCATGAGTGGCTCGGATGTTAACTTTAATGAAACATTTGATCTATATGCACAGATCCTTTAATTTTTTTCACATGTTTTTACCGCGTTTTCGTTTGGCAGGAGTTACAGTCCACGTGGTTTTAGTCCACGGGGAAGGAGATCACCTTTACCTCCAAGAAAGCGCAGCATTTCCCCTGCATTTCGCCGTGGTCGGAGCTACAGTAGGTCACCACCACGCCGTGCTCGCCGTGCTTCACCTTATGCAAATGGGTACGTGAAATCTCTCAAGGTCTTTGCCAATTGCCTTGTGGCATGTGCATTTTTGTGGTGTTGAGGTAGTGCTAGTTGTCCATGTTTTGAAATTGCAGCAGGCAATTTGTTTCCCCTTGTAAATGTATGTCAAGCTCATAGATGAACGTACGTGTGCTTTCTCTAAAATATCGGCTAATAATTTTATACTGTAATATGGTGGTTAGTAATGGTCTTGTAGTTGTCAAACATGCTTTAAATTTAAATTACAAGAGATTTATGCTGTAGTATGGTGGTTAGTAATGGCCTTGCAGTTGTCAAACATGCTTTTATATTTAAATTACAAGAGATTAGTAGCAACAAAGATAGTTGTCTGCTGTTCAACATTGTTGGAATTCCTATTGAGGTAAGCATGTTGTTGATTAGCGGTTTTCCTGCTATTGATTCGTTACAATTAGGGGTGTTCACCGGTCCAAAACCGGACCGGATAAACCCGTGGACCGGATACTCACCAACCCCAAGACCGTGGACTGGACCGGTTGGGAGGGGACCCGGACCGGACCGACAACCTTTAGGTCCGGTTTTTTCCGGGTTTGGACCGGACCGAACAACTCTACAAGGTAAATTGAATTCTTTTTCTTATGTGGACCGGACCGAACGGTCCGGGTCGGTCGGGTTTGCCTGTCCGGGTCTCTTTTTGTTCAGCCCTAGTTACAATGATGCTCGAGGTTAAAAATATAGAAGAATCAGCCCATGCTTAACCCTTCTGTATTGTCTCGAGTCTCAACATGCGACGGTCCCTAATAAACCGAGTCAAACTGTCAAAGTAACATTTAACCCCGATGTTCCTGCAACACCTCGCGCTCGTGTTGGAACTTCAAAGTTAAGTTGCGTTTTTCCTGCTATTGATTCGTTACAATGATGTTCGAGGTTGAAAATCTACAAGAATCAGCCCGTGCTTAACCCTTCTGTATTTTCTCGAGTCTCAACATGCAACAGTCCCTAATAAACCGAGTCAATCTGTCAAAGTAACATTTAAAGTTTAAACCCAATATTCCTGCAACACCTGGCGCGCTCGTGTCTGAACTTCCAACCAAGTCCGAGTAACTGTGCATTGTTTGTTTGCAGGTATACGGACCTGAAGCAACCATGACTGGAATATGCAAACAGGCGATATAGAATGTATCAGCGTCTCTGCGTAGTTAACTCAGACTTTCTTCGATGGATGTATCGGTTCTTAGATTGTGTTAGGTATAGCTTTGTCTTTCCTTGTTAGAATGAAGCTTATCAGACTTTCTTCGATGGATGTATCGGTTCTTAGATTGTGTTAGGTATAGCTTTGTCTTTCCTTGTTAGAATGAAGCTTATCGAGAATAAATTACAGACATGATCCGTCTTCAACTCTTTCGGTCCTGAAAAAATATGATCGTGATTCGATGTTGTAAACTTGTAAGCTATGTACAAACCTTGTCGAATGTGGTGTTATGAATCTATCGACGTATTATTTTTCGTTGGTTCCTTTTAGTCGATCTTACGCAAATTCAGAAGTATCCAAGTCATCCTAACCAACAATAAACTTTCGATAAATCTAACCCGAATCCGTGTTTATTCAATGCAACCGACATACCTAATCCGAAACGCAAGTTCTTATTTCAAACGGTCATTTTTCCTGTGAAGTTTCAAACGGGCATACCGTATATATGACCATTTTGACTGTTAAAGTTGCAAATTATGGTAATTGTTTTTCAATAACAGTTCACATTTGACTGTTAAATGATTATAAAATTCCGTCTTATTGTTTCAGACAAAATAACCCGTTTAAAGCAAGACGATCCGAATCCGAAAACGAGGATTGAGAGTTTCAAGCAAAAGTCACAGGAAGCATGCAGGTAGAGCTCAGGGAATAATCAGTTTTCCCAACACGACAAATACACGCTTCTTGGGTTTTGCATTTCTACATTTTCTACCCATTCAAGATGCTTTTTCTTTTTAAATTAAAAAAGAACCTTTCTCGTAATTGTAAAATATCTTAGTTTAGTGGTTAAGACGAATATATTATGGATAAATTTCGGGTTTGAATTCTCTTTCTCCTCTATTGTAATATGCTTAAATAGTTAAATGCGCATTTTGTTAGACAAAAAATTGTATAATAATTATACAAAAAAATGTCTCAATTATGTGGAGAAAGTTTATGTTTTACAAAGCAAAATATTAAGATGTAGAAACGTTGTTTCAATATTAATCATCGTTAAAAATTTTGGTTAATGAGGTTCATTTACATGTTACTACGTTAGAGTATGCCTTGAATTAGTTAAATTATCAGCGAAATGTCAAGAAATTGTCTCAACTAAAAAGGTGGAGAAAGTTTGCTCTTACAAAGCAAAACATTATGACCTGGAAATGTTGATTCGATATCAATTATTGGTTAAATCTTTTGGTTACATGTTACTACGTTAGAGTATGCTTTAAATCGGTTAAATTATTGATCATATGTCAATAAATTAGTTCGAACTGATGGTTGAAGTCGCAAAATCGATTGAATATTCTAACACACCTCTTCACAAGAATTCCTATCGTCCTTGAATTTTTGATTCAACTGTAGGCCTTCCCGTACCTGATGCTTAACATTTTAGGTTAGAAATGGGTGGTGGTGAGATTTGACTTCCCGGTCTTCTAATCATATGGCTCTGTTATGACTTATAAAGCATGTTATAAAACCATCTCAACAAAAAATTTGAACTGATGATTGAAATTTTAAAATCGATTTTATACTCCGACATCATAAGCTACCTAAATTAATTATTTGTATTCCTTAAGATAAGTAAAGCCTTTTCTTTTCTCTTTTAGTTGACTATGAGTTAAAGCCAAACCTACGACTCATAATAATTAGTAAGTCTTGCTTGCGACGGGTCATCATTTGTGACGGATATTTTGTGAGGTAAAATGGATATAAAATGAGTTAGTGGAGAAAGGGGACCACAAGAATAGTGTTGCAGAGAGAGAAAAAGTGGGTATTTTGTGAGAGAAAACGGTATCCGTCACAAGCTTGCGACGGATAGTGCCGTTGCAAATAAGAATTTGCGCATAATAATAAGCCTAACAATATGTCAACTTTCATACAATCTTGAGCATAATATTACTTTTAACGTTGATTAATATTTATCAACAAAATACGAACACGATTCTTGAAACTCAGTTAACGCCTTATTTTTTTTAAGCTGAAATGAACTAAACTTGTTGAATAGCGTTAAATTGATTTTATAGTTAACTGAATTGAATAAAACTGAAATAAGCTAAGTTGAATTGAACCGAGCTGAATAAAAATTGAAATTAAACCGAAAAAGAAACGAACCTAAGACGTTCATCAGTCTTTAGCATTCTTTTATTAAGGTAGTGATGTTTAGAATTTAATCGATTATATTCTTCTTCTTTTCTTATCATGCGACAAATGGTTACGAATACGGTGGCCGAATGCTAAAGTATTGATGGAAAAAAAAAAGTTAGTAATACCTTTTAAAAATATTTTCTAAAATTATCAAAGTCAATATTCCTAACATTTTAAAGAAAAGAGTTTTTTAAGAAAAAATATTCCCAGCATTTGTCCGTGGACATTCAAGGATTTTTGTATAGAAAGTTTATTCATTTATTCATATGTAATTATGTACATGGAATGTCAACAAACTTGTTCGATTAATACTCCGTACGTTTGTTCTCTGTCTCATTTTCGTGTATCATCTTGTATTTCATCTTTTTCTTTTGATAAATCGGGTTATGGATTTTACATAATTTGTTTTATGATTAAGAGAATGTGTGAGAGATAGAGATAAAGCGACACAAGATGAAATATGAAAGTGAAATAGAGTCGAGCATGTGTGCAAGCCGCCTTTATTACGGAGTTTTAAATTTTAACCACCCTTGGCTATAGTTACAATTTAAAGTACTCCCTCCTATTCCATATTTTCTTCCCTTTTGTATTTGACACAAATATTAAGATGAAGAATAAAATAAGTGTAAAAAATTGGGTGGGGTTTGGTGATAGGAGAGAGGGATGAATAATTAGGAATTAAATAACAAATTGTGGGGCCAAAAGCATTAAAAAGAACACAAATTCTCATTGTAGACGGAGGGTATCCGTCACAAGGAGAAGACGGGCTGGATTGCATACTATTTTATGTCAATATGGGTAAAGGTGATCCATTTTCATTAAACAAAACACAATAAACAATAAAAAAAATTGTTTCTCCCCAAAAACAACTGACACACCTTTTTTTTATTTTCCAAACTCTCTTTCTTCACCATATCTCTAAAAACCCTAATCCCTCTTGTATTCAAACCCAGATTTGCAGAATCATCATCATCATCCTTAATCATCATCATCATCACCATTTTCGCAATATTCCATATTAATCTTCATCATCTGTGTACAATCTTCATCTTCATATTATATCTCCCATATGCGATTTTCATCCTGATGCAACCTAGATATTAATATGAACAAAAAGAGTTAGAGAATTAAAGCAATTGAATGATAGACGTATTGTACTGAAATTATCTGACAAAAAGCTGTTCAATTTATGGTAATTGATAGGCTTTTGAAAAATAAGAAATGCAGCAACTGTGAATTAGAAAGTTGCTTGGTTTCTTACCAAAACTGTAACAGAGAATTAAGCAAGGGAAAATGGTAATTTCATTAATGGTAATCAACTCCATTACATTAAGCACTATTTATAACTCTAATGGCTAGGAAATGCCAACTAAGTGGACAGCTGTGATTTGGATTATTCATAACCAAATAAGATGCTAATTTGGTGGTGTACTTCCTCCATGTGCTGCAACGGCCATAATTCTCTTAGTTGGCATTGTAGGATCCTTAACACTTATCTTATGGTGACTCATCATTCTTCCCATGTGATTAGTGGACTGTCTTCCCTCTAATTTTGTAAGATGGTTATACGCGCCAATTCCTTGATCATCCTCTCCTTGAGTCAAATTCAGTGTGATTATAGATAGAGTTGCATCATTACCTTCCCCTTCCAAAGATCCTTGACCCCAAGGATCAAAACCAGGATGTCTGTGCTGTAGATCATAAAGAAACTCCCAGGTTGCATCCTCAATTTCAGAATCTTGCCACTTAACCAACACCTTTGTAGCAGTAATTCTACCTCTCTTGACTGTTTTTCGAGCAAGTATCAGCTCAGGTATCTTCTGTGCAGCCTGGTCCTCAGGGTAGCTGGGTGTGGAAGGTGGGATGCCATAACATCTTTTCAGCATCGAAACATGAAAGGTGTGGTGGATTTTAGCAGATGGTGGCAGCTCTAGCTTGTAGGCAACTGGTCCAACTTTGCTTAAGATTCTATAGGGACCATAGTACCTCTTTGCTAGTTTCTGGTTGCCTCTTTGAGCAATGGAAGTTTGTCTGTATGGCTGTAACTTTAGATAGACAAAGTCACCTGGCATAAACTCTCTGTCACTCCTCTTCTTATCTGCTTGTTGCTTCATTCGATTTTGTGCCCTAGCCAAGTTGAGCTTGATGGCTTGTAAGGCCTCTTCTCTGTCCAAGAGGCATCTATCTACTGCATCCACTTTAATCTCTCCAGCTAGGTATGGCAAGTGTATGGGGGGTGGCTGCCCATACATGACTTCATAAGGTGAGGCTTTCAGAGATGTGTGGTATGAGGTATTATACCAATATTCTGCTGATGGGAGCCATTTACACCAGTCCGTAGGACTCTCATTGCAAAAGCACCTTAGGTAGGTCTCTAAGCACCTATTGAGAACTTCTGTTTGCCCATCTGATTGTGGGTGGTAGGCTGAAGACATACTGAGATCTACCCCTTGCACAGCAAAGAGGTCCTTCCAGAAATTACTCATGAAAATTGAATCCCTATCTGAGACAATACTTTGTGGCATACCGTGGAGTTTATAAATGAAATCAAAATAAGCTTGAGCAACATCTATAGAGGAGTAAGGGTGTTTCAGGGGGACAAAGTGAGCGGCTTTTGATAACCTGTCAACCACCACAAGTACTGAATCCTTTCCCATAGACTTAGGGAGCCCATCTATGAAATCCATGCTGATTTCCGTCCATAGAGTAGCAGGAATGGGCAGCGGCTGTAACTTCCCTGGATAAGCTGCTGCGTCATACTTACACTGTTGGCAGATAGGGCATTTATGAATGTAGTCTTGCACATCCCTTTTCATTTTCTTCCAATAAAATCTCTGTTTGATCCTTTGGTAAGTGGCCTCTATACCTGAGTGCCCTGCTTGAAGAGTATCATGCATCAGGGAAATGATTTTGTGCTGTAAATTCTCATGGTTACCAACCACCAACTTGCCCTTTCTTTTGAGCTGTTCACCACGCCACGAGAAAAACTTGTGGGAATTAGGGTTATTCTGTAAGTCCTTAATTAAAGAGGCCAACAAAGGGTCCTCCTTCCAAGCTTGTTGCAAGAGTGCATATAAATTAGTACTAATAGTACTAATATGCAATTGAGACAATTCTGAACTTGTGGCCCTTGATAAAGCATCTGCCACTATATTTTCCTTTCCCTTTTTATACATGATCTCATAGTCATACCCAAGTAATTTGGCTAACCATTTTTGCTGGAGTGGGTTAGTTATCCTCTGATCAAGAAGGTATTTGAGGCTTTGATGATCAGTCTTGATTATAAATCTCCCTTCTATCAAATATTGACTCCACTTGGTCACAGCATGTATTATGGCAAGGAGTTCCTTCTCATACACAGACATGGCTTGGTGTTTAGGAGAAAGAGCTTTACTAATAAATGCAATAGGATGGTTGTTTTGCATTAGAACTGCCCCTATGCCATTTCCTGAAGCATCAGTTTCAATTATAAAGGGCTGGTTGAAATTAGGCATGGCCAGCACCGGTGCAGATGTCATGGCCTGTTTTAATTCTTCAAATGCCCTTGATGACAACTCTTGCCATTTAAAAGCATTCTTCTTCAGCAATCCAGTCAAGGGTTTACTGATCATCCCATACCCTTTGATGAACCTTCTATAGTACCCAGTGAGACCTAGGAAGCCCCTTAGCTGTTTTAGCGTCTTTGGAGCAGGCCATTCCATCACAGCAGCAATCTTAGCAGGGTCGGTAGCCACCCCATCTCTGGAAATAATATGCCCAAGGTATTCCAATTTGATAGCTCCAAAGGAACACTTGTTACCCTTGGCATATAGGCTGTTATCCTCCATAAGTTGAAGAATCAGATCAAGATGCTTTAAATGCTCATCCCACCCCGTACTATAGATTAAGATATCATCAAAAAACACAAGCACAAATCTTCGTAAATAAGGCTGAAAGATTTTGTTCATGAGGCTTTGAAACGTTGATGGTGCATTCGTTAAACCAAAAGGCATAACTAGGTACTCATAGTGACCATTATGGGTCCTAAAAGCAGTTTTATACACATCTTCCGGAGCCATTCTTATTTGATGGAACCCAGCCCTCAAATCGATCTTTGAATAATACTTAGACCCATGTAACTCATCTAGTAACTCTTCTATCAAGGAATTGGGAATTTATCCTTGATAGTCTGCTTGTTAAGGGCCCTATAATCCACACACATCCTCCATGAGCCATCTTTTTTCTTCACTAGCACAACAGGGGAGGCATATGGACTGGTGCTGTGCCTAATAACCCCGTTTTCCATTAGTTCTTTCGTTAAGGATTCAATGATATCCTTTTGGACCATCGGAGCCCTGTATGGCCTTATGTTTACAGGCTCAGAACCATGTTTGAGGCTGATTCTGTGATCATGACCCTCCCTTTGTGGGGGCAGTCCCTTTGGCTCTTCAAAAACCAGGGGGCATTGACACAGGAGAGCTTGGATTTCCCTCTGCTTGTTGTCTTCTAATGTAAGCTGCAAAGCAAAAAACTCCACTTCCACAGCAGGAGCAGGTTCATGTAGCTGTATCATGGCCAATTGGGATCCATTTTCCAAGTCCTTACCCATTTTCTTTTGTTCCTTCACATCAGTGGACTGAGCACCCTTAAGAATGTGTTTTCTTCCTTCATGAGTAAATTGCATTGTCAATTGTTTGAAGTCCCATGTGATGGGTCCTAGGGTTTCCAGCCATTGGATACCAAGCACTGCATCACAGCTACCAAGAGGGATGACAAAGAAGTCGGCCACAAAATCTGTATTTCTGATCCTCCATTTGAGGTGATGAACTACGTGTGAGCACATGAGCTTCCCTCCATTGGCTACTGAAATATTAAACATAGGTATAGACTCCATTTCTAGGCCTAACTTCTTTACTACACCAGCATCCACAAAATTGTGTGAACTCCCACTGTCTACTAATATGCTCAGTGTCCTCCTTCCAATCTGACCAGGGATTCTCATGGTTTGGCAATGGGATCTTCCCGCTAAAGCCTGAAGTGATATTTGTGCTATATGTGGCTCTGCTTCTTCTGCTTCTACTTCAGGTTCTATTTCTTCCACTTTATCATCCTCAATATCTTCCTCTAAGACAAAGAGTTGTCTCTTGTTTTTGCAAACATGTTGGGGTGTAAATCTCTCATCACAATAAAAACATAAGCCCTTAGCCTTCTTTTCCTCTATCTGAGCATTATATGGCCTGTATTTTGGGGATGGTTTGCTGGTTGTGGGTGAGGGAATGAATGGTTTTTTTGTTGGATTAAAAGGTGTTTTTGATGGAGTAAAAAATGTCTTTGATGGCGTGGGAGTAGGTGGAGTGGTCAACAGGGCAGGTTTTGAAGAGTTAAAGTTGGATAGGTTGTTTTTTGTAGCTTGGTTTTGACTGTAGGGAAAAGGGCTGTTTCTTGTAATTTTGCCAAACCATATGCTTCAGATATAGACTTTGGTTTCAACATTCTGACCATGTATGATATATTACCAGCTAACCCAGTTAAGAAGCAACTTAGAGCATAATCTGGTTGTAGATCCAGCTTACTTATCAATATATCAAAAGCATCATGATAAGATTGGACATCACTAGATTGTTTTAAATCTAAAAGTTCTGACATGGGGTCCTCGTAAGCATTCCCAAACCTAGCCTTAATGGCATCCTTGTATTCCTCTCATCCCAAAGGTTCGAACTTTTTTCTGTTTTTGGTGAAGGCTTGGTGCCAGGCTAAAGCTTTAGCTTCTAAGTGCATAGCAACATAAGTTACTTTGGCCACATTATCAACATCAGTGACAGAAAAGAATTGGGTGCATTTAAATAGCCAGTCATCTACATCATTCCCATCAAAGGTCGGAAATTTGATCGTTGGAGATCTTACCATGGTATTCACGCCGCCAGTGTTCCTGCCTTGGTTCAGTGACATGGTGGCCAAGGTTTGCACCAAGGTGCTTACTTGATCCTTCAGGATTTGAATATCAGCAGCCATATCTGGGTTTGTCATCGTTCTTATTTTTGTAGGTCTATTTTTGGAGATTTTTGAGTTTTTCGTATAAACAGAAAAGGATGAGTTGAATATTTTTGTATTTTTCTTGGGATTTTTTCTTAAATTTTCTCGAATTTTTGTGTGTAGGAAATATGCACAGGCCAAAGGAAGTAGCTCTGATGACCAAATGATGCAACCTAGATATTAATATGAACAAAAAGAGTTAGAGAATTAAAGCAATTGAATGATAGACGTATTGTACTGAAATTATCTGACAAAAAGCTGTTCAATTTATGGTAATTGATAGGCTTTTGAAAAATAAGAAATGCAGCAACTGTGAATTAGAAAGTTGCTTGGTTTCTTACCAAAACTGTAACAGAGAATTAAGCAAGGGAAAATGGTAATTTCATTAATGGTAATCAACTCCATTACATTAAGCACTATTTATAACTCTAATGGCTAGGAAATGCCAACTAAGTGGACAGCTGTGATTTGGATTATTCATAACCAAATAAGATGCTAATTTGGTGGTGTACTTCCTCCATGTGCTGCAACGGCCATAATTCTCTTAGTTGGCATTGTAGGATCCTTAACACTTATCTTATGGTGACTCATCATTCTTCCCATGTGATTAGTGGACTGTCTTCCCTCTAATTTTGTAAGATGGTTATACGCGCCAATTCCTTGATCATCCTCTCCTTGAGTCAAATTCAGTGTGATTATAGATAGAGTTGCATCACATCCTTTAAAAATAATAACAATGGTAAGGAAGACATTAGCTAAATAAGACCACCATAAAAGGAAGCGAAGGTATTTTTGTATTTTTTGATTTAATTTAATTTGGTTGTATTTTTATCAAATATTTAAAGGGTGGTGTATTACTTGACAATAATTAATTACTGTGTCGGTTTTACTTATGTGAAAAAATTGAATCTATATGTTGTTTGTTAATTTTATTAAGTTTTTTATTTGATTTATGTTTAATAAGTTCGAATCTATTATGTATTTTTGTTATTTTAAGTTGATTATTATGTTGGTTTTTTTATTAATGTAAAAAGTTTCAATCTTTAAGTCATTATTTACCCAAAATTGATAATTTTAGCAGATTTTGTTTGATTTATGCTAAAAAGTTTGAATCCTTTGTCTTTTGATTAATAGAATTAGTGTTGTTAAAATCTTAGTTTTATTTGTTAAAAATGGTCACATTGGTATAATAATAGATTTGTTTGGGTGTATTGCTAATACAATTTACTAATTTTTGTTGGTTAATAATAGATTTGTTTGGGTGTATTGCTAATGCATTTTACTGCCCATGTAGAAGCGCTTGATACGGTCGTTACCTGCTGGCACAAAAAAATATGGAAGAGCAAGAGATTGATATGCGCGACAAACGATATATATGACTAATCTGAAATATATTTGCGATAATCTGAGAAAAAATGTAACCGCCTTAATCTAGAAAATGTGACCGTATTTGTTGAGAAATGTGCCTATGTTTGAGTGTGTTGCTGTTTATATTTATGTTTACTTGGTTTAAAATAATTACAGACCAATTACATTTAAATGGTAACACTGTACTATAAAATGATAACATTGTACAAATACCCTAATGTCACCATTTGTATCATTTTATAATTTGATACCGCAGTTAACTTAGATACAAATGTAAGCATATTAACAACGAAATATTACCATTGCAGGCGTAGTGATGTAACCATATTTAAAGTTTTTCGTAATATAGTTTAAACCTCATATTTTGATACAACAATTAACTTAGATACAACTGTAAGCATATTAACAACAGAATGTTACCATTGCAGGTCTAATGATGTAACTATATTTAAAGTTCTTTCTAATACAGTTTAAACCTCACACTTTGATACAACAGCTAACTTAGATAGAAATGTAAGCATATTAGGCTTTTGTTGTGTTCTCAAAATTAAAATGTTAAATAGTTGTTTCATAAAATGGTAACATTTTGAATATATTCAAAATATAATTATTCTTCCCATTAGGGGGAGTGTATATTGTCACAAAAATTACACATTATTAACAAACCACCAATACCAAAGCCTTCATTTTCACAAACTGATAACAAAATAATAATCTAACTCAACCTCCCTCATTTCTTCTTCTTGGCTTTGGGTGGACGACCTTGGGGGAATCATCTTGGGCGTTATAATAGAAGGGACCTTCTCCATAAGTATTGTATAAATGAATTTTGACGTCTTTAATCCTAAAAGGCCTCCAATTCTTATTTCTTCAACATCCTTCCTTTCATTTGGCGATAAATGCTCAACGACGAAGCCGTTGACCCATGTCCCTCCACCTCCTTCATTTTTCTATAACACAAACAGTTCAGAATTTGTTAGTAAAAAACAGTAAAGAGGGGTTACGTTTAACTGTTAACATACTTGGTAACATTACAAATTATATCATCAAATGCATAACATCTCAGTAACAATATCGATCAGCTATAACATTTAAGGATCAATATATGTCATTATTACTTATACAAAATATTACGATGTTAGCCCAAAGTTCAGAAATGTTCAAGTTGTAACATATTCACAGGTTCAGAAATGTCACCACCACGGAATATAGAATGTAACCACGTTAGTTAAATATAAGATTAAACAACACACCTATGTATTGGTAACATTTTCAAGATTAGAACATGTCAGCATTATGATACAACAAAATGTCTCCATCAATACATTTGTTAAAGTGGTCACATATTACAAGGTTCCCAAAAGTAACCCCGTTGATAAATAAATGGTCACTTCTCAACATCAATATATATATATGTCACAATTTCTACTAAAAATTGTTACTATGATAGTCACAATTTCTACTAAAAATTGTTACTATGATAGTCCAAGATTCAGAAATATTCAAGTGGTCACATAGTCAAAGGTTCAGAAATGTCACCAACGACGAATGTAAAATGTCACCCTGTTAGGCCCTGTTCTTTTGGACTGAAACTTAACTGAACTGAACTGAACTTATAGGATCTAAACTGAACTGAACTGAACTTATAGGAACTGAACTTAACTGAACTTATAGGAACTGAATTGAACTGAACTTATAGGAACTGAACTGAATTTATAGGAACTGAACTGAACTGAACTGAACTTATAGGAACTGAACTGAACTTATAGGATCTGAACTGAACTTAACTTATAGAATCTAAACTGAACTTATAAAATTCGAACTTAATTAACTTTATTTTAATTTAAGTTAATTATTATTATTATTTTTATTATTATTATTATTATTATTGTTATTATTGTTGTTGTTGTTGTTGTTGTTGTTATTATTACTATTACTATTATTATTATTATTATCATCCAATAGATGACATTGATAAAAAAGTAGTCTAAAACACAACGTAGTTTAAAATATTTTCAACTTTATATATAATGGTTTGTTCATAGTTCATACATTATACTACAATTACATTAGATAAAAAATAATTCACTATTACAATTTTCTCTAACCATTTATTTTCTCTAACAATTGTCATGAAGAAACTGATTAATGGGAGAGTGACAATTGGTGAGGGTGAGGGCGTCGTATGATGAGTTGTTGTTTTTTGGCATTAATGAGGATGATAGTTTGACATTAATTAGAGAGTAAAAGACGGGTAAATTATTAATGAGTTGTTTTTTTTATCGATGACGTGTATCGAATAATTAAAGGAAATGTTTGTATCGGTTGTTAAAAATAATACTCCGCATATAACTTTTCTTAATCGAGTTTATATAAACTAAACTTATAGGAACTGAACTGAACTGAACTGAACTTATAGGAACTGAACTGAACTGAACTTATAGGAACTGAACTGAACTTAACTGAACTTATAGGAACTGAACTGAACTTATAGGAACTGAACTTATAGGATCTGAACTTAACTGAACTTATAGGAACTGAACTGAACTGAACTTATAGGATCTGAAGTGAACTTAAGTTAAGTGACTTGAAGTCCAAAAGAACAGGGCCTTAGTGTAATTGTGAACCCTAAAAACATAGATATTAGTAATACAAAATGTCACAATGTTAGTCTATTTGTGAAGGCTACTAAACATGCTCAAATTGTCACATATTTCAGTGTTCATAAATGTCACCATATTTGATCACCATGTATCCGACCAGCCAATGACAAAAAAAAGCAAGCCACATTTATGGTACAAGATGGTCACATATTAACTCTTAATAATTATGTTACCCTTTTATATAGCTACATTTATTCAATAACATGGTTACATATTTACTCCTACCATTTTAATTACAGATTGTATCAGCAGCTGCATAACATTTTTCTCTGTACTTATAAATAGCTACATTTGTTCAATAACATGGTCACAGATTCACTCCTATCATTTTTATTACATATTATATCAGCAACTGCATAACATTTTTGTCTGTACTAATAAAATACCTACATTTATTCAATAATAAGGTCACATATTCACTCAAACCATTTTTAATACAGATTATAATCTGCAACTGCATAACATTTTTGTCTGTATTAATATAATACATACATTTATTCAATAATATGGTCAATAAACCCTAAAATGTAACAAAAAACCCCTAAATATAACACACAAACCCGAACATTTTATCAGTGGCCATAATGTTACCATTTTATCAGCAAACTCTAAATATACCATTTTCAGCAAAACCCTAAATATACATCAAACCCTAAAAATTTGAAGAAGTTCAATAACCAACAAAACCCTAAATATACAACAACTTACCATCAACGAACTAAAAATGCGAATTTTCAAGAACTTTACCCTAAATATATGCATAATCTGTTTAATTACATACAAAATGCTACCAACATTAACATGAACATCCTTAAATCTAACATGATATCAATATACTTTAAGATAAACATAATTTTATACGAATTTTCAAGAACTTAACATACCTTCCACTTTCTTCTTCAATGGTAGTGTCCTTATTGCCATTGATTTTCTACCCATTCTATGACTTCAATAATCTCTAGGTTAAAAAATTAGGAGAACTTGAAAGACAAATGAAAAATTCAACTTTTGTGTTGAATTTGTGTTAAAAAATGGAAAAATGGAGAGAAAGAGAGAGTCAGAGAGATACCGATAGAGAGATAAAGAGAGGGAGAGGAGAGTTTTGAAAATGAAAACTGAAAACTGAAGAGACCTAGAAAGAGTTTCATTGGTTACAACAATATGCTTTTTTTTATTTTATTTTTTTATATAATAAAGTTATGACTAGTTAAATCAAACCCAAAACCATACCCACCAACTACTTAATGACATCAAATATACCCGTCTTCTCCTTGTGACGGATACCCTCCGTCACAAGGGAGACTAATTGTAAAAAGAAATAAAATATGAGTAAAAAGGTTGAGTGGGGTTTGATAATAGGAGAGAGAAATGAATAAAATAAGAATAAAAGTTTCCAAAATAGGAAAGGGGAAAAAAACCTGAATAATCCGTTTTAGGAAATAAGGAAGAAAATATGGAATAGGAGGGACTGAGGGAGTATATAAACACAAAGTCTCATATAAATGATTGCAATTTGGTTCATAGAGCATCAATTATCAAAGGGTCATGTTTGGGACGGGTGTTAAAGACGGATATATCTCTCTTACAAATATATAAGTGGGAAGACAGGTGAGATGAAATGAAATATTCCATGAATATTGTTGCTTGCATTTTGTGAAAGGGTCACTATCCGTCTTTGACTTGTGACGGATAGTACACGTCTTCCGTGAGAAATTGTTATCAGTTATTTACCTATTAAGAAAATGAGTTTACTAAAACGCAAAATTTGGTTAGTCGGATACTTCAACTTAAATAATAAAACGGGATAAAATAGATGGATGAGGAAAAAAAAAATAATACCATAAAATTTAACAGTTTTATCACTTTTGTGTCATCTACTTCCTCCATTTTCCTATTTTCTTCCCATTTTCCTTATTTGGCAAATTACCTATTTTCTTACCATTTCTTTTATTTCCTATTTTAGACAACCAAATTACAACTTTATCATTTTTTTATTACAAAAAATACCCTCTTTTCATTACTAACCCCACTTATTACTTTCCTTTCATTACTTTATCATTTCTTTATTAGTTTGCCTTAATCCAAGTGCAAAATGGAATGGGAAGAACACTTAGACCATCCCCAAGCAAGGTCGTCAAGGAGGTCGCGACCTTGTTGGGTCGTGCTAATGACATAATTAAGTAACTAATGTTGGTGACCTTGAACTAACTTTGGTAACCTTGAAAATTTGAGGGTCAATTTGTGACCTTGAAGTAATGTGGTGACCTCCTTGGTGACCTTACACATGTCACTCTGTTATTGGCATAAAAAAAGGACAAAGTTGGGTTCACGCGTCACTATGTGAAAGACTCATTACGTAACATATACAACGGTATATGATTTTTATTTTTTAATTTCATCCAAGTTTCTTTCATAAAATAAAGTACCTTAATTATTGAATTAGTAAAAGTAACGATACCGCGTTCCAAAAAAAGTTTATGTATTGAAATTACAACAAATATTTTAAATGACGTTCGCTTCAATTATAAATTTCAAATAAAACCGTCCGCTAATATTTTATAAATAAGGGTCGCTTCATTTTTAATTTTTATATAACAGTTAATTTATATCGAATCATGTTTTTAGTAATTTTTGTCAATGGTCTTTTTACTTTTTAAAATTTAAATATTGTTATTTAATTATTTTTTTAGCCATATTGTACTAAACTTATTGGACTAGTTTTTATTTTATCAAAATTATAAAAATAACTTATTTATAATATGATATTAATAATAAAGGGTTGAAAATGTTGGAAAATTGAAAATTAAAGGAAAAATAATTGAGTTGATGACCTAGGTCGTGACCTTCTGCTTGGGAGAGTGAAAATGGTTGAAGGTGGGTCAAGGTAATCAAGGTGAGATTGAGAGTAAAAATGTTGGTGACCCGATTATGGTGATCTTCTGCTTGGGGATGGTCTTATAAATGGAGGAAGTAGTATTTATTCTGTCATTTTCGGATTAATTATTATAAAGTTAATTGTATCAAAAAATGGAATAAATGGTGACAGACGTGTCGAACACGTGACCTGCCAAAATACATTAATCTGCAAATGTGGAGTAGTGAAGTACTGCTACTAGGCACTAGCTTGTAGCCTTGCACAAGTAAATCACAAGGGTTGATAAGACTAGGGGGTAACCGAGCCGATTTGAGTTCGAGTACGGGTGGGCTTGGAATCGGCTCAGAAGTTTGACCTTGAGCTCGGAATCGGCTCGGAATTATTCGAGCTTAAAAAATCAAAGCTCTGAATCAGCTCAGATTAGGCTCGAGCTCAAGTCGAGCTCTATTCGAGCTCGGTTAAATAATATTTTTCTTTACTTTCTTAAACTTGCAAGTCAAAATAAAAATAAATATATTTTAATACAAATGAAAATATAAAATATTATCATACATAAGAAACATATGATTATAAATGTTAAAATGACATTTTATTAGGAACAATAAAAATTAAAAAATGACAAAATAACTAAAAATAATAGATAAAACGAGCCTAATCGAACTTCCGATTTCAAGTTCTACTAAACTCGGAATCGGCTCAGATTTGGTCCACCCCGACTCGAGATCGGCTCGGAATTAGTTTTGACCGATTTCGAGCCGAGCTTTGACCGAGCTGATTCCGAGGGCTCTACGAGCCGGCTCAGATCATTTACAGCCCTAGATAAGACGGATACAATCCGTTACAAGCTGAGTTCGGATAGTATTCTTTCATAATAATGTAACGGGGTAGACAACTGGAGGAAAATGGAGCATATTCATGGGTCATGAACTCACGACACTTGCATTTTGTGACTTGTGAGAGAGACAATATCCTGTATGTCCGTCTTCAATGAGAATTTGTGATCACAAATTCACGTTTAGTCTTCTTTATAACGTGCATATTCGTTATGATTTGGAGACCGTTAAATGTTTCTCATGTAATTAGTTAAGATAAAGCAGATAGTTATTCTATAGACACTCCGCGTTTGTCTTATTTACTCTGTTATATATTTATGATAACAGTCCGTTTTTCTTAAGACGGGTCATCATTTGTGACGGATATTTTGTGAGATAAAATGGATACAAAAAGAGTTAGTAGAGAAAGGGGACCGCATGAATAGTGTCAGAGAGAGAGAAAAAGTGGGTATTTTGTGAGAGAAAACGGTATCCGTCACAAGCTTGCGACGGATAGTGCCGTTGCAAATAAGAATTTGTGTTATGATAAATATGACCGTTATAAATAAGAAATTTTGATAAATTAAATCTCTTTTCTCTTTACCCAACATTGAATTATTCTCTCTGAATTTTTTGATAAAATACCCATACATCCCCACAAGGCTCAATCTAATCACCCTAATTTTCTCGTTGTGTCGATTTTTCTGCTCTTAACATGCAAAAAGTCAAAAACTGCATTTTATGTAAGAATTGCATGCGTCACTTTTTTAACTTGTGTAAATGAATTTATAAGTGCAATTTTAACGTTGACGGAATTTAAATCGATCAAGACAAATGGATTTAGATTCAGACGGAATTTTAACTTATTGTTTAGGTCAAAATTTACCTAATGTTCTTTTAGGAGGTTATAGTGATTTCAAACCAATTGAGTATTATGTTTAGAACAAGTTAATGATTTAAGAGAGCAATGAGAAGAAGTATGAGGGACAAGGAGGTTGGTGACGCAGGAAGCCCCTTAGGGAAAAACTGCGGGAAGAATGATTCTTCCAAGTTTCACTAGAATTCTCTTGTAGAGTAGGTGGGTGTTTACAAGTATTTGCTTAAGTTTTCTGATTGTTGCCTATGCTAGGTATGATAATGAATGCCTTTCCTATGTACAATGTTTACATATATATACTTAGTCAAATGCTATGGACCGTTGGATGGAGGCCTGATCCAACGGATCTTTTCTTTCTCCTTTGCCCACTTTGGGTGCCTTCTCCTTATTCGCTTTCTCTGATGGAAGCTGGGTGTTTGGCTATTTGGGGCAATCTTCGAGCAGTGTTCCTTTGGCTTTATCCTGCTCCTCGAACACACTGCGCGCCTCCTTCCTCCGCACTCTTCTTTTTACCTTGACTTTCTTATTTCTTTATATCATTTGACTTTTAGCATCCAATGTTCTCCTCTCGTCCAATTGTTCAATGCCACGTGTTAGCCTAACAAAATGGTAATTTTGGGGCATAACATTAGCCCCCAGTTCTTGCAGAAATTTATTTCTATGAGAACTCCTGCAGATGCCGGATCCAGGATCTCGATGCGGACTTCTTTCAGAAACGCTGCGCAGGGTTAGCAGTTGAGGAGTCTTTGATGTGACTTGCGTCAGTTTCAACAAATGCCCTCTTTATTGCATGTTAACCACCCGCCAACTGTCCACCATTAATTTCAAATTTCGAACTTACCTCCCCTATTTAAACCTCCCTTTACCTTTACCATTTACCTTTCACCTTCCCCTTTAATTACCTTTTCCCCTTCTCTCTCCTAACTTTCCCAAACTTCCGACCTTGCCCATTCGTCTTCCGCCTTCATCCGTCGCCGAGGTACGGTTTTCTTGCGCTCCTATTTTTCGTACTTTCGATGGCTTTAAACACCTTCAACGAACGCCCCCTGTTACACAATAAATATCGCGTTGATTCATGCTTTGCTTTGATAGAACCGTCCGTAGTCAGGGACTTCTTTCCCTTCGACGAAAGTGTCGATATGGTCGTACCCCGCCCTGGGCAAGCGCCTGACGCGCATTGTCCAGGATGGACTACCTTCTATGTATACCCGTTTTCCTTAGGCTTGTCTTTCCCGTTTCCCTCATTGGTGCAAGAATTCCTTCGCCACTCCAAGCTGCCCCTCTGGCAGATAAACCCTCATGCTTGGAGGATTCTTTTATCTCTTGCTATGATAAGCGGCCGTCACTCTATCGACATTTCTCTGGGGGATCTAGCCCATTTCTATGCGATTCGGGGCCCTGGTGACGCTCAGTACACCCTCCGAGCTCGCTCTAAGATTGACCTCCCCATCGTTCTTCCGAAAAAGGCCAAGGATGCTGGATGGTCCACTCAGTTTGTTTATGTACGAGTGGACTCGCTCCCTGCGCCTGCTGATTACATCTTCCAAGACCCAGTCGTTGATAGCAAAGGTACTGGTAGTTTCTTCCTTCCGTCTTTCGTTCTCGTTACTGCTCACGCCCTTACATTTTTTCCTGTGCAGGTGTGAAAGATCTGATTCCCTCACCCAACATCACCGAGACCTACAATAAGCTTTTTGGTTTGGACGTCGATTCCCGCTGCTTTAATACTCTATTTGCCCAGGAGGAGACCGTGGAAATGTCTACCAGTTCGACCCAAACGAGGAAGACAGCTGCAGAGTTGCTCGCAGAACGCAGGAAAATGATGCTGGTTTCATCTGTCAAGCCTTTGTCGAAGAGGAAGCTGGCTCCGGGAGAGCCCCTACCTACTCCCAAGAGGGCTGCTGTGCCTGCTGAGTCATCTCCTTCTGTTACCCCCTTTTGCCCTCCTCCTCCGGCAATTTCCTCCAGGACGCGTCATCGAGCTTCCACTTCCACTGCCTTGGCCGACAGGTCTGCTGCTCCTGTTATTGAAGATTTGAGCGAGGATATCATCCGTTTGCCGGAGGGCTTCAGCTGTCAACTGGAGGAGGATCCCTGGCCCGCCATGGGCCGTCTGCTGACCCCTGGTTCCAAGGCGCTGCTAGAGATTCAGCCTGCCGTGCCGTTATGGCGGCAGGCTGCGGAGGACATTTTTTCGGTGAGTTCTTCTTTTCTTTTTCCCTTGCCTCCCGTGGTGCCTGTGTTTTTTCCTTCAGTAATTGAAGCGTTCTTCTGAATTTCCCTCCCAGGGCTTTCAAAAGGTATTGATGGGGTGCAGCAAGGCGGAGGCCATATCCCAGGAGATGAGGACTCTGCAGGCCGGGCTGGAGGCTGAGAGGGGAATCCGGACGCGGAAATCTGAGGAGCTGACGTTCTGTCAGGCAAGGGTGAAGGAGCTGGAGGATGCCTTGGCGGAGCAAGGTAGGAAGAGGGACGAGGCTCTGGCTGAGAAAGATCAGGCTCTGGCTGAGAAGGATGTGCAGCTGAGGGCCATGGTGAATAAGAAAAAGAGCCTGTCCAAGCTGTTGTACGACATGGCTACCTTCTCTGCTTTGGAGACCAGGATAGCTTGCATGGAGGAGTTCAGGACCGGGGAGCACACCAAGTGGTGCTTGGAGGAGGAGAGGAAGCTCATGGAGCAAATGTTCCCCATTCATCCTGTACTCCCGGACTTCTCTGACCTTAATCCCGACGGGTCCCTCCGCTCTCCGATTCCTGGTTCCCCCGAAGTCCAGAGTGCTCATCCAGGATCTCCTGCTCCAGTTGGCGTTTCTCAGGATCAGCTTGTTGATGTTGCTGCGGAGGCCGGCTCCTCTTCTACTCGTCGTTCTGGCGATGAGCATATCGTGGAGGAAGCCGCTGATGTCTAATTTCTGCGCCCTTAGTGGCATTTAAACTTGGCCGTTTTTTATGCTTGTTTTGTTGGTTGGGCTGGTGCCCTGAATACTTCTGTGCCCTGGGCCCTGCGTGGCGGGCCTTCATTTGTTTTTGCTTTTCTTTGGTACGTTTGAACTCCTTTCTGGGTGATCCCAGGGATTTTCGGCAGCCGTTTGTGCTGCCTTTTTAAGTATGCGTCTGCGGACGCTTTTTATGCTCTGCGTGTTTCTCTTTTATTTTTTTGTTTGTGCATGCTCGTGTACTTTTTGGCCATGTGTGGGTGCTGGCTTCAGGGTATACCCATCTCAGTCAGAGGCTGCCAGGCTTTCGTGAGTGCTAGGTATCGTGGGCGACAGTGTCCCAGTTGCTTGTACTTCGCCGTACTCACGCAATGTTTCGTTTTTTTGAGTGTGACTTGACTCAAGCTTTTGAGTGATAACATATTGCAAGCATTTATGATAAAAATACCTCGAATATATTCTCATTGATCACCAAATTTTTTGTTTTTCGAATAATTCCCTCAGGATGGCTGGATCCTGGGGGTGATACATTGGTGTATGACTTAAAGTACGAAATGTTTAAACATAGAATAAGTAAGTAAATACCCTAGGATTAGGATGTCGTTCCTGGGCGCGGACTCTGAAAGAACATCTCAGTATGCTCCCTTACACGTGATACTTCTTTAGGTGAAGGATATTCCAGGGCCTGGGCACCATTTTCCCTTCTATATCCATCAGCCTATAGGAACCGCTTCCCGTTGCACTTTCCACCTGATAGGGCCCTTCCCAATTGTAGGCAAACTTTCCGGCACTTGTATTCTTTGTGTTCTGGAAAACTTTTCTGAGGACTAGATCTCCTACCTGGAGGGTCCTGATCTTCACATTCTTGTTGTAACTCCGTGCCACCATTTGTTTGTAGGCGGCCATTCTGATGGCAGCGCTGGTTCTGAGCTCATCTATCGTGTCCAGGCTGCTGGCCATTTCTGTTTGATTGCGCTCTTCTGTTAGACAGCCGTACCTCTGTGTTGGTACTTTTACCTCTGCTGGGATGACGGCTTCTGCTCCGAACACTAGGCTGAAGGGGGTTTGACCCGTTGCTGTCTTTGGAGTGGTCCTGTCAGACCAGAGAACTAAGGGCAACTCGTCTGCCCACTTTCCTCCAGCTTCCTCCAGTCTCCTTTTCATGTTGTCCATGACTATCCTGTTGCTGGATTCTGCCTGGCCATTCGTCTGTGGGTACCTGGGGGCAGCTTTTAGTAGGGTGATATTCCAACTAGCACAAAATGCTTCGGTTTTGTTAGATATGAACTGTGAGCCGTTGTCACACACTATTTCAGAGGGTATACCGAATCTGCAGATTATGTTTCGTTTAAGGAAAGATATCACCTGATTTTCTGTGATCTGGGGGAAGGCCTCTGCTTCTATCCATTTGGAGAAGTAGTCCGTTAGCGCGAGCATGTAGGTTCTGTTCCCAGGTGCTCTGGGCAGTGGTCCTACTATGTCCATTCCCCATTTCATGAACGGCCAGGGCGATATGATCGGGTGCAGAGGTTCAGCGGGCTGATGCGTGACAGGGGCGTGTCTCTGGCAGGCTTCACATTTCTTGGCCAGTTCTACGGCATCTCTTCGTATTGTCGGCCAGAAGTATCCCATTCTGATTGCTTTGTTGGATAAGCTCTTGCCCCCTGCATGATTTCCGCAGTCTCCGCTGTGGAGATCGTGCAAGACCGTCTGCGCCTCTTTGTCGCCCAGACACCTCAGGTAGGATCCTGCGAGCGATTTCCTGAACAGCACATCATCTATTAGTATGAATCTGGAAGCTTTCATTTTGAATCCCCTTACCTCTTTCTTGTCAGCGGGTAGGGTTCCGTCTTTCAACCATCTCCGGTAGGGTGACCTCCAATCCTCTGGTTGTTCCGTAGTGTTGCTGAGGACGCCTAACCCTGCCTCCCATTGGGTGCTGGAGTTTTCAACTTCTCGGTCTTCCTGGGAAGTTGAGGGTTCCAGCACATGGATGATGGGGATTGAAGAGACGTCCCCGGGCTTGAATGTTGCCCCCAGGTTAGCCAGCGCGTCTGCTTCCGCGTTCTGCTCCCTGGGGATTTGCTCTATTTTGAAGGTGATGAACCTTGCTTGTCGGTCTTTGACTACCTCCAGGTATGCTGCCATCCTGGGGTCTTTGGCTTCATATTCGCCGTTGATATGATTTACTATGAGTTGTGAGTCACTGAATGCCTGCAGGTATCTGACCTTGAGGTCCAGGGCCAGCTGGAGTCCCTGGATCAGGGCCTCATATTCTGCCACGTTGTTGGTCGCTGGAAACTCGCATCGTACTGCTTGCACGATCATATCTCCCTGAGGGGATCTGAGCACCATTCCTACCCCCGCTCCTCGACTGTTAGAGGCTCCGTCCACATGCAGTGTCCAGCAATTTTCCTCAGAGTCCATCTCTGGGGGTAAGATTTCCCTGGCTGCCTCTTTCTCCATACCTGGGCTGAAATCAGAGACAAAGTCTGCAAGGGCTTGCGATTTTATCGCAGTCCTTGTTTCGAATTTCAGGTCGTAGCCGCTTAGGTGGACTGACCATTTAGACATTCTTCCGGAAAGCTCCGGTTTACTCAATATGGGTCTTAGAGGGTAGCTAGTTAAGACCGATATGGAATGAGACTCGAAGTAAGGTCTCAGTTTATATGAAGCTGTAACTAGAGCAAGGACGAGTTTTTCGGGAGCAATATACCTGGTCTCTGCAGGTAGCAGAGACTTACTGATGTAGTAGACTGGATGCTGCGTCCCCTCATGTTCCCGTACCAGCACTGCGCTTACCGCTACCTCGGTTACTGACAGATATAGGTACAGCGGCTCCCCCTGCTCTGGTTTGGATAGGAGTGGTGGGGAGCTGAGGTACTTCTTCAGATCCGTGAACGCCTGCTCGTGCTCCTCTGTCCATTCAAATCTCTTGCTCTTCCGCAGTATGTCGTAAAACAGTCGGCATCTGTCGGAGGATCTGGAGATGAACCTATTCAAGGCCGCCACCCTGCCGGTCAATTTCTGCACGTCTTTTGGCTTCTGAGGGGACTCCAGCTGCAAGAGCGCTTTGATCTGCTCACTGCTTGCCTCGATTCCCCTTTGCGTGACCATATACCCCAGGAACTTCCCGCTGGAGACTCCGAACGTGCATTTGGAGGGGTTCAGCTTCATCTGGTATTTCCTCAGGATGCCGAAGGTTTCTTCTAAATGCTGGGCGTGTTGGCTGGCTGCTCTGGACTTGACAACCATGTCGTCTATGTAGACTTCCATGGTTTTGCCGATTTGATCTTTGAACATCATGTTCACCAGCCTCTGATATGTGGATCCTGCATTTTTTAAACCGAATGGCATAACATTATAGCAATAGATACCTCTCTCAGACCTGAATGCTGTCTTTTCCTGGTCTTCCGGATGCATTTTGATCTGGTTGTATCCGCTCCAGGCGTCCAGGAATGTTAGCATCTCATGTCCCGCGGTTGCGTCCACCATTGCATCTATGTGCGGTAGAGGGAACGGGTCTTTAGGACACGCCTTGTTGAGGTCGGTGAAGTCTACACACACCCTCCATTTTCCGTTCTTTTTGGGGACCACCACCACGTTGGACAACCACTCCGGGTAGGTCACTTCTCTGATCTTTCCTGCAGCCAGGAGGTCGTCCACCTCCTGGTTTATCACCTGATTTCTTTCTGCGGCAAACTTTCTTCTTTTTTGCTGGACCGGCTTGTAGCCGGGGCTTACACTTAACCTGTGTGAAATTACATTTGGGTCTATCCCCACCATGTCCTCGTGGGACCATGCAAAGCAGTCAATGTTAGCTTTTAATAGTTTTAAAAGTTCTGAGCGAACGGTACCTGTACACTCTGCTCCCACCAGTACCTTCCTCTCTGGATGCAGCGGGTCTAGGGGAATCTCCTCTACCTCCACTTGAGGAGGTTCTTCGTAGGTTCCCCTGACCTGCTTCGTCTGTGATTGCTATGCTGGGGGAGGAGTGGCTGTAGGTTTGAGGGCCACCTTGTAACAGCTCCTGGCTTCTTCCTGGTTTCCTCTTATGGTCTGGACTCCCCACGGTGTAGGGAATTTGAGGCACTGGTGGTATGAAGACGGGATGGCTTTCATATCATGTATCCACGGCATGCCCAGGATGACGTTGTAGGTGGAGGGGCCGTCAATTACCAGGTACCTCACCTGCTTGTTGACTCCTCCTGCATAGGTTGGAATCATGATTTCTCCGAGCGAATGCTTCGTTTCTCCGCTGAACCCTACCAATGGAACCGCCTTCTTGGTCAGGTCTGCTTCCCCAAATCCCATGCTTTTCAGCGTCTCCAGCATGATGATGTTGACTGAGCTTCCCGTGTCTACCAAGATCTTCTTCACCCTGCAGTTCCCTATGGATAGGGTGATGATCAGGGCGTCGTCATGGTACTCAGCACCCTCTTCTACATCAGTCTCGTCAAAGCTGACGACTGGTAGATCCTGGGTACTGATCCTGCAAGAGGATTCTGGCCTGTCTCCTTTGGTCCGGGTAGCGTGCCTCTTGGCTGCAGAATAGGTAAGTCCGCACAGCTCCGAGCCCCCTGTTATCACGTTAATAGTTCTAGTACAGAGAGGTGGGCTAGAGGGTGCTACCTGGCGAGCTGCGTTCACCTTGGTTCCTTTCGGCAAGATGTGGTTCAGATTACCTTGTTCGTACTGGTACCGGACCTCTTTTCTGAGGGTGATGCAATCTTCGGTTGTATGCCCGATGTCTTCATTGTGAAAGTCACACCTCAGATTGGTGTCCCTTCCATCCTTACTTCTTTCCTCTGCCCGCTTCTTGGGCCACTTCACTTTTTCTCCCAACTCCTTCAGTGTTTTGATGAGACCTGCGAGATTAACAGTAAAACCGTATTCCTGTACCTTTGGCAGCAGATTTGGGTCGTTCTTCCAGTTTTTCCCTCCAGAAACCTTTTGTACTGGCCTGCTGTATGGCTTTGACTTTTCCTGTCTGTCTGCTGCTGGTGCCTTTCTGCTGGTGGAAGCGTAGCTGCAACTGATCCTCCTGGGTCCTGCATCTTCTTCCAGTCGGATGGCATCCAGCGCCTTTTGCTGAACCTGAGCGTAGGCCGTGCATGGCCACTTAGTTAGCTCTTTGTATAGGTCGGAGGCCTGTGGTAGCCCCCAGCGAAAGGCGTGGATGGCAGCCTTCTCCTCACAGTGGGGGATGGACACCATCTCCTTGTTGAATCTGGCCAAGTAATCTCTGGTAGATTCTGTATTGCCCTGCTGGATCTCATAGAGATCGCTGCTCTGCTTCTCTGGTCGCCTACTGCTGGCGAATTGCTGGTTGAATGCATTCACCAGATCCGCAAAGGTGGAGATGCTGGAGTTAGGCAGGTTTACGAACCACTGGAGGGCCGCTCCTGAGAGAGTGGATCCGAACCCCTTGCACATGCACGCCTCCTTCAGGGATCCTGAGGCCGTTATTACCATCATCTTCTGCTTGTATTGGTTGATATGGTCTATCGGATCGGCCGTTCCGTCGTAGCTGGTCATGTTTGGAG
The DNA here is from genome assembly GCA_029255685.2 of Silene conica. NCBI lineage: Eukaryota > Viridiplantae > Streptophyta > Magnoliopsida > Caryophyllales > Caryophyllaceae > Silene > Silene conica. The sequence continues at coordinate 99,395,840 of CM055312.2, forward strand.
GAGTGAACCCCTTGGGCACGTCCACCGAGACGATGTTGTGGGTGAACGGCGAGTCTGCATAGCTGTCTGGGGCTGCTTTCTCCAGCGGCCTTGGCATTCCCGGTATGCGGCTGACCAGGTCCCATAGCTCCTTGTATTGGTGTTCCCAAGGATTCGGTCCTGCACAAGGGTTAGCGAAATTCCAAGGAGTAGTGTGAGTGGGAGGTGTATACCCTGATGTTCCTGGAGCCTGCATGACCATGGGATATCCCGCTGGGTGGATGGGATATCCCGCTGGGCCAGTCCCCGGCGGAGGCGGTTGCCTTGCTGATGACCCTTCCCCTTGTGTCCAGACTGAGGTTGGGGTGAAAAAAGGTCCTGCATTACCATGTTGGTTAGTGATAATAGGTGGTCTTACAGATGCGTTACCTGGGGACCCCGTTTGAGGTGGCGGTGAATCTAAGTTGACGGAGAGGTAACCCAAGCCTGTCGGAGTGATCCTTCCTGAAGGCGCTATCCCCGAGAGATCCAGCCTGGTGACTATCTCGCTGGGAATGACCCTGGTTTCGCCTCTGCTCCCGGGAGGTCTTGGGATTCCTGCTTCTGCGCCTGTGGAGACGCGCGGAGGTTGATTTTGAGCCGTTGCTAGCTTTCTGAGCTCCTGGTTGTCTTTCCTCAGGTTGTCGACTGCTTGGTGGAGGGTGAATATTCCTTCCATCATCGTCTTCCACATGTCTGGGGTGGGAGCACCCGCCGGGCCTGAGCTGGCCGCTGCATTGCTGCTGGTGGCGCCTGACTGCGCCTGGGGAGTGCCGACAACAAGGGGAGTGTTGGCAGCTGCGGGAATGTCCACGACCACAGGAGTATTGACTGTGACAGGGATGGGTGAAGTTTCTGCTGCCGCCGAGATGGGTTGTGAGGTTGTTTGAGGAGTTGGGTTTGTCATTTTTGAGAGTTTTTAGGATTTGAAGTTTTTGAGTTGAATAATCACTATAGCCCCACGGTGGGCGCCAAAATGTTTAGGTCAAAATTTACCTAATGTTCTTTTAGGAGGTTATAGTGATTCCAAGCCAATTGAGTATTATGTTTAGAACAAGTTAATGATTTAAGAGAGCAATGAGAAGAAGTATGAGGGACAAGGAGGTTGGTGACGCAGGAAGCCCCTTAGGGAAAAACTGCGGGAAGAATGATTCTTCCAAGTTTCACTAGAATTCTCTTGTAGAGTAGGTGGGTGTTTACAAGTATTTGCTTAAGTTTTCTGATTGTTGCCTATGCTAGGTATGATAATGAATGTCTTTCCTATGTACAATGTTTACATATATATACTTAGTCAAATGCTATGGACCGTTGGATGGAGGCCTGATCCAACGGATCTTTTCTTTCTCCTTTGCCCACTTTGGGTGCCTTCTCCTTATTCGCTTTCTCTGATGGAAGCTGGGTGTTTGGCTATTTGGGGCAATCTTCGAGCAGTGTTCCTTTGGCTTTATCCTGCTCCTCGAACACACTGCGCGCCTCCTTCCTCCGCACTCTTCTTTTTACCTTGACTTTCTTATTTCTTTATATCATTTGACTTTTAGCATCCAATGTTCTCCTCTCGTCCAATTGTTCAATGCCACGTGTTAGCCTAACAAAATGGTAATTTTGGGGCATAACACTTATAACTTTCAATAAGTCTTGCTTGCGACGGGTTATCATTTGTAACGGATATTTTGTGAGATAAAATGGATATAAAAGGGTTAGTTTAGAAAGGGAACACATTAATAGTGTCAGAGAGAGAAAAATGAGTATTTTGTGAAAGGAAACGGTATCCGTCACAAGTTTGCGACGGATAGTGCCGTTGCAAATAAGAATTTGTGTATAACTTTAGTTCAGTTGGATTTAGGGTTTAGGGTTGTCGATGTCTCGATGTGAGCCCCTAGTAACGCGTCAAATTTTGCTTGTGAATGGTGCCGGACGCTGGTGGATTGTACTATGGAGCACATGTAACCCATCATCTTTTACTTTGTTAAGGTAGCTTTTATGTATGTCGAGTCGCTTCATTTACAAATTTTGTGTCTTTGTAAGTTACTGAGCTTGTAGCGGGAATTATGATGTAATTTTTTTTTACCGGGATATATTTTGTTCAAAGTAATGGAGCGAGATTTCTCTTTGCTTTACGTTTCTGTTTTTAGTTGATCGTCAAAACCTCTTTACACAATTCTGTAAGACGATCAGTAGGCCGACCCTTCTTTTGAGCTACAACTCAAATTTAGAGCTGATTATGGGCCGGGCTAATATGATAAAAACAGCCCATGCATTGTGATCAGGTCGAGTCGGGCTAAGTTAATGGGCCTTTTTCTTTAGCCCAATTCCAACGGAATTCTAACATTGGGCTTTTTTGGCCCATATGACTTGTGACACATTAAAAATGCGAATACGCAAAAAGCGCACATTGAAAAACAATAGAACGGAATTCTAACATTTAAGATTACAATACAACTAAAAAAAGGCTTAAAACAAGGTTTTAGCAAATTGGAATTCACAATTCCAAATAAATTGAATGCAGACTTATATGTAAACATGAATATAAAACTTGGCCGTAGGCAGTAATATATCTATAATCAACCGCTTTTGACTTTTTGTTTACTTATACAATGTACACAACTACACATTACACAAATTATTAAAATTGGGCCGGACTTTGGGCTTTTTGGGAGTTGAGAGTTTAGCCCAAATCCAGCCAAATTTTTCCCATGGGCCCCATGGATCAGGCTTTGGGCTTTTTTTGGGTTAGGAGTTTAGCCCAATCCCGCCGGGTAGGGTTTTTGGAGCCTGGGCCATTTGATCAGCTCTACTCAAATTAACCTTAAACGAAAATGGGCGATTATGGTATTAACAGAAACCGACTTTTCTGTAACAAATACTCGAAGAGAATATTGAGCAAAAGCAAAATATCATCCAACATAAGTAGACATTACCGTTGAGGAATTAGTGACCAATCTTTACAACGGCGAGCCATGTTGGTTTATGGTTAACAAATTAGGAGCAGTAAACAATTCGTATCGAGTAGCATGGCTTAATATTTGTATATTCATATTTCGATCCGCCTCTTTACCGCCCGTGTTACTTCACCTCGACAAACGCGTTCAGGTACTTTTGAAAGCTTTCTGGTTGCCCCGTACATTTGAAACATGGACCGTGAGCGTGACAATGGGAACAAGTTTCTCAAGTAGGATCGTATCCTGTTTCCGTTAAACAAAAACTAGAAACTGTTGAGACGCAGGTCAATGCTCACAAGAAGAATGTAAGAGGCAGTAATCTAACAAACCCCATATCCATCAAATCCATGGTACTATTAAGAGTCTTCCTACTAATAATACTAATGGTAATAGCGCTGCAACAGTTGCTCCAAAAGTATTCCACTGCTAGATCAAGTATCAAATCCTGTTAAAATAAAGAAATATACAGGATCAGAACATAAAACATAGAATACACTGCAGACATAAATGATGAATCTGCTGTCAACAATCCTCAACATTAAAAAAATGCAACTGAATGGAAGTTTAGTAAACATTCCCACAATTTACTGAACATTTATAACAATTACTGAACATTTTGCCACGAATATTGTTACATTTATTAATATTTTGCCACGATTATCGTTATTATTATTGTTTTAAATTTTTTTTGTTATATAATCAAATTTTTTTTTCCCCCAAATATCTTCATATTCCGTCAGATACCGAATACAAGATTCCGAGAATCTGGGGTTAAATAACAACTTTTAGGGTTGTTATATCCGCGCAACAAATCTATTATAAAAAGACCCCTCAGTTCATTTATTCCATTATCTCTCACTCCCCAGTCCCCACTAACACATATTTTCTCTCAACCCATAATCTCTGACATCCTCCTCCTTACTTTTTCCAAACATCAACCTTCATGGATATGGACGATCTGAGAAGTCCGTTACTACCAAAAAAAACAATCAGGAAGAAGTGATGGGGAAGCAGAAGGAGGAGGAACAAGCTAGTGAAAGGGAAGAACCTCCTCAAAAAGAGAAGCAAGAGGAGGAGGAGGAAGAAGTGGCTGCCTCTCAGGAGGGTGAAGTGGCTCCTGTAAAGGACAGTCAACCAGTTGTAAAGGACAGTCAACTGGCTCGTCAGAGTGAACGGTTAGTTCTTCGGGAAAGTGAAATTGTTGCCTCTCAGGAGGGTGAAGTGGCTCCTGTAAAGGTCAGTCAACCAGTTGTAAAGGACAGTCAACTGGCTCGTCAGAGTGAACCGTTAGCTGCTCGGGTAAGTGAAATTGTTGCCTCTCAGGAGGGTGAGGTGGCTCTTGTAAAGGACAGTCAACTGGCTCGTCAGAGTGAACCGTTAGCTGCTCGGGTAAGTGAAATTGTTGCCTCTCAGGAGGGTGAGGTGGCTCTTGTAAAGGACAGTCAACCAGTTGTGGGGTGGTGGAGATGGAGATTGTTCGGGGGGGAGTGGAGATCTCAGGAGGGTGAGGTGGCTCTTGTAAAGGACAGTCAACCAGTTGTGGGGTGGTGGAGATGGAGATTGTTCGGGGGGGAGTGGAGATGGAGATGGTGGAGGGGGAGTGGAGATGACAATGACCAAGATGGGAGTGGAGATGATGAGCAGCAACATACTGATACCGAGAATCCTAGTCTAGACCCAACTCAGTTATTCTTGCATTTCATGGACTGCGGGTTTTATTACGAAGCCGCTGAACAATACTACCAACTCCAACAAAACCGTCCCCTACCCATAGCGAGCTACTTAAAGCCGCTGGGCAGGTACGGTCTCTCCTCTCAACAGCTCCGAGACCTTTGCGGGTTGATGAAGAACGACTTGACCGGGAATGGGGTGGAACAGCCGCTGGTGTCTTTTTCGCATATTCGTCGTCCGCCTGGGGGCAACATCACTGTTGATGTTGCCCTCCGGGAGCTTAATCATCAGTCTACATGGAAAATCTTCCTTTATGTCGTCGCCGGAGTAGCTGCCTATGGATTTAAGGCCTTGGGTGATGTTGGGATTAACTGGTTGAACAAATAGGCGAAACCAACTTCTTAGTAATTACCTTTATTATTATTAATATTTTAGTTCTCTTTTTTGTTTTTCTGTTGTTTTTTCTGTTGTTACCCAAAGAGTATGCCCAACTTTGTCATTTCCTATTTTGTCATCCTCACTGTTTCTGATTATACAACATATGTGGAATAATAACTTGACTTGATTCATCCGAACATGACTAACATATCAAGAAAGAGCCAAAATCGAAATGAGCCAACCTTAACCTAATTAACCTGAAAATGTTGCACACCCGGCCAAACTGTCTCGACCTTGACCCGACTGTCTTGTTTGTTGGGTCTAACTTTTGGTTATGTTTGAAAATTAAAATCTGAATTTGAGTTTCATAATAAAAATTATTCTTCCTATCTAGTTATCATTTACCTATATTTATTTTTAGTAAGTTTTGTTTGTGACGGATCACCATTTATGACGGATATTTTGTGGGATAAAAGGGATACAAAATGAGTTAGTCGTGAAAGGGTACCACATGAATAGTTTCGGAGAAAGAGAAAAAGTGGATATTTTGTGAGAGAGAACGGTATCCATCAAACGGTATCCGTCACAAGCTTGTGACGGATACCGCCATCGCAAATGAGAATTTGTGATTTATTTTTTCGACATCTCAAATGATCAACTTATTATCATTCACCTTGATTTTAGTTTTAGCTAAATTGTCCTCAAAAACTTATTTTTACCAATTGGTCACATACCATTAACTTTATTAACGTAATTGACACTTTACTTAATTCTTTAACAAATGTATTACGCCAACGTATGACTGTAGAGGTGTCAATTATTGACACGACCCGAAAACACGACACAAACCCGTTACGAGATTAGTGGGTTCGAGTCAGGTCTTTCTATCCGTTTATGTAATTGGGTCGACCTCGAACTTATATAGGTCGGGTAAGGGTTGGGGTCTTACGACACGAACCCGACACGAATAACCCATTAATTTAAATGAGTTGTGATATATCCATTTAAATTGGTTATAATCGTGTTTTCTTATTTTGAGTTCGAAATAAGATATGAAGATGGTTTATTCTTGATGTAAAATTTGATTTTGAATGCATTATATTATATGGGTTGGACGGGTTAAACGGGTTTAATGGGTGGAAATTAATCTGTTAAAAATTAAATGGGTTAAAGAAGTCGGGTTGGGTTATTAAAAAAATAAATGGGTTGGGTTAGGGTTGATGCATGTAACCCGTTTATCGGGTTGAGGGGGTCATGAGTCATGACTCATTTAATACGAGTCAAATAATGACCCATTTGTATAGATAAGTGTTTTGGTAAAATTTCTACCGAGTTGAATTACTGTGATGTAGGTCAAAGTGCCAACCAATATGAGGATTTACGTAGAAAACGAATATGAAAATTAAAGAAATGAAATAACGACGCAAGAGGTTTTTGGTGACGCGAAAAAACCCAATGAAGGAAACAACCGCGGGGGGAACGGGATCGAGGATATTCACTGTTAGAGATCGAGTACAAGTGTTTTGCGTAAGTATTAAAGTTACAACGTATGCATGAATGTCTAAGTAATGCCCTAGCTTTTCCTTTTATAGCTGCGGATTTTAACTCAACCGATTCTGCTCTGGCCCTGGGATGTAGGAGTGAATATAGGGGATATTCCTTTAGGGTTTTGACCCATCCTACTCCAACGTATCTCTTTTTGTTTCGTATGATCTGCACTGGTAATGGGCTTCTGATGCTTTACCTTTCTTTTGGGCCCAGTGCTAACAACGCAAATTTGGGCTAAACAATAAGACAAACTTTTTATTTTTACCTAAACTTTTTCATTTTGATCTTGTTCATGGAGATGATATCATTTAATCCGTCTTAACTTAAGACGGATATATCCGTCTTAAGCGAGAGTTATTGTTTTTCTAGTAGTAGTGGTGGTGGGACTTGGGATTTGGGAATGCTCCAACCTACTTGTAATTGACTTGGTGGACTTTGCTCAATTGCTCACGTGAACGTGGAATAAAACATGAAGAAGGATACGGAGTATGATTTTCCATGACCCCAAAAAGTCCTTTTTCGTTTCCATCTCAAACTACCATTTAATATCATAATAAATGTTGCATAGATACCTAATGTAACTGTATACTTATATATTAGGGCAAGGGCTGGATGGTGGCAATTGGGTGGGTTTAGACTGTCAAAACCTGAGCCAATTCGAAAATCGACTGTAACTTAACCCGTAAATAATCTGTTAGTAATCCGGCTTTCTCAACACGAACCCGAAAGATACCCGAACCCGTTTTGACCCGTAAACGACGGGTCAAAACCCGACCCGTAGCGGGTTGACCGTTGGGTCAAGACAATATATCATTTTAAAAATATATGTCATATATGTATGTATTGATAACTCATAAATTTTCCACGAGAAATATTTATATATATATATGTGGTATGTCACGTCATCACTTCAAATAACATGCAACGTCACCACCTCAAAGTGTGTGTCACACCGTCACTTTAACCATAGTACGTCGAATTGCATTCCACGTTAGCACTATCAGCTCATCACCTCAAACCACATGCCACGTCATCACATTGAAATGTGTGTGACGTCATCTCATTTAGTGTAGTACATCAAATTACATTCAACGTTAGCACTGTCACCTCATTATTTCGATGGATCACATGCCACGTCATCACATCGAAATGTGTGCTACACCGTCACTTACACCTTATTCCCCATTATCATTGTCACCTCATCACCTAGGACCACATGCTACAGCATCACCTCGAAGTTTATGTCATATTGTCATTTTCGTCGTAATACGTCCAACTGAACCGCACTTCGCGTCCAACACTTCCAGCTCATCACCTTTTATCACATGTCACGTCATCATTGTTATCTTATTTGAGTCTCATTATCGTACTTAGCGAGTTAGTGAGGGTGATGATGACGATAACGATGGTGATGTTGGTGGTGATGGCGAAAATGATAACAATTAATTTGACTAAGACGGACAAGATGAGAGAAAACGTATAAAATGTTAAAATTACGATATAATAGAAGTTTTAAAAAATGCGAGGAAAAGATGTTGACTGACCCGTATTTTCACCCGAACCCGACCCGGAACCCGTATAGACTTGACCAGAAATATACCCGACCCGTATTTTACCCGAACCCGTATCTACTCGACCCGTAACCCGCCGGTTCAACCCGTTTGACAGGTCTAGGTGGGTTGGATCAGATTCGAGTTGAGTTGTTTCGGATCCGAGTTTATATGATATTGTATCCGAGTTATGTCCATTTGCGGGTCGATATAGGGAGCAATTTATCGGGTGACGGTTGCTAAGTGTTCGGTTAGTTTGACTAACAACCTTGTAAATTTTCAAATCGGGTCAAAAAATTTCAATATCAAATCAGGTTATAAGGTTCAATGGGGTCATTCTTTTATATTAGTCCATCTATTTTTATACTCTCTTTCCATTTAATTTTTAGACCATCCCTAAGCAAGGTCGCCAAAGAGGTCACGACCTTGTTGGGTCATCGTAATTTCGTAATTAAAACACTTATTTTGGTGATCTTGTATTAATTTTGGTGACCTTGAAATTTTCAGGGTCAAAGGGTCAATTTGTGACCCGAAATGGGTTGGTGACCTTCTTGGTGACCTTTGGTGACCTTTGACGTGTCACAATAGTATTGGCTTATTATATTATTTGGTGGGGTAGAGAATGTAATTAATGATTGAAAATGTTGGAAAATGGAAAATGACTGAAAAATAATTGCGTTGATGCCCCTAGGTCGTGACCTTCTGTTTGGGAGGGTGAAAATGGGTTAAAAGTGGGTCACGATAATTAAGGTGAGATTAAAAATAAAAATGTATACATGAGTAAATTAAAATGAAAAACATGAATATTTATTTTTCAACGTCTACCTTTTAATTCCAATTAGTAGATTATAACACCCAATGTATACAATTAATTATACATATTTTAAACATTTTGCTAAAAAATTTCGAGTTTTAGTGGAAAGAATATGGACTATATTGTGAAGTTTATGACCTCCTTTACAAAATATTGACCTTAGAAAATTACTAAAAATATTATACAACTAAAGCACAATAAATATAAGTTCAACTCAAAATAGTTTAAAAGCTCCAAAAATATACTCCTATATAGATACATAAACCCAATTAAGTGTATAATAATTGTACGATTCTCTTATACATCTGGTTCTATACTCTTTTTTGTGTTTTAATTCTAAAAGACATTCGATAACAAAAGTATTTGTATACAAATTATAGAATAAGATCGTGTATCGTGTAACCGTCTCGTGTGGATTTTACGGTTACCGGAACACTAGCCCAATAGCTGTTTACCTAGCTTTCACATCAACGGAGTAAAGTTGGTTTTTAATCATCACTACTGAGACTGACGCGACTCTCAGCACTGTTCACCCACAACTTTTCTTGTACTACAAAGTCTACCATACAAGCTATACTTCCCTATTAAGAAATGGTCTTAAATATGCCGGAAATCTTGCTTATGACGGTCACAATTCACAATCTTCACTTAAATAGGATGTGCGTCCTCCCAGTTTTGTGACCGTCACAAGAACTTGTGATATGGGATGTGAGAAACAAGACGAGCCAAGTGCTTCATCACTCGAAAATTAACAGTGCCCTTGTGAAAACGTGATCAAAATATCATAAATTTTCGAGGGAGAAGCGATGTGACTGACCAACAGAAGCGTTTTGCCAGTAGTGTTGTGTGTTCGGTGTACCCTAAAGTAATCGACGGTAGATGCTCTTGTGATCGAAGCCTACCAGCATACGGAGTAAAAATACTCGGAAATGGTAACGTAGTCTTGTGTTGTGTGCTCTAGTGACACATTACTACGTTTATAGGTAGGTCTAACAAGGTCTAGGTCTTGAATAAGGACAAAAATTAATTAAAATAAAAAAATAAACTAAAATAAGGAACTAGTTCTGTTCCAAATGGTCTGAAATGGACCTGTTGGAACATGTTTAGGAACTTTGTATTTGCATGTGGTCCCCATACGTGATTTCAATTTAACCAAAAATAATGTCGGAATTCGTAGGTCTAACCAGGGCTTGATAAAATAACAAAATCAGGAACTAGGTCTAGTAAATAGGTTAAGAATAATAAACAATTTTTGAGACGGTTTTTATAATAAAAAATTGTAATCGGTTTTTACGAATAATAAACAATTTTTGAGACGGTTTTTTTAATAAACGATTTTTGAGACGGTTTTTACACGAAAATTGATTGTCTTGTAGATTACATGACAGAGCCATGGTCATGTCTTGTGGATTACAGGACAGAGCCATGGCCATGTCGCGTGGATTACACGACAAGGCCATGGCCATGTCGTGTGATCACACGACATGGCCATGGCTTTGTCGTGTGGATCACACGACATGGCCATGGCTTTGTCGTGTGGATCACACGACATGGCCATGGCTGTGTCATGTCATCCACACGACATGGCCATGGCTGTGTCGTGTGGATCACACGACATGGCCATGGCTGTGTCGTGTAATCCACACGACATGACTATGGCTCTGTCATGTAATCCACAAGACGAGCATTTTTCGTGTAAAACCCGTCTCAAAAATTGTTTATTAAAAAAACCGTCTCATAAATTGTTTATTATTTGTAAAAACCGATTACAATTGTTTATTATAAAAACCGTTTCAAAAATTGTTTATTATTCCTAAAAACCGATTACAATTGTTTATTATAAAAACCGTCGCAACATTTAACCGTAAAAACCGTGACCGAAAAGGCGAAAATCATGTTACAATTAACCGTCTCAAAAACCGTGTCAAAAACCGTCTCAAAAACCGTCTCAGAAACCGTCTAATAAATTATCCATAACAAACGTCAGAAATCTATCACCGAAATACAAGTCGCAAGGGCAAAATGGGAATAAATATAAAAATAGGGGGCGTGATATAGCAATTTTGTAATAAAAATAGTATAAAAAGTCATTAATCATTTTCACTACCCAAAATTTATATTAACTAGCTAGAGGCTATAATAAAAAAATTGAGCGGGGATTTAATCAAACTAACGCGATCCAATTGAGGATCTCATCATGACCCGTAATCCGAATTGATCCAAACTAACATGACCCGACACGTTTATTATTGTAAACCAACCATTACCTCTAATACATTGATAATAATAGATCCGAAAAATGGCCCAAATTAGAAATTGTTCGACCAGACAGACCCGATATATATTAAGTATTTATTATTACAAGATTCATAAATATATTTGAACTCCATTATTAATTTATTTAGGTCTAAATATCACGAAATCAACATTTTTTTTACCAAATTGTCCAATATGCTATTTTTTGTCACAGATTTTTTGTTACCAGTTTATCCAACATACTACGTTTTTTTACCAATTTGTCTTGTCCTCTTGTTTTGTTCATGGGTCTGTAGCTTGGTCTAGTATTCATGTTCTAAGCTTGGCTTATTTCTTAAAGTATTACACAAATTAAACTAACATCAAATATTCAGAGTAAAAAGAAAGGTAAAATGAAAGCTATACCACACCATATTACGATAACTATATTACAATAATGTTACGATATGGTCTAATAATTATGACAAGGACACGTGTTAAGACGTGTTAAGACGTGTTTGTTTGTTGCAAGCTTCTGGTCTGTCCAAATCACAACGGCAAAATTGATAGACACAAAAAGTGAAGTATCCGTCTTAAGTTTAAAACGGATCAAATAATTACCCGTTTGTATAAATAAGATAAATATCTTGATATTTTCTAGACTTTTTCATTTTTGTTTTATTTTTACAAGTGTTAACTATTTAACCCGTCTTAACTTAAGACGGATATATTTGTTTTAAGAGACTTATGGATGGATAAACTAGAAAAAATTGGGTTGTACAATTTGGTTATAAAAAGTTGACCTTTTGTATGCTTTTTTATATACCCGAAAGTTAAAGAGAGAAAAGGACGCAACCTTTTTGTAAGTACTACCAAAAATGACCTAAATATTTATTAGGGCATGAAAAGAAATAATGGACTCACCATATATATACATTCATCGAAAAGGTAAAGATTTACCCTGGTCCATCGTCCATTAGTCCTTGGCTTTGATAATAGCGGGATAGTAGCGGGGCAATATGTGATCGGCATTAACCGCAGTCCAAACTCGTTCTTATTTCCGTATCTCATCTTATCTCCCATTATGTTATACGTTATGTCGCGACCTTGTTGGGTCGTGCTAATGACATAATTAAATAACTAATGTTGGTGACCTTCAACTAATTTTGGTGACCTTGAAAATTTGAGGGTCAATTTGTGACCTTGAAGTAATGTGGTGACCTACTTGGTGACCTTACACGTGTCACTTTGTTATTGGCATAAAAAAAAAAGACAAAGTTGGGTTCACGTGTCACTATGTGAAAGACTCATTCCGTAACATATATGACGATATATATTTATAATCTTTAATTTCACTAAGTTTCTTTCATAAAATAAAGTACCTTAATTATTGAAATAGTAAGAGTAACGATACTGCGTACCAAAAAAAGTTTATGTATTGAAGTTACAACAAATATTTTAAATGAAGTTCGCTTCAATTTTAAATTTCAAATAAAACTGTCTGTTAATATTTTATAAATAAAGGTCGCTTCATTTTTAATTTTTATATAACAATTAGTTTATGTCGAATTATGTTTTTAGTAATTTTTATTTCTCGTCAATAAAATCGTCTTTTTACTTATTTATTAAAATTTAAATATTGTTATTTAATACGAGTAATTTTTTTAGCATATGTACTAAACATATTTAATAATTTTTTTAGCCATTTTTACTAAACATATTTGACTAATAATTTTTTTAGCCATATTTACTAAACATACTAGTTTTTTTTAAGAAGGCATTATCTTTCTTATGTTTAATACGAGTTAAATACGTGTCACTTGTATATATAGAAACGTATGAGAACAATATACTTATTTTATTTATATACACAAATGATATGATATTAGACACATTTAATTTAAAACGGATAGTGCCGTTTTGTGATTTTACTCAAGAATGACGACCCATTTGTTCCCAAACCGATTTAAACTTAGTTTATTTTGTTTTCCTTTACAACTTATATATTTTCTCTCATTCATTACACAAATGGCCAAATCAACAAATTAGTAAAAAAAAAATAGAGAGTAGGTGATATGTTGGCGTAATACATTTGTTAAAGAATTGAGTAAAGTGTCAATTACGTTAATAAAGTTAATGGTATGTGACAAATTGGTAAAAATAAGTTTTTGAGGGCGATTTAGCTAAAACTAAAATCAAGGTGAATGAGAATAAGTTGATCATTTGAGATGTCGAAAAAATAAATAAAGGTAAATGAATAACTAGATAGGAAGAATATAATATTTTTATTATGAAACTCTAATTCAGTTTTTAATTTTCAAACATAACAAAAAGTTAGATCCAACAAACGAGACAGTCGGGTCAAGGTCGAGTTAGTTTGGTCGGGTGGGCAACATTTTCAGGTTAATTAGGTTCAGGTCGGCTCATTTCGATTTTGGTTCTTTCTTGATATGTTAGTCATGTTCGGGTCAATCAGATCAAGTTATTATTCCACATATGTTGTATAATCAGAAACAGTGAGGATGACAAACTAGGAAATGACAAAGTTGGGCATACCCTTTGGATAACAAACTATTTAATATTATCTTTGATAGAAATGTAATTTTAGGTTTTGACATTTGGGTGTTGAATTTCGAGTTAATTTTGGATTTTAGGGTAAGTTTGTTCGGGTCAAGTCGGATAAGTTTTGCTTAGTCTATTGGTTATTTCACGGGAATAATCCATTCAATGCCCCCACTTTCTCGTATTAATCTTTACTACGACTAATTAAGAAAAATCCATCTATAACTTTTAAAAGTGTGGTTGTTGTCAAAAAAAAAAAGGTTGGTGGGCTCAGCCATGCATCAAAACAATCATGAAAAAAGGGTAGTGGTAATTTGGACTTGGTAAACAGGTCAATCGAATCAGGTTCAAATCGATTCAATTTGGGTCGGGTCAACTCGGGCTCCTTGTCCTTTTTGAATTAATTCACGTTCGTTCCGGTTATTTTGGGTTTGGGTCCTTACGGGCAAGCCGAATCAGGCTATTTCGGATCGGGTTCTTTTCGGGTCAAGGATTATGAGGAAAAACGTTATTTCAAACCATTTTAAGCCAAGAAAGACCTATTGATGCGGCTGAGTCCTTTATTTCTTTTCATGCCCTAAGAAACACTATTTAGGTTATTTTTGGTAGAACTTACAAAAATGTTGCGTCCTTTACTTGTTTTACTGTATATGTCTAGTAGACAGAACATGAATACTAGACCAAGCTTCAGAGTACAACCCATGAACAAAACAAGAGGACAAAAATGTTGCGTCCTTTTCTTTCTTTACTTAAGACCATCCCCAAGCAGTGGTCGCCTTAACTAGGTCACGATTCCGTTTTACTGTTAATCACACATTAATTATCTTGACCTACTTTCACCCTCTCAAGCAAAAAGTCACGACCTAGGTCACCAATCCAATCATTTTCCACTTTACAACATTTCTCTCTCCTATTACCAAACCCCACCAACTCTTTTTACTCCTATTTTATTACTTTTTTAATGTTTGTGGCCCACTAATTCTTTTTTAATTCCTAATTATTCATCCCTCTCTCTTATCACCAAACCCCACCCAATTTTTTACACTTATTTTATTCTTCACCTTAATCCGCGTGCCCAACCCAAAGGGGAACAAAATATGGAATAGGAGGGAGTATCTTAATAAAATAAAAACTACCCAAATATCTTACGGTTATATTAATCTTATGGCGTAATTTTCGGGAAAAAAAAATAAATAACCTTTTTATAATTTGAGAAAGTAAAAGACGATTTTATTAAAAAAACAAGAAAAATTACCGAAAACATGGTTCGACATAAACTAATGTGTTTACGTAAAAATAAAAATTGTATTTATGTGTACAAATAGTAGTAGAGAATTAAAGTAGTGGAAGATATGTAATTTTTTAATTGTATTTATTTTACAACCAATCAAATATTGACACATACTCAATTGGTAGGTCAATTGGACACCACCAAAGTCACAAATTGACCTTTTGTTTGTTTTGGTCACAAATTAACCATTATATCATTAACTATGACCAAGCAAGGTCATGACAGATATATTTGTCAAGTTAAGACGGGTCAAGTAGTTACCATTGTAGAAATTAGATAAAAATGAAAAAGTGTAGATAATATCAACATGTTTGTTTTATCTACGCAAATGACTTATTATTTGGCCCGTTTTGATTTTAAGACGGATAATTACGTACTACTCCATATTAAATAAGAATTTGTAATGTTGATTTATAGAGAAAGAATACTAAAGAAGGAAAGGTGAAAGAGTACGCCAACTATTCCTCAGAAGTACTCCCTCCATTCATTTCCACTTGGTACATTTGCTTTATGCACGGGTTTTTACGCATTGTTAAAATATTAATAAAAATACAACAAATAGGTGTAAAGTATAGTATTGTGTTGAAAAAGTGGGCCTTAATAGTGTTTTTATAGTATTATAGTATTAAAAGTACAACCAAATAAGGAAAGGTGCAAAGTGGATTCGAATGGACCGAAATGGAATAGGTGCAAAGTGGATATGAATGGAGGGAGTATATAGGGTTGTAGGGTTGTACGATCACTGCGTCTGTTATGCTGGTTGGGAATGAGCATCACTATTTTTATGTTACCATCCAACCTCTCATGTCTATTCACTATTCAGTATTCACTAGTTTTAAACCCGTGCAAATTATACGGGTATATTTTTAGAAAAAATGTGGTGGATAATTAATATTATTGAATAGTGTCAATAATACGTAAATATTTTGCATTCAATTTCTATTATATTGATAATACGTTAAAATGCATGTTTTAAATAAAATTTAGCACATTAAATTGAGTACCCAAAAATGTAAATATTACTATAAAATCAAAACAGTTGTTCAAATGAATAACGATTACATTATCCTTCAACAAAACATAAATATAAAATTAAAATTTCTCAAACTAATTTGATTCTAAATACTGAAAATTTTTATGATAAACTACATTAGTCGTTTTGTTGGATATATGTTTATCATCATCACAAATCAAAAGTTCCAATCCTTGTTTGTTTGTAACCCTGGAAATCGCCACGTAAAGCTGGCCATGACTAAAAACAGGTCGTGGAAGATAGATGCTGACTTGAGATAAAGATTGTCCTTGACTCTTATTAATCGTCATAGCAAAGCAAACTAAAACAGGGAATTGCCTTCTGCTGAAACGAACCGGGAATCTACCCGTGCATTTTATGCATATAATATATACAGCATGCTTTTATGCTTTTGTTGATTTTTATGAAGTATATAATTAGTTACATAAAGGAGTTTATAATATTTTTTATATTTGACTTTAAGTATATAACCATTCATCAAAAACCAAAATAAGTTTTTAAATATACAAAATTACGCCATTCAAGATTTAAATAAAAATGTTCGTAATGTTTCAGATTCTATGATTTTGGGCATTTATTTAGAAAATGTAGTATATTAAGCTGTTATTGTGCAGGAAAATCATCAATTATTTTGCGGGATCCACCTGAGTACGCCATTAACTCATATTAACTCATAATCGGATTATAATTTGCATGGAGGAGTTTATAATTTTTATTACGCCATTAACTCGTAATCAGATTATAATTTGCGTGGAGGAGTTTATAATTTTTTTTTCCTAATTGTATATTAATATTACGTTATTTTAATAATGTTTCAAATTTTGTATGTTCGGTTTATTATTGTTGTAAATTGTTATTAGTTATAATATTTTAATCATTTAAATAAATTGTGGTCTAACTATCACAATGTCTATTTCTAATTAATTGATGTATATAAAAATGTGCGTAATGTTTCGTAATCTACGATTTTAGGCACTTATTTGGAATACGTAGAATATTAGGCGGTTATTGTGCAGGAAATCATAAAGTATTGTGTGGGACCCACCTGAGTGAATTAAAAAAAAAAATTAAAACTTGGATGAATGACGTGGCGCAACCACAGCCTGATAAATGTTTCAGAATTTATATAGATAAGATTATTATTATTATTTGACTCTTTTGGAGTTCATTTTTTCCAACCACGACAAGTGATTATTTGGTGTGAATTTGAATTCAAGTGTTTTCGGGTTTGTTGATTGTGTTGTTTTGGGTTTATAAGCGAGTAAATTTGGACTAGACCTGGCAAAAATCGACCCAATCCACAAAATCGATCCAACTAATCCGATATCAGGCCCGTATGACACCGAAAATATAAAAAAATCACAATGCCTGAAATCGACCCAAACTGATCTGATATAACTCGATTCTTAGCAAAATCCGATAACCAATTGTCCGATATAACCCGAAACCGATAACACCCAAGCCGGTTAAACCCGGCAAGATAAGCAAACCCGACTAGGGATGGCAGTGGGTCGGGTACCCAACCCAGACCCTAACGGGTCGGGTATGGGTCTGAATTTTTGAGACCCACTCGGGTATGGGTCGGGTATGGCTCTTATACAAAAACTTCCGGTCGGGTCTGGGTCTTGGTCTTGGGACCCTGCCCGACCCTTGGACCCTTATATTTATTAAAAAACAGAAAAAGAAAAACAAAAAACACACATACGAACGTCAATAACCCAAATAATACACACAAACAGATGACATTTATTAGTTATCATTAATATATTATACGGCGTATACGCATATCCAAATAACCATTAAGAATAACGAGGAAAATTGATAAAAATGATGAGTTTGGGAACGGTAAATAATATAATTTAGGGTCGGGTACGGGTAATGATCCAAATGACCAGAGCTTTGTAATTTAATTCGAACTTTGGTACATTTTATTGAATGACTCGTTAAAAAAAAATTGGACCCTTGGGTAGACCCTACCCAAACCCAGACCAGACCCCTTAAGGTCGGGTATGGGTCCATTAATTTCAGACCCTTTAGGGTTTGGGTCGGGTATGGGTCTAAGGTTTTTTTACTTCGGGTCGGGTCGGGTCTTGCCCGATCCCACCCAGACCCTACCCATTGCCCTCCCTAAACCCGACCCAAGTATTACTCGATCAACCGATAGAAACTCAAACATAACTATGTTACAAGAATAAAAATAACTTTGAATTTACAACCAAGATCTTTTGTAATTTTTTTCACATTTTGTCATTTGAATATAACCATCTAAAATGTGACCATTGTAATAGAAGTGTTTGACACTTACTGGACATATATATTTAACCTTTAATATGACGAAATTTATCATTCATTTTGATTGCGCACATATACTATTGTTTTCGTTGTTAGTTGAAATAGTTAGTTTAATTGTTATCATTCTTTTATAAATTACAAAATATGCATTAATTTATCATCTAAGTCTAAAATTAAATAACTATTTTGAGTAAAATTAAATATAAAAGATACGACTTACTACTCCCTCCATTCAAATCCACTCTACCACTTTCTTTTTTCACGTTTGCCAACGCGTCTTTTGTGCGGTAAATATTGTTAGCTACGTATTTTCAAAAATTATAAAAATTAGATATTAATATTATACTCGTAAAGACGAATAAAACTAGATCCCACATGAATATAATTTCATTTACGTATCGAGAGAAAATCGAATTTGAATGGTTATTTGTGAATAGTGTGTAAAATAGAAATGTGTAGAGTGGATTTAAATGGAGGGAGTAGTATACAACTTATCCTTAAAAATTGTTAAATGTTAATCATCCATTATCCATATATACAAAGTTTAAATGGTCACAATACTAAAAATCCAAAACACACGACTAAACGTGCGGTAAGGCCACAGGCCCACAACTCACAACCCCACTATTTAGTTGACCTCATACTTACATCCCGTAAACAAATGGATGATTATCAATAATAAATTATAAATATTCATATAACACGATATTACATATTACCTCCGATTTCTTATGATGTTCCTCTTTCCGTTTTGTTCTAATAACATTAATGTTCTCTCTTTCCTCTTTTGAACAACTTTGTGTGATCCAAAATCAATTTTATGTGGGGTCATGTGTATTGTGTGGTCCAAATTGATTTCCTTATTTCTTGGGTTAATAATCTTAATATCAAAAGGGAACAATACAAGAAATCGAAAAGAGTAAGATGTAGAGGATTCTACTAATAACTAATTTATCCACTTATTCGATATGAATTCATTTTACACCGTCATCTTAATAAGACTAAATGACTAGTACCCTGATTTTTGGACGTTAGCTCTGGTGCAGTCAATTTAGTTTAGCTCATCTTTTTATAAATTTAGACCTTTCTTTTTCGGTTTAAAATAGCTTAATTAAACTTAGTGTAACTGAATTGAACTTAATAAAGCTTAACTAAACATGATCTTACTTTTACTTTATACAAATTTATTTTAAAATGATTTTTTAAATATTTATTTTATTTAACATTGTTAACATTAATGTTTATTTGACTAATGATTTACTCTTTTGGACTGAAACGTTGGATTTGAGCTAAATCTAACGGACTTAATTGAGTAAAATTGAACTAAACTATGATTGTAGCATAAATGAATAAAATTGAGCTAGAGTGGACTAAATATAGTTGGACTAAATTGAACTTAATTGAGCAAAAATACACTGAACTTAAAGAGTTAAATCGAGTTGTTGATGAACTGAACTAAATTGAGCTGAACTGAACTTAACTAAACTGATTGGAGATAAACTGGATTTAATTGAGCTAAACTGAACTAAGTGTAGTTGGACTGAATCAAATTGATCTAAACTAAACTTAATTGAGCTAAATCAAGCTAAATTATATTGAGCTGATTGAAGCTGAAATCAACTTGTTAAAATGAATTATACATAGTTCGACTAAATAGAATTGAAATTAATTGAGTTAAATTAAATTGAACTGAATTGAACTAAATTGAACTTAACTTAAATAAGTAAATTTAAATTTGCATTTAAGTTAGCTAAACATAATTTAGCTTGAACTTGACTTATAAAGTTATACTTAAACTCTACTTAAATTAAATTAAGATAACAAATTTAATTAACTTAGACTAATTAAGCTTAATCTCATTTATGAAATTTAACTTAAATAAACTTAACTAGCTAATAAGCTACATTTTCAAGTTCGGCTCAATTTGTTGTTGGTTAATTATAGTCAAGTCAATTAGCCTTAAATTAAAAATTTGAATACAATATCTTACATATTTTTTTAGTAGTATAATTAAAGAATGACCTAAAAATGGAGTAGTTGTGACTAGGGCTGAGCAAAACCGGATATCCGATCCGATTTTGGAATCCGGATCGGATATCCGAATTTAAAAACTTCAATTTTCATGATCCACATCCGATCCGAATTTATTGGATATCCGAAAATCCGGAATCCGAAAATTCGGATATCCAGTTTTCCAAATCCAGATTTTATCCGGTTTTAGCTGTTTGCATTTGGCAATGATAATGGGCCTATTGGGCATTTCCGGGGGGGTTTTGTAAACAAAAACTAAAGGTCCATACCCCATTTTGACGGGTCTTCGTCTTTTCGATGCCATAAAAGTATAAAACCATAAATTACAAGTTTTCAAATTATAATTTTCGATCAAATAAATTACAAGTCCCATAAATTATAAAATGTACGGGGCAACCAGAAAGCTTTCAAAAGAACCTGAACGCGTTTGTCGAGGTGAAGTAACACGGGCGGTAAAGAGGCGGATCGAAATATGAATATACAAATATTAAGCCATGCTACTCGATACGAATTGTTTACTGCTCCTAATTTGTTAACCATAAACCAACATGGCTCGCCGTTGTAAAGATTGGTCACTAATTCCTCAACGGTAATGTCTACTTATGTTGGATGATATTTTGCTTTTGCTCAATATTCTCTTCGAGTATTTGTTACAGAAAAGTCGGTTTCTGTTAATACCATAATCGCCCATTTTCGTTTAAGGTTAATTTGAGTAGAGCTGATCAAATGGCCCAGGCTCCAAAAACCCTACCCGGCGGGCTTGGGCTAAACTCCTAACCCAAAAAAAGCCCAAAGCCTGATCCATGGGGCCAATGGGAAAAATTTGGCTGGATTTGGGCTAAACTCTCAACTCCCAAAAAGCCCAAAGTCCGGCCCAATTTTAATAATTTGTGTAATGTGTAGTTGTGTACATTGTATAAGTAAACAAAAAATCAAAAGCGGTTGATTATAGATATATTACTGCCTACGGCCAAGTTTTATATTCATGTTTACATATAAGTCTGCATTCAATTTATTTGGAATTGTGAATTCCAATTTGCTAAAACCTTGTTTTAAGCCTTTTTTTAGTTGTATTGTAATCTTAAATGTTAGAATTCCGTTCTATTGTTTTTCAATGTGCGCTTTTTGCGTATTCGCATTTTTAATGTGTCACAAGTCATATGGGCCAAAAAAGCCCAATGTTAGAATTCCGTTGGAATTGGGCTAAAGAAAAAGGCCCATTAACTTAGCCCGACTCGACCTGATCACAATGCATGGGCTGTTTTTATCATATTAGCCCGGCCCATAATCAGCTCTAAATTTGAGTTGTAGCTCAAAAGAAGGGTCGGCCTACTGATCGTCTTACAGAATTGTGTAAAGAGGTTTTGACGATCAACTAAAAACAGAAACGTAAAGCAAAGAGAAATCTCGCTCCATTACTTTGAACAAAATATATCCCGGTAAAAAAAAATTACATCATAATTCCCGCTACAAGCTCAGTAACTTACAAAGACACAAAATTTGTAAATGAAGCGACTCGACATACATAAAAGCTACCTTAACAAAGTAAAAGATGATGGGTTACATGTGCTCCATAGTACAATCCACCAGCGTCCGGCACCATTCACAAGCAAAATTTGACGCGTTACTAGGGGCTCACATCGAGACATCGACAATCCAGTATAAAAAATGGACAAGAAGAGAATGATGGATAAACTAAAAAATCTGCTTATACCATCCAAAGTTTTCATGTTTTCATCGATATATTGTTCAACAGACTAGACAGGGGACTCAAACAGAGTAGAATGAAATCACGAGCTCTCAATGCCGTAGAAAAGATGGCCCAAAAAAAGTATGTCGACAGACTGAACATTACATCAACCATTACGAAACACCAACAAATTTGGAGATACTCGAACTTGATGTAAAATCTCTGAATAAATCAATCAAGTTGACACACAAAACCAAGTTACCCGTTTTCATTCTGAGCCCTTCCCGTCTCCCATCAGTCCAGCATCTACCCCATCGATAATGTCCTCAAAGATCCTATTTGTCTCTCCCTACCTCTTCCACCTCGCGACTATAGTCCCTTAACAGCACTCTCCTGGCCCTAGCAACGATACATCCATTCCCTTAAAGACACAACAGTTTCTTCTTCACCTAAAATTTCCTAATTAAACACTCTCCAATAAGCAAGCAAGTCAATAAATCAATGAGGAATGGATGTCTGGAGTCTGGACAATGCCTATGGGATCGTACTGAGAGAGGAGCGCCACAAGAATGTCATTCGAACCCGCGAAGAGCCAGCGGTTGAGGTGGCAATGGCCGTGAAAACTGACGACAATCGTGGCTCCACTTTCAGACCTGATTCCAGGGAGTACGAACCGCCACATTGCACCCACTGCAATAAATGGTACCACACTGAGGCGACTTGTTGGGAGAAATTAGGTATCAATGGCAGAGGTCGTGGCAAGGGGAGGAGAGGAGGACGCGGTGGTCGTGGAGGGCGTGGTTCGGGGAACAGCAACCAAACCGTGAATGCTGCCACCACTAGCGACGAAGGCTCTTCTTCTAAATCTGACTTGACAACAGAGGAGATTGAGCAATTACGAAGTCTGCTCGTTGCTAAAGGTGACTTCGGTGAAAAATTACAAGGTAATCGTTTTGTCAATTTAAATGATTGGATGCTCGATAGTGAATGTTCCCACCATATGACAGGTTGCCGCGAGGTGCTATACGAATCATGGAAAGGAGCACCTTCCAATGTCTGTTTGCCTAATGGTTCAAATATTGTGACCAATGAACACGGAAAAATCAGTCTTACGAAAGACTTTGAATTGCAGGACGTATTATATGTGCCCAACTTAAAGTGTCACCTTATTTCTATTCCGCAACTTATGAAAATAATTGCTTAGTGATTTTTAATTCTAATTTTTGTATAATACAGGACCAATCTACGAAGACGGAGATTGGACGCGGTGAGTTACGAGATGGAGTTTTTTATATGACACGAGTTGGGGACATTCTTGCACGTGTTGGAGTTGATGACGCACGGGCATGGCATCGCAGACTCGGTCACCCTTCAAGTCATGCCTTTACTACTTTTGGCAATTTAATTCCCAAAAATTTATCAATTAATTCGAACTTTATTTGTGATTCTTGTTGTCGCTCGAAACAAACCCGTTTGAGTTTTAAGATTAATAATAAGAGGCATGACACCTTATTTCATTTAATCCATTGTGATATATGGGGGCCCTATAGTGTGCCTAGTTCTTCGGGAGCGCACTATTTTTTTACTATTGTGGATGATCACAGTCGTAGCGTTTGGGTCCATCTTATGAGAGACAAAGGGGAAGTGTATGACTTGTTACGTTATTTTTGCAAAATGGTCCATACTCAGTTTGGAAAACACATAAAAGTAATTCAAAGTGATAATGGCACCGGATTTCTTTCGGGACCATTACGACAATTTTATAAAGAAAATGGCATGTTGTTTCAAACTAGTGTAGTTGACACCCTGCAACAAAATGGTCGAGTTGAGAGGAAACATCGACATATTTTAGAAAAAGCAAGAGCCCTTCGTTTTCTGGCCAATCTACCTATTGAGTTTTGGGGAGAATGTGTTTTGACGGCCGCGTACCTTATCAATAGAACACCCACGAAGATTTTAGATGGGAGAACACCTTTTGAGTTGTTACATGGTCACGTACCTAACCTCGACAATTTGAGAGTCCTAGGGTGTCTTGCTTATGCTCACAGTAAGCAACGACCAAAAGATAAATTTAAGGAACGTCGAACTCGATGTGTTTTTATTGGGTACCCTAAGACACAAAAAGGGTGGTGTGTTTATGATTTGAAAACAAAATTTCATTTTGTTTCTCGAGATGTGTATTTCTATGAGAATGTTTTCCCTTTCGAAATTGAACACGGGAACAGTCCTGCCAATAGCACTACTAATGACGAAGAGCAACCATGTTATTTTGACCTCCTTCCTAATTCAGACCCAGTAGCAGGCCCATCACCAGAAAACAGCCCTATTGTGACTGAAATTAGTGCTGCCCATAGTCCACTTGCTGAAACTACTACCGGTGAAATGGCACCTAATGAAAGTAGTGACAGGGGACATGGTGTTGAGGGGGAGACAGAGGTCGAGAATGAACAAAGGTTAGGGCGAGGGGCTCGAGAAAAGTTCGAAGCGGCTTGGAAGAAAGACTATGTCTGTAAATCAACTCGTGTCATATCGTCACAGAAAACTCACTCGTCCACCACTCCGTCTTCTATGAAAGGTACTCGTTATCCATTAATTAATTATGTCACTAGTAGTTGTTTTTCAATGTCTCACAGAAAATTCATTGGAGCAATTGATGTTATTCGGGAACGCCGAAATTATTATGAGGCCGTTAAACAACCCGAGTGGAAAGAAGCAATGAGAAAAGAAATAGAAGCCCTCGAGAAAAATGGGACATGGAGAATTGTGGATCTACCGGATGGCAAGAAACCGATTGGGTACAAATGGGTTTACAAAACCAAGGTTAACGCGGATGGAATGATAGAAAGATACAAGGCTCATTTAGTGGCACAAGGTTTTACCCAAATCGAAAGTATTGACTACCACGAAACTTTTGCACCGGTTGCTAAAATGACGGTTGCTAAAATGACAAGTGTTCGTCTCCTACTTGCTATAGCCGTGGCCAAGAAATGAGATATTGCTCAACTCGACATCAATAACGCTTTTCTTCATGGTGACTTGGACGAAGAAGTCTACATGCGATTACCGCAAGGCTTCCTAGCATCCACGAAGAGTAAGGTATGTCCACTTTTGAAATCTTTGTATGGTCTAAAACAAGCCTCGAGAAATTGGTTTGCTAAGTTGACAGATGCATTACGAGGATATGGGTTCACTCAGTCACTCGCTGATTACTCTCTATTTACGATGAACAAATCCGGAAATTTCCTCGGATTATTGGTGTATGTCGATGATATGATTATCGTAAGTAACAATTCCGCAGCAAGTGCTAATTTAAAGGCTTTTCTCGGTGCAAAGTTTGGCATTAAAGATCTCGGGCAACTAAAATTCTTCTTGGGAATAGAAGTTGCGCATGGAAACTCGGGGCTCTTTCCTTCCCAACGAAAGTATGCCATGGAAATCATTAAAGAGGCAAAATTGGAAGGAGCTAAGCCAACCATGATACCGATTGTCCAGAATCACGAGCTAGCCCTTTCAACGAGTGCATTGCTGAAGGATCCAATTATGTATCGTCGGTTGGTTGGGAGACTTGTTTATCTCACGAATACGAGGCCAGATTTATTGTATGCTGCTCATATCTTATCGCAATATGTTCAAGCACCGCGAAAGGACCATTTAGAAGCTGCTTTGCGCGTTGTGAAGTATCTTAAAGGTGATCCAGGAAAAGGAATTATTATGAGTAAGAACACTACAATCCAACTCACTGGTTATTCGGACTCCGATTACGCAAGGTGCCCTCTAACCTGTCGGTCTCTCACTGGTTATTTTGTGGCTTTGGGTCCGACACCTATTTCCTGGAAGGTTCGGAAGCAGCCCACGGTTGCTAGGTCCACCGCAGAAGCAGAATATCGCGCTATGGCGGCGGTCACAAGTGAGTTAATTTGGTTGAAATCTTTTCTTTCCTCTCTTGGGATTACCCATGCTCACCCTATGCAAGTCTCATGTGACAACAAGTCGGCTTTACATATTGCAAAAAACCCCGTCTTTCATGATCGTACAAAACATATTGAGGTTGATTGTCATTTTATTCGGCAACATTTGGTGAGTAAGAATATTTCTACAGGCCATGTTCAAAGTGCGGAGCAAATTGCGGATCTTTTTACGAAGGCGCTTGGTAGCGAATCTTTCGCATATTTGAGTCATAAGTTGGGCATTTGGTCCCCTAATGCTCCAACTTAAGGGGGAGTATGGAAAATATACCTCTCGGATATTTACGGAATATTTGTTTATGGTATATTATTGTGTAGTTATTACTGTACTTAAGTCTTTCCTCTTTCTTAGGCCTTTAAACTTTCAATCTTACTGGATATTTATGTAGGGAAGTTACACTAAGTTAGTATATAATGTATCTCATGTATCACGTATGTTTCATCAATTCAATAAGAAGGCTCTTAAGCCATTTACAATTTCCTTATCACTGTTTATCAGAAGTCCCCTCGTTTGGCACTGATGGGAACTGGAGTATCAATACACATATTTCTCGATGCCAAAGGCAGAAGTGGTACGAGAAATTGTATAGCAGAAATCAAACATAATCTACAATTTCCTACTTAACCCGATTATGAGTTCTCTGTGTGATGTGTAAGAGTTTCTACATTTGTGGCCGGGTCTGTACAACGTATATCTTTCCATCCTTGACAACACCTTCGATATCTTGTGGAGAGCCGTAAAGCTCCTCGATTGCACTCCCGGTCTTTGCAATGCCGGAGAGCACTGTCTGACGGAATTTGTCGTCGTTGATTAACGAGTCCGTTGAGTAGTCAAGCACCACTTTCTCTTCTTCATCCATTGGCACACTATCAACCACAAACAACCAGACGGAATTTACAATCAAACAGAAGATGCAATTATCATGAGATCGTTCAGGATTATGTTTGGTCGTGTTCAGGTTCGGTCATTTTAGGCGCTTTCTATCAAGTCAATGCACAAGTCAGGCCAACTTCGTGTTTTTGTAGCGCCCAGAGTAAAACCGAGTACATCCTACCTAGGGGCGTCTTTGGGGTGCGGGCCGTGCGGTCGCACAGGGCCCCCAATTTGTTGGCTCAGAAATGAAAATAATAGTAAGAATAAATAATTTCAGTACACTAAATATTCAATCAAAGATAGTGTTTTAGTGGATAGAAATTAGGTTTCTGGGCATGAAGTCCCAGGTTCAAGACTTACTAACTATTTTTACTTTCTTTTCTAAAATTTTGTTTCTTAAATGTTAAACTGGGGCCTCTTTTTAAAAAAATTTGCTTTTTAAAAAAATTTGCTTACTAAAATGTCATATAGGGGACCCATTTCTAGAGCTCGCAAGGGCCCCAAATTCCCGAGACGGCCCTGATCCTACCTCGAGCCCTGAGGCATTGTGGCTTGCTGCCTATTGTTTAAGTAGGAGATTAGTGACATACCTATCATAGAGTCCGGCACCAGCATAACCTTCTAGATCTTCGCCATTGGAATCAGACCGAAAGATAATTGACCGTTTTATGAAGAGTCCGATAGGTTTGCTTGGATATCCCAGTACCTACAAGATAAAACTCGTCATTACCGTATTTCCTCGAACATGTGAAAAGTGGTAGCGGGGTTGCGCCATTGAGGGCATTTTGGGAGCTTTTGCAAATCCAGAATCCAGATGAATATATATACTCGAAAAAAACCAGGAATGTATACTGTATACAGCATGCTGGAACAGACGGAATGGTTCAGAAGAGTTCGGGAAAAGTTACCTTTGGAGAATCCAGGTCGCTTTTACTGGTTATGAAACTCCAAGCACGGCCAGGATAGGCTCCGACAAGGGTTTCTCCGAGTCCTTTCACAACCTATGGCAGTCAAGATGCTCGTAAAATTAGCAAATAATATCAGATCGAGTAATTGGGGTAAATGTTGGGATAAGACTAGATAGAAACCAGCTCGAGTACCTCAGCATAGATCTCGGAGGAATCCCCAGAAGACGGATTAGTAGTGTGGATGACAAATGCATAATCGGCACTTATAATTTCCTGAACTAAAACAGCCATGCAAAGACAGTCGTGATCTACCCCGATTTTTCTTGTGCTGAAGTACGCTCTCTCGTTCCATTTTGATGCCCAAACCTGAAATTATGTCGATGTTTGTGAATAACAATTCTATATTTTCAATTTGATTCATAATCAGCTGTAGATTTGAACTTCATTAATAACATCCATCCATTGATAATTTTAGTTCTGAATTCAGTAATAAAATTACCCAGTCGTCTCAAAGGCTCACAACCTATGAGACGATTAGGGATTCAAACATACTTTCGCAGGTAAGATCATCTCGCCTAAGTTTTTGTATCCCACAACCAGCGGCGGACCCAGGTGGGGTCCCGTGGGGGCACGTGCCCCCGTAACATTTTAAGAATAATTTTTATCTAAGTGATTTTGAGTTCAATTCTTGGTAGAAACACACACAAGTTTATATTTTTTTTGGGCCTCGACCTTCGGATCAATTAACAAGATCTAAACCATTGAACCACTTACTTTTATTATTAACCAAAACAACTATTGTTTTTACATATATTTAGAATTTAAAGTATTTTAGAGAAGACATTATTTTTTGAAAAAAAATATCTATAAGACTAATTATTATTTTTATTGTGTATAATAATAACTAATTTAGAGGGAAAAATGTAAAAATGTTGTCTTAGACACGCATAAAAATGCGCGTTAAAAATTAGTTCCCCCTCAACTCTAGTTTCCTAGGTCCGCCACTGCCCACAACTGGCCAATGCCTACGACGGGATAAGGGAGCATGAAAACTGCATCCTGACAGAATCATTCAACAGAGAGCGAAAGAGACGTCTTACCCTCTTTATTGCCATCCATGCCTGACCCCATCTTTTTTCACCTTCATCACCAGGCCAAGGCATTCCGGAACTCTTCATTTTAGTTTCAAGCTCTTGCACCTAAATCACAATCACCCGGGTTAAACAAAAAGACAGCCCATCTTTTTTCACCATGACAGTAAGTACACCGTCTCATATAAGCTACTGTAACCATGGCAATCAAAGAAGATCAAATGAGCTGAGGGATTAATCGGGGGATATCCATATTTCTGATGTAATTGTAAACGACACGACAGTAAGTAACCGATCAAGAGAAAAGCATATAGAGGTTTACCAACTGAGGTGGCGCATCAAGCTCTAAAACTGTGCTTCGGATCGTTTCTAGAACTCCATAATCTCCTCCTTCTAATTCCTTGTTCAGGGTCATCAGCTTGTCTTGAACTCCCTGCCATAAACAAAGACAGAAGTACACAAATGTTACTTGTCTTGAACTCCCTGCCATAAATCAAGACCTTGATTCGTTTATCAAAACCAGAAATAGTGATAAAGTCTCTAAATGTCTCAATTTTAATCCATATAACGGTTTTACAACCCCGAGTCGTTATTATATGCTATCGTGGGATTACATTGCAAATATCGGGAAATTTTATATCGGACCTGTTAACCCAAAAAACGTGAATAAATAATAACATTCAAAATCAACAATTTTCGACAATCTTTTGAACCAAATTTTCTATTGTCCAAATCATATTCTATAGACCATTATACTATAAAATGACTAATGCATGTTCAAATCACTCTAAAAGAATAGAATGTGGCATAGAACTTGATTCGTCTGTAAAACCGAAAAATAGTCTTAAAGGTCACTAAATGTCTCTATTTTAATTCATATGCCGGTTCTACTACCCCAAGTCATTATTATATAGCATAGTAGGATTACATTGCAAATTTCGGAAAATTTTATTTCGGGGCCCATTAACCCGAAAAACGGGGGTAATAACCTTCAAATTCGACGATTTTCGACAATCATTTGAACCAAATTTTTTATTGTCCAAATCATTTTCTATGGGTACTACTATACTATAAAATGGCAAATGCATGTTCAAATCACTCTAAAACAATAGAATGTGGCATAGAACTTGATTCGTCTATCAAACCTATAAATAGTCCTAAGGTCACTAAATGTCTCTATTTTAATTCATAGGCCGGTTCTACTACCCCGAGTCATTATTATATGGTATAGCGGGATTACATTGCAAATTTCGGGAAATTTTATTCCGGGGCCCATAAACCTGAAAAACGTGGCTTCAAAATCGACGATTTTCGACAATTTTTTGACCCAAATTTTTTATTGTCCTAACCATTTTCTATAGGTTCCATTACACTCTAAACTGGCTAACGCAAGTTCAAATCACTCTAAAACAAAAGAATGTGGCATAGAACTTGATTCGTCTATCAAACCTAGAAATAGTCCTAAGGTCACTAAATGTCTCTATTTTAATTCATAGGCCGGTTCTACTACCCCGAGTCATTATTATATGGTATAGCGGGATTACATTGCAAATTTCGGGAAGTTTTATTTCGGGCCCATAAACCCGAAAAACGTGGATAATAAGCTTCAAAATCGACGATTTTCGACAATTTTTTGACCCAAATTTTTTATTGTCCTAACCATTTTCTATAGGTTGCATTACACTCTAAACTGGCTAATGCATGTTCAAATCACTCTAAAACAAAAGAATGTGGCATAGAACTTGATTCGTCTATCAAACCTAGAAATAGTCCTAAGGTCACTAAATGTCTCTATTTTAATTCATAGGCCGGTTCTACTACCCCGAGTCATTATTATATGGTAAAGCGGGATTACATTGCAAATTTCGGGAAATTTTATTCCGGGGCCCATAAACCCGAAAAACGTGGATAATAAACTTCAAAATCGACGATTTTCGACAATTTTTTGACCCAAAATTTTTATTGTCCTAACCATTTTCTATAGGTTCCATTAAACTCTAAAATGGCTAATGCATGTTCAAATCACTCTAAAACAAAAGAATGTGGCATAGAACGTAATTCCTCTATCAAACCTAGAAATAGTCTTAAGGTCACTAAATGTCTCTATTTTAATTCATAGGCCGGTTATACTACCCCGAGTCATTATTATATGGTATAGCGGGATTACATTGCAAATTTCGGGAAATTTTATTCCGGGGCCCATTAACCTGAAAAACGTGGATAATAAGCTTCAAAATCGACGATTTTCGACAATTTTTTGACCCAAATTTTTTATTATCCTAACCATTTTCTATAGGTTCCATTACACTCTAAAAAGGGTAATGCATGTTCAAATCACTCTAAAACAAAAGAATGTAGCATAGAACTTGATTCGTCTATCAAACCTAGAAATAGTCCTAAGGTCACTAAATGTCTCTATTTTAATTCATAGGCCCGTTCCACTACCCCGAGTCATAATTATATGGTAAAGCGGGATTACATTGCAAATTTCGGGAAATTTTATTTCGGGCCCATAAACCCAAAAAACGTGGATAATAAGTTTCAAAATCGACGATTTTCGACAATTTTTTGACCCAAATTTTTTATTGTCCTAACCATTTTCTATAGGTTCCATTACACTCTAAACAGGCAAATGCATGTTCAAATCACTCTAAAACAAAAGAATGTAGCATAGAACTTGATTCGTCTATCAAACCTAGAAATAGTCCCAAGGTCACTAAATGTCTCTATTTTAATTCACAGGCCGGTTCTACTACCCCGAGTCATTATTATATGGTATAGCGGGATTACATTGCAAATTTCGGGAAATTTTATTACGGGGCCCATAAACCTGAAAAACGTGGCTTCAAAATCGACGATTTTCGACAATTTTTTGACCCAAATTTTTTATTGTCCTAACCATTTTCTATAGGTTCCATTACACTCTAAACTGGCTAACGCAAGTTCAAATCACTCTAAAACAAAAGAATGTGGCATAGAACTTGATTCGTCTATCAAACCTAGAAATAGTCCTAAGGTCACTAAATGTCTCTATTTTAATTCATAGGCCGGTTCTACTACCCCGAGTCATTATTATATGGTATAGCGGGATTACATTGCAAATTTCGGGAAGTTTTATTTCGGGCCCATAAACCCGAAAAACGTGGATAATAAGCTTCAAAATCGACGATTTTCGACAATTTTTTGACCCAAATTTTTTATTGTCCTAACCATTTTCTATAGGTTGCATTACACTCTAAACTGGCTAATGCATGTTCAAATCACTCTAAAACAAAAGAATGTGGCATAGAACTTGATTCGTCTATCAAACCTAGAAATAGTCCTAAGGTCACTAAATGTCTCTATTTTAATTCATAGGCCGGTTCTACTACCCCGAGTCATTATTATATGGTAAAGCGGGATTACATTGCAAATTTCGGGAAATTTTATTCCGGGGCCCATAAACCCGAAAAACGTGGATAATAAACTTCAAAATCGACGATTTTCGACAATTTTTTGACCCAAAATTTTTATTGTCCTAACCATTTTCTATAGGTTCCATTAAACTCTAAAATGGCTAATGCATGTTCAAATCACTCTAAAACAAAAGAATGTGGCATAGAACGTAATTCCTCTATCAAACCTAGAAATAGTCTTAAGGTCACTAAATGTCTCTATTTTAATTCATAGGCCGGTTATACTACCCCGAGTCATTATTATATGGTATAGCGGGATTACATTGCAAATTTCGGGAAATTTTATTCCGGGGCCCATAAACCTGAAAAACGTGGATAATAAGCTTCAAAATCGACGATTTTCGACAATTTTTTGACCCAAATTTTTTATTGTCCTAACCATTTTCTATAGGTTGCATTACACTCTAAACTGGCTAATGCATGTTCAAATCACTCTAAAACAAAAGAATGTGGCATAGAACTTGATTCGTCTATCAAACCTAGAAATAGTCCTAAGGTCACTAAATGTCTATATTTTATTTCATAGGCCGGTTCTACTACCCGAGTCATTATTATATGGTATACCGCGATTACATTGCAAATTTCGGGAAATTTTATTCCGGAGCCCATAAACCCGAAAAACGTGGATAAATAATCTTCAAAATCGACGATTTTCGACAATTTTTTTACCCAAATTTTTTATTGTCCTAACCATTTTCTATAGGTTCCATTACACTCTAAAATGGCTAATGCATGTTCAAATCACTCTAAAACAAAAGAATGTGGCATATAACTTAATTCCTCTATCAAACCTAGAAATAGTCTTAAGGAAACTAAATATCTCTATTTTAATTCATAGGCCGGTTCTACTACCCCGAGTCATTATTATATGGTATAGCGGGATTACATTGCAAATTTCGGGAAGTTTTATTCCGGTTCCCATAAACCCGAAAAACGTGGATAATAAGCTTCAAAATCGACGATTTTCGACAATTTTTTGACCCAAAATTTTTATTGTCCTAACCATTTTCTATAGGTTCCATTACACTCTAAACTGGCTAATGCATGTTCAAATCACTCTAAAACAAAAGAATGTAGCATAGAACTTGATTCGTCTATCAAACCTAGAAATAGTCCTAAGGTCACTAAATGTCTCTATTTTAATTCATAGGCCGGTTCTACTACCCCGAGTCATTATTATATGAAAAGCGGGATTACATTGCAAATTTCGGGAAATTTTATTTCGGACCCATAAACCCGAAAAACGTGGATAATAAGTTTCAAAATCGACGATTTTCGACAATTTTTTGACCCAAATTTTTTATTGTCCTAACCATTTTCTATAAGATCCATTACACTCTAAACTGGCTAATGCATGTTCAAATCACTCTAAAACAAAAGAATGTGGCATAGAACTTGATTCCTCTATCAAACCTAGAAATAGTCTTAAGGTCACTAAATGTCTCTATTTTAATTCATAAGCCGGTTCTACTACCCCGAGTCATTATTATATGGTATAGCGGGATTATATTGCAAATTTCGGGAAATTTTATTCCGGGGCCCATAAACCCGAAAAACGTGGATAATAACCTTCAAAATCGACGATTTTCGACAATTTTTTGACCCAAATTTTTTATTATCCTAACCATTTTCTATAGGTTCCATTACACTCTAAAAAGGGTAATGCATGTTCAAATCACTCTAAAACAAAAGAATGTAGCATAGAACTTGATTCGTCTATCAAACCTAGAAATAGTCCTAAGGTCACTAAATGTCTCTATTTTAATTCATAGGCCGGTTCTACTACCCCGAGTCATTATTATATGAAAAGCGGGATTACATTGCAAATTTCGGGAAATTTTATTTCGGACCCATAAACCCGAAAAACGTGGATAATAAGTTTCAAAATCGACGATTTTCGACAATTTTTTGACCCAAATTTTTTATTGTCCTAACCATTTTCTATAAGATCCATTACACTCTAAACTGGCTAATGCATGTTCAAATCACTCTAAAACAAAAGAATGTGGCATAGAACTTGATTCCTCTATCAAACCTAGAAATAGTCCTAAGGTCACTAAATGTCTCTATTTTAATTCATAGGCCAGTTCTACTACCCCGAGTCATTATTATATGGTATAGCGGGATTACATTGCAAATTTCGGGAAATTTTATTACGGGGCCCATAAACCTGAAAAACGTGGCTTCAAAATCGCCGATTTTCGACAATTTTTTGACCCAAATTTTTTATTGTCCTAACCATTTTCTATAGGTTCCATTACACTCTAAACTGGCTAATGCAAGTTCAAATCACTCTAAAACAAAAGAATGTGGCATAGAACTTGATTCGTCTATCAAACCTAGAAATAGTCCTAAGGTCACTAAATGTCTATTTTAATTCATAGGCCGGTTCTACTACCCCGAGTCATTATTATATGGTATAGCGCGATTACATTGCAAATTTCGGGAAGTTTTATTTCGGGCCCATAAACCCGAAAAACGTGGATAATAAGCTTCAAAATCGACGATTTTCGACAATTTTTTGACCCAAATTTTTTATTGTCCTAACCATTTTCTATAGGTTGCATTACACTCTAAACTGGCTAATGCATGTTCAAATCACTCTAAAACAAAAGAATGTGGCATAGAACTTGATTCGTCTATCAAACCTAGAAATAGTCCTAAGGTCACTAAATGTCTCTATTTTAATTCATAGGCCGGTTCTACTACCCGAGTCATTATTATATGGTATACCGCGTTTACATTGCAAATTTCGGGAAATTTTATTCCGGAGCCCATAAACCCGAAAAACGTGGATAATAATCTTCAAAATCGACGATTTTCGACAATTTTTTGAGCCAAATTTTTTATTGTCCTAACCATTTTCTATAGGTTCCATTACACTCTAAAATGGCTAATGCATGTTCAAATCACTCTAAAACAAAAGAATGTGGCATAGAACTTGATTCCTCTATCAAACCTAGAAATAGTCTTAAGGTCACTAAATATCTCTATTTTAATTCATAGGTCGGTTCTACTACCCCGAGTCATTATTATATGGTATAGCGGGATTCAATTGCAAATTCCGGGAAATTTTATTCCGGGGCCCATAAACCCGAAAAACGTGGATAATAAGCTTCAAAATCGACGATTTTCGACAATTTTTTGACCCAAAATTTTTATTGTCCTAACCATTTTCTATAGGTTCCATTACACTCTAAACAGGGTAATGCATATTCAAATCACTCTAAAACAAAAGAATGTAGCATAGAACTTGATTCGTCTATCAAACCTAGAAATAGTCCTAAGGTCACTAAATGTCTCTATTTTAATTCATAGGCCGGTTCTACTACCCCGAGTCATTATTGTATAGTATAGCGGGATTACATTGCAAATTTCGTGAAATTTTATTTCGGGCCCATAAACCCGAAAAACGTGGATAATAAGCTTCAAAATCGACGATTTTCGACAATTTTTTTACCTAAATTTTTTATTGTCCTAACCATTTTCTATAGGTTCCATTACACTCTAAACAGGCTAATGCATGTTCAAATCACTCTAAAACAAAAGAATGTAGCATAGAACTTGATTCGTCTATCAAACCTAGAAATAGTCCTAAGGTCACTAAATGTCTCTATTTTAATTCATAGGCCGGTTCTACTACCCCGAGTCATTATTATATGGTATAGCGGGATTACATTGCAAATTTCGGGAAATTTTATTCCGGGGCCCATAAACTTGAAAAACGTGGCTTCAAAATCGACGATTTTCGACAATTTTTTTACCCAAATTTTTTATTGTCCTAACCATTTTCTATAGGTTCCATTACACTCTAAACTGGCTAATGCAAGTTCAAATCACTCTAAAACAAAAGAATGTGGCATAGAACTTGATTCGTCTATCAAACCTAGAAATAGTCCTAAGGTCACTAAATGTCTCTATTTTAATTCATAGGCCGGTTCTACTACCCCGAGTCATTATTATATGGTAAAGCGGGATTACATTGCAAATTTCGGGAAATTTTATTTCGGGCCCATAAACCCAAAAAACGTGGATAATAAGTTTCAAAATCGACGATTTTCGACAATTTTTTGACCCAAATTTTTTATTGTCCTAACCATTTTCTATAGGTTCAATTACACTCTAAACAGGCAAATGCATGTTCAAATCACTCTAAAACAAAAGAATGTTGCATAGAACTTGATTCGTCTATCAAACCTAGAAATAGTCCTAAGGTCACTAAATGTCTCTATTTTAATTCATAGGCCGGTTCTACTACCCCGAGTCATTATTATATGGTATAGCGGGATTACATTGCAAATTTCGGGAAATTTTATTCCGGGGCCCATAAACTTGAAAAACGTGGCTTCAAAATCGACGATTTTCGACAATTTTTTGACCCAAAATTTTTATTGTCCTAACCATTTTCTATAGGTTCCATTACACTCTAAACAGGGTAATGCATATTCAAATCACTCTAAAACAAAAGAATGTAGCATAGAACTTGATTCGTCTATCAAACCTAGAAATAGTCCTAAGGTCACTAAATGTCTCTATTTTAATTCATAGGCCGGTTCTACTACCCCGAGTCATTATTGTATAGTATAGCGGGATTACATTGCAAATTTCGTGAAATTTTATTTCGGGCCCATAAACCCGAAAAAACGTGGATAATAAGCTTCAAAATCGACGATTTTCGACAATTTTTTGACCCCCTAATTTTTTATTGTCCTAACCATTTTCTATAGGTTCCATTACACTCTAAACTGGCTAATGCAAGTTCAAATCACTCTAAAACAAAAGAATGTGGCATAGAACTTGATTCGTCTATCAAACCTAGAAATAGTCTTAAGGTCACTAAATGTCTCTATTTTAATTAATAGGCCGGATCTACTACCCCGAGTCATTATTATATGGTATAGTGGGATTACATTGCAAATTTCGGGAAATTTTATTCCGGGGCCCATAGACCTGAAAAACGTGGCTTCAAAATCGACGATTTTCGACAATTTTTTGACCCAAATTTTTTATTGTCCTAACCATTTTCTATAGGTTCCATTACACTCTAAACTGGCTAATGCAAGTTCAAATCACTCTAAAACAAAAGAATGTGGCATAGAACTTGATTCGTCTATCAAACCTAGAAATAGTCCTAAGGTCACTAAATGTCTCTATTTTAATTCATAGGCCGGTTCTACTACCCGAGTCATTATTATATGGTATACCGCGATTACATTGCAAATTTCGGGAAATTTTATTCCGGAGCCCATAAACCCGAAAAACGTGGATAATAATCTTCAAAATCGACGATTTTCGACAATTTTTTGACCCAAATTTTTTATTGTCCTAACCATTTTCTATAGGTTCCATTACACTCTAAAATGGCTAATGCATGTTCAAATCACTCTAAAACAAAAGAATGTGGCATAGAACTTGATTCCTCTATCAAACCTAGAAATAGTCTTAAGGTCACTAAATATCTCTATTTTAATTCATAGGCCGGTTCTACTACCCCGAGTCATTATTATATGGTATAGCGGGATTACATTGCAAATTTCGGGAAATTTTATTCCGGGGCCCATAAACCCGAAAAACGTGGATAATAAGCTTCAAAATCGACGATTTTCGACAATTTTTTGACCCAAAATTATTATTGTCCTAACCATTTTCTTTAGGTTCCATTACACTCTAAACAGGCTAATGCATATTCAAATCACTCTAAAACAAAAGAATGTAGCATAGAACTTGATTCGTCTATCAAACCTAGAAATAGTCCTAAGGTCACTAAATGTCTCTATTTTAATTCATAGGCCGGTTCTACTACCCCGAGTCATTATTATATAGTATAGCGGGATTACATTGCAA
This sequence comes from Silene conica, assembly GCA_029255685.2. Taxonomy (NCBI): domain Eukaryota; kingdom Viridiplantae; phylum Streptophyta; class Magnoliopsida; order Caryophyllales; family Caryophyllaceae; genus Silene; species Silene conica. Next base: position 99,434,029 of record CM055312.2, read on the forward strand.
ATTTCGTGAAATTTTATTTCGGGCCCATAAACCCGAAAAACGTGGATAATAAGCTTCAAAATCAACGATTTTCGACAATTTTTTTACCTAAATTTTTTATTGTCCTAACCATTTTCTATAGGTTCCATTACACTCTAAACAGGCTAATGCATGTTCAAATCACTCTAAAACAAAAGAATGTAGCATAGAACTTGATTCGTCTATCAAACCTAGAAATAGTCCTAAGGTCACTAAATGTCTCTATTTTAATTCATAGGCCGGTTCTACTACCCCGAGTCATTATTATATGGTATAGCGCGATTACATTGCAAATTTCGGAAAGTTTTATTTCGGGCCCATAAACCCGAAAAACGTGGATCATAAGCTTCAAAATCGACGATTTTCGACAATTTTTTGACCCAAATTTTTTATTGTCCTAACCATTTTCTATAGGATCCATTACACTCTAAACTAGCTAATGCATGTTCAAATCACTCTAAAACAAAAGAATGTGGCATAGAACTTGATTCCTCTATCAAACCTAGAAATAGTCTTAAGGTCACTAAATGTCTCTATTTTAATTCATAGCCCGGTTCTACTACCCCGAGTCATTATTATATGTTATAGCGGGATTACATTGCAAATTTCGGGAAATTTTATTCCGGGGCCCATAAACCCGAAAAACGTGTTACCTTCAAAATCGACGATTTTCGACAATTTTTTGACCCAAATTTTTTGTTATCCTAACCATTTTCTATAGGTTCCATTACCCTCTAAAATGGGTAATGCATGTTCAAATCACTCTAAAACAAAAGAATGTAGCATAGAACTTGATTCGTCTATCAAACCTAGAAATAGTCCTAAGGTCACTAAATGTCTCTATTTTAATTCATAGGCCGGTTCTACTACCCCGAGTCATTATTATATGGTAAAGCGGGATTACATTGCAAATTTCGGGAAATTTTATTTCGGGCCCATAAACCCGAAAAACGTGGATAATAAGTTTCAAAATCGACGATTTTCGACAATTTTTTGACCCAAATTTTTTATTGTCCTAACCATTTTCTATAGGTTCCATTACACTCTAAACAGGCAAATGCATGTTCAAATCACTCTAAAACAAAAGAATGTAGCATAGAACTTGATTCGTCTATCAAACCTAGAAATAGTCCTAAGGTCACTAAATGTTTCTATTTTAATTCATAGGCCGGTTCTACTACCCCGAGTCATTATTATATGGTATAGCGGGATTACATTGCAAATTTCGGGAAATTTTATTCCGGGGCCCATAAACCTGAAAAACGTGGCTTCAAAATCGACGATTTTCGACAATTTTTTGACCCAAATTTTTTATTGTCCTAACCATTTTCTATAGGTTCCATTACACTCTAAACTGGCTAATGCAAGTTCAAATCACTCTAAAACAAAAGAATGTGGCATAGAACTTGATTCGTCTATCAAACCTAGAAATAGTCCTAAGGTCACTAAATGTCTCTATTTTAATTCATAGGCCGGTTCTACTACCCCGAGTCATTATTATATGGTATAGCGCGATTACATTGCAAAATTCGGGAAGTTTTATTTCGGGCCCATAAACCCGAAAAACGTGGATAATAAGCTTCAAAATCGACGATTTTCGACAATTTTTTGACCCCCTAATTTTTTATTGTCCTAACCATTTTCTATAGGTTCCATTACACTCTAAACTGGCTAATGCAAGTTCAAATCACTCTAAAACAAAAGAATGTGGCATAGAACTTGATTCGTCTATCAAACCTAGAAATAGTCTTAAGGTCACTAAATGTCTCTATTTTAATTAATAGGCCGGATCTACTACCCCGAGTCATTATTATATGGTATAGTGGGATTACATTGCAAATTTCGGGAAATTTTATTCCAAGGCCCATTAACCCGAAAAACGTGGATAATAACCTTCAAAATCGACGATTTTCGACAATTTTTTGACCCAAAATTTTTATTGTCCTAATCATTATCTATAGGTCCCTTATACTATAAAATGGCTAATGCATGTTCAAATCACTCTAAAACAGTAGAATGTGGCATAGAACTTGATTCGTCTATCAAACCTAGAAATAGTCTTAAGGTCACTAAATGTCTCTATTTTAATTCATAGGCCAGTTCTACTACCCCGAGTCATTATTATATGGTATAGCGCGATTACATTGTAAATTTCAGGAAATTTTTTTTCCGGGGCCCATAAACCCGAAAAACGTGGATAATAACCTTCAAAATCGACGATTTTCGACAATTTTTTGACCCAAATTTTTTATTGTCTTAACCATTTTTTATAGGTTCCATTACACTCTAAAATGGCTAATACATGTTCAAATCACTTTAAAACAAAAGAATGTGGCATAGAACTTGATTTGTCTATCAAACCTAGAAATAGTCTGAAGGTCACTAAATGTCTGTATTTTAATTCATAGGCCGGATCTACTACCCCGAGTCATTATTATATGCTATAGTGGGATTACATTGCCAATGACGGAAAATTTTATTCCAGGGCCCATTTACCCGAAAAACGTGGATAATGACCTTCAAAATCGACGATTTTCGACAATTTTTCCGAACCAAATTTTTTAGTGTCCTAACCATTTTCTATAGGTTCCATTACACTCTAAAATGGCTAATGCATGTTCAAATCAATCTAAAACAAAAGAATGTGGCATAGAACTTGACTCGTCTATCAAACCTAGAAATAGTCTTAAGGTCACTAAATGTCTCTATTTTAATCCATATATAGATTCTACTACCCCGACCGAGTCATTATTATATGGCATAGTGGGATTACATTGCAAATTTCGGAAAATTATATTTCGGGCCCCGTTACCCCGAAAAACGTGGATAATAACATTCAAAATCGACGATTTTCGATAATCTCTTAAACCAAATTTTTTATAGTCCGAATCATTTCCAATAAGGACCATTATACTATAAAATGCATGTTCAAATCACTTTTAAACAATAGAATGTGGCATACAACTTGATTCGTCTATCAAACCTAGAAATAGTCTTAAGGTCTCTATATGTCGGGTCTACTACCACGAGTCACATTATTATATGGCATAGAAGGATTAAGTGGTAATTTCGAGAAATTTTATTTCGGGGTCCCGTCAACCTAAAATCCGTGGATAATAACCTTGAAAATCACCGGTTTTCGACAATCTTTTGAACTGAAATTTTTTTTGTTTAAATCTTTTTTTATAGGGACAATCTACCACAAAATGACTAATGGATGTTAAATCACTCTAAAACAACATAGAATGTAGCATGCAATTTATTTTGTCTATTAAAACCAAAATATAGTTTTTAAGGTTTCTAAATGTCTTCATTTCAATCCATATGTGAGTTCTATTACCCTATATTGCTAACTTTTTTCTCTAAATCTTTTTCTATAGGGACACTATGCCTTAAATTGACTAATGGATGTTCGGATCCCTCTAAAAGCAACATAGAATGTGGCATAGAGCTTGTTTCGTGTATTACAACGGTCACGATCCGAAAGGTAGTACTGTGGTCTCTAGATGCCTCTATTTCAAACCATATTCGTGTTCTACAAACCTTGTCATTATCATACCGCATAGAGGAAGAAGCATCTCATTATATATGTTATATAAGCTAGGGATAGTAAAAGTACCTTATTGGGGCCATATGTAAGGACCTCCTCAAAAACTCCGAATGGCAAGGCGACAGACGTAGGAACTCCAACCCAGTCTGGAACTCGTCCTTTTAGATACGAGATATTACGTGACTTAGCTCCAACCTAACATAAAAATTAGATATCAGTTCTCGACTCAAAACTTTTGCTGAGATCCTCCATTTGTATACAAACGCGAATATGAAAAGGCAGTCATCTTCATAGATAGAAAAGCTTGACAGATGGTGGATTACAACATACCATTTCACTGGTGAACTCCTCAGATGTTATGGCATAATTACCAGAGAATTTCTTCTTTACCAAACTCAGAGATGGTGGCGGTTCATCACTCGTATCACCTGAGTTGCCGCCCTTAAGTTCACTCTCATTCACCTCTCTGCATAATGAAGGGTGACAGTCATGATAATGTGGAAGTCGCACATAATAAATCGGAAATCACATCAAAGAAAGCATAACAGAAATCATGTTGACAGACAAGTTCATCTGAAGAGTGAATGTCTCTAAGCTAACTAGTTAAGTCACCGAGTGATAATCATAACCAAAGTTTGGGACTCGTTACCATCTGAGTTCCCTTAGACTCCCTCGCAGAAAAAAAAAGGTTATCGGGTGAGAGTTATTACGTGTAGAGAATGTCTGATGATGTAGCTTGCAGACGCAGTAACTTTCCTTCTGCAGCTTGGAGATCAGAGAGAATGTCGCTGTCGAAGCATGTAGCGAAACATACCTGGCAGTGGAAACGTATTCTCGTGAGCATCACACGATTAGACACCAAAGAATGGGAAGATGAGAATAAATAAATTAAATAAAAATATTACCTTGCCATTTCTTGCTCGCACGGAAACATGAGACAAGACATCTGGCATATCTGGTGTCAGTACGGCAACAGTACCATCAGGGATTTCTTCCTCTCCTTTCACATGCTTTGCCACCAAAATTGTTGGTTGTGAATATGTTTTGTTTTGGACAGACAACAACTCATCAACAACCACGACCCATCCAACAGCGTCAACCGGACTTATTATCTGCCAACTGCACAAGAATTCAATTTTTACGAAGCCCATGAGGTTGAGCCACAATAATAGTTAAGAGGCAATATTAGGGAAGGAAGAGGCATAAGAAATGTCAACCTTCCAAGATTAGCGGTCTCACGAAGAACAGGATCAAGTCTGTTAATAAGTGATGATAAAGATGCAGCAGATCCAGCACGAATAAGTTCCTCAGTAAAAATGCTGACCTACATTTAGATTGAAGACACACCATTAAGACTTAAGAGTATTCCAAATCTGACAGCGAAAACATACAAACACTATAGTCATGGACTTACAGCCCATTCTTCCACACCAAGAAGCGACCCTAGGTACTCGGCAGATGGCTGCAGAATTCGCTGGTATGACTCTGCCTTGCTTGCAAGCGATAGACGAGTCCGGTCAAGGACTGATTTTGCATACAACGCCCAACTATCGTTTTTGCTCCTTAGCATATCAAGTGCACGATTCCACCCCTTCAAGATAAACATAGAACTATTCTCAGATTGATAAAAAAAAATAGACGACAAATGAAAGGTCGTAGTTACAGCCTTAAAGGTAACTTCCCATATGCTCTAATAACCCTATCTGTCACATATTTTTGGCCTTCTAAAATTTCCGTCCAAGCAAATGTCGGAAATTCAAATGAACGGAAGAGTTATTAAGCGAAAATAGAAGCATAACAGTAGGATATATAGACATTTTCATTAGTTGTTTCAGATGGTCAAGCCAAATAAGCACTGGTTCATGGTTATCTCCAAGCAGAAACGGGTTTTATACAGGATTTTTTTATTAGAAATTGCATTATTCGGCAGCTTTTGTTTTGGCAAGATACACAGATTTACACAATCAAATGTATATTCTAAAAGCTAACCCCTCTTCGTTAGCGGGTCTTATTCTGCTCATACCTTTAAGCAGTAGATGAGATCCTCATTGTCGTCAGATGATAGAGCAAGATTTTCAATAACCATTGTAATATAGTACATAATCTTCTGTGAATACACACGAAAAAGAAGAATGTTAGCTGAAGAACACCGCACAGCAAAAAAAGACATGCATGTCAAGATTCACACTCTTGAATAACACGAGAAAATTGAGTCCCGTGCTAATCGAATTGGCCAGGCAATCAAGCCAATAATAGTGTACCCTCTTTACGTACCTCTGGTCCAGCTTTGTTCAGCTCTTCATATCCCCTTTCAATGGCTGTCCTAATAGAAGAATCAATAGCAATATCCAGAAATATAAGATCCTTTAGTCGATGTTCAGACTTGGACAATAATGGTCGAAGTTCTTGACGCGCCTCTAATAATCCCTACAAGAAAGATTTGGACTCCCTAAATTAAAGAGATGAAGAAATCATACGAGTTATGAGTACCAAAGAGAACAGGTTCATCAATGAAGGTACCTCGAGAAGTGGCTCTACATTTTTGTCTTCAACATGATCCAAAATGAACCGAAGCAGTTCCTGTGAATGGAAATTTACCATATTAATTTCGCACAAATTCTCATATGGAACTGTCTCATATTAAGTTATTTCTTTATTTCAGTTTTTAGTGTGTCAATGGGTATAAGGGTGGAGAATTTTGTTGAATTGAGGCATTCAATGATGGCCTTTGGGTTCCGAACTCCATATGGGGAAGGAACGGGGCCCTAACTTCTTTCAGACTTAGAGTTTGACACTCTTACATTGTACTGATATGAAGCCATCTCTCATGAGACTAGTTGTTAACTAAAACCAGAAATGGCTAACTTTCCTTTTCCATAATCAACACGAACAGAAACAAAATGAGCACAGAAGAAATAAGAAATTACCGGGAAACCAGAAGGCAGCCCAGGAACAGGATCAATATTGACTCCAACCATGAAACCCTGACCCTGAAGTAGTCCACATATGTATGAGTTACGTGCTTTGATAGTTTCCTCATCAGTATAAGAGGCATCAAGTTAAAGACATTACCTCGTCATTGTATCCCATGCAATTAGCGATAGCCGCCTCCAGATCCGCCCCTGAATGAACAGCCTGCAATATCCCAGTTGAAGAGTTTAACAACTACAACAAGAGTTTATACTACTACAATATTCAGTCATGTCATTCAAAAATATACTAAACCAATAACATTATCGAACATCTTCATATACGACTAAAAAATACTTAATACTGTTGAAATTTCAGTCAAGTCATTCAAAAATACAGTCGCAAAGACACCTTTGATACTTTGACACACTGACAAAAGAATGACAATACCTTCAACGTCCTCATGTAATGTCCGAGATCACGTAGAAGACCTTCCTTTTGGTCACTTCGGAATTTTGGTTCATTATGAATAGCCCGGTCATAACTTAGAAGACGCTCTTTATTAATCCCATTTTCATTTAGCGTCTTCCAGTAAACACTGATGTCAAAGTCACTTTTGATGTAATCCATCACTGCCTGAAAAAAATTCTTTTGAGTAAACTTGAATCTCAAAAACCAAAACAACAACAACAACATCAGAGCCTTAGTCCCAAAATGTTTTGGGGTCGGCTGACATGAATCATCCTTTGGAACCGTCATGAGTGAACTCTCATCTCAAAAACCCAAAAAAAAAAACAAATCTAACAACCCCATTAAGAATACCTGACAGATAACAACATCATCGGGACTTGTGTTGTTATGCAACTTTTGATGCCATTCTTCCATGAAGCCACCCTTGCAATCATTATTTCTCTGCAATTTCATAAATTTTCACACAAATCCTCTATAAGACTATAATCAACCAGAAAATAAGAGAAGGAATTCAAGACCAAAAAGTAACCAATGATAACCTGAATGACCAAGATTTCATCCCTAATTCTCTGTCCAACATCCCCCTCGCCACCACGTCCAACTGTTGACATTATCATGCGGAGAAGTTCCCGGTACTGGGGCTGACTTCTGTATAAGTTCTGGAGAGATTCTGTAAGTCTATCTTGAGCTTGACTAATTTCCCTGCAGATAGGATAGTAAGTTGTAAGTGCAAATAGAGTCATGGACTCACGGACAAATCAATATGTAACTTCCAGACAATTTCTTAGTTCCTATTAAAGCCCTAAATCATATTCTGCATTTATGCAAAATGTCATCTTTGCATGGTTCAGACAGGCAAGGACGAACACCGCCCAAAAAAATACTGCAAGTTTTATGCAAAATGTCACCTAAGCTAAATGTGAAGTCATAGAATAGTGCTACTTCGACGTGGATCCAAAATCTAACAAGATCAAAATTGACGTTGAATCCATTCAGTATGATTTACCGTGGTTTCACGTTGTAGTTTTTGTTCCATATTAACTGTCTTGTGGCCATAAACCTCATCCACACTAAAATCCCAGCAAGTCCCAGTTCACCAGCATCTATGGCTTCACCTATCAAGTCTGCCGCAATGTTGAACCTGTGACGAAAGTAACAATGTAACAAGATCTATCATAATTGGTTGTTCCTATGTTTTACATTGGCACAATGTGGTACGTCAAGACCAAAAAAAAAAAACAGAAAAAACACTGTGGTACGTCAAACTTCAAGACATTCCTATCCTACTTTCTTGTTGATACACAAGCCAAATTCCCCCTCCGTTCATTTGGTTTTATTTCATTTTCCTTTTGGGGTGTTCAAATATTCACTATATTCCCCTCTTCGCCCGGATTAGAACAGAAGACATTTGAACTATCAATATAGAAGTGTAGCCGTGTAGGCATTGACCAACACCATAACAAAGGTCGGGATTTCAGAAACCAGCTAACCGGTGCATAAAGGACTTCTGTGCTTCACTCTCCAACGAAGCTATATTTTCCAATAGTGACTTTGCTGTTCCACTGCCGTCACCAGCATCCTTCTGCAGAGAAGGAAAAGTCAGCACTTCAGTCCGAGAGAAGAAAAGACATTGGTCTAAACAGATTAATCAAAATTCAAACCTGCTTAGGTCTCGGGCGGAAGTCCACATAAAAGTCTGACCCGTTATCCTTTATCCAGTTATCTCCAGAAACAAGGACAAACGGCATCCCCACAAAATCATCACCTTCGAGTTCTATCTCCACTGATTGGCCCTGGAACTGAAAATCAGCATACGATTAAAAGCCCAAGATACTAACATTCGTAATCAAGAGCTTCACCAAAACTTGTGAGCTACTTCCACCATTTCAGTTTTGTTAGTGAGGCTAAAGACGTCAAATGAGGTTAACCTACTGAAAGAGGAGTAACTCAGGATCAAAAGTTCTGTTGTGAACCACACCTGGTGCAGCGGATCATCGGAAGTGACACTTCCAAATTGTGTTTGAGCAGCCATTTCCAGGGAAACCGAACCTGACGGAAGGGCATTTGAAGGTGGCGCCTGCAAATGTTAGAAAAGTATGTACATGATCAAATTGAAAGAGATAGATGAGTCATTTGACGCTAAAGAACTTCATTCTAAGCAGTCCTCACCAACCACTCACTGCCTTTCTTTGACAAAGCCCAGTGAAGTGTAAGAGGCTCCATGAAATCCGTGACTACAAGAATCTTTGTCTTGGCAGAAAGCTTAGTTACAAGCACCTGAAGAGCAGAAATTCTGAGTAGATTAGTGCTTGCCAGTGACAAAAAAGTTCATGAAGAAAAAACATTACCTCGATCCCAATTTATTGTCCCTGGGTGACTTTTGTCATCAACTATGACCATTGATTTTGCCAAATATATATTGCGACACAATGTAAACTTTGTTATGTTCGATTTATCAAAACTAGTTTCACGTGATCCTTTCTCAGAAAGTTGTAGATAAGGTAAATTGTGAAAATAATCAGTCGCAGTCGCCATTGAACGACTAAAGAATGGGAACAATATAAATGGAACAGAGGAAGTACGATGTTACATCGCCTAGGCATCTGCTCACCAGAAGTTTCTTGTCAGCAAATGAAAATATCTTTTTCTTCTCTATTATGCCACCATCTTGAGCTCCCTTTGTCTCAGCAAAAAGCTCAATTTCAGACAAAGCTTTTGGTACCACTTCCATGGACACTTTCTTGGTTCCGGGTTCAGCAGCATATTTATTTATAACCTGCGTTAGGTCCCTCTTTTTGCGTTGAATCCTATCGGCTGTGGAATAGTTTTTTTTCTTCAGTTGCTTAGCAACCTTTGTTTTAATCTCCCCTTTGGCAATCTTCTTGCGTATACCATCCACAGAAGTTCCCTTGTCTAGTTCCTTCTGCAAGTCTTTCCTTGCTTCCTCAAACTCTTTCTGTTGATAAAAGGTTGATTCAAGTCAGTTTTTTAACTGAAAAAAGGCGGTGAAACAATAAAAAAATATGAGCGTGTCCCTGAGAGTCATAGTGCTGAACACTAAGTAATGTCATACCATTTCACAATTGAAAGTAAAAGGGTTACAAAAAGTCATAAAATGGTCACAAAAGGTCCACTAAATAAAGAGGATCAGGTTCGATTACCAGCTGGGGCGATGATCACTTGGCCACTGCAGCTCCCGAAGGGGGTGGCTTACATGGTCCATGTGGTGGTGCGGGAATGCATGGGCCCGGGGGATTAAACCCCCCGTTACCAAAAAAAAAAAAAAAAAAAAGGAGGATCAAAACAATAGAACACTCATTGTCGTTAAGAAAATTGTTACTAGCTAAAAGGGTCACTCTCGGCATTTTAACATTACTATAGATATATAAGGCCTCACTTTATTTCCGAGTAAAAAGATCTATAAATTATCATAAGATGGTCACATTACATGGCATTTTAAACAGCGAAGGACTGTTAATAACAGAAGGATTTCGCCTTACCTGTTGCTCATCTGGTGTGAAATTCGGTTTTCCAGCTCTTTCCCATCTTAAGTAAGCTTGAATTTGTACAAGGTCCTCTGGAAACTTGTCTCCAGTCTTTGAACCCTGTTGCGACTTTACGTCACCTGCATCACTACCTCTAGCACTACTTCCACTTAGACCATCTCCTTTCTTTAACCTTGCTCGGAGCTCCTCCACCGAAACACCTTTAGACACCTCCTCCAGCAATTCTGCTCGAGCAGCTTCATATTCCACCTGAGGACGGCTTACATGATTAACTTCAGTTCAATTGAGCACAAATATACATACTACTGTTTAACAAGAATATATTAACAGACTTCCACTGCGATAAAGATGTTAGTCCCACAGCAAAAAGAAAAAAAACATGTTAAGATATAGGCTCATTATTTAGATATATTACAGCTAAAAAAGTGCGAGTTTCTTATTTCTACTGCATATGATCCATCTCAAATGAACCATATGTGGAAAAAGTTCATTTGACCTCACACGACAATCTAAGAAGTAAGAAATTTGATGTAGGATAAAGGATTGCGTGTGTGTTTATAGATGATGAAATTCCTTAATTGACATAGAATCGGAAATCTAAGAGTATTCTTTAGATGAGCAAAAGAGGTCAACCAGATTTACACTGTTAGGCCCTGTTCTATTCGGCTGAAACGAGCTGAATTGAATAAATTGGAGTAGAGCTCAATTGAACTAAAATGAGTGAAACTGAGGTGGAGTGAATTTAGTTGAATTAAAAGTTACTTTTGTTAAGAGATTAATTGAAAATAATTGATTGAACGTAAATAAAACTTAACGGAATACAACCAAACAAAATTGAAAGGAGCTCAAATTAAGCCAGAAAGAATAGGGCCAGTCCCCTCATCCCCGCACAAATATAAACAGTTAGAACAACTCCAAAACGATCTCTTACATATCTTCCATATATCAACTTATTTATACTACATGTATGAAACAGAAAGTAACTACCTTTTCCTGCTCAGGGGTATACATTTGTTTACCCCTTCTTTCCCATCTGAAATATGATTGAATCTGCACGAGATCTTCAGGAACTGTAATATTCCGATGTTGCTCATTTCGACCAGGCAACTTCACGTGAAAGTTGTTCCCATTGTTCTTGAACCTGAGAACATAAAATGTAATTTCGAAATAAGTACGCAACACCAACTCACAAAGTAATATAAGGGTTACTATAAAGCTGCATTACGAAGAAAAATCACTGGAAAGAGGGAACTTCACCATATGTTTCTAGCTTCATTAAATACAAGAAACTCAATTCCTCGCATTGCTGGATCGTCAATCTCTATTTTCAATGACGAACTAGATCCCGACTGGAAAAAAATAAAAAAAAAAAAAAAACCCACCAGGTTCATGAGGTGGTAACAGCAGAAATGCTGACACAAGTTGAACATAAGCAGTTAACAGAAAATACCAGCATACCTTCTCGAATGGGGTTCGAAGAGCTCCATTGTCCACCCAAGTTCCCGAAGGTCTATGTGAAGGAATTTCCCATTTACTGAAACACGGTAAAAAAAGTTGCTTAATCATGTAAGACAAATATTGTGATGAGTCATCTATCAAACAGCTTCACATGTAAAACAGATCAAAGCCTTGTGTATTCTTCAGTTAATTATAAGCTTAATGGGTTTGTCTCTCATATACGACCGATTCAAATAGATTTTTTTGTGAAAAGTTACTTGTTTCTATCTCGTATCCCGCCCCAGTGAAGCAACAACTTGTCATCATTAGTATTCGTCGCTTGTATCTCCACCTTACATCCTGATTGCATAGGGGTTACAGTGACCTGTCAAATTTGGAGGGCAGTGGAATTTCAAATTAGTAGGCTTAATTTTTTTATAAAAAAAACAGGTTACACGGAAGTTCTAAACTTCTAAATACCTGCAGTTCTATACCTCCATCAAGATTGTATCTTTCTGCTTGCTGCAATATACAAAGAAGATATAGTCAGAACTGTGCATGTGCTTAAAGGTTACACTGAAGAAACAAAACCGTTTCAAGACAATTAACACCACCCTGGTATCTTTGATCTCCGAGGTTACAATAGTCCGCTTGTCTAACATTAACACATGTAGAAGGCGTATCTCATAACAACAAAAGAAGAAGCTATCTGCCTAAAATTTAACGTTCATAAACTTTGTTCACTACGTTCACTTTGAAAATCAACTAAGCTCACCAGCAAATGAGGAAGTAAAAATAAAACCAAACATGAACTTAAAGAAGATTCTTAGTTCAGTTACATGATCGCAAGGGCTATTTAAGCCTTAAAACATAAATGTTAGCATATAGAGACAAGGATGCACAATGGGTACCAAACAGTTATCGAACAAAGCATGCCACCCTTTATTGAGACCGTAGAAAAGAACTGACTTCAGTTTTGATTGTAAGTTTTTTTCTTATAGTGTCAATATATCCTTAGATATTACAAAGATGTCTCGCTTTCTGATATACTCGTGAGGGTCATTTTTCCTTACGACAACATTGCCCTAGTGCCTCAAGCACCACTGCCAGTTTAGTGACCATCGTATTTTAAAGCCAAAGAAAACCAAATCCGAACAACAATGGAAGCTGCAAGGGATCAAAATCATAGAATGCCACCATGATCATTCTCTATCCAACATTCCTACATTTCTAGTAGCGCATTGTAGTTTCGCTACACAGGATACATCATATACCGTCCCAGTTTTACTGTCAAAATCATCTCAGTCCTAACAACCCTCTATCCATCGTAGCACAGTACCAGCATACTACAGAAGATTAGAAGAAAACTTTGAAGCAAATCATAAGGAATTCTTTTGAACACTGAATGATAGAAGTTCAAATCATACAAATTAACTACATCTGAAAACCAGTGTGTTCACCGATGTCATCTTGTAAATAAGTACTCCCTCCGTCTCACTCACTTATTTACGTCACACTACTCATCTGTCTACCCTTTTTTACGAGGAACATTTTGATCAAAGGTAAACAAAAAATTGAACGGGATTAGTACAGCAATCCAAAAAAAACTTGCTAAACCAATGTAGCCTGGATAGGTAACCAACCAAAAGAAGGCGGATCAGAGCGAGGAAAATGGATCCCTCCAATACCTTTTCCTTCATTTCATTTCCTACTCATCTGTCTACCCTTTTTTACGAGGAACATTTTGATCAAAGGTAAACAAGAAATTGAACGGGAATAGTACATCAATCCAAAAAAAACTTGCTAAACCAATGTAGCCTGGATAGGTAACCAAAAGAAGGCGGATCAGAGCAAGGAAAATGGATCCCTCCAATACCTTTTCCTTCATTTCATTTCCTTCCCAACCCAACTTACTAACGAATCCGAAAATTTCCCCTCCCTACCCTCTAATCCTTCTATCCAAACAAATCCGATCTTACACACCAAGTCCATTGATCAGCTTCTCCCACTTGCCTTGTTGCGTGAGGAATATTACCCGTTTTCACATAGTCCCCGTCACAAGCAAGACGCTTTGAAATGCACAAATGAGGCAATGAGCCCAGTTAGCATTTTGCAACCAAAATTACGGACCATGGTTAGATGTACGCAACCTTACCCGATAACTGCTCTATTAAAGTATATCTACTAAAGTAGTACCCTACTAATTACTAAAACTACTAATAAAGTAATAATCAACCAAATTAAGAATAGCTATTGACTGATCAAAAGCAATAAAAAAATGCATATTACATAGCAAACAAAAGTGATTATAACAATATTATACTCATTCCGGCACAATCATTTGTTTAACTTCGATTAAAATACTACCCAGAAAATATATAAAACGTAAATAAATGATTGAGACGGAAAAATAATAATGGTAATATACCTGAGAAGCAGGATTAGCAGCTGAAACAGCACGAGCAACAAAACAAAACCTTTGAGAACCCATTAATTTCTCAGAAATTATATTATTATTATGATTATTAAAAGATTTCAAACTATTTCCATAAAATTGTTTATTAAATAAAATTGAAGAATTTTTTTGCTTTGATCTTAAATTAACTTTGGAATTTTGATGTTTTAATGATAATAAAGTTACATTATGCCCAATTGAATTACTCATGTTCTTCTTATCTAAAATGTATGATTATCAATCAAAAAACCATCAAAAAATTCCCAGAAAAATGGAATGAAAATGAAATTAATTCAAGAAATGGTAAACTTTTTGGGTAAAGATTAGAACTTTATTAAATTTATGGTGAGGACCCAGTTGAAAAGATTTGATTTTGATGCAAGAAAATGATTTGGTACGAAGATTCAAGATGTGGGCAACAGTGTTGGAAGTGAAGAACTCAGTTAAAATGAGTGGCAAAAAGAAATTGAGAAGAAAAAACACTGAAAAATAAACAAATCAGTCGTTTATTTGTATTCTTGGTCAACATGGAGTGGTAAATAATTGCTCGTTCCGTTCCGATTAATAGTTATTCCGTATCTATTTTTCCTTTATTTGAAAATTTTATCGGAATAATTATCTCTCTATTTTATTCTGAAAATGTATTTTATTTGTGATTGATCTTACCGATTTAATTTAGTCAATTTGTTATCTAATAGAGTAATTGGTTTTTTCTCCATTTTTCTTGATCTATATCAAAATTAAAAATAAATAAATTATCGGTAAGGAAGAGAGTATTAATTAGAATGAAGTGACTATATATTTGTGGAAATTTGAGAGCGGTTTGATAACTACATGAAATTGAGTAACTATTGATGTTTAGAACTCTTTTGATAATTTAATATCGTATGACGGCTATGATGTGATCCAATTATTTAAGATACACGCCTTATCTATTATTTTTATTACCAGCTAGTTATACACCCACCTTGTAAAAATTTAAAGAAGTGAAAAAAACAAAAACATATAATTAGCCGTATACCGGATAGTCTGATGTTAAGCCACCTTTATCCTACGATCATTTTAGAACGTGAATTCTATAAATAAGTATCAAAATCCTGAGGAAAAATTTTCAATATTAATTATTTAAAATAATAATAATGATTTCATCTTTCAATTATGCGAGAAAACTTTAATTACTTTGGCCCTGTTATTTCTGGGTTAATTTCAGCTCCTCTCAATTTTGCTTGGCTCTATTCCGGTAAGTTTTATTTACGTTCAATCAATTATATTCGGTTAATTTTTTCCCAAAATTAACTTTAATTCAACTAAATTCACTTCACCTCAATTTCACCCAAATTAGTTCAATTAAGCTCTATTTAGCTCGTTTCAGCCGAAAAGAACAGGACCTTTGTGTGTTTAACACTCGTCACTCGTCTGAAAACCCGTTATCAAAATAGAAACAACATAGATGAGAATTCAAAGACTAACAAAAGATTGATTTGATATTTGACCCGTTTTAATTTTTTTTCCGAGAATTGTAATCGAGATCCATGGAACACGTGGCGTATTACTACACGTCCATTTAGTGGGTCCTCGAGAGCAGTAGACTCTCACGTGCGAAATGTTGGGAGAATCAAGAGTGGGACCCAGGAATGGAGGACACCAATTAGGATATTTATAAGTTTGAGGAGCAAAAATGGGCATAAAATTGTAAGTAAATTACGAAAGTACCCCTATTTATGTGATCAGAAATTGATATTTTCGTCCATGATGTTTACCACTTTTGTACAGAAAAGAAGTTCGTTGGCTAATTTTGCATTTCAAGATGATTGATTTTAATAACGACGTAAGTGGTTCCTGGTATCTGGGTTTCTTTTTTTCTAACTTTGGTACTTGCTGGCCGACCTCTCATATTTAGACCACAACTAAAATGATAAGACCGAACAAAATCGAATATTCAGTCCAGTTTTCAAAATCGAATCGGATATCTGGTTTTAAAATTTTTAACTTTTCGGATCCAAATCCGATCCGTATAATTCGGATATCCAGGAAATTCAGAATCTGAATATCTGGATATTCAGATTTCGGAAACCGTATATGATCCAGTTTATATCTTAATTCACATTTTTTTTTTTTAAATCTCTATTTATGGGTGATATATAATTCAATTTGTTCCGTCTTTTTTTTTTGTATTTGGATCCTCTAGCACCATTCAAAAACAATTCCAACGGTTTTTATTTAACAAATTTTTCACTTAGTCAAAAATTATCATTGTAAAAATTTTTCAAAATTGTTAACGTTTAGTTAGTTCTACATGAATATATTATCAAAAAAACAAATTGCAAACACAAAAAATATATGGCAACAACTAGTTACTAAGATTGCAAAGATTGGGTATTGACAAGTAATAAGAAGTTTCTCGAAAATTATTTGTGATGGTTAGTTCTTCGTCATCTCCTTCTCAACAGTATGATGTTTCCCTTTTTAAATGGATGAAAGAGATTATTATTGTTAAAGAAAATCGAAGATGAAAATTTACTATAAAAGAGTATTGTAAGAAAGAAACTCAGGAAAAAAAATTAATGATCAATTATAGCATTGTAAAATCAACTGAAATCAAACGAAAATTATAAAACAAGAGAAAGAAACAGAAGTGATGAATGATGGTTGATGACAGTTGATGAGCAATGTCGACTGACGACTGGGATTGACAATTTGAGATACATATGTGGTGAAAGACGGTAAAGGAAGGCGAGATAAGATAAATTAGGGTTCGTGTCGATTTGTTTTCCAGTGTGATATCGGATATGTCGTTTGTAGTGACTTTTTACTTTTTATGTATTCCTTGTTTTGTTGTTTTTTAAAATTTATTAAATTTCGAATTCGGATATCCGGTTTTAAGAAAATCACAATCCACATCTGATCCAGTTTAATTGGAAAACCCGAATCGGATATCCAATATAAATGGATCCATCTATTCAGATTTTTATTTTCGGATCGGATTCGGAAAAAAAAAAAAAAACGTATCGGATTTTTCCGTTCAGCCCTATAAAATGGTACTTCCTCCATTTTTATCCAAATACCATATTTGCTTTTTGTACACTATTCACCAATCAACTTTCAATCTCAATTTTCTCTCAATACGTAAGAAAAAATATATTCATGTGGGGTCTTGTTTAATTCGTCTTTACGAGTACATTGAAAATATATAACTTTTATAATTTTTACAAATACGTAGTTAAAGATATGAAGCACGCAAAACTTGCGTTGGCAAACGTGATAAAGCAAATAGGGTATTTGGATAAAAATGGAGGAAGTACATCGTAGTTGATCTCCTCAGATGATTATATTCGTCACGAAATTAAAACGACTCATGTGAGTATTATTTTATATTGGTAAACGAGACAAGTTTCTTACATTTCAAATGTCTTTTTGTAAAACGAGTTAAATATTAACTCATATGTAGGGCTGAATTTTGTCCAAAATTGACTGAATTAGATTAAACCGAAGCGGATCGAAGAACCAAAAAATAAATTTATTGAACCGAAATTCCGACCTGGAAGTTTTGGGTCTTAGATCGGACCAAACACGAATTTTTCGATCTGGTCCGCTTTTTTACTAAGTGGACCGTAAAGTACAGCTTGTCGTTATTGAGTATACAATTATTGAATTTTGAATGCATCAAATCAAATAAATTAGGTATTTAAAATTATTGTTTAATTTAAATAATTGCTATATTGAGTTTTTATAATATGTTATAGTAAAATATTCAATTCATTTACAAAGTTGCACTAACAAAAACTTGAAAATCATATCTTTCAGTCCACTTGGTCTGGGCCTACAATAACTGGTCTTGGACCGGACTAAAAAATACCGAATTTTCAGAGAATAAGGATTGAGGATCGGGCTTAGAAGAATCTGGTATGGGTTTGGTCCAGGCCAAATAGTTCGATCTGTTCCATTTTACCAATTCGGATTAAACTACTCAGCCCTACTCATCATCTTGTTAGATCGGAACAATTGGTCTTGCTTAAGACGGGTCGGTTTGAGAGACGGGTAATGACACTCACAAAACGAATAGGTGGACAAGGTTGGGGCACCCTATGTGCTTCCCTCCCTCCTCTAAATGGGTATTTTGTGAGGTAAAATGGTATCCGTCTTAAGTTTAAGACGGATAGTGTCGGTCTGAAATAAGAATTTGTGAGATCGGAAAAGGTAGTTGTCACATTCAAGACATTTTTTGTTTTTTATAGTCTAATTATTTGACCCGTTTATGCTCTAGACGGGTATATCCGTAAATTTGGCAAAATTGACCTAACTAAACATTTGAACAGTTGAACTTAACACCCAAGGTTCACCCAAGCCAAATTAACTTGACCAATATAACTTTACTAGGATATAGTTTTATACCCGTACAAAAAATGTACGGGTCTGCTTTTAAAAATTTCGTAAATATATTAAAAAATTAGTGCGAATATAATTCAATATGAACTTAAATTAGAAATATATAAATTATGAATTCGAGGATGATTTTGACTCCAAATAATTGATTTACCAGTATAATTATTTTTTTTAATGATTATTATAAATTGAAATAAATAATCAAACTTTATGAAATAAATTTGAACCATATAAAATAGATAAAGAAATTGTATTGTACTTTTATATCTTACCCTTTAAATAACTTACTCTCTAAATGAAAGTAAAATGATAGAAATGTTTCTAATAGCAGTCTCTTAAAATCTGTAGCTTTTATAGTATAAAAATTTGTGGATGATTTTATAAAGAAAATAATAATGTACTGTTATTAAGACCAACTTTTTTACTCGATGTTAACATAGTTTTAATTGACTAATTCCCGAACGTTGTTATATTTTCTCGAAAACCGTAGATTTATATTTTTTTGTTAATTTTATAGGTTTGGTTTATTTGATCTTATTCAAAATCTTTGATCTACGTTTTTTCATTTTTTAATCTAAGTTTTTTTGTTAATTTTTATCTCCTCGTGTATTTTTTTTCCTTTTTTTAGATATACGTATGTTTGTTAATTTTTAACTCTTCGTATAATTTTTTCGTTTTTTTCGTTTTTCATACCTCTAAGTATTTGTTAATTATATCTAATTGTCCAACTTTTTTTAATATTGTTGAATGTTATGTTTTTTGGTAGAATTTTAGTGATTTTTTTTATTTTCGAATTTGGAGTAAAGCTGTTTTTTTATTATGAAGATAAAAATTATTTGAAACTTTAGAATGTTAAATGGAGAAAAGCAAAATGAAGAAAAACTAAACCTAGTTGTGTAAGTGGTGGGACATGGTGAGAAAGAAGGTTTTTAACTTCCTAAAATTAAGCAACCAATGAAAGAGCAGGAAAAGTTTTATTTTCGAATTTGGAGTAAAGTTGTTTTTTTATTATGAAGATAAAAATTATTTGTAACTTTAAATGGAGAAAAGCAAAATGAAGAAAAACTAAACCTCGTTGTTGTGTAAGTGGTGGGACATGGTGAGAAAGAAGGTTTTTAACTTCCTAAAATTAAGCAACCGATGAAAGAGCAAGAAAAGTTATTCCTTTTATAGATAGATTTTACCTTACGTGAAAATCCTATAAGAAAAGAATAAGTAACAATTGTATTTTGATCATATTTATCCCTAACGTAATTTCATGCTTTTTTTTAAAAATTTTTATTTGTTATAGCTCTGGATTCGACTATTTCAGTTGTTTGTATTACTAAATCACCTTGAAAAAATTAAAAACATTTTAGATTTTATGTTTTTCTATATATTATCGTTTACCATATTTATTTTGAAACCTATTATATTATTATTCAACCAATCACATCAATCGGAAAAAACTTCCTTTAATAATATAGATATATTTGTATCGTTGGGTTGGATTAAAAGCCTTGAAGACGAAAAAGATCGGGGTGATTCTGATTGTGCTGATATACATGATTTTTGTTTTTTTCAATAAGGGATTTTTATAACGACTTTGGCGAAATATGATCATTTTGATAAATATCGGACCTTTGTACATCGTATTTTATCTTGTTTCGTATCTTAATTTATTTGATTTGATTGGAAAATATAATGTAAGTTAAATCTTGGATTTTAATTATTTTTTCTGTTTGTAATTTTTTGTTTTTCCGGATTTAATTTTGGACCGTTAAATATTGTATTTAATTTGACCGTTGTATATTGTTATTTAAATTTTCGTTTAACAATAATTTGATCATATTGTATTTTATTATGATAAGGACGAAATGTAATACTGCAATCGATTTCTTAATTAGGAAAGAGGAAATATCAGAATACGTAATTAGGGAAGAGTAAAGATCGGAATTAATTCTGAATTTAGGAGAGAGGTAAATTAAATCTGTGTAAAAGTTGTGGGCCCATACCTTCCTAATTATAAGCAGCCAATCAGAAGTCTTTAAAATCTATTCCTTTTATAGAGATAGATTTTTCAGCAGTATATTGATTATATCATCCATAAACAAATAATTTGATAATTGCTAGCCCAAAACCACTCGACCTAAACTATTGCAAACCTAAAATTATCCCAACCTAAACTTACCCGTTCGAACACAATTCGATTAACTTGTTTATTCAAACCTAATACTCCGTATGAAGGTACTCTCTTTGTCTTGATCATTTCCCTTTATCACTACTTCTACTAGACTTAGACTATGTTTTTTCTGGCTTAATTTCAGTTTATTTCAGTTTTGCTTAGCTGTATTTCGTTAAGTTTATCTACGTTCAATAAATTATGTTCAGTTAATGTCTTTACAAAATTAACTTTTAACTCAATTTAATTCATTTCACCTCAGTTCTACTCAGTTTGGTTCGATTAAGCTCTACTCAATTTAATTCGATTTAACTCGTTTCAGACGAAAAAAACGGAGTCTTATAAGTTGTGAGTGATGCAAACAAGATTGCACAAGACCCATCCAATTAAGTTAGTAGCCATAAAGTCGTTTTAACCGAAAAGAACATAGTCTTATAAGTTTAAAGTGCTTCAAACAAGATTGCACAAAGGCCCATCCAGTTAAGTAAGTAGGCATAAAACCCGTTTCTTATAAGCCCGGCCCAATAACAGGAACTGAAACCCAAAAAAAGTTTTCTTTTAAGTCCGGCCCAATAGAACAAACCGAAAAAAAAAACGCTAGAAGGAGGGCTTGAACCTCCGACCTTGTGGTTAACAGCCACACGCTCTAACCAACTGAGCTATTCCAGCTGATGATATATTACTGTTATTATATTAAATATAGATAAATTCAGAATATTATTATTTGTAGTTCAACTGATTTGAGTAAAAAATTGTAAATAAATTTTATGTACTACCTGAATGGAAGAATAGGTGTTTTATTTATAAATATTTGACATATGCTCGATTATTTATGTTATAAGAAACGAGAAATATATTAAAATTTTCGATTTTTTTAGAGTTAATTGCATTATCTAGTTAAAGAGAATGTGGTTTGGATTTATTTAACATCAAAAATATATTTAAACATTTTCTCAATGTATTAATCATAGTTTAGCAAGGAATATAACAAATTAAATTGTATGATACAATTCGCTTTCACCACGCATTCTTGAAGTATATAAGTGCTTTTATTTGTTTAAAATCAATATCTACATTATAATTTATCCTTTAAAAATTAATATATTGAGATAATAAAAACGAGTAAAATTTATTTAAGTGCAAGACAATAGTATTTGTTGACTTGATGGTCAATAAGGCCGATAAAGCTTTAAGCATTTCGTATATATTTACAAAAGTTGAAAGTGTAATAGATTAGTATGAGTAATAAAAAAAGTGAGATTTCAAATCTCATATTATATCGGTCTGAAGATTACTACTTAGATCATATACGATTATGGCTTTGCTTAGAAAACGATGTTACAACTTGATGAACCCTTTGAGTAAATTTTACAACGGTTTGATCCTAAATTAGGATTCAACGACTTTAATGTAATGGTGATCGACATATCACAAGTTGTGCTTACATCCATAAATCTTATCCAAAATGTCTTTTGCGGTTTACACAATTTTTATGGTAACTTTATCAAGAATAGAGTCTGCTTCAAGTTTATTAAGAAGTTGTTGCAGAAGTAAGATTCCGTATATGTGTTTGTATTGAACAACTAACAAGTGTCAATATGCGAAATATGTTGCCGACACTAAAATTATACTGTAGTTACAAAGTAGCTTTTACAGAAGCGTTATCAGAAATCCAATCTTGTTCAAATCTAATAAGAGTTGTTCAACAAAGTTAGATCTAGTATGTATAGGTGTTGAGGTTTTTGTGATGTTACAATTACACAAATTTTTATGGTAACTTTATCAAGAATAGAGTCTGCTTCAGCCTTCAAGTTTATTAAGAAGTTGTTGCAGAAGTAAGATTCCGTATACGTGTTTGTATTTAACAACTAACAAGTGTCAATATGCGACATATGTTGCCGACACTAAAATTAAACTGTAGTTACAAATAAAGCAGCTTTTACAGAAGCGTTATCAAAAACCCAATCTTGTTCAAATCTAATATTCTTAAAGTATATAATTTTTTTTCTTAGAATCGCTACATTTCCAATTTGTTGCGTAACTCACGTTTTGAACATGGATACAAGGAGATAATAAAAATGATTAAAATTTATTTGAAGTGCAAGACTATACAATGGCTGATAGTCAATGAAGCCCATGAGCTTTTAGCATGTCGTATATATTTATAAAATTAGTTTGAGTAACAGAACAAAGTTATCAAGAATTCAAATTAAATCTTATATTATACCGGTTTAGTGATTACTACATGGATCAAGTACACTATGTAAATTGACTTAGAATTGATTGAGTCACACAAAAACATAATACTATTATTTTATTTTGTAAGAGTATAAGAAGTCACAAAGTTCAATGCAGCTTTCGAAGTGGGTGGTTTACATGATTTATGTGGTGGTGCGGGAATGCATGAATCCGAGAATTCAATCCTCTCGTTATAAAAAAAGAAAAAAAAAGGTCAAAATACTATAATTGCATTGCTTGACTTCACACAAAGTCAATGAGCACCATGTGAGTGTAGGAATTTAGGGAACATTTCCAAACTCTGAAGACATACAATATGGTTTTCTTAGTTCACTAGTTAAAATAAAATTAAAATAAAAGGTTTATATATTTTCACTTAAATTAATCATTTTCGAAGTTAATTAAAAACACATAACCACGTTAAAACTTGATGCATCCTTTGAGTAAATTTTACAACGGTTTGATCTTGAATTAGGATTTAACGACTTTAATGTAATGGTGATCGACATATCACAAGTTGTGCTTATATCCACAAATATTATCCAAAATGCTTTTTGCGGTTTACACAAACTTTTATGGTAACTTAATCAATACTTCAAGTTTATTAACAAGTTGTTGCAGAAGTAAGATTTCGTATACGGTATACGTGTTTGTATTTAACAAAGGTCAATATGCGACATATGTTGCCGACATAAAATTATACTGTAGTTACAAAGCAGCTTTTACAGAAGCGTTGTCAGAAACTCAATCTTGTTCAAATCTAATAAAAGTTGTTCAACAAAGTTAGATCTAAAATGTATAGGTGTTGAAGTTTTTGGGATGATGTTACAATGCACAAACATTATCCAAACCATAATTACAACTACAAATAAACCGACTTTTACATAAAACAGTGTTACCAAAACCAGACGTTGTTTTTACTATTAATTAATCTCCTATATTTTTGAAAATTCAGCCAGTTAATATAATATACATATATAAATGTAAAAAAAAATTATGAAGATCTAATATTAGTTCGGAGATTATAATCTAGATAACTTTTGTTATAAATTATGATAAAACATTTGTAGAACATCAAACTTTATTTTCTTAAAATTATTGTCATAGAAATATCAAAGTGTATGTATCACTTGTATTTTGTAAAAAAGACATTATCGATTCTTAATTTATGACGGATCGTTTTTAATTTATGACGAATTATGTTCGACTACTGCATATTTTTAATTTGTTGTGTACATCTTTTATGATTTGCACAAGGGAGAGGTCACAGTTATTGTCTCATACTCTCATCAAAAAGCATTTAAGGCAGCAACAACCACAACTAACTCACCAATCACCATGCATAGGAGCCAAGGCAATCCTAACTACTTTGGAACTTGAAACATGCAAAAAAAACAAACAAGTAGAATCATATCCAACAAATAAGTCGGTTATCTGGAATAAAACGGACTAAATATTATCAGTTTTTTAATAGAATGTAACCCTTTATTGACAAGATGTTATAATTATTTAAAACGGACTATTTCCTATCTTATTATAAAATTAGTACATTTGATCTGTCTTATTTAAGACGAGAAATAGTCCGCCTGAAATTAAATTTGCGATATCCAATATATACTTGTACTATATAAAATGATAATTTTAGCGGCTCAGATGATATCTCACCCTAATTGGCATTATATCATTCTGGAATTACGATTTTAACGGGGTGATGAGTGGTTTTAGATAACTTCTCGCATTAGCTGACGCGATATCATTCTGAAATTACGATACCGATAATAACGAGCTTTCATATATATATAAATATATATATTTATATATGGTCAAGATCCCGTGCGAACTCCCCTGCAGTACGAACCGTACAAATATATGTATTAGCACCGAACAATTTATTTTAGATGAAGTTTGTAATAGCTGACGCTGTATCATTCCGAGATTACACCTTTTGAAAGCAACCTATACTATCAATTCTTTACAAAATATACTTAAAATTTCACATAAGATTCTCAATAAGTGTCAATTCACTGGTTAAAAACATTGACTATGCAATTTTTTGAATATTATTCATTTCTTCTCCTTTTCATATGATCAAATGCCCATAAAAAAGCTCATGCGATTCATCAAGTCTCAATGCATGAAGTCATGTGGACCTAATTAATTAAGTTAAATGGTGATTTATTGAAATTTCAATGAATATATGTACGTTAATAAGTAGATTATACATTCGAGATATTATTAATATTTGTATCATGAATATTATAATAATGTTTTTGCTGTTTTTTTAAAAATTATGAACATATTAATATATTATAGAGTTTTTGAAATCATTTATTTAAACAATAAGCTAAAAAAGCTGCAATAAAATCCAAAAATATTATATATAAGTTTATTAAATTTGAGTTTTGACCAAAAATCTAACTATAAACTTAATAAACTCAAACAAATACACATATGCTCAAAAACTAATAAATTTTGAGTTAATAAGCTAAGAAAATAAAATACATATATGTTCGAAAACAAATAAAATATGAAGTATAAAACATTTAGTTAAGATATTTTATCACCCAAATTATGATTATCCAATCTCAGATTGTATTTTATCGTATATAGTTATCTACATTTTCAAAAAACTCCTATTTTTTAAAAATTCCAATAGCAATAATTCGCCATAAACTATAGTCTAAGACGATCCATTTTTGTAAAAAAAATTGTTCATTTATTAATATTTAATAATTCGCCAAAAAGAAAGGGACTTTACAATAACTCGTTATATATTTGTCTTATTCAATAAATACATTATCCACATTTTTATAAATAAAAATTTCACAAACTTATTTTAAATTGCGTGATAAAATATCTTAACCAAATATATCTAATTTCCCTACTACATTTGTAGTTGATTTTACATCTTCTGAAATGAGCATTTAAGAGGGACACCAACAAAACTTAACATAGTACTATAACAATTCAAAGTAATTCGTATAACTTTTTTTTTAAAACTGAGTTAGCGTTATCCGATGACTCTCAATCTCGATGCCACTATCTCACATACATTAAGTGAGGGTCCCGGTAATAGTGAGTGTATCACATGCAATAAGTGAGATCTCGATAATAAAAGATTAACAGGTATATATGAGAGGGTGTCGCCGAAATTTTGCGCGACTAGCTGACGCCAAATCTTTTTTTGTTTTTTTTCTTATCACTTAGCTATCCAAACTACAATAAGAATACTTTGGAATTTGAAACATGCAAAAAAAATCTAGCTTGAATTATATAATTAATAGAAAAAAAGATGTTTTATGCATTTATAGTGAGCGAATTTTTTATATCAGTCTCAGAAAATATCTTGTATTAGCTGACGTTACATCATTATAAAATTACAATTCTGGTGATGATGAGCGGTTTCAGATGACGGCTCACATTAGTTGATGTCGTATTGAATACGATTGTGATCGGGTGATGGGTGCCAGAGCGGTAAGCGCCGCCGTTTTAGACGATATTTTACACCTGGCGCCTGCTGACACAATATCATTCCACAATCACAAATATTATCCTAATTGATCTATTTAAACTTGTTTTTTATAAGAAAAATAGCTTTACCATACCATATAATTTAGATTTCGGTGATGATGAGTGGTTTCAGATGATGTCTTCCATTAGTTAACGTCGTATTGAATACGACTGTTATGGGTTGATGAACGCCTCAGCGACAAACGACGCCGTTTTAGATGATATTTTACACTTTGCCGACACAACATCATAATATTTAATCCGTTTAAACTTTTAACCAGAAAATTAACTTTCCCATGCCATATAGTTATAACTTATAAACCTAAAATCAACAAAATTTTACTTAGATTCTTTTTTTTTTCTTTTGAAAGAATTTTACTTAGATTCTTTGAATATCACCAATTCCTTTAATTTCATAAGTCAAACCAAGTAGCTAAGAAACAACACACATTCCACACTTTGAAAGCAACATATGCATTCAATTCTTTACAAAATTTACTTAATTTCTACTTAAGATTCTCATTAATTCTCAGATTCACAGCTTCAAAGACTTTGACTATACAAAATTCTGAATATTCTTCTCCTTTTCATTGTATCAAATAGCTATACGATTCACCAAGTCTCACTTCATGTAACATGTTAAGTAAGAATGCAACTTTCCCAGTATCTCACAGTTCAGAACATCAGAACATCAGAACAGCATTAACACAGAAAATTACGGGTTTTTGGTCGAAAAGGGTAGTCGAAAAGCGTGATCATGGGGACAGACCCGAAACAGTTTGCTCTGCCAGTAGATAAAGAGCATAAGTCTACAGTTTTTCCTATATTTTCTGTGGCAAACCCTCATATGAGAGCATTTCATCTGTCATGGGTACAGTTCTTTGCCTGTTTCGTCTCCAGTTTTGCTGCGCCGCCACTGTTACCTATAATCCGAGACAATCTTAACCTTACGGCGACAGATATTGGAAATGCAGGAATTGCATCAGTTTCAGGTGCAGTTTTTGCTCGTATAGCTATGGGGACTGCCTGTGACTTGGTTGGTCCAAGGCTTGCCTCGGCGTCCTTGACCCTCCTGACTGCGCCTGCTGTGTACCTGACATCGAGTGCAGATTCAGCAACCGGGTTTCTTTTGGTCCGGTTTTTCACTGGTTTTTCTTTGGCCACGTTTGTCTCGACACAGTTCTGGATGAGCTCTATGTTTTCGCCTCCTGTAGTAGGTCGCGCTAATGGGGTCTCAGGTACGTGGCCAAAATTCCTTTTTTTTTTTGCTGTAAGGCAGAGGCGTATCTAGGACTCATTGAAAAGATGACCTTAGACATGAAAAACATACACCAAACCACTAGACCAACATAGTTAATATATCTATTAATTACACAAAATTATACTTATTTTTGAACAAAGGGGGTGCGGGTGCATCCCCAGTTTTGATGCTAACGTGTTTCCGTATTTTTTAGGTGGATGGGGAAACCTTGGTGGAGGTGCAACTCAGCTGATAATGCCATTCGTGTACAATCTCATCGTAAAAATTGGTGTTAAGAGCTTTACCGCGTGGAGGCTTGCATTCTTCATACCTGCCCTTTTCCAGACAGTTTCGGCTTTTGCAGTGATGATTTTCGGGCAAGACATGCCTGATGGAAACTACCAGCAACTGCACAAGTCGGGTGAAAAACACAAGGATAATTTCACCAAGGTTATGAAACACGGAGTAGCGAATTACAGGGGTTGGATCACAGCTTTATGCTATGGGTACTGTTTCGGGGTGGAACTGACAGTAGACAACATTATTGCTCAGTATTTCTATGACAGGTTCGATCTAAACCTGCACACTGCAGGGGTTATTGCAGCAAGTTTCGGCCTGGCAAATCTATTTGCCAGGCCTGGTGGCGGAGTGGTCTCTGATTTATTGGGGAAGAAGTTCGGGATGAGGGGCCGATTATGGGGGTGGTGGATTATTCAGACGATTGGTGGTCTGCTGTGCATATTGCTAGGACGTGTCAGCTCGCTGACTGCATCAGTTGCTGTCATGGTTGTGTTCTCGATGTTTGTTCAGGCTGCCTGTGGACTTACATTTGGGGTTGTTCCTTTCATCTCCAGAAGGTAAAACTTTATTTTGACACGCTTCACGGTAGACCTGATTATGGGTCGGGCTGGGCCGGGTTTGGGTCGGGCTCGTGCTAAATAAATAGCCCAAATACACGGGCCGAGCCAAAACGATGGGCCAATTTTTTTTGGCCCAAGCCATAATTGTTCGGGCCAAAACGGGACAAAATAATACAATACGAAACCATCAACAAAATGGATATGTAAACAAACTATTAGCAATGAAATAAAATTTTCAAGTCTTAGATGTTTGACTTCAACTCTTTTGGTAGGAGAACAATCCATAGTACCATGCATAACTTATGAGTTGGAAAAAATGAGTAGTATTATCTGAAGGTGTAGATAAAAATAAAAAAATATCCGCAAATTTGATAATTCAATGTATTAGTGATATTAGATTATTAGTGTCATATGATATACGATTCCAACTATTGAAATTTTTTTTTTAAAAAAATAATTTCGGGCCGGGCCGGGCCAAAAATCGGGCCTTTAGGTTGGCCCAAACCCGGCCCTATATTTATATCGGGCTTAGTTTGGGCCGGATCATGGGCTTTTTGGGCCAAACTATTAAGGCCAAACCCGAGAAAAAAAATCGAACTGGGCCGGGTCGGGCCATCGGGCTTGGACCATTTGATCAGCTCTACTCCACGGTAAGGGCTCCTGCAAATTGCAGGGTATGGTGTTAGCAACACAAAGAGACGGTTTCTGAAATTACAAATGGATTGAAAAACTGATATGTTCTCAATTCTCTGGTTTTTTTTCTTCTTATTACAGATCTTTGGGAGTGATATCAGGAATGACAGGAGCGGGTGGAAACGTGGGAGCGGTTATAACACAACTGATTTTCTTCAAAGGATCACGATACACGACTGAACTGGGAATAACTTACATGGGTATGATGATCATAGCATGCAGCATTCCGATAACCTTCATATACTTCCCACAATGGGGAGGAATGTTCTGTGGTCCGAAATCAGAAGTTACAGAAGTAGATTACTACATGAAAGAATGGGATTCACAGGAACAGCAACAAGACCTGCATCAGGTAAGCTTAAAATTCGCTGACAGTAGCAAGAGCGAACGAGGCAGAAAAGTACAGTCTGCATCCTCAGAAGACAGTACACCAGCTCATGTCTGAAATACAGTCTGAATCCTCTGAATATTTCTCGATGCCAATGGTAGAAGTGCTACGAGAAATTGTATAGCAGAAATCAAACATAATTTAGGATTTCCATACTTAGCACAGTACAAGACATTCGTATCTTATTTGCTGTAACAGAAACTAAGAAAACAGGCTTAAATCGAATAAATTTGAATCTTAATCACGAGTATCATACATCGACTTCATCATCTAGTCGAGTGTCGACATATCTTATAATCAGGGATCCAAACCTGACCTGATATAACATGAACTCAGCTCGATATTGGCCTCGACAATTATCATCCAAATTAAAGCAATTTAGGATTACCAATAATTTTAACTCTTAGGTCCTGTTCTTTTGGACTTCAAGTCACTTTATTTCGGATCCTACAAGTTTAGTTCGGTTCCTATACGTTCAGTTCAGTTCCTATAAGTTCAATTCAGTTCAGATCCTATGAGTTCAGTTAAGTTCAGTTCCTATAAGTTCAGTTCAGTTCAGTTCAGTTTCTATAAGTTCAGTTCAGCTCATATAAACTCAATTCAGCTCATATAAACTAAATTCAAAAAAGCTATATAAGAAATATTAAGATAAGTAATAGTAGGTGTTTTGGTAAGATTAGAAAACTTGTTTATTCACAATGATATACATCCTTTATATAGGGATATGGTACAACTAATAAAGGCTAGAAATAAGGTAAATAAAGATAATTACAAGAATTATGCTAATAAGAAAATACTTTACAAAGATAGCTATATGTTATTTGCTTCCTTGATTTTCTCCGATTTTATTCTCTTCTTGTTTTATTTTTGAATTTTGAACTAGCTTGGATTGTGGGCTTGTTATATTGTTAATACTCCCCCTCAAGATGGACGTTCGGTTGATAAGGCCAAGCTTGTCACGCAGTTCATGAAATTGATGTTTGTGTAGAGGCTTTGTGAGGATATCTGCGAGTTGATCTTTGCTTGCAATGTGAGAGATGCGGATTTGACCAAGTTGTAGTTGTTGTTTGACGTAGTGGAACGATAGAGCCATGTGTTTCATGCGGAAGTGGAATACCGGGTTCTTTGCATAGAGGGTGGCAGAGATGTTGTCACAGAATATAGCTGGTGGCTTGGTAATGTGAAGATTGAGTTCACTGAGGAGGTTGCACAGCCAGATTGTTTCTGTGGTGACTGAGGCAATTGCACGAAACTCAGCTTCGGTTGTAGAGAGTGCGATTCCCTTTTGTTTTTTGGATGACCAAGCAATTGGGTTGCGGCCAAGGTAGGTGATGTAGCCAGTAGTGGAAAGATAGGTGTCTTTGTCACCGCCAAAGTCGGCATCACAGTATGCGTGGAGACATAGTGGGGTGTCCTTGTAGAGTTGAATATCGTGGTGTAAAGTGCCTTGTAGGTATCGAAGAAGGCTCTTGAGTGCGGTCCAGTGGTTGGTGGTAGGATGGTGTAGAAATTGTGCCAATCGGTTGACTGGGAAGGCAATATCTGGTCGCGTGAGAGAGAGGTATTGCAGACTACCAACTATGGCACGATAGTTGGGTTGGTCATGAATGGGATGATGGTCTTCACGGATGAGGGGTGGTGAGGTTGCCATAGGCGTGGTGTTGGGTTTTGCATCAGACATTTTGTACTTGGTGAGGAGATCAAGGGTATATTTCGCTTGACTAAGGTGGATGCCGTGCGTATTTGGGGTTACTTCGATTCCAAGAAAGTAGGATAGTGGTCCTAAGTCTTTCAGTGAGAATCGAGTGGATAGTTGAGTGATAAACGTTTGTAGGTGAGCGGAGTTGGGACCGGTAATGATGATGTCATCAACGTATATTAACATATATATGGTGAGGTTGGTTGTTTGAATTGTAAATAGTGAGGGATCAGAAACAGATTGTTTGAAGCCAATTTTGGTGAGATAGTTTTTGAGTTCGGTATACCAAGCTCTAGGGGCTTGTTTGAGCCCATATATGGCTTTGTTAAGTTTGCACACGAATTCAGGTTGATGGTGACTGGCAAAGCCTGGTGGTTGGGTCATAAATACATTTTCGGTTAGAGTACCTTGTAGAAAGGCATTATTGATATCAAGTTGTCGTAGGGACCATTGTTTGGAGATAGCAATGGATAAGATTAGTCTTACTGTTGTTGGTTTAATGACGGGACTGAAAGTTTCAGTGTAGTCTATCCCTGGTCTTTGGTGAAAGCCTTTCGCAACTAGACGGGCTTTATGTTGTTTTAAAGAACCATTTGGGTTAAATTTGTTACGAAATACCCATTTACACCCGACAACATTGCGTGCTTCGGTTCGTGGAACTATAGTCCACGTATTATTACGTGTTAGTGCATTAAATTCATCTTCCATTGCTTGACGCCATTGAGGGGAGATGAGAGCTTGTTTGACGGTGTTGGGTAGTTGAGTTACGTTGTTGGTTTTGAGGGCCAGATTTGCATAGCGTGGATTAGGCTTGCGTATATTGTTGGCAAGTCTGGTGGTGACATTTTTCGATGGTTGTGGCTTCGGGGCATTTGAGGCATTGGCTGAGGTAGTTGGAGTTGTTGGTGAGGGCTGGGAAGAGGCGGTTCTGGAAGGTGAGGGGTGGTGAGTGTGTCGGTGGAAGGGGAGGTGGTCGTTTGGGCTGAGGGCCCGTCGATTGGGGGTGGAGATGTGGCTGGAATGGTGGGTGAGGGCAGTGAGGGTGGCTGTCGAAGAGTGCTAGACGAGGGGTCAGGTGAGGTGGAAGGGCTAGGGGATGGTGCTGGTTCAGGAGGTGGAGGTTGGGTGAGGTCAGTGGTGGGAGGTGGGACAGGCGTTTGGAGGGGTGGGGCATCGATGGGGGTGTTAGATGTGGTGGTGTTGCGACGAGTATAGACATTGGAGATGGGAGGCCGTGTGTGAGGTAGTGGTTGGTCTGCTCCTGCAGCGTGTGGCGAAGGTTGGTTTGGAGAGGTGATGAGCGGAAGGGAGAGAGTGGTCCATGCGGTGGTGGGTGGGTTTAATGGTGGTGACGGTGAGGTTTGTGCTAGCGGATAAATTTCATCAAAGAACTTGACATGTCTCGAGGTGTACACGCGGTTGGTTTTTGTATCAAGGCAATGAAAAGCACTTTGAGTTGTTGAATAGCCAATAGAAATGCACGGGAGAGATCAGTTTTCGAGTTTGTGTTGAGTGTAGGGTCGTAACCAAGGATAACACAAGCATCCGAAGTTATGTAATTTTGTATAGTGTGGTTGTTGATTGTGTAGAATATTATACGGAGATTGGTGTTGTAGGCCGCGCGTAGGGAGGCGGTTAATTAAGTACGTGGCCGTACTAAAGGCAAATGGCCAATATTTGGTTGGAACATTGGAGTGATTAAGTAGGAATGCTTTTTAGGTTTTAAGAAGTCGGATCGATTTTGGTCTCGTGATACCATATAAGATAAGTAATAGTAGGTGTTTTGGTAAGATTAGAAAACTTGTTTATTCACAATGATATACCTCCTTTATATAGGGATATGGTACAACTAATAAAGGCTAGAAATAAGGTAAATAAAGATAATTACAAGAATTATGCTAATAAGAAAATACTTTACAAAGATAGCTATATGTTATTTGCTTCCTTGATTTTCTCTGATTTTATTCTCTTCTTGTTTTATTTTTGAATTTTGAACTAGCTTGGATTGTGGGCTTGTTATATTGTTAATATTTCTGACGTTTGTCAATGGAGTAATTGTAATTGTAATTGCATTGACACAATTTCTCATTGAACACGAACATACCCGTCACAAGCATAATGTTACTCCCTATGTAATTTGCTACTTGGTTGATATGTCTTGAGGTTGCATTGATGTGTGGGGTGACTGGTGTGTAGTGTTGAGCACGCTGATAAAAGAGCAGAGAAATTTAAGCGTGCGGATGGTGTGATGCTTACTTTTGCTTCTAATCGTCTTGATACGCTCGAGAATTTGATGTCTTATTGGCTACCTGAGCTTCGTCGTTTGAAGGTCTCAACCATCACACATTCGTAATTCGGTTTTTCTAAGGTGTGCCCGCCCTTAGGGCACATGTTAATAATTTTAATGGGTAAAGATTTACATGCCAATGAGAATATGCCCTAAATCTTTAGGGCGCACGTTAGAAAACCGTTCATAATTTGCATTTGAATTAGACTTTGCTTGCGGTATTAGAGCATTAATTGAGTAATTTCCGTGTCAATGAGGCAGATAAAAGTACCTGTTGTGATTGTTGGTTGTAAGTCTGATTTGTGGGATAGTAAGCTGAGGGCTAAATTTTGGAAAATTAAGAAACTCGTCTTGGAGGAGTTTCGGGAGATTGAACGTTGGTCTAGACGTTCTGTATATGATATTACTGAGGTAAACCCATTATATCGATACAACTCCTCAATTTATGAGGCTCATTCGTCACTCCTTTACAACTTTTTTGTTAAAAGGAGAATACTTATATAATAATCTAATTATTTGTTGAATCCTTTATCATTGTCATCTTGCAGAAGCAAGATGTGTTCTTTCATGCCCAGAGAAGTGTACTTTACCCTAGATCTCCAATTCGTGATCCACATGCTCGAACTTTGATGCCTCAGTTTCTCAAAGCTTTGAAACGCATATTTCTTCTGTATGACCTTGATAGGGATGGTGCATTAAGTGATGTAGAACTTTATAACTTTGAGGTATCTTATTAATGGCAAATTTGGCGATGCTTGGCTATTTTTTTTATGCCCAGAGAAGTGTACTTTACCCTAGAATACTCATGACGGTTCCAAGGGATGATTCATGTCAGCCGACCCCAAAACATTTTGGGACTAAGGCTCTGATGTTGTTGTTGTTGTTGTTGCACATACTTACCGACACACGTGCATTGTCTGCAGGATGATTGTAATCAGGTCAACTGCTTCAAGTCTCTTGCTTTGTTACCTCGTATTGAAAGACTAAAGAGCATTGTGCGTGACAAGTTGCCTAAAGGAGTCAATGCGCGTGGTATTACCTGGGAAGGCTTTGTATGCCTTCATGAATATCTTATGGAAACTAAACGCAGTCAGTCAGTATGGATGATACTACGAAAATTCGGATATAATGATGAATTTAGACTTGTTGATAATTTGCTCCCACCTTCACGATAATCGTGGCAAAATATTAATAAATGTAACAATATTCGTGGCAAAATGTTTAGTAATTGTTATAAATGTTCAGTAAATTGTGGGAATGTTTAGTAAATTATGGGAAATAAATTTTGATTATATATTATGGTAATGTAGGTATTGATTAATAAAAATATATTTTTCTTACGAATTGTTTTTGTCATTAAAGCTTAGTGCGGCCGTATTCATGGAACTCATGGACCGGGGGTTCTATTATGAAGCTGCGGATCAATACTATCAAATCCGCCAAAACCGTGAGCTACCCATAGGCCATAGCGATCTACTTAAAGCCACTGGACAGATACGGTATTTCCCCTCATCAACTCAGAGACCTCTGTGAGTTGATGAGGAGCGAGTTGACCGAGAGTCGGGTGGAACGCCCACTGGAGTCTTTCTCCCATATTCGCCGCCCGCTCGGGGGCAATATCACTGTTGATGTTGCCCTCAAGGAGCTTAATTCTCAGTCAACCTGTAAATTTTTTCTTTATGGCCTTGCGGGAGTGGCTGCTTATGGCTTAAAAGCCTTGGGCGAGGCTAGTCCTGGATAAACAAAAAGAAGAAGCCCACTTCTTAGTAATTAGCGTTTATTATTATTAATATTTTAGATTTTAGATTATGTTTTTTTTTTTGTTTTTTTTAAGTTGTTTTTTACTGTTGTTTTTTTTTTTGTTGTAATGAGGATCATTCGGAATTTGGAATCAATATATTTCATTTTTAAAATCGGTTTTACATTCAATAGTTTAAAACAACATTGCTTAAAACCGTTTTAGATTAATACATTCTGCAGCCTTTTTTTCAGTTTTACCTTTATTTAATTCAATTGTGAGAAAATTTAAAATTAAAACGGTCTTAAATGAGAACTTTTGATTTTACGGATTTGATTCTTTGGGAGGAAAATTAGGGTTTAGGGTTTAGGGTTTAGGGTTTAGGGTTTAGGGTTATATTTCTCGCAGGGAATATTAATTTGCTAAGAGGAATTGCATAAAAACCGTCTGAACCTGTAAAACGCGGCTAATATTGTAATTATTAATTAAAAAGACGAAATTTTAGCGTGACATAACGTATAACATAATGGGAGATAAGATGAGATACGGAAAAAAGAACGAGTTCAGACTGCGGTTAATGCCGATCACATATTGCCCGACTATTATTTCGCTATTATCAAAGCCAGGGATTGATGGACCAGGGACCAGGGCAAATCTTTACCTTTTGGATGAATGTGTATATATATATATATATGATACATTTGTTTTTTCACGTTTGGCAACGCACGTTTTACGTGTTTAATATCTTTAGCTATGTATTTATAAAAATTATAAAAAGTTATATATTTTCAATGTAATTGTAAAGACGAATTAAACAAGACCCCACATGTATATATTTTTTCTTACATATTGGGAGAAAATTGAAATTGAAGCTTAACTAGTGAAAAGTATGCAAAAAAGCAAATGTATCAATTGGAAAGAAAAATGGAGGGAATATTTATTAGGAATAGTAAATGTCAAGAGTCTATGGATTAATATAGAACTATGATTCAATGAATCATAATAATTAAGTGAATTAATGACGACTTTGGAGTTGCTCATTAACTTTGTATAAATACCTCTTTATAGAGGAATGAAATAAGTCAAGTAATTACAAAGTATCACAATTATATTATCAAACTCAAAACTTAACATTATTATTCGACTCTTTTGGAGTTTATTTTTTTCAACCACGGCAACTGATTATTTGGTTTCAATTTGAATTCAAGTGTTTTCGGGAAGACCGGATCGCGACCTAATTATCGCGACCACTGTTTAGGAATGATCATATAATCCCGTATTATCTCTCTTACTTTAATTTTCCTCCACGTATTACCACGCACCCCACTAAATATTGGGTTTAAAAAACGAAAACCAATATGCAATATGGAAGATCATACAAAATAAAAGGAAATAATTAACATATATGACTACTAGAGTACCACCTAGAGATGGCAATGGGTGGGATATGGATGGGGTGGAGCCATATCCATATCCATATCCATTTAATTTGTGGTCATCCATATCTCACTCTTATCCGTTTAATATTTTTTCATCCATCCATATCCATATCCATATCCACCGGGTGAAGCGGGTGGAGTGGGCACCCGTTGGATATTTCCACCCTCATAAATTTCAAGGCGATATATCAAAAATATACACCTAAGACGATAAAATTTAAAGCGTACATTACCAAACAATTCCGGATTACGTATTTTTTTGAGAAAATTGAACATAAATTTTAATCATGTTAACCATATTTACAATTTTACAACTTACAACTGCGAAACTAATCCGCACAAGCTTTACACGCCCTTAAAAAAAATGCAACAAAACATTAATGAGTAGTTTCTAAGTTTATTTTAAAAAAAACTTTACAAATTGAAAATATTTTTCTAATCAAAATTTTTATTAATACTTTTTTGAAAAAAAAAATATTATACTTATTAATTTAGGATATCCACCGGGTTATAAGTGGGTGGTAGACCATGATCCATACCCCATCCTAAATTCACCCATATCCATATCCCACCCTAAATTGTAAAAAAAATCATCATCCATATCCCACCCATTTAATTTCGGGTGGATGGATATCCACAGGGTCAGGGTGAGACTGTCATCCCTAGTACCACCCGCACCTTATTTGTAAATTGGCTCGGTATTTTTATATCCCTCTTCTAACAATTAAATTTCTAATTAATTGATAATAAAAGATTTTTTACTTCTACCTTTTAGGTTGCTTGGTTAACTAAAAATTTGTCGCTAAAAAAATATAAAGGTTTGATTTTATGATTTTATTAATATTTTAATAGGGTGGTTATTTAGACCTGTCAATGGGTCAATCGGATCAGGTTTAAATCGAGACAATTTATGTCGGGTCAATTCGTGTTCCTTATCATTTTTGGATTATTTCAGGTTGTGTCGGGTTATTTTTGGTTCGGGTCGTTACGGCCCTTACGGGTCACGCAGGATTGGGTTATTTCAGGTTGGGTTCTTTTCGTGTGAAAGATTAAGAGAAAAACCGTCATTTCAAGTCATTTTAAGCGAACTAGAGTTATATTTTGTCGGGTCATTTTCAGGTTGGGTTACGTCGATCGGATTACTTTTGGGTCGAGTCGGGTCAATTTGAATTTTCGTGACACATTCAAGGTTGTATTTTGGATTAGTTTCGGATCTCGAATCAGCCTTTTTAGACGGGTCATTCAAAACGGATTTTTGAGTCACATTCTAAGGGGGTGTTTGGTTCAAGTTAATTTGGAATGAGGTATGGGTTTAGAATGACTTAAACCCATACCAAGTGTTTGTTTAGGTTTTTTTCAATTTTCATACCCATACCTCAAACCCATGAGGTATGGGTTTTGGAAACCCTAGGGGGAGGTGGGTATGACTCATTCCAAACCCTTGGGTATCAAAATATTTAAAAGAAAAATATTGCATTGTTAGTGTAGCTTCTATCTCTATCACGGTTCATCTTCTTGCTTCAATTCACGTATTTTTTTTTTCTTTATACAAGTTCATGACTTCTTTTTTGGACTACAATTATTTTAACAATTAAGTTTATTCGTAATTCTTCTTCACTCTAATTATTTTTATTTGAGTTAATTCGTAATTCATCTTCATTAGGACTATTATTATAAGAATTCCACTTTTTCTACCTTCCTCGGAGTCGTGCTTGTAGAATGTTCGTCTTAGTTCAGTTTGCTATGTATAAGAATTCTTATAATGAACAATGAACAGTTCGGTTATACTTGCTTCTATCAAAATTATTGAATTGCATTGTGGGTGTGCTGCTGCCACTTTATGGGTGGATGAACCAAATTTCCATGTTTATGATATGATAGAGCTTGAAAGGCCTGTTAAGTAAGCACGTAAAATATTATTGCATCGTGGGTCGGCTATAACTGGACGGAGTGAGTAGATGAAAAAATAGGTGTATAATCATATATGTTTACCGTCTTATAATAGGTTTGTTATCATATATGTTTTCAATATGAACAATGCTTCATAATAAGTTGTCATTTACTTTGGTATTCATTTGTATTTTTGGAGTTTAAAATTTCGAATCTTACTTTAGTGGAATTTTTTACCAATATTTTTATACATTTATAAAGTTTAAGTTATTAGTTTAGACGATATATAATAATTGTTTTAATAAGATGATTAAAACATTTAATTTGATTCCTAATTCCAAAATTTTCAAACCAAACACTAGGTATAGGAATGAAATTGATTCCAGTATTGAACCAAACACATGGTATCAGGAATGAAGTTCTAACCTCATACCACCCTGGAATGATTCCTGATTCCAAACCCATACCACTATTTGAACCAAACGCCCCCTAAATGGTATCAAAAGTTGATAATGTTATTCCTTACCCACAATGACACAAATGTATTAATGAATCGATACAACTCTTCAATTTATGAGGCTCATTCGTCACTCCTTTACAACTTTTTTTTTTTTAAAGGAGAATAATCTAATTATTTGTTGAATCCTTTATCATTGTCATCTTGCAGAAGCAAGATGTGTTCTTTCATGAGTAAGGATCCTCTCCATTTCTCGAAAAGAAATGGAGGTCCATTACTTCTCAACGGTTCGGATTAAATTTGGGAACGATCGGATGGTTGTAGATTTATTTAGAAATAAAAAGGTAAATGAAAGAGATTGGAATATATAATAGGGAAATTTAACAAATATAATCCCAATTATCACTCTTCTTCTCAAAATAATCTCAACTATCAATATTCCCGCAATAATCTCAACTTTCATACCACTATTCTCAAAATAATCCCAACTATCATTCTTCTTCTCAAAATAATCTCAACTATTAATATTTCCGCAAAAATCATAACCTTTTTAAGACTTATCAGTCAAAGTAAACTATTTTGAGAAGGGTGGTATGAAAGTTGGGATTATTGGGAGAATATTGATAGTTGGGATTATTTTGAGAAGAAGTGGGATAGTTGGGATTATATTTGTTAAATTTGCCTATATAATATAGTAATGTTTGTGAGAAGAAATGGAGAGAAAAGAAATGGAGAGGATCCATTTCCTTCTTTCATGCCCAGAGAAGTGTACTTTACCCTAGATCTCCAATTCGTGATCCACATGCTCGAACTTTGATGCCTCAGTTTCTCAAAGCTTTGAAACACATATTTCTTCTGTATGACCTTGATAGGGATGGTGCATTAAGTGATGTAGTACTTTATAACTTTGAGGTATCTTATTAATGGCAAATTTGGCAATGCTTGGCTATTCTTTTTAATTTGCACTTACTTACTGACACACGTGAATTGTGTGCATGATGATTGTAATCAGGTCAACTGCTTCAAGTCTCTTGCTTTGTTACCTCGTGTTGAAAGACTAAAGAGCATTGTGCGTGACAAGTTGCCTAAAGGAGTCAATGCGCGTGGTATTAGCTGGGAAGGCTTTGTATGCCTTCATGAATATCTTATGGAAACTAAACGCAGTCAGTCAGTATGGATGATACTACGAAAATTCGGATATAATGATGAATTTAGACTTGTTGATAATTTGCTCCCACCTTCTTTCAAGCGAGCTCCTGACCAGGTAGGCGGAACGTAGAACAATCCTATACTAATATGTTTGTTGTCTTGTGCTGTTATAAGTTTATTGCTGTCATATTGCGACTCTATTAACACTTGCTGATGCTGGTATAGAATAATAGAAATAACAGCGAAGTTATGTTGTTTCATCATTTCTTCAAAAGCTAAATTGATATTTTTATTTTTAGATTCCATCATAGAGGTGTTACATTATCTTGATGGGTGTTAAAGAGAGTAATTTTTCGAAATTGGCGATTTTGACTAATTAATTAACGAAATAGGTAACTTTTGGAATTTATTAACGAAAATGGGTGCACGTAGGATCGGACTTCCCGAGTCTCGGTAATAAATCAAGTCGCTGTGCGGGTTAGCAACTTGATTTCCCCTGTTTCCCCAATTTTTTTTATTTCATTATTGTCCGTTAATAAGTTTTTATTAGGCACTAAGGCTCTGATATTATTGTTGTTGTATTGGCCGTTAATAAGTTTGAAGTGCTCTTTTACAATCGACGTTTTGGGATGACGTACTGAACGTTATTTATTTTCTTCATACAGTGGGTACTGCAAGCTGACATTACCGGATTGGCTGCTTCTCGTGTCTATTCTTTATTTTCTGTGGTGACAATGAATTTTAAGGAGAGGGAAAATTAATGTCTGATGATTTAAAAACTTGTAATTATCAAAACACTTATTTAAATTATCGACAACTAATTATTTACTATTATTGTATGAACGTGTGTGTAACTAATTATTACGTCATTATTTAAGTTCATGTATAGAGTATGAACGAATATCCGATGCTCTAACTAACTTGATATGAAGCTCAATAGCTCATAAAGTCATAAGTCATACCCCGAAGTAGTGGCCAGCCACTCTTTAATAATCTTAGAGTGGGTCTTGGATTCTTAAGCCCGACCATGTCTGCTACGCAGTGAATTTAGATCGGGCCCATATTTATAAGACCTTAAGGTGATAGTTGGGTCTCAATTATTAATATTTCTATTACGCTCCTTCACTCAAATGTCCATTGGGCTTGAAGAGTAGTTAGTTTGCACATGTTCCCCATACAGTGTGATGGGTTCCATTCCATGAGTTTTTGAGGGGTTTTGAGGTTGACAGGATTCTAACCCGGATATCATGATAAATAAATTATCTCAACCAGGATTCCATGAGTCTCAATTATTATTAATATATATTCATATTATAGTTATCTCGAGTTTGTAAGATTGATTATTGAGCTCACATCCTTTCGCAAATAAAAAATTATCTTTTTAATTTTAAAATATTTAGATCTTATTATGTTTTGCTTTTCGAGAAAATAAATTATATATTAGATGTACTACCACACATTCAATAAGTTTCTGAGTTTCTATGTATTTTTTTGAGCTCTATAAAAATTTTAAATTCTATTTTAGTTTCCTAACGTCAAAACTCAATTTTTTATGAGCTTATGTCTAATTTTTTTGAGTTATAATGTAATTTTTTGAGTTTAAAGATTAAATAAATGAACTCGGAAATTTTATAACAAAACTCATAATTTTTAAAACACAATTCGGAAACTTAATGTGAATACTCACAAACTACACTTTGATGTAATACATTAGAGGTATAATCCACTCATTGCTAGTTTTTCAGATAAAAGTACAATATTTAAAACTCAATTTTTTAAAAAGTTATCAGGTATACAATTTCATATTACCAATTCAACGGATTATATACTAAAATCGGATTCCCGATATCTTGTTTAATTAATACTAGCTTTAAAATGAAATTTGAGTCCACAACACTAAAGGCATAGTAGAGAGGTCTGCGTACAATTGTACAAAAGACATGCTGCACAGGCCCATTATCCCAGGGTATCCATTTACTAAATAGATAGGGTATATTTAGATCTGTCGAAATTTATCCTATCCGATCTAGATGACCCGTTCGATAAGTTTCACCCGAGATCCCAAGTGACCTGATATTGTGTTGTAAATAGAAGATTGTATGAATATGAATATTGTTATTGACAGAATTAGTTGCCTTTACATTCCTATGGACCATACTTATATACTAAGATATACAAGCTAAGAAAGGAAGGAAATCATCCTTGCAACAGCTAGTGAATAACTAAAGGAAGGAAAGAATATGTTTGCCATATTTACAAAAGAGCCGTTGCTTGA
Source organism: Silene conica (assembly GCA_029255685.2). Lineage (NCBI taxonomy): Eukaryota > Viridiplantae > Streptophyta > Magnoliopsida > Caryophyllales > Caryophyllaceae > Silene > Silene conica. Next base: position 99,476,783 of record CM055312.2, read on the forward strand.
TTGGCATAGGTGTGGCTATTACCCCCCCTCAAGTTGGAGCGTGTAAGTTCGAAACGCCCAACTTGGAAAGTAAGTCTTCGAAAGAAGTGCGACCGAGTGCCTTTGTAAAGATGTCTGCTAATTGAGCCTTGGTGTGCACATAGCTCGGTCGGATGATACCTTTGAGTATCTCATCTCGGACAAAGTGACAATCCACCTCAATGTGTTTAGTTCTTTCATGAAAAACGGGATTGCGGGCGATATGAAGGGCAGATTGACTATCACACGCAAGATCAATGGGCTGATTATGCGAGTGACCCATAAACTGTAAAAGCCCCTTGATCGAGCCACTTCAATTCGCGCACCGTGTATGCCATGGCCCTATATTCGGCCTCAGCGGAGGATGTGGATACCGTAGATTGCTTCTTTGTCTTCCATGATATTGGAGAACTGCCTAGGAAGACAAGATAAGCGGTGATAGACCGTCGACTTGTTGGACAGCTGGCGTAATCTGAATCACAGTAAGCATGGAGCGTGAGATTAATGTTAGAACGAAGGAGGAGACCTTGGCCTGGATTATTTTTGACATAGCGAATGACTTGGAGGGCGGCAGTCCAGTGCTCAACGCGTGGTGAGGTCATAAATTGAGCAAGTATGTGTACCGAGTATAGCAATTCGGGCCGGGTTATGGTAAGGTAGACGAGACGCCCGACCAACCGTCGATAAGGTTGTGGGTCATCTAGCACGGGTGAGGTAGAGAGAGCCAGTTTGTGATTAGGCTCCATTGGAACGGAGGCCGGCTTCGAGCCCAACAACCCAGATTCGGTTAAAATGTCGAGAGCATATTTGCGTTGCGATACGAAAATACCACTTGAATTCCGGGCAATTTCTAGGCCAAGGAAGTATTTGAGAGGGCCCAAATCTTTCATGTAGAATTGACTGCGAAGGTAATCTTTGAAACGGGTGATGAGGCTTGGATTGTTACCACAAATAACAAGGTCGTCGACATAGACGAGGACGTGGAGGTCGGTATCTGGTTTGGTGATTGAGAACAAAGAGTTGTCATAGGGGCATTGAGTGAACCCATAGTCGAGAAGTGCGGAAGCGAGTTTGGCGTACCAACATCTGGGTGCTTGACGTAACCCGTAGAGGGACTTGCGAAGACGACACACTTTATTTTTTTCGAGGTGAGTAAAACCGGGTGGTGGTTTCATGTAGACTTCCTCTTGAAGGTCGCCATGAAGAAAGGCGTTGTGAACGTCCATTTGGTGGATATCCCATTGCTTGGCGGCTGCAATAGCTAGGATAGTGCGGACCGTCACCATTTTTATTGTTGGTGCAAATGTTTCTGTGAAATCGACGCCTTCAACTTGACGGTTTCCCATGACTACAAGACGGGCCTTGTATCGTTCAATGGACCCATCAGAATTGTATTTGATTTTGTAGACCCATTTTGAACCGATGGCTTTCTTGTTTGGTGGAAGAGATTCGAGTGTCCATGTTTTGTTGCGTTCTAGCGCAGTTAGTTCACTTTGCATTGCTTCACGCCATTGAGGTACCTGCATAGCTTCTTGAAACGAATTTGGCTCGTGATTTTCGGTCACGGCCGCTAGAAAGAGTTTATGGTTAGTGGAAAATCTGGCATAATTAATAAAATGAGATATAGGATATTGTGTACCTGAAGACGATGATGAAGTGGTGGCATGATGAGTCGAGGGGCCTATTGGAGGCCGAACGAAACCGTTGAGGCGTGAGCTAGGTATTTTGATCCGGTGCCCTTTTCCCATAGATGATAAGTCAAGAGTGGGGGCAGGGATGGTGTCTGATGATGGGGAGATGGGGGGAGAAGATGACGGGGGAGTAACCGGAGTATCCGAGGGAGGTGGGTTGGGAGAAGGTGTGTTGGTCAGAGAAGGGCCGGGATTGGCAGATGGTGTGTCGGGGAGAGACGGAAGAGGGGGAACTAGAATGCTCTCAATGGGAGTAATTGTGTCGTCCAGGAAGGAGGAAATGGAGTCCGTATTGTCACGAATGTTTAAAGCTTGGTATGGGAATTCGTGTTCGAGAAACACAACATCTCGGGAGGAAAAGTGAGTGCCCGTGTCTAAGTCGTAGACCCGCCAACCCTTTTGACCAAATGGATAGCCTAAGAACACACATTTACGTCCCTTAGGGGCAAATTTATCATGAGATCGATTGATATTCTTGGCGTAACATAGGCACCCAAAAGTGCGAATATGAGTCATGGTTGGGGGTTTGTTAAATAAGGCTTCATATGGGGTTTTTCCGTTGTGAAGTTTAGATGGGGTGCGATTAATAAGGTATACTGCGCCAAGGATACACTCCCCCCAAAAAGAAATAGGAAGACTAGCTTGAAAAAGGAGAGCGCGGGCTACATTTAAAATGTGACGATGTTTCCGTTCGACCCGCCCGTTTTGTTGTGGAGTGTCGACGTTTGATGTTTGAAAAATTAAGCCATTTTCACGAAAAAAATTTGCAAGTGTTGTAAATTCGGTGCCATTGTCGCTACGGATAATTTTAATTTGTTTATGAAATTGTCTTTCAACCATAGCGAAAAAATTTAAAAGAGTCTGACGAGTGTCACTTTTACGACGAAGTAAATAGACCCATGTAGAGCGAGAGAAATCATCGACGAGAGTTAAAAAATAGGTTGAACCACATGAAGCATTTTCGGAGTAGGGACCCCATAAATCACAGTGTAAAACGTCAAAAATATTGTCCGCGATACTTGAGCTTATTGGAAAAGGTGCTCGTGTTTGTTTGGCACGAATACAAATGTCACAATGTTTACTATGAAAAGGAGAAATAGAAGTGTTTGAATTATTCAAAAAAGGTAAAAAACGAGAAACAACGGAGGAAGGGTGACCCAACCTACGATGCCATAATTCGGCCGTATCGAGGGAAGTAGTGGAAAAAACGTGAACCTCAGCAGTACGAACGCCTTTGAGAAAATAGAGCCCCTCACGTTGCTCACCAACTCCAATCACCGTCTTCGAGGAACGGTCCTGAATTAAACACAATTGTTGAGAAAATTGAATAGTGAGAGAGGAGTCAAGAAGTAAACAAGAAACAGACAGGAGATTACATTGTAAATTTTCAGCGAATAAAACATTACGTAAGACGAGACGAGAGGACAAATGAATATCACCACGGCGAGTAGCGGTAGTTAAATCGCCATTTGGTAATCCGACAGAGACAGGGGATATAGTATGAATATTACTAAAATGTTCGAGACAACCGGACATGTGATTGGACGCACCTGTATCAATAATCCAAGAAGAGAGAGAATATGTACCGTTTAGACGATCAGTGGACTCGGCTTTACGAGAATTCCAAAGCTGCGTTATTTCCTCCAATTCTTTGGGATTTAAAGCATTAAAATCAATTTTGTCTAAGTGAGTGAGAGATGAGGAAGAAGCAGCAGGAGGACCTTGACCATTACCAGTGGCCGAAGGAGTACCTGACATCATGTGTACCCGAGGAACAGAGGTAGGAGCGGAAGGTTTACCGTCCTGCTTGCGACGAGGATCAGGGATGTAGATGGCTTGGCTCATATCAGTAGCATTGGGATCAATTTGAATACGATCACGGGGACGATCACCCCACCAGTCAGGGAATTTGCCAGTGACTTGATAACACGTCCTAAGATAGTGGCCGTGTTTCTGACAAGCAATACAGAAAGGGCGGTTGGGGTTGTTGGGGCGATCAGATTTATGGTCGCGACCTCCGCCCCCGCCAGTACTTTTAGGTCCATACGAGGCTTTAGCAGCAAAAGCCATGGGTGTGGGGGTTGATTCAGTTTTAACCGAAGACAAGTTGCGGACACCCTCATCTTGGAGGAGACGATTGTATATAAGATCTAAGGCAGGGAGGGGATTAATACCGAGTATCTGGGAGCGCATGTTAGAGAAACGTTCATCAAGACCCATGAGAAAATCACGTACCTTTCGCTTTTCACGACGGGTATTGATAAGATGGACCCAATCACAAGGACATGGGTTGCACGAGCAAGCGGGCAGGGGGTCTTGATCCATTAATGCGTCCCAGATTTCGGTCACTCTGCCATAATATGCTACAAGAGTTTCTGTTGGACCTTGACGGCACGCGAGAAGATCCCCTTGAAGTTGATAAATACGAGCTTCGTTCACTTGACAGAACCGGTTCCGAATATCAGTCCAGACAGTTTTGGCCTCTGTACGCAAAGTGATTTGTTTGCGTAGAGAGGGTTGTATGGTATTATAGATCCACATAGTGACCAGTGCATTCGTCGCTTGCCATGTTTCGAATGTAGAAGAAGTAGCAGATGGTTTGACAACAGAGCCATCAATGTACCCTTGCTTACCCTTTGCCATTAAAGCAAGAGTAAAAGAGCGTGACCATTCATCATAATTGGATCCGGTGAAGACCACTGGAGTAATGCTATGACCAGGATGTTCGACATGAACAAGAGGATAGGATTGAGGAACGGGTGTATTGGGAATGACTTCCCCAGAATCGGATTTCTCAGAGTCGGAAGTAGTCATGAGATGTAAGAAAAAAATGCAGAGAGAAGAAAACAAAGAAAAAAAATATGAAGAAGACGGCGAAAGAGGTTTAGACGTGGAAACCTAGGTTCCCTGATACCATGTTGTAAATAGAAGATTGTATGAATATGAATATTGTTATTGACAGAATTAGTTGCCTTTACATTCCTATGGACCATACTTATATACTAAGATATACAAGCTAAGAAAGGAAGGAAATCATCCTTGCAACAGCTAGTGAATAACTAAAGGAAGGAAAGAATATGTTTGCCATATTTACAAAAGAGCCGTTGCTTGATTGGCATAGGTGTGGCTATTATATTGTTTGACCGAACATAACCCAAAACTCCAATTGACTAGAATCTTGATTGACTTAACATTAACCCGGTCTGAGATGGCCAGAATCGAAATATTAATCTGATTTAACATGCTTGGAAATGACCTGAATGAAAAGTACTAAGTCATATTAATATTAAATGAATAAAAATAATAATTCCTTGGGTACAACCGTCTCTAATAAATAATTATTTTTGCAAGATAGTTGTAGTCAAAATATTAACTAAAGTATTCAAGTCATTAATAACCAAAATGTGACTACCCAAAATAACCTATATTCAAATTCAAATTGGCCCGACCAAAATGAAATGTGTGACACACCTAATTGACCTGATCCAAACTGATCGAACTCATACAGTGTCATACCCAACCAGATTAATTCATTTGTCACCTCTAGAAAAATATCCTAAATCTGACCTTGTTTACGTCTTATAATGGAGAAATGGAAAAAAAAGAGGAAGTATTAAACATGTCAACAGTCAACCGGCTAAGTCGGGTTCATGCTAGGACTGGTCATTCGTGCAGGTCGACCCTGCTAACCCGAAACCGGCTCGTATGTGACCCGCGTATGAAACCGGCATGCCTGAGTCCTGACCCTTGCACTGACCCGGACAGACCCGTGTAACACCCCTAACGTTGTTCGGGTCCTTGTGGCCTTATCACACGTTTAGTCGTGTGTTTTGGATTTTTAGTATTGTGACCATTTAAACTTTGTATATATGGATAATGGATGATTAACATTTAACAATTTTTAAGGATAAGTTGTATACTAGTAAGTTGTATCTTTATATTTATTTTTACTCAAAATAGTTATGTTAATTTTAGACTTAGATGATAAATTAATGCATATTTTGTAATTTATAAAAGAATGATAACAATTAAACTAACTATTTCAACTAAATTTGGATAATTCATCAAAAGTATCACATTAATCTCTCACATACAACGAAAACAATAGTATATGTGCGCAATCAAAATGAATGATAAATTTCGTCATATTAAGGGTTAAATATATATGTCCAGTAAGTGTCAAACACTTTTATTACAATGGTCACATTTTAGACGGTTACATTCAAATGACAATGTGAAAAAAATTACAAAAGATCTTGGTAGTAAATTCAAAGTTATTTTTATTCTTGTAACATAGTTATGTTTGAGTATCTATCGGTTGATCGAGTAATACTTGGGTCGGGTTTGCTTATCTTGTCGGGTTTAACCGGCTTGGGTGTTATCAGTTTCGGGTTATATCGGACAATTGGTTATCGGATGTTGCTAAGAATCGAGTTATATCAAATCGATTTGGGTCGATTTCAGGCATTGTGATTTTTTTATATTTCCGGTGTCATACGGGCCCGATATCGGATGAGTCGGACCGTTTTGTCGAATTGGGTCGATTTTTGTCAGGTCTAGTCCAAATTAACTCGCTTATAAACCCAAAACAACACAATCAACAAACCCGAAAACACTTGAATTCAAATTCAAACCAAATAATCACTTGTCGTATTTAAATACCGTGTCTCATGTCCTAAATTTCATGGGATGTCGTGTCCCGTGTCTGTGTCCGTGTTCATGTCCGTGTCCGTTTTGATGCTACTTAAGTCTTAATAACTTTCTCATTATTATCCATCATTTATTTATCTTTATTTTTTTATTTAAAAACTAAAAACCAAGAAAATTAAGCTTTTCAAAAGACATATTTTGAAAAATATATCATATACTTGATAATAACATACTTGAGAATGTCATGAACCCTAACAGATGGACCAAACTTGATGTAACCCGGGACCTATTGAATTCGAATCCAAAAATGAACAGACATAAACTAACCGACTCACACCGACTCGGTTAAACAATTTGTAAGGTCTATATACATACTTAAAATTAAAATATGTAAATAATAATAATTAATCAGGACACGGTCCGATCAATTTGACATAAGTCTGATGTTCATTGTTACACATAGTCCGCTATCATAAATAACTTTTTAATAACATACCCGACCAAACAACTCTAGGCCCATATGAAATGCTAACCCAAACCGACCTACCCATACCCGCTCAGTTGTCCCGTATGCCACGCTTGTTAATGTACGAAGTATACTTATTTAAAACGGAAACATAAAAAGAATGATTAAGACATCCAAAATAGAAAAACGGCCTCAATAATTAATTAAGGAGAACAAATAGAATATCATACTTTCTATCTTTACCATTATCCAATATCAACTTTTCATTTTTTTAATTAAAATCTCAACTAAGTGGGGACAAATGCATGCATATTTGTACCTACAAAATCACCAAAATTTGTGGCATTTGGTGGACCCACCACTTTATCTTGCAAAAACGAATGCCAAAAGGTAACGATTGTCAATTGTCATAGGGTTTACTGTTTAAGAGTTGTATACTTGTATCCAGTCTATATAGACTGGACAATTGGTTAAAAAGAAGTTGATTATGTGATAATTTGATAAACTTTGTTTAGTTAAGTTTGATATTTAGACCAAAATGTATAAATAATTTTATAGGGAGAATTTTTATTAATGAATAAATAGTAAGTAATATATGCGGACAATATATTGATCCTTAATACATTTTCGACTTAAATTTACTTTGACTTGAAATTACATTTCAGATTTTTTTGGGTTAATTAGGTCGAGTTCGTGTCGGGTCGTTTTTGGGTTTACTAGAACTCGGATATGGTCGAGTCGTGTCAGATTTCTTCTAACTTGGTCATTTTCGGGTCTATTATTATAAAGTTTATTTAAACATTCGCGTCAGGTCACATATTGGTTAATATCAATTTAAGTTACGAGTTATTGTTGACTCCTCAATTCGGGTGTTCGAGTGTCGTATCAAATTAATCTTGTCTTTTGAGTCGGGTCAATTATCTTGATATTAACCAAAGACTAAAAAAATACTATTAAAAATCATTAGTTATTTTCTCTACCCAAATTGAGCCGAACTGACTTCACAAAAGGATGTACTCAAACTGGCACGACATACGCCCGAACTAACGATCCCATCATGATTCGTTACCTGAATTGATCCGAATTAATATGACCCGACACAAATGTTTATTCTTGTAAACTAACCATTAGCCCTAATAAACTTGATAATAATAGACCCGAAAAATGGTTCAAATCGTAAATGGTTCAACCCAACCCGACCCAATATATATTATTTTCCATGAATACATTAATAAAAAATACTTATTTTTTTAAATTTTTTGCCTAAATATCACTTAATCAACATTTTTTACCAATTTGTCCAATACACTATTTTTTTTACCAATTTGTTCAACATATTACTTTTTTTACCAATTTGTCCAATATTCTTTATTTTTTGACCAATTTGGTAGTTTGGCCGATTATTATATCATACTTTGTATCTTTACAATTATACAATATCAACTTTTCATTTTTTTAATTAAAATCTCAACTAAGTGGGGATTTGTACGTACAAAATCACCAAAATTTGGGGAATTTGGGGAACGAATGCATGGACGAAAATTTACCAAATCCATAATATTAATTAATAAAAAAAAACAGTGGGTCTCATTGTAGACGGGTCGGGCGGAGAGATGGATAATGACACTCAGAAAACGAATATGGGGGACAAGGTGGGTCACCCCATGTGCTTCCTCTCTCTCCTCTAAATAAACATTTTGTGAGACAAAATGGTATCCGTCTTCTCCTTGTGACACTCCGTCTACAATAAGAATTTGTGAAAAAAAAAACATACAACAAGGCTAAAACGCCTTTCATTAAAAAACAAAAGGAAAAAAAAAAAAAAAAAACAGAATCTGACACTGATATTGAAAATACTTAATGAAATATCCAGGAAAAATAATTACTTGGTGAAATGACTAATTAAGTCCCCAATGCCTCCATATACCAACTCCCCTAAAGCTTTTAGGCCATAAGCAGTACAGGTGTCACCGTGGCATACAAAAAAACTTTCCATCTGGATTGAGAAACTAACTCGGCCAGGGCGACATCAACAGTAATGTCGCCTCCGGCAGGGCAACGAATATGGGAGAGGGAGTTAAAGGGGCCTCGACAGGTTGTTTGGTCAAGTCACTCATCATCAACTCAGAGAGATCTCTGAGTTGAGCCTGAGTCAAACCAAATCTGCCTAGTTTTCTCAGAATGGGAGGGAGGGGGAAATCACGGTTTTGCTTCATTCATAATACTGATTTGCGGTTTCACAGTAAAAAAAACAACTTAAAAAAAAAACAACAAAAAAAAACATAATCTAAAATCTAAAATATTAATAATAATAAACGCTAATTACTAAGAAGTGGGCCTCTTCTCTTTGTTCATCCAGTTAATCCTAGCCTCGCCCACGGCTTTTAAGCCATAAGCAGCCACTCCCGCAAGGCCATAAAGAAAAATTTTCCATGTAGACTGAGAATTAAGCTCCTTGAGGGCAACATCAACAGTGATGTTGCCCCTGGGCGGGCGGCGAATATGGGAGAAAGACTCCAGTGGGCGTTCCACCCGACTCTCGGTCAACTCGCTCCTCATCAACTCACAGAGGTCTCTGAGTTGATGAGGGGAAATACCGTATCTGCCCAGTGGCTTTAAGTAGATCGCTATGGCCTATGGGTAGCTCACGGTTTTGGCGGATTTGATAGTATTGATCTGCAGCTTCGTAATAAAACCCCCGGTCCATGAGTTCCATGAATACGGCCGAACCAAGCTTTAATGACAAAAACAATTCGTAAGAAAAATATGTTTTTATTAATCAATACCTACATTATCATAATATATAATCAAAATTTATTTCCCATAATTTACTAAACATTCCCACATTTTACTGAACATTTATAACAATTACTGAACATTTTGCCACGAATATTGTTACATTTATTAATATTTTGCCACGATTATCGTTATTATTATTGTTTTAAATTTTTTTTTTGTTATATAATCAATTTTTTTTTCCCCAAAATAATAAGTTGGTGTAGGATGACATGGATGCACTATATTGTTTGAAATAATTTTGTTTTAATATAGATAAGATTGTAGATTTGTAGGTACATGTCATTTGCCTTATGAAATATCTTATGATTTATGAGACTAGTGTAGTTTAAGTATTAACAAGAATATCAATTAGTTCAAGTTACTACCGGATCAGGTTACAAACATATGTTTTATCTTAATTTACTTTAATTGATTATTTCTTGTTAGAGCAATTTACAAATGTATTTATTTAGTTTTAAGCTTAAACATTAAGAAGAATATCAATTTAGTCTTAATAACACGATTATCAAGATAACTTTGTTAAACATAATTTAGCTTGAACTTCCACTTATAAAGTTATACTTAAACTCCGCTTAAATTAAATTAAGATAACAAACTTAATTAAATTAAGATAACAAATTTAATTAACTTAGACTAATTAAGCTTAAGTTAACCTCATTTATGAAATTTAACTTAAATAAACTTAACTATTATAAGCTACATTTTCAAGTTTGGGTCAATTTGTTGTTAGTTATAGTCAGGTCAATTAGTTTTAAATTAAAAATTTGAATACCATATCTTACATATATTTTTTAGCAGTATAATTAAAGAATGACCTAAAAATGGAGTAGTTGTGACCCGTTATAACTCGATAAGAATTAGTATTGATTTTTTTAACCCGATATGAATTATTACATGAATTTTAGTCGGACTAACCCGATCCGTAACAACTATCACCCTACCAAGTGTTCCATGTTCGAACCTGGTACCCGAGGTAAGTCATAACCGAAATAATCCGATCGAACCCGATCTAACCCACAAATGTACACGACTCGAATCTTTCCGACATCACGTAACCTAAACCTGGAAAAACTCGACTCGAATTCGACTCAAGCCACCCGAATGCCCCCTGCCGCTTATATATATATACATGTATTATTTTTGAGATAAAAAGATTAAGAACGACAATCGGATTCTTTTCAATAATACTCGTAAAATATGCATATAACCTCAAATCTATTTGCTATAAAGGTTAAAATCTACAGTACGCTGTGTATACAACCGGTTGGGTAGCCTATGAGCAACCGATTGTTTTGCTATAAAGGTTAAAATCTACAGTACGCTGTGTATACAACCGGTTGGGTAGCCTATGAGCAACCGATTGTTTTGCTATAAAGGTTAAAATCTACAGTACGCTGTGTATACAACCGGTTGGGTAGCCTATGAGCAACCGATTGTTTTTGCAATCCAACATTTATCTTTTTCATAATGAGCCAGTCATATTATGTAAGACAATCTTACACATAATATACTACACATGTACAAGAAAATGAAGAAATACTTAGGAAATACCCACACAATATTCACAAATAATTAAAATCTTGCCTAATACTTCCTCCATTCAAATCCAACCTACACATATTTCATTTTAATCCATTCATATCCAAACTACCACTTTCCTAATAAACCAAAAAAATTACTAAAATATCCTTATAATATCAATTATTTACACAAAATGCCATTAAATGGTTCACCTTTAATCAACCATCACACATTTAAATTAATAAAAAAACATTTTACACTTCCAATTGTACGTTTAATAATCTTTTAACATCTTTCCTACTCCCTCCTATTCTGAATAACTGTCACATTTTCCGTTTTCGTCTAGTCACGTAAATGTCCCATTTTTCATTTTGGGACGTTGTTTATACTTATTTTATTCACTCTAACCCACAATAATACCCCACCTTACCCCAGAACACTACTTATTTTAATCACCTCTACTCACAATAATAATCAATAATACATTCCCTCTCTCCAATCTTCCCACCCCACACATTACTTTACATTAAACAAATGAATTCCTTAATTCCCGTGCCTAACCCGAAATGTGACAAATATTCAGAATAGGAGGGAGTAATATTTATACAAAAAACATATATAGTATATACTTTGGATTTGAACGAAGAAAGTAAATACTTCCTCCATTTTAATCCAAATGGCTTATTTGATTTTTGTACACTATTCACAAATCAACCTTTAATCTCAATTTTCTCTCAATACATAAGAAAAAATATATTCATGTGGGGTCTTGTTTAATTCGTCTTTACGAGTACATTGAAAATATATAACTTTTATAATTTTTACAAATACGTAGCTAAAGATATGAATCACGTAAAACGTGCGTTGGCAAATATGGAAAAGTTAAATAAGCTATTTGGATTAAAACGGAGGAAGTATGACATAATAAACATTTAACAACACATAAAACAAACCAACATTACTTTATGTCAAACCGACGTGTGTATTTACTTAATTCAACGATAATTTTATCAAGCACGGCACCTATTTCACACTTCTCCTCATTCAACTATACCCTTGTTTAAGATGACATTTTATAATCTCATTATTTCGCTTATTTATTTATTACTTATCATATTTTAAGTACTTTAATCGATTAACTAGTTTTACGCCCGTGCAAAAAATGCACGGGCTTATTCTATTAAAATACAAAAAAAAAGGTGAATATATTTAATAAAAAATATAATTTTAGTATTGCAAGTATATCAATGTAAAAAATAAATACAATTTATACGTTTAACTTAGACGTAAGTAAAAACAACGCATCTGCTTGACATTATAAAATTATACAAATTCTTATGTAGGACGACGCTATCGGTTAAGTTTAAGACGGATCAAATATAGATATGTAGGATGAATAAGACAAAAAAAAAAAGCACTATGTATGGCGAAAATAAAATATTTGTCCTATAACCCATGGGGAGTGATACTGACCCGTTTTAATTTTAAGACGGAAAATAGTCGGTAAAATATATATAGATTTTAAAATTATACTTACGTTTAAATTCTAAGTTCATAACCATCGTAATGAACCCAAATTATTATTAGTCCGACTCTCTAATTACCCAAAATCTCCGACCATATAATATAAAACTATCTATTTTATGTACATTTAAGACGGAGTTACATATTTTTGTTGATTTCCAATTCTCAACAATTTTAATTTGTTGATTTCCAATATATGAATGCATTAATTTTTGCCTATTTATATATTACAATATTATATTTGGTGTTCACTTTTTGTTTCTATTTTATAGTCATTGTCACTCAATTTAATCATTTTAGTTGTTGCATGTTAAATTAATATTAACAATTTCTTTAATCTCGGAATATACTATATTTGTAAAGTCTAGGCGTCTGCATCATATTATTATTATATTTAATTTATATCTTTAATTTATGTAAAATTAGTTAACTTATTAACAATGATCATCAAATATTTGATTTTTACAGTTGAAATTGAAGTTTGGACTTCGAAAGATTTCTTATTTCAATGTGTGATTATAGATTGTAACTTATTTAATTAGTGAAAGTAGTGAAAAGATTAAATTGATGAAAGTTTGAAGAGAGATAATTAATTAGGTAGAATGAATATGGTGGACCCTACTTAAATTATTTTTTTTTCTCTTCCTAATTTTGATCGACCAATAAGAACTCTCTAAAATCTATTCATTTTTATAGTAGTGTAAGTCTTGATTGTGACGGGTCATTATTTGTGACGGATATTTTGTGAAATAAAATGGATACAAAATGAGTTAGTGGAGGAAGGGGATCACCTGAATAGTGTCAGAGAGAGAGAAAAGTGAGTATTTTGTGAGAGGAAACGATATCCGTCACAAGCTTGCGACGGAGACCGCCGTCACAAATGAGAATTTGTGTTTATAGTAAAGAGAATTCCAGATTTTTTGTTGAATTTACAGGACTATCTTTTGTGCTTATATACAGGATTTTTGTTTTATTTTTATGATGATATTGGCGAAATATGATCATTCTGATATATATCGGACCGCTGCGTTGTATATCGTATTTTAATTTAAATTCAACAAAAAAAAACGATTTTTTGTGCAAGATTTTTGTTTTCTCTGTATATTTCCAGATTTTTAGTTGAATTTATATAAGATTCAACTAAAATATTTAAATTCAACATAAAGACTATTTGTTCTGCTCATATACATGAATTTTGTTTTTTCCAATATACAGGAGTCTTATATATCGGACCGTTGTATATCGTATTTTATGGTATTTTATTTTATTTGATATTTTAATTTGTATTTGATTTGATTGGAAAATATAATGTAATTTAATTCTTGGACTAATTATTTTTGTTGTTGATAATTTTTTGTTTTTTGGATTTAATTTTTGGATCGTTAAATATCGTATTTTATTTGACTGTTGTATATTGTTATTTAAATATTCAATTAACAATAATTTGAACATATCGTATTTTATTATGATAATGGCGAAATGTACTACTGCAAATCTACAATCGATTACGTAAATCAGAATGAGAAAAGATCAGAATATGAAATTACGGATCATAATTAATTACGGATCAGAATTAATTCTGAATATAAGAAGGAGGGAAATTAAATAAGTGTGAAAGATGGTGGGCCCATATATTCCTTAATTTAAGGGACCAATGAGAGACTCTTATTTTCTATCCCTTTTATAGAGATAGATTACTTTTCTAATGCTTTTAGTAAATAATCTGGCCATTTACACTTAATTTTGTCTACTTATCATCTACTACTTTTTTCATGTATTATTTATTTATCTTTTATATTCATCGTAAAAGTATTTTTTAACCAAAGGTAAATAATTTATTGGGACGGAGCGAGTAATAATGGCCTCCCTCCTCTTTGTTTTGGTTTTTGCCAGAATCAAAAGTAAACAATTGACCAAAACTGAGAGAATATACAATTGGGTAAATTTCACGAACTTGGTATCGTTTGCTCGATTATAAAATACTTCAACGGATTAGAGTATGTATATTGTACAATACTCTCTCCGTTCTGGAGTTTTATTTTTGTTTGGTTTCGGCATAAAGTCTATGAACGTGGAAGAACTAATTATAAGATGATAATTAACTAGACCAAATAAAGTGTGTATTACTAAAACTAGTTTAGGACCCGTGCAAAATTACACGGGCATGTAAAAAAGTATATAAATAGACATTTAAAATTTTATAGTTGTAGTATTATTTCATTTAAATATAAATGTTCAATATTTTACAAATACAAATAAAAGTATATTAAATTTAAATTCAACGTTTATTATACTTTTAACATTAAATTAAAGGGTACATACCTCACTGACATCGACACATCCCTATTTTGATTTAATAATCAAAATACACATGATCAAAATAATTAAAATTAAAAGGTACACATAGAAAATGAATATCGTATGTTTTCCACATGTTCTTAAACTAATACAAAAATGTTCGTATATTAATGACATAGAATGGAATAGACTATGTATAGTTAAATTCAGCTTCATTTAGTTCAGTTCAGTTTAGTTCAGTTCAGTTTAGTTCAACTCATCTCATGACAAATTAACTCTTATTTCAATTCAGTTCGGTTCAATTTAGCTTCACTACGACCAGTTCAGTTTAACTCTTTTCAGCAAAAAAAAACAGAGTGTAAAACCCGTTACTAGCCATATTTTTGGTAAATTGCATATACACTTTACTACCTGATTTTACACTATTAATATAAATATTTTTATCCCATACCCTTGGTAGAACATAGTTATGTTGAAAACGACTCATTAGTAATTAACTAATTGTATCAATCAGAACAGCCAATATATACCCTCTTAAGAAAATGTACCAAAATTATAAGTTTGATACTTATATCATTATATGTGTGTAAATAATACAAAATAATAGAATCTATAATATTTTATCGTAAGATCAATGAGCTAATAAACTATTAGTTGTTAATATTAATTCAAATTAAAAGTTAAAAAACGGGTAGGTTGTTCATTTTGACTTTTTATTATGCTAAGACAGTCTTATATAGGTTCGCAATTTAACAACGAATTCAATGCGAATCAACATTATCGTAAAGTGTTTTTGAGACGATGTTTATATTAATTGTTTTATTTTTGTGACGGTTTATATTATACGGTATATCATTATTGATTTATTTGGTTCAACGATTTGAAATTTGGATTATATGTAATTTACGGTTTATTGTTATTAAAATTTAAGACGGTTTAAAAACTAATTAGTTTCCAAAACATTCACTCATATTTATACGGCATCGCCATTTGGTGTGTTTTTTCTCTTTTTTTTCTTTTTCTTTTTTTTTAAAAAATTTGTAGGATAAGAACAAAATATGAGTGAATGTTTGGGAAATTAATTATTTTTTAGACCGTATTAAAATTTTAATAACAATAAACTGTAAATTACATATAATTCAAATCGCCGAACCAAATACATCAATAACGATATACCGTATAATATAAATCGACACCAAAATAAAACAATTATTATAAACATCGTCTCAAAAACACTTTATGATAAAACAAAATATTTTTTTACTAAAGCTAATATAAGGGCAAATTTGGAATAAATTGAAAAATAGGGGAGTAATAAGTAAAATAGGGAGCATGATATAGCAAGTCCCTATATCCGTTACAAATGAGACTTTGTGAAACTTTTGACTTTAAGCATATGTATCGTCATATCTATATATTCATAACTATCTTAATTCAATTAGCTGTCCATGATGTACGTCATCTGTCACCGTGTTTTATTTTTACATATTTTAAAGTTATTAATTACTTTTCTGTAAATATACGTGTTGTTTAAATTGATACTTTAGCCCACCTCTATTATAAGTCAGATATATTGCCAAGTATTGGTCAAATACGACTATTTTTGACACATCAACTATTTTATGTGACAGATAGTTTATTGGTAAATTGGTAAACTATTTATATTCTAGGAAGATAGTTAAATAAGTAAAAGTAGGAATTTTAGGCATCTTACCCTATTAATGTTATTATGTATAATATGAATTTTAGTTGGTTATGACTATATTCTCGGAAGATAGTTAAAATAATATTTTATAATTAATTATAATAATATCTTTAGTGGATTAAGTTTGAAAGGTGGATAAATAGGCGGGAAAAGTAGTATTGTAGTGGTTTGTGTTTTATTATTATATATAGATAGATATAATAAAATAAAAGAGTAAATAATTGACTTCGACACTTAAAATAGTACTCCGTCTATTCCATTAATATGTTTACACTTGATTTATTTGGTGAGTGAGAAAATAAAACCTATGAAAGTGAAAGAGGTCAATTATAAGATGAAACTAGACTAAATAAAGTGTTTCTAATGGTTCTAATTGCCCATGAAAGATAACACAAATTCTCATTTGCGATGGTATATCCGTCGCAAACTTGCGACGGGTACCATTTTATTTCACAAAATATCCACTTTTTCTCTCTCTCATGTGATCCCTTTCTCCACTAACTCATTTTCTATCCATTTTATCTTACAAAATATCCGTCATAAATGATGACCCGTCACAAGTAAGACTTACTAAGGGTAACATTATTGGGGGTCTTAAGACAAGACTTTCTTAAGTCTTAAGACAAGACTCCCTCAATTTTACCAATAATCTACCCGAGTCTTGAGGAAAGTCTTAAGTCGAGTCTTGAAAATCCAAGACTCTCCTTAAGACTTTGGTGGGTCTTGACCCCACTAAAAGTAGTTTAATAAGTATGTAAAAAGAAAAAGTAAAATGGAAAAGTAGAGTCTGAGGTGAGTCTGAAGGATAATGTATAAAGTTTTGGGTGAGTCTGAACAATAAAAAAATAATAAAAATTAGTGGAAATCTGATGTGGCAGAGTCTTAAGACTTTGGGGAGTCTTACCAATAATGTTACCCTAAAAGAGTAAATAATTGATTCACACATTTAAAATAATACTCCGCCTGTCTCATTAATATGTTTACAGTTACTTTATTTGATTAGGGGGAGAATAAGATAAGTATAAACATATGACTGGAATGGATGAAGTATTGGAAAAGAATAATCGATCATAAATTTTCATTTGTGGCGAGACAAATAATACCCATTTGCGTAGGAAAAGATAAGAAATTTGGAATTTCCTATACTTTGTCTTATATAATTAAACAAAAAATTTTAACCGTTAAAAATTTGCCCCGAATTTTGTATAAATCTATCGCAAAGAAGACTTGCCGATTATTGATATAGATAACTAATTTTAGTTGTGTTTGTTTGAAATTTTGAATTTTTATATTCAATTTTAATTCCAAATCTTTTGATTTTATTTCCATTGTGGTGATTTGAACAACATGGAGCTGGCAGACAAACACCATGCCTTGGGCAGTTGCTCCACACTACACCTACTTTGTGATTGGACAACTGAAAATTGGAAGCTTAGACCATTATTGTCCGTAGGTCTTGTAGCTCTACTTAGCCCTAGTTACTATATTAAAATACTAATTTTTTTTCTTAACTTACTTTCAAACCATATCTTTTCATTTTTAGTATCTTTTATCAAGAACTACCTTAACCTACCTTTAACTTATACGGAGTACTTTTTTTACACTAAACAAGGTCTAGAACGAGGTCTCGAAAGTGTTCCAGGAGGTCCAGATTGAACCGTATGGACCTAGTTTCTTCAAAGGTGTTCTAACTTTTTAATTTCTTTTTCCTTTTTTATTTGTTATTTTTTGTCTTTATTCAAGACCTAGACCTACTTAGCCCAACCCATAAACGTAGTCTTATACTCCCTCTATTCAAATCCACTTTGTATGTTTGCTTTTTCACGTTTCCAATAAACGTTTTACGCCATGGTTAACTAACCAGTCTGCACACACATTAATTTCTCGATAAGTATGGTGCATCTCCACTTATCCCAGCGAATCTCGAATGAAAGATTGACATATTTTGACTATATGTATATATATGCCTTTGGAACATTAGAAATCTCTTCCATGAACAAGGTTAGTACAGAAAGGGATGTTGTCAAAAATAACTGAAGGAAGATATTGCTCCTTGCTTCTACCAGCTTCAGTTTCAGAAATTCTAAGAGGAGTGTGTTCAGCTATTTTTAAGGCCAAACTATTTTTAATATTTCTAATACGCTCCCTCACTCAAATGTCTATTGGACTTGAAGAGTGGTTAGTTTACACAGGCTCCTCATACCGTGTGCTGGGTTTCCATTTCGTGAGTTTTCGAGAGATTATGGGGTTGCTAAGATTCGAACCCGTGACCTTCGGTTTCACTGGCTCTGATACCATGATAGATGAACCATCCCAACCAAACCTTAAGGTAATAGTTAAGGCCCAACTATTTTTAATATTCCAAATAAACTATGAAAGCAGGCTTAAATCGAATAAATTTGAATCTTAATCACGAGTATCATACATCGACTTCATCATCTAGTCGAGTGTCGTAGTCACATAGATGAAGATAAACATCGGCAACACTTTACAATTACATTATGCACCAAAATTTCATTTCGATTAGCTTACTGATAAACCTCGACAGTTAATCAAAGAACCTAATCCTAACAGTTAAAATAATCCTTCATATTCTTATATTCCTTTACAACACTATTGACATAAAAGAGCAGGGTCATCTTGGCCCAGAAAGCTCCATAGCTTCAACCACGAGAGACGATTCTTCAATATAATCCGAATACCGCTGACCTTCACCGGAGCATGACCTGGGTGTATCGGATTCCCATTTTTCGGCCAGAACATCACCTTCCAACATTCTTAGAACCTCGGACATTTTTGGACGATGAGACGGATTGAACTGTGTACATAATAGAGCTACTTGTACCATTTCTCCTAATTCTACCCGGTCATAATTACTCTTCAAGTCTTTATCTACCAATTGATTAAGCTTCCCTTCTTGATGCAACTTCTTTACCTGAAAAACATCGATGCATAAGCATCAGAACGAGGTCCGTGTGTCTCAAACTATGTTACTCCGACTCGGCTTGAAGGGTTGGACACAGGTGCATATCTAAGTGTTGGACATGGCTATTTTATGAAAAATTGTCAAGTTTTTGGTCTAAAGTGAAGTGTCGAGTGTTATACCAGTGTCCAAGGAAGGATCGAGTGTCTTGACACGGGTACACTCTATGTTACTCTGACTCTTCTAATTTCCTCGTGTACCCGTGTCCGACACTCGACACTCGGACATGGGTATGACACATGGACACCTCATTTTAGACCAAAATGTGCATATTTTTCAATAAAATAGCCGAGTCCGACACTTGGACACGTACCCGTGTCGGGTACTTCTAAACGAGTCTGAGTAACATAGGGTACACTTGGATTTGAACCTGTGCCCAACACCCGAATGTACACGAGAACAGAATGCTAGAAAGAGAAGGGAATTTGGAAAGGAACATACCCAATCAAGCAAGACACCTTTCTGGTTAGAACCGCGTCCAAAATCCACAGCTTTTTGGCCAGTGATAAGTTCAAGGAGAAGTATTCCAAACCCAAAGACATCGGTTTTATCTGATGATTGACCTGTAGAAAGATACTCGGGAGCAATGTGTCCGATAGTCCCACGAACTGCAGTGGTCACGTGGGAGTCCCGATGATCCAACAGTTTGGCTAGGCCAAAGTCGCCAACAATTGCCTCAAAATCCTCATCCAATAAAATGTTAGCGGCCTTGACATCTCTGTGAATGATTTTAGGGTCACATTGCTCATGCAAGTACAACAGTCCCCTCGCTGTGCCTAATGCTATATTTCTACGACGCGACCAGTCTAACACGGGTCTTCCATGAATATGATCTGCAACAAAGGGCAAAATGATCGTTTTCAACCTTTAATGCGGTACCTGTGTCCGACATTCGACACTCCAACAAGAGTATGACACTTTTGACACGTCATCTTAAGCCAAAATACGCATATTTTCCATAAAAGGGTCGAATCCGACACATGGACAATTGGACACGTACCTATGTCGAATACTTCTAAAGGAAAAGTCTTAGAATATTAACTCCTAGTCTGTTGAAGTCTAGCATGATACTAACCTTTGAGGCGAGATGCTACGCTGCCATTAGGCATATATGGATAGACGAGAAGCCGCTCATTCTCAGTTGAACAAAATCCGCAGAGCCGGAGAAGATTCCGATGCACAGCTAAACTGATAGTTTCGACTTCTGTCTGAAATTGTATTTCCCCAGCAGTCATATTATAGTCCTTCAACCTTTTCACTGCCACCAGTGTCCCGTCATTTAGGCTGCCCTTAAAAACTATACCAAAACCACCCCTTCCAAGTATGTTCTTCGTGTTGAAATGGCTTGTGGCAGAACGTAGCTCTTTGAAGCTATACCTCTTCAGATGACCGAGGCATATTTCAGGGTCGTATTGTTCTGCCAACCAAATACGGTCAGTTTATATCTATTAGTTCAACATCAAGTATACTTTATTCTCTCTGTGTACAAGTGATTTTACCGAGAAAAATGGCTGAATAACCCCGCTTGCTTCAATAAAAGAAAACAATGGGATAAAAGCCAAGATGAGTGTTGTAAAGAGAGACCGCTCACGGCTCATCCTAAATTTGACTCGTGTTAAGTGAAAGGTCGATTTATTCTTAGCACCGATACAGTCCCGTGAGGCCGTGACTGTAAGTCTGCAAGGACACTGCGGCTACTGAAAAAAAAGCACTAACCATCTTTGGCATGCAACGGTAGTTTACAGTTATCAGTAGTATGAACTCAACTGGCCTACATATTTCGATGGGTGCTTAGTATTTACTCGGTATTAGACTATTCACCGTCTCTAGGATCAGTCAACAGTGGTCTGAGTTCGCAAAATCTTGACAGCCTCACGATAATCCCGTAATGAGACTGATCCATATTTCCTAAACGAAGTGGCTGTACTAGTTACGTCATACACGGGTTGGTCTGACATCATAATGTGACAGTGTGACACTGCCTAATTGGAAATCACAGAGGGCAGATATGGCAACAATTGCTCGAAAGTTCATTTGTTCGACCCAAGAAGAAAATTTTAAGCGGAGTTTGTGAGTAACTGACCATTTACATCAAAAAAGATCTGTCGGTTGCGTCCATAGCACCACCAAATTCCAATCCCGATGATACTAATGACCAAAATAGCAGCTCCAAAACTTGCGCCAAATGCTACAGCAAAGTGGTGAAATTTTCCACCAGCATTTGATTGACCTGAATAATACAGTATAGAACAGTCATGACTCATGACTGACTACAACAACCACCGAATATAAAATAGCAGAAAACGGAAAACAAGAATCATAGAGGCCATTTCTTAGCGCGCTTTCCAAAGAGAAATATCCCCATTGCCTCAAATCTTTCCGTAAAGGGCGCCTCTATTAACTCTGCAGCGGAGAAACTGTTTCTGAATGACCCGTAATGAAAGTTGCATCAATATTAATGCTGATAGATTAACCATCTCAACCAAAACCTTAAGGTGATGATTGAGGCCCAACTATTATTAATATTCCTAATACGCTCCCTCACTCAAATGCTCATTGGGCTTGAAGAGTGGTTAGTTTGCACAGGCGCCATACCGTGCGCTGGGTTTCCACTTCGTGGTTTTATTGAGGCGTGACCTTCGGTCACACTGACTCTGATAACATGATAGATGAACCATCTCAACCAACACCTTAAGGTGATGGTTGAGGCCCAATCTATCATTAATATTCCTAATAAATGCCACTCCTCGATAAATGGAAGAACAACCTTAGTGAGTCATCTTACTTCATTCCATCCTATTTATGAACTTTGTCTTCATTGAAAATTTCGGAAACAGTTTTTTAGAAAACACAGTCAAATTTCCATTAAGGTACCTTTAAGAGAATCTGTAGGAAAGGAAAGTGGCTCCGGAGATACCACGGAGCAGTTGGTACCAGAAGTTGTTCCACAAATTAAAGGGTTGCCAACTATCCTGAAAGATCAATTATGTAAGCGGTAAACTAAACTTCGTCAACAAAACGAACTAAGCCGAATGTCGTACAATCTAATAGCAAATCAACCAAAAAAAAACTTACTTAAAGGTTCTCGCAGATATCTTGGGAACGGACCCACTTAAATTGTTGAACGAAAGGTCCCTAAAAACATCAAACAACAATCAAATTAAATTTAGCCTGTATTTCATGAACATACATATATGATACTCTGTATTTGTGACGAGTTGCAAACTTACACAAGAGTTAAACCTTCAAGTTGCGAGAGAGAATCAGGACACGGTCCAGTAAGGCTGTTGTTGTTAAGCCGCCTGACTTATTCAGAAAACACAAAGCAGAGATCAAATAACATCAAACAACAACCAAATTAAATTTAAGCAAAATATCGAACACAATTTAAAGCATCGACTGTCATCTTGAAGCTTACTAGCACTATAACAGGCAGTAAATGAACAAAATAAAGGAACTTACAGATAATTTAACTTCATCAGACGACCCAATGAACTGGGTATCTCTCCGATGAATTTATTATTTGAAAGATCGAGTGTCTGAAGCATTTCTAATTTCCCGATCTCAGCAGGAATCGAGCCATATATTGCATTATTCTGCAGTAACCTACAAGACACAGACAAACAATTGGCACAATATTAATAACCTGACTCGATTGTAGTAAACCAGAAACCGAAAGTAAGAAACATTCAGCGGAAAGCTTACACTGATTCCAGCTTAGTAAGGTTCTGAATAGCAGGAGATAACTTCCCGGATACACTTTGACTTGGCAACCCCCTGACCAACACGTTTACGTATACAGCAATCAGAACATAGAATTCTGATGAGAAGCTAAAATCCCAAATAACGGAAGTGTAAAACCATTCACGGTAGTGGTTAGTTTGCACAGGCCCACCCATACCGTGTGCTGGTTTCCACTTCGTGGTTTTTGAGGGGTTTTGAGGTTGCCAGGATTCGAACCCGTGACCTTCACTCACATTGGCTCTGATACCATGATAGATGAACCATCTCAACCAAAACCTTAAGGTGATGGTTGAGGCCCAACTATTATAAATATTCCTAATAATAGAATACACACCAAAGGGTTGAGCCAAATCCGATACCCAACAAAGAATCATGAGAATGGGGAAATGTGAATCAGTGAGTCGTGGTTGAGACAGTCTAAATGTGAGACTAACCCAGGTCCTTATGTATTCCTAGTTTAACTATTGGGTTGATGGGACGGGACGGGACGGTCTCACATGTAAAACCGTCTCATATGAGTTTATGTGCGTTAAAGTAGACTTACAAAGCGGAAACATAGCCATCTGAAGAGCAAGTTATCATCCTCCAGCTACAAGGATCTACAGAGTTAGTGTCCCAATTCTCAAGCACATTATAAGGATCCTTCAGCTCATTTTTTATAGTCATCAAAGCTACAACTGCAAAGCAATTTTGTACAAATGTTACTTAAAACATATAGAATGGTCCAACCACAGATTCTTGTTTAAGACCGTCCTAACTCACAACTGATTTAAATAAGACGGTTTTAAGCAACAAACTGAAACGAGTCAAGTACAACAAAATAAGGATCTCAGAATTAAATGAAAAAAATTACTAAGCAAAACAGCATTGAATTGTTATTGTGGCCCATAAAAAAATTAGGTAACTGAGCAAGGGAATTTATGTCTCAACCCCTAAATAGAAATGTTTGATTGGTTTTACAAGGAATTTCAGACAGTCTGACATTCTAACTGTTTCGATTAAATCGATACTCCCTCATAATTCGTGCAAACGTATGGAAATGACTTGAAAAGACGGAAACATAATATTGGTAACTCAGATTATGTACCAGATGAAGAATCAAACCTTCATAATTTACTCCAGTTGGTGAGAGAGTAGAAAATGCAATCTGCATCAGTAGCAGGAACACCAATGCTATGGTGCAGAACAGGAAAAACATTCTCCCCATAACTTTCTTACTTTTTTTCAGACAGTTCTGCCAAAAACACTCAAAACCCAATTGCAACTCACCACAATAACAACGACGACATTACCCCAGTGTCTCGATGGCTCCTGAATGGCTAAACGGGGTCGAATGTACGTAACCTTACCCTTTCATTTCAAGTTTTCATGACATTTTATTACCTAACAAACCTTATCCAAACCCACTTTTTGCTCAATAAAGGTTACCAAAAACAAAAATAACAACTTTTTTTTACTTTCCCACCAAATTCCACCTCCTTTTTACCAAATTTTACCTTGAGTGCTTCAGTAATGCAATGTTTCTACTTTCTCCACCCTTTTTGAAGCAAAAGACAGGATTTTTACTGCTCAATGTAAATACCCAACTTCATAAAACTCCCAAAAAGAAGTAAAATACTAGCAAAAGATGAAATCTTTGAGAATCAAAAGTTGTTCAAACCAGAACCCTTTTCAGGAAAGCTGAAACAAAACACAATAAAGTGGATAATGGGCATAATTCTTTTAGTATAACAACACAAATGCTTACCTAAAACCGTTTCAGATAAGACGACACTCACAATCGATTTAATAATAACAATGGGGTAAAAAATAACCTGAATTTCTGAGATTCTAGAGATTTGGGCACACCTCAAATTTAAAAAAGAGTGAAAAAATTTGTGCTTTTGAGTGTTTTACTGTCTAACAATATTACTAATAGTACTAATTTAACTGATCCCCACAAATTCCATGTGGGAGTTTAGTGTTGTTTTGGTGTTTTGTTCTCTGCCTTCTTTCATTACCTGTGATTCCATTCAAAAAAATTACATTTTTTTTTTTTACGGTCGGGAAATAAGGACTAACCTTTATGCAGAAGCGGTTAAATACTTAAAACGCTTTTTTTTATAACTCTAACTATAATGTTTTTTTTGAGATTAATCGGGATGTCTATCGTCGATAAGGGCGAGTAAATAGGAATAAATGTGTGAGGTAAATGAAGTAAAAATGAGGATGAAAATCAGTGAATTGGTGTGGTTGTGTTTGGTAAATGCTTTAGAATTCAGTGATTAACAGAAACAACCAAACATAGAGACACAAAACATACTGCCAAAATGAGGGGGACATATGCTTATAAAAAGGTTATGGAATATGGGGCATTATTTGGTTGTGGCTCCCAATGTCCAATGTCCCATAGATTATTTGTGTTAATTGTATACATAAATTTCTGATCTGTGACGGATAAAATCGTCACAGATTTGTGACGTGTTACAAATTTACAAATGAAAGGATAACTTGGAAGGGTAAGTGAGAGGGTTTGTGCAAGCTTGTGAGCATCATAAACAAGACAAATTGTATAAGGACCGAACTTGTAAATGGGTCAATTTGGTCAAATGTAGGACGGGTACGGGTTAGTTCAGGCTAGGATACTCCAGCTTTGATTGGGTCGGATTATTTCGGGATCAGGTCATTTTCGGGTCAATTATCATTAAGTTATTTGTGGATAATAATCAGTTTGGAACTATAAACATTCGGGTCGGGATATACCGGGTCAGGTCGATTCAAGTTCAGGTCGAACTCGGTTTTTGAGTTCGGGAGTCCGGTTGGTTATTATGGTCTAGTCATTTGGGTTGAGTGAATTTTTTCAGGTCTAATGTTGGGTTACATTTTGATTAACCGCGCACTTTGTAATCTTTGGATTGGGGTTAAGCTCTGGTGTCGAGTTGGGGTTATTTGAGTCGAGTCAATTATTATGTTTAACGTAAGGTCGATATAAATGTTAATTTAATTGACACGGTGGTATTTATAAGGGTTTAAAACCAGGCTTATATGTTATGATAAACAAATAGATTGATTGGTTAATTTTCCTTGTATATCGGAGAATTAACTAAATTTACCAATTGTACGTTCATTTAAGCTGAAACTAAATCCAATTGAACTAAAGTTATAAGTTAAAATTCCGTCTGAATCTAAACCCGTTTATCTGGATCGGTTTAAATTCCGTTGTGTCAACGTTAAAATTGCACTTATAAATTCATTTACACAAGTAAAAAAAGTGACACAATTCTTACATAAAATGCACAGCTTTTGACTTTTTGCATGTTAAGAGCAGAAAAATCGACACAACGAGAAAATTAGGGTGATTAGATTGAGGGGATGTATGGGTATTTTATCAAAAAATTCAGAGAATAATTCAATGTTGGGTAAAGGGAAGAGAGATATCAAAATTTGTTATTTGCAACGGTCATATTTATCATAAATTTATGACAGATCAAATATTATTCATGTAGGTAAATAAGACAAACGCAGGGTGTCTATAGAATAAATATTGCTTTATCTTAACTAATTATATGAGGAACATTTAACCGTCGGCAAATTATAACGAATATGGGCGTTATAAGGGAGACTACACGTGAATTTGTGATCACAAATTCTCATTGAAGAAAACTCGTCACAAGCTGAAGATAGATAGTGTCCCTCTTACAAAATGCTCCATTTTCCTCCACTTGCATTATTATGAGAAAATACTATCCGTCCTCAGATTATAGCGGATAGTATCCGTCTTCGGCCGGACTTGTCATTTACTCCGTATTAAACATTTAAACACTACTTGTACAAGGCTACAAGCTAGTGCGCCTAGTAGCAGTACTTCACTACTCCACATTTGCAGATTAATGTATTTTGGCAGGTCACGTGTTCGACTCGTCTGTCACCATTTATTCCATTTTTACAATACAATTAACTTGATAATAATTGACTAAAAAATGACGGACTAAATATATTTAGATGACACAAAACTATTAAATTTTAAGGTATTATTTTATTTTTTTCTCATCGTCTATCTACCCCGTTTTGTTATTTAAGTTGTATCCGTCTAACCAATTTTTGTGTTTTAGTAAAATCAGTTTTTTAATAGGTAAATAACTGATAACAAATCCTCGTGAAAGACGGATATTATCCCGTTACAAACTTATAACGGATAGTGACTCTCTCACAGAATACAAGTGACAATATCCATGGAATATTTCATTTCCTCTCGGCCCTCACTCGTCTTCCCACTTGTATATTTGTGAGAGTCAAATCCAAGTTTAGTTTTTGACGAATAATATCTGTTACAAACAAGACGCTTTGATAATTGATACTCTATGAACCAAATTGCAATCATTTATAACCCCGTAACAAAGGCCACTTGCACACATGCTCGACTCTATTTTACTTTCACATTTCATCTTATGTCGCTTTATCTCTATCTCTGACCCATTATCTTAATTTTAAAACAAATTATATAAAATTTATAACTCGAAATACAAAACGATATACGAAAATGAAACAGAGAACAGACGTACGGAGTATTAATCGAACAAGTTTGTTGACATTCCATGTACATACGAATAAATGAATAAACTTTTCATACAAAAATTCTCGAATGTCCACGGACAAATGCTGGGAATATTTTTTTCTTTAAAAACTTTTTTTTTTAAATGTTAGGAATATTAACTTTGATAATTTTAGAAAATATTTTTAAAGGTATTACTAACTTTAGCATTCCGCCACTGTATTCGTAACCATTTGTCGCATGATAAGAAAAGAAGAAGAATATAATCGATTAAATTCTAAACATCACTACCTTAAAAAAGTAATGCTATAAGACTAATGTACATCTTAGGTTCGTTTCTTTTTCGGTTTAATTTCAATTTTTATTCCGCTCGGTTCAGTTCAACTTAGTTTATTTCAGTTTTATTCAATTCAGTTAACTTTAAAATTAATTTAACGCTATTCAATAAGTTTAGTTCATTTCAGCTTAAGAAACAAGGCGTTAACTAATTTTCAGGAATCGTGTTCGTATTTTGTCGATAAATATTAATCAACGTTAAAGATAATAATATGCTCAAGATTGTATGAAAGTTGACATATTGTTATGCTTATTTTTTTGAGCCGTAGGTTTGGCTTTAACTCATAGTCAACTAAGAGAAAAGAAAAAGCTTTACTTATCTTAAGGAATACAAATAATTAATTTAGGCAGTTTACGTGTCAGAGTATAAAATCGATCTTAAAATTTCAGTTATCAGTTCAAACGTTTTGTTTGAGATGATTTCATAACATGCATGATAAGTCGTAACAGAACCATATGACCAGAAGATCGGGAAGTCAAATCTCACCACCACCCATTTCTAACCTGAAATGCTAAGCATCAGGTACGGAAAGGCCTACAGTTGCATCAATAATTCAAGGTCAATAAGAATTCTTGTGAAGAGGTGTGTTAGAATTTTCAATCGATTTTGCGACTTCAACCATCAGTTCGAACTAATTTATTAACATATGGTTAATAGTTTAACCGATTCAAAGCATACTCTAACGCACTAACATGTTAACCAAAAGATTTAACCAATAATTGATATCGAATCAACATTTCCAGATCATAATATTTTGCTTTGTAAGACAAACTTTCTCCACCTTTTTAATTGAGACAATTTCTTGACATTTCGATGTTAATTTAACTAATTCAAGGCATACTCTAACGTAGTAACATCATGTAAATGAACCTCGTTAACCAAAAGTTTTAATTATGATTAATATCGAAACAATGGTTCTACATCTTAATATTTTGCTTTGTAAAATCTAAATTTTCTTCGATTACCAGCTGGGACGATGGCCACTTAGTCATGTAGCCCCCGAAAGGGTGACTTACATCAGTTACATGGTGCATGTGGTGATGCGGGAATGCATGGGCTCGAGGATTAAACCCCTCGTCATAAAAAACATAAACTTTCTCCACATAATTGAGAGTTTGAGACATGTTTTTTATAATAAGCATACAATTTTTTGTCGAACGAAGTGCGCATTTAATCACACTACAATAGAGGAGAAGGAGAATTCAAACCCAAAATTGTCCATAATATATTCGTCTTAAGTCTTAACCACTAAACTAAAACATTTTACAATTACGAGAAAACTTTTTTTTTTTTCCTTTTTTATTTAAAAAGAAAAAGCATCTTGAATGGGTAGAAAATGTAGAAATGCAAAACCCAAGAAGCGTGTATTTGTCGTGTTGGGAAAACTGATTATTCCCTGAGCTCTACCTGCATGCTTTCTGTGACTTTTGCTTGAAACTCTCAAAGTCTCAATCCTCGTTTTCGGATTCGGATCGTCTGGTTTTAAACGGGTTATTTTGGTTTGAAACAATAAGATGAGATTATGATTACGGTGAAATGTGAATTGCTATTGAAGAACAATTACCATAATTTGCAACTTTAACAGTCAAAATGGTCATATATGCGGTCGGGGTGGTCAATGGTGCGGGTCAGCCGGGTCCGGGACGGGTCGAGGGGTGGTGCGGGTTCAAGGTATTGGGACCCGAACACGGCCCGGGGTCAGGGTGGGTCCGGGAAGGGTTGGGCCCGGTTCTTGGGAAGTGTAACCCGGAACCGGCCCGGAGCGGGGTTAGGGCGGGCCTAGGGCGGGTCTACGGGTCAGCTTCTGGGCCGGCTCCAGAAATTGGACTCGGACCCGGTTACTTCACACACACGGGCCGAAACGGGTTTGGACCCGGGTGAGGCGGGACAGGTTAGATCCGGGATCAGTGGCGGGTCGGGTTCGAATTGCCAATACCGACCCGCACTCTTGACCAGCCCTAATATGCGGTATGCCCGTTTGAAACTTCAGACGAAAAATAACCGTTTGAAATAACAACTTGTGCTTCGGATTAGGTATGTTGGTTGCATTGAATAAACATGGGTTCGGGTTAGACACGGGCTAGATTTATCGAAAGTTTATTGTTGGTTAGGATGACTCGGATACTTCTGAATTTGCGTAAGATCGACTAAAAGGAACCAACGAAAAATAATACGTCGACAGATTCATAAAACCACATTCGACAAGGTTTGTATATAGCTTACAAGTTTACAACATCGAATCACGATCATGTTTTTTCAGGACCGAAAGAGTTGAAGACGGATCATGTTTGTAATTTATTCTCGATAGGCTTCATTCTAACAAGGAAAGACAAAGCTATACCTAACACAATCTAAGAACCGATACATCCATCGAAGAAAGTCTGAATTAACTACGCAGAGACGCTGATACATTCTATCGCTTGTTTGCATATTCCTGTCATGGTTGCTTCAGGTCCGTATACCTGCAAACAAACAATGCACAGTTACTCGGACTTGGTTGGAAGTTCAGACACGAGCGCGCGAGGTGTTGCAGGAATATTGGGTTTAAAATTTAAATGTTACTTTGACAGATTGACTCGGTTTATTAGGGACTGTCGCATGTTGAGACTCGAGAAAATACACAAGGGTTAAGCACGGGGTGATTCTTGTAGATTTTCAACCTCGAACATCATTGCAACGAATCAATAGAAGGGAAAACGAGCGTGAGGTGTTGCAGGAACATCGGGGTTAAATGTTACTTTGACAGTTTGACTCGGTTTATTAGGGACTGTCGCATGTTGAGACTCGAGACAATACAGAAGGGTTAATGGGATGATTCTTCTATATTTCTAACCTCGAACATCATTGTAACGAATCAATAGCAGGAAAACCGCTAATCAAACAGCATGCTTACCTCAATAGGAATTCCAATTTCCTCGCCAAGTAAACGCATTTTAGCTAAACCCTTCTGGTAATTTGGACCTCCTCTCCTCACATATATATGCATCCTTGCAGCTTTAAGCTTTGCTTCCTATTAACGCAAAACCATCGTCAAATTATGACGTGTTTAGAGGAAAAGATTAAAATAAATAAATCTAAAAATCGAACAATAAAAAGAACAAGAGATCGATCACCTTCTCCTTCAGGGCTCTGATAATTCCATTGAAAGTAGCAGCAACATCAGTAAAATTAGCGATTCCTCCACCAATTACGAGAGCTCTTGTACGCCCATCAGGGTTTGCAGTTGCACACTGTAAAGTTCAAGAAAATGATTAGTACGATGGTTGTGCGTCCACCAGAATTATCGCCATAAACGATGGAGTTTATGTAGAACAGGTTTCGGAAATGGAATAAACGTTCCTCAAACATCTACATACGGTGGTCGCAAATCTTGCTATCAGGAATACTCACTGATCTCTTACCCTAAACCCTAAACCCTAAACCCTAAACCCTAATAAACGTTCCTCAAACATCTACATACGGTGGTCGCAAATCTTGCTATCAGGAATACTCACTGATCTCTTATTCTAAACCCAAAACCCTAAACCCTAAACCCTAAACCCTAATAAACGTTCCTCAAACATCTACATACGGTGGTCGCAAATCTTGCTATCAGGAATACTCACTGATCTCTTATTCTATATTTAGACGATATACAGCAAAATGGCTTACTAAAGTAGTTACGATTTCTAATTACGTTGTTCGCAAAGGCTACCTTGCCATTTGCAGGAAATCTTGTTTCTGCTGTAGAGTAGTTTTTACGAAGGGTTTTTCATTTAGAAAAACACCAGGAGCTCGTCAAAAAAAAGAAATGGCTTACATCAATCACAACTCGGGCATACTGCAACACCTCTTCTTCATTAGGCGCACCACTGTATTCGGCATAGTTTCCAAGCTCAGACGCGTATCCGAGATCCCCAACCTAAATCAAGCTCGAGATTAAGATCATACACAGAACTATGTTCTGGGCAAACATCTATAACAAAGAACAATAAAAACCGTTTTTGAGTGAACCCTACCGTATCTGCGTAGATAACGCTTGCTCCCCCTCCGGCTACCATCGTCCAAATCCTCCCTTGTGGGTTCAGAACAGTGAATTTCAGGGATGCACTAGTCTGCAAATCAAGTAACCGAAGAACGTAAGATAAGGTCCTCATAGCGGGAAAAAATTATTTTAATTTTAATGTATCCCCCCTTACCCGCAATTTACGGGAGCCATCGAGGCACTGCCCACTGGGGTAATGTTGTTGTATAGTTAATACCTATGTTACTCTAACTCGGCTTGAAGGGTCGGACACGGGTACATATCCAAGTGTCTGACACGGCTATTTTATGAAGAAAGTTCAAGTTTTTGGTCTAAAATGAAGTGTCCGAGTGTCATACCAATGACCAAGTGTCGGACACGGGTACGGGAGGTTATATGAAGTGAATATACACCAACAACGTAACAAGCATTACTACCTTCTCATCAAGACCGTGAATAAAGCTCTCTGTAGGGCTCATAACTCGGCCAAATGGCAATGGGAATTCGATATTGCCCCACCTGTAGAAATGTACCATAAGTAAGTGCTTTTATAACCAAAGCAAGCAGTGCCTCGGCAAAAATCCACGTAAAAGTCGAGAGTAGCAGAGAAAGGGTACATACTTCTTGAAGTTCTTGAAAGCAGCGGTATCATCCAATTCTCCTCTCATGTCCAAAGGATAAGGCTTCCCTTCGACTAACGTGAAAGGATTCATTTCTAGGAAGCTGAAGTCCAAATCTGCCATCAAAACAAGAACTTGCTATGAATCACGCTATGAATCACGCTACGAATCACACAATGTGCAGCAGAGGCTGTAAAAGTTCGGTATGGAGTATAAGATAAAAAAAGGGCAGCTCGGTGCACAATGCCATCCTCGCTAGGCGAGGGTCCGGGAAAGGGCCCCACCACAAGGGTGTAATGGGGGCAAGCCTTCCCTTGCCATTTTGGCAAGAGGCCGCTCCCAGGGCTTGAACCCGTGACCTCACGGTCACAAAGCAACACCTTAACCGAACTTCCCTTGCCATTTCGGTATTATAAGATACTGCAAAAAAAAAAAGGTAGCTGACATACCTAGAAATAAGGCAAAGATAACTTTGATAAATTCCTCGATCACACTTTTTACCTAAAATGTGGGAATAACGGTCAGTGCTACAAAATACAAAAACGTATCAAAATAAGCAAATAACTAGGTAGCCAAATAATATAACCTGCAACGAGAATAAACACAAGAAATTTAATTACCTCCAAAGGTAAAGTGGCGACCAGAGGAGCACACACTTCCGCAGTAAAAGAGATGCCAGTAGGAACGAAAATTGTCTTAACCTGCGCAAAGAACAAAGAATCTGGTAAGTTACTAATACAGCGGGCGACCTCTATGTTACTCCGACAGTTCACTTAACTATTGTGTCGCGTGTCGGACACGTGTCGGTGTCCAACACGACAAAACATTTCGACACTTCAATTTAGAACACAAAACATGAAATTTCACTCAAAATAGCTGTGTCGGACACTCACTCCTACACATGTCAGACACGACACCGTGTCGGAGAATCGGAGTAACATAGACGGGCGTAATCAAAAGGTTGAGCTACCTAATGAATCCAATAGTACCTTATCCCAGTTCTCTTCGATTTCGATCCCACCACATTCGGAAAAGCTTATGCTATTCCCAAGTCTTTCGGAAACAATATTTAGGTAGAATTCTTCTTTGTGTGGGATAAAGGGCTCCACGATGAAAGTTGTTATCGGTCCTTTACATCCACCCATCTCGACCTGTTATTGCAAATCGACACGGAAATACAGTTGCATAGTCAGTTACTGATACAAAAGAACTATATTTCTCGAGTATTTTGTTATAGAAAATGCCACAATTCATTCGGAGAGAATTTCATCTTACTTCTTTGCCTAGACGCTCTTTCACGAAAGTAGTAACCTGGGCAAAGTCCAGATTCAGAGCTACGAGACCACTCTTTCCACGCTTTCCGAACAACATATCAGGTTTGACAACCAGCTTTTCAGATGAGAGCCATGCTTCTTTCTGAACAAGCTCGTTCAAGTCGGTTGATTCGGTGATCTAGTAAACAAAATAAAATGACAAATTACATTTCAAGAAAAAATGTTTAACAACTGTAAAAAAACAACAACAATATCACCCCAGACCCCAGTGCCTCTAAGGCTCCTGAAAATTGCCAGGTAGCGGGGTTGGATGTGCGCACCCTTACCCGCTAGCAACACAAAGAGGTCGTTTCCAAATGACCCAAGATGAAAATTGGGTCGAGAACGACAATGACATAGATAATCATAAATTCTTCAACTTAATTACCAAAACCCGAATTCAAACCCCTTCTTAATCCAAACAAAACCAAATCAGGATTTTACTCACATGCTAGCAACACAAAGAGGTTGTTTTCAAATGACCCAAGATGAAAATTGGGTCGAGAACCGCAATGATTGATATGTCACATTGCAGTTCTCACCAACAATCATAAATAATCGTAAATTCTTCAACTTAATTACCAAAACCCGAAACCAAACCCTTCTTAATCCAAACAAAACAAAATCAGGATTTTACCCACATTCAGCAAAATCATTACCATTAATTCTACAGTTCATAACTTCATACCAATAATCAGAAAGTCCTAAACTTGATTACCAAAACCCGAATTCAAAATCCATCTTAATCTAATAAAAAAAATCAGGGTTTTACTCACATTACCAAAAAGATCAAAACTTTACAATTCACTAATTCAGAGTTCATACAAATACTCAAAAAATCAATTAAATCCACAGTTTATACCAATACACAAAAATCAATCAATTAAAATTAAATTAAATAATTACCATTTATTTATTATACAGTTCATAACTTCATACCAATAATCATAAAGTCCTAAACTTGATTACCAAAACTCGAATTCAAAATCCATCTTAATCTAATAAAAAAAATCAGGGTTTTACTCACATTACCAAAAAGATCAAAACTTTACAATTCAGAGTTCATACAAATACTCAAAAAATCAATTAAATTTAAATAAAATCAATTAAATTCACAGTTCTTACCAATACAAAAAACCAATCAATTAATATTAAATTAAATTATTACCATTAATTATACAGTTCATAACTTCATACCAATAATCATAAACTCCAAAACTTCATTACCAAAACCCTAATTCAAAACCCATATTAATCCAATCAAAACAAAATCAGGGTTTTACTCACATTACCAAAAAGATCAAAACTTTACAATTCATAGTTCATATCAATACTCAAAAATCAATTAAATTTAAATAAAATCAATTAAATTCACAGTTCATACCAATACACAAAATCAATCAATTAAAATTCAATAAAATTAGAACATACTTGAGCAGATCTAATAGGTAATTCAGACCCAGAAATCCTCTTGAAATGCTCCTTCAATAATCTCTTTGAATCATACTCTCTAATCTTCTTCCTTGCCATTTTTTCACTCCCAAATTCTTTCTACACCTAAATCAACAATGACGAACATCAACATTACCCGAGTACCTCAATGACTCTCGCAAATTACGACGTACAAATATTTATAAAAAAAAACCTAGATCTGATCATCATACATTATATAAAATGACCCACCAAATTAAATAGAAGTACACACTGAATTAAATTAAATTAAATTAAATTAAAACAATCACATAAACCACATTATACCCATTACCTAATTCAATTAATTAACAATCTAACATGATTGAATAAAAACATTGATAAAAAAAATATAAATGTTACCGTTAAAGATTGTGTTCTTGTGTGTCTGCAAAACAGGGGTATTGAGTATTTATAGTTTCTTGCTTTTTATTTATTTATTATTACCTTTTATTTTATTTTTTATTTTTATCTTTCCTACCTACTACCACACACACACAACATACCTACTAGACATCAACTAACTAGGCCATAGATAATTTATTGTTGAATTTGATTTGATTAGATGACAAGCAATCTTGATTATCATATCAAGCAAACGGTTTTGCTTGTGACGGACATTATCTGTCACAAGCGAAAAACGTATAAGGTTTTTTCATAATAAAGCAAGTGAGCTTTAAAAAGCATCCATAAATAGTGTCACTTGTATATTGACGAATTTAAATGAGATTTTGTACATATCAAGTTAGTTAAGTAATTAATTTGTTGTTAGGTAGATGAATAATTTGTGTTATAAATGAGCTAAATAAAAGTGCTTTGAGGAGGGTATGGTAATTAAAATGAGATCGGTGTTGGTTTTAAGTATGTTGGGAGGAAATCGACTCTTGCTGGTTATTAACTTATGTACCGGTCACTAGTCTATAATGAGATCAATGGCGGTC
Source organism: Silene conica (assembly GCA_029255685.2). Lineage (NCBI taxonomy): Eukaryota > Viridiplantae > Streptophyta > Magnoliopsida > Caryophyllales > Caryophyllaceae > Silene > Silene conica. The sequence continues at coordinate 99,513,397 of CM055312.2, forward strand.
TTAATATGTCGGGAGGGAGTCGATTCCTGGGTCTGGCTAGGTTTTAAGTGATACTCGTGTACAACCATGGTAAAACCAGCCATTAGACTCGATGATTGAGTAGCTAATATTCCAAATCCGAGATCAATAAATAGATTTAAAACCTTCTTATTTTTTATTCGGAGATCTGTTTTTGAGTAAATTTATGTTAATTTTGATTTAAGAAGTGAATAATTTCTAATCATTTCAAAACCAATTAGTCAAATAATGAGCCCGATCCAAATCAGTTCATCTTTAATAAAATTCAGTCTAACTAAATCCAAGATATCATAACAAACGATAAAGTTAACAACTAACGAGTACTTAAATAAGCTAAAATTCAATATATTTTCTATTTTAATAAATCATTTTATTTAACTTGTTCGATCTTTCACCCATTATTATTATCGACATTGTTATTGTTATAATTATTATATACAAATTCTAAAATAAGGCAGTCTCATATCATGAAACGGTCTATTTTTATAAAAAGTTTGCTCATTTAATACTAATAAATGAGTTTTCTTTTTATATAATGAAACCGTATGATTATTATAATAATACCATTATTAAATTCATTATGGCAATACATTAAGGATGCTAATTTTGAAAATATCAAGTGAAGAATATCATTGTCTATGACCTATAAGTAACATCATGATTATCCTCACCGTTGATATTGTTATGATAAAAATCTTTGACAAATCGTCACCATTAGTCATAAAATTAGTTGAATGAATTAAGCAAATGACGTGAAAATCTAACCTCAATTAGATACTTCTACATTGTATGGACGTATGAAATTATTATTTTCTGGTTTAAATGAGCGCATTATATCACAAGAATTTACTCTCAATCTTATAATTAAAATAAGAGAGTTTTTATTGGGTTAACTCTTATTCTCGTGTTAACTCTTAGTATATGATATTATGAATGACAAGATTATCGACTATTGACTACAGTCCGTCTTGTTCGTGAGTCGTGATGGTCACAAATTTATGACTTCTCATAACCTTCTTCACTTGCTCGTCCACTTACCTTTTCCAATTGTCTTTTTATCCCACGTCACAATTTGTGATGAATTTTATCCGAGAATTTGGTTATTGATTAATACCTCAGTCCTCATGTAGTCATGTTTAATGTAAACCAGGTTCTGAGTTCTGACGCGTGAGATCCCACTGGTGGACTCGTGGTGCACAAGGTCCATGTTGCCAATGTCTCACTTCCTCGTGGCACACGTGCAAGTGGCAGATAAGCTGCCCCATATTTATACAACAGTAGGTCTTGCTTGTGACGGACTAATCCCGTTATAAGTTTGTGACCATTCACAAAAAGAGAGAGGGACAAGATAGGACATCCTTTATGTGTTTTCCCATCCAACTCTCATGGATATTTTGTGAGAGGAAACCGTATCCGTCACAAGCTTGTGATATATTCGTTTTAACCTAAGACGAGTCAAATAATATCCACTTGTACGAATATGCCAAAATTGGAAAAGTTTAGGGAAATGTTCTAAACAAATGAGTAGTTTAGAGATTTTTCGTTTAGCTTATGTATCATAGATTCAACTCACGAATGCAAAACAATTTTTTTTATTACGGAGTAGTTTAGAGATTTTTCGTTTAGCTTATGTATCATAGATTCAACTCGTAATTAATCCGGTTATTTTAAATTTAAAACGAATATTATCGTTTTAAACAAGAATTTGTGGTACTTAGGTTTTAAAACGAATATTATCGTTTTAAACAAGAAAGGAGTTGAAGTAAATTTCATGGAGTAAGAGTTGATTTGTGAAAAAATTAGTTGAATTGAGCCGAATGAAACTAAATTAAACCGTACTGACTAACGCAGTAGAAATAAAACGAGCTGAAATTAAGTTAGAAAGAACAGGATTTTATATCTGTATGAGCAAATATTGTATATTTGTATAGACGGTCATTCGTTCTCTAGAGTTTTTGTTTCATCTGAAAATCCGTGAGAAACGGTTTTCCCTAAGTTATTAAGAGGTTATTATTTTCATGTTTCTCCATGTATTATTTCTCTCAATTCTTTTACTAATGTCATGACTCGGTTCGAGTTTTTCATTTATTACATATTTCCAAAGAATAAATATCAAAATCTCCTTCCGAGCAAAAAAAAACCCAAAAACTTTAGAGGACGGTCTCTCGATAATGTTAACAAGAGACATCTAACATATTAAAAGTAATTCTATTTTCATTTTCTTTTTATACTATGTCTCTCATTAATCTAGCAAAAGACGGTCTCACGGAAGATGTACTGAAAAAAAAAAAAAAGAAAAATTCAAAATGTCATTGTATTTCTGTACATTTCAGTACAACAAAGAACTTTCATAAACCCGATATAGATTGGCGGGATAAAAGTTTACGGTTTACTAGGCATTCTGCCTTTTCTCTCGTCTATCTATTTGACTTGTTTCTTGTTTGAAACCGATACATTTTCAAACTGAACTACTGCAACTCGGATCTGTGACTGTAAACTGTAAACTGTAAAAGAATGAATGTTTCCAGAGACCTGTGATTCTGTGAAGCATGGAAACTGTAAAAGAATGAATGTGTACCGGAAATTACATCTCAATTAACATGCTGATCAACAAAATGTATATAATCGAATCAAAATGGGTTTCCCTTCAGGTCATCTCAAAACTTGATAGGAGTCGGGAAACGATTTCAACAGCACTACATGCTTCAATTTGACGATCAAAACGAAGAATCCGTAACATGGAACCTGCAATATGCCTACTGCCACGTACCTACAAAATGCCGATATAGATCATTCATCATCGTTAAGACGGAGAAAGGGTGTTTCAGGTTACTTTGACATTGCTCACTTTTTCGGCGTTCTAATATGACACTTTGAACTTCATTTAGGCCAAAAACATGACACGGTTTTATAAAAACAGTCGTGTCGAGGGGAATTTTGACACATGCCTTGTCCGACACTTGTTATATCTTGAAATCGAACTAAGGTTTGCTTCTGTTAGGTTTTGGAGCGTGATAAAACAAAACGACTCACTAAACTGATCATGTTTCTTTACTATGGCGCGAACAACTTCTGAGCGTTGCGATTCAGGAGGTAATTATCATTATGGATATGATCAAACTCAAACGGAATTAGGGAAACGGACTCTTTGTGCTTTGTACTTTTGAACAGATGGCTAAAGACGCATAGATATAATCACCTATCCACATTTAGCGGGAGCCCTTGAGGCACTAGGCGAGTGTCATCGTTGTATGACCGTTGTAATAGGAATACTAATAATAGTATCTTAGGGTTTTGGTTGAGATGGTTCATCTATCATGGTATCAGAGCCAATGTGACCGAGGTCACGGGTTCGAATCCTGCCAACCTCAAAACCCCTCAAAAACACGAAGTGGAAACCAAGCACATGGTATGGGGGAGCCTGTGCAAACTAACCACTCTTCAAGCCCAACGGGCATTTGAGTGAGGGAGCGTAATAGGAATATTAATAATAGTTGGGCCTCAACCATTACCTTAAGGTTTTGGTTGAGATGGTTCATCTATCACGTTGAGGGCAATTTATTCGATTTAAATTATTTGTTTGTGAAAGGACTTAACCGACGACTGTAACTCTTATAAGTCGGAGAGCATCTTCAAAAGACGGTAAAAGAGGGATTAATTACCATATGGGAGAATACGGAGGCGACAAGTCCATGAATGGATACGGCCACCTGAAGCAAAGAAAAAGAAATTAATTATACCGACAGTCATAGAAAAATCTCGAGGACATTCAACATAGGCACGTAGTTGTAAAAAACTTACGGTATGAATATAAAAACATGGATTATCCATTGGCAAATGACGAATGCTGATGTCCATAAGCTGAAATACGCGATTCTGAACATGGGAAACCTCTGTGAAGAAAGAAAAAGAAATCAATGAGTCGAAAGTTGAATACTTCAATCCCAAAGATGTCGGTTTTATCAGCAATCCAAAGGTGCAGGTGCAACTTACCATGCAGTTCAGAGCTGCATCACCGAGAATGAGTACATTGACGGTATGCATACAAACAGTAAACTGCCGGCAGAAAAAAAAAAAAAAACAATCCGTTAAAACCAAATTGCATTTCTTAAGGACTTGCAGGAAAATCAGTAGAAGACGGACAGTAAGACGGTTTTGATTAAGTATCTCCGACCGTGTTCTTTCTGGCTTATTTTCAGCTTCTTTCGATTTTGCTTTGCTATATTCCGTTAGGTTTTATTTACGTTCAATCAATTATGTTCAATTAATCTCTTTACAAAATTAATTTTTAATTCAACTAAATTCACTTAAACTCAGTTTTACTCAATTTAGTACAATTAAACTCTACTCCAATTTATTCAATTTAACTCGTTTCAGCCGAAAAGAACAGGGCCTTAACAGAAGAAATAAGCTTGTGGATACTGCATAACATATGAGATCCACCGTATCAAATACTTACGAAGTCCAACTTTTTATCTTTCGGAGTGAATATTAAGTAAAGAACGAGCCAATATACAACGTCAGTCAGGAGCACCGCACCAGCCGTTATCTGTTAGCATGGTCCATGAGGAGATGAAGTCAGAAAATAAAACTATTTCCTGTAGCCTGTCGGTACTGACAGATTAGACGACAGGAAGTTAAAAACACTCTCTTTGGTTAAAAACATGTCAACTATAAAGGGTTCTACGACACTAACCTGGAACATGACTTGGAAAAGATAGCCCGTGAAACCTGCGTATTCACGAACATGAACGTCACCACGACTACTCGGATTTTCTAACCTGTCTGCATCCTGACTGCCTCCAATCTTTCGAGAAGTAATCTTTGAGCAAGCTCCATCATGGCAAAATCCATAAAAAGAGAAAGTCGCTGCAAACTGCATAATCACCCGGCAAAAACAAACATAAAATGGCATTTAACTTATTTCAATCACTGCAATTTTTGTTTCTTATTTAAGAAATGGATGAAATTGTTCGTAGTTGCTACAGAGCTGACAGTGGAATCGAGGATCCCGGGTAGTTTTCTTTCGCAATTTTGCTCAAACGGCAACCATCACCTTAAGGTTTGGTTTGAGATGGTTCATCTATCATGGTATCAGAGCCAGTGTGACCGAAGGTCACGGGTTCGAATCCTGGCAACCTCAAAACCCCTCGAAAACTCACGAAGTGGAAACCAGCACACGGTATGGGGGCTGTGCAAACTTACCACTCTTCAAGCCCAATGGGCATTCGAGTGAGGGAGCGTAATTTGAATATTAATAATAGTTGGGCATCAACCATCACCTTAAGGTTTTGGTTGAGATGGTTCATCTAATCAAGAGATAACAGGACGGGTTTCAATTTAGTTTGTTCTAGGCCAACATGATACGTTGCCTAAGTTTTTGAATGTCTAGCGTGGAAGAACGTACCCCAAAATATACAGTGGTTAGCGCGAATGTCCACCTGCGCACCAACATAGAAAAACGATCAAACCAGTATCGTCAAAAGATCCAGCATTTTGTCATCAGCTCATTTCATCAGAGGTTAGAAAACTTACTGAGTATAGAAGTAAAAGATACGGGGTCCGTCAGCGACTGTGTTACCAACGATCAATGTCAAGAGCACAAAAAAAGCAATAATTCGGTAAAGAAGAAGCCACACCGGGTGAATGTCTTTGAGACACGGTTTCCAAAGTTCATCCTTGTATAACACCCCGGCTGGCACTTCTTCGCAATCACTCGTCTCATCACCCGATCTCTTCTTCCCTTCATGCTTCCGTATAAGATATATAGAAAATATAATGATTCCCAGTACACATAATGCACTAAAAAGAAACCTCCAGTTCAACCAGTAGCTCGGGTCTGTTGTATTTGTATCAAAAGCCATGATAAGGCTCTCACCTACACTTTACAAAGCGAGTAACGACAGTCAAGATACTTGTATTCGTCTCATGGTCTTCCAAAGTACATTTATCCAGTGAGTCTTGCTTCAGACCACAATTTTGGTCTGAAATAATAAGACGGGATTTTGTAACCATTTTACAGTCAAATGTAACCATTATTTACAAACAAGTTTTCATAAGCTGTAACATTGACCATACTATCGTGGTTACATTTGACTGTAAAATGGTTACAAAATCCCGTCTTATTATTTCAAACCAAAAGTGACGGTCTGAAACAAGAATTTGTGTTATCTCTAAATAAATTGTAAAAGTTGTATAAACTCTTGTACTAGTTCGAAAGACAGCAAGTAACAGATCAGGAGCTTGAAAGTGCTATGTCGTAAAAAATGACTTGATGGGATGCGACACAGAACCTTATCAACTATCAAAGGCCCGGGCTGGTTCTACAGACCACTCTCCGGATAACCTCAGCTGCTGGTTTCTCGATATTGATCGAGGTATACCCGACCAGGGATTAGCGGGTGGGTGTTTCAGGTTGATGAGCAAAGTAGAAAGCCGTGGCATTTGCATACTCATTCATATGCATATTCATTGGTTACTGATACCTCGACCACTACCTCGACCTATAGAGGAGAACTAAATGCTAATCAACAAGATGTCATTGGTATCGAATATCAATCAGTCACGATGAATCCTCGAGAAAAAGGTACCCAAAGAGTACAACAACATTACCCCAGCGCCTTAAGAGCTACCCAATTGACCAACCCCTACACACCAATAAAAATGACACAACATCATTACCTCAATTTCCCGAACCAGAAGTAACCCGATAACAGCACGCCAGCACACTGCAACCAACCCGAGACGACAAACCGGATATGACAAAATGACCCGACCCAATTGACTAGCAAGCACTCTACTGTACATCTGAAATTCCAACCACCATCTATGTGTACAACATGCAACATACTCCCTCCGTCCCCGTTATTTATTTACTTTGATTAAACTACATGTTAAATTCAACAACGGGTCTGGGCCACACCCGAACGGAGGAGAAAAAATTCAAAATACAAACCCCCAAAGGGTTCCACTCTAACCCTTAAACGATAATTCTTCTCCTCTTCTATCAACGTGGGATAAACTTCACACGTGGGACTATCGGGTTTCTTCACACAACGCCTCACAAACAACGTAAAAGATAAACAAATGACTGAGACGGGATACTAAAGGAGTACAACCAAAAGCAAATCAATACAACATCTACTATTTACCAAAGTAATTGCAGAAACATAATTCACATTAAAGATGCAAAACCAAATTAATTACAAGATGCATTCATGCATAATTCTCATTAAAGTTGCAAAATTTAATTAATTACAGGACGAAATTAAGTGGCAAAATTAATTCTTTAGTGATCAAATTTACATATGGGCAGCTAGTAAATAACAATACTAATACACCATAAAGATTAAAACTTTAACAAACATAAATAATTTAATCATCCCAATCGTTCATTTACCTTTTTTATTCTTTCTAAATCATATATTATTCGATAAATAAATAATTGAGACGGATTAAAAAAAATAGTAGAAGAACTTACACGAATTATTTCAGAATGGCAAACAATTTCTGGGATTAATGAAATATGATGATAAAATAAATTGCATCAAATTAGAGTGAAAGATTTTAAAATTTTGATGATTTGATTGCATTTGATGCTTAACTAGCATTAGAACACTGCCCGATTTTTTTGCTGCAAAAGTGAAAAGAAATCACAACTTTTGTTATTTTCTGATATATACTTTATTAGTAAGGTGAGACTCGAGAGCGAATATAATGCTGACTGGAAATTAAGAATTTTAGGAAAAGTATTGTTTTTGGTGTAAAAAAGTTTGGAAAAATTTACCGCTAATCTCTCGATTTTAATGGTAAACTAAAATAATTAAGTTATTTTCAACTTATGAAAGTACATAAAATACGGAATATTAGGTGAATAAGCATGATTAGTTGATTACCCTTTTTTGCTTTTTTTTACCTTTGTGTTTTTACTTTTTACACGTCAGAAGTCAATTGCTTTTACCTCATTTATGCTAAGAGATGTGAAAATAATCAAATATAGATTTGAGAATTGAGATGTGAACAGTTGTGTGTGTTTGGTTGGTGCAATGTGGATTGTGAAGGATCAAGTATTAAAGCATAAAGGTCATTGTGGTCAAATTAGCGACACCTTATAGGGTCGTACTTTCCGTTAGGACTGTTAATAAGACGAGACAACTCGAGATCGGCTCGGTCAAAGCTCGGAACTCATTTAAGTTTTTGTTTACACCGGTCAAAAGTTAAAATTGAAAATTGATCCGACCGACGAACGCGGTTGTACCTAAATCGATATCCAAATTGAGAAACCAAGTTTGAATCATTACAAAAACATCAGAGAGACGGTCTCTCAATAGCCTTATTGGGGACCTCGCTCTCACATGATAGGGCGAGAGATCTATTGAAATTTTTGTTTTCCTATCATGTCTCTCACGAGACCTACTGTTGAATCATACTCTCTCTTATTCGGCTTATTTTCTTCTTTCTTTTTACACAAAAATTAAGGAAATTAATTTGGACCACACAAATCAACCAAATCCACATGAAATTGAATTTGAGCCACAAAAAACTTACCAAATAAGGAAAGAGGGAAGAAAACGTGATTATAACGGATAAGGAGAGAGGGAAAAATAGGCAGAATAAGAGAGATTATTTGTTATTGCTTATTGATCATTATCCTTAAATAACTTGGTAATAATAGACTTCAATTTGACAAGCACTCGAAAGACTAGACTCAAAATTGAACCGAATATTTGAAAACCCAAACTGAACTGACCTGGTTAACCCGTCTACCATGTTTATTTTCCACGACACAAAATTGCATAGACGACCAGGGAGGGGGATCCCCTTTTAGAAAAAATAAGTATAATTTGGTGTAATTAGAAGACATATTAATGTGTGTTTGACCTAACTTTTGAAAGGGTTTTTGGACTCAAAGGATAATAAATGCATAAAAATTTATCATGGAAACAGTAATATAATTAACCAATTATTATTGGATGATGGGCAAGTGTACATAATTTTACGGCTGATCGTTTTAACCATTTTAATTGTCTTAATAAATAATTAATTGAGACAAACATACGATAAATTTTACTTATCATCTTAATTAACTTCCATTTTTTTTAAGACATGATGCACTTAAAAGTTAAAATTACTCTTTTCCTTCATTATAAATAATGATATAACGATTTTTTTAACGTGTGCCCTTAGGCCTTAGGGCACACGTTAATAAATCGGATATGAAAAGATTTATAAGATATTTTCACTAATTATGGTAAAACTAAGCTTATACTTGAATTTATCATGGAATATCGTACTAATATTTCTATATCCGGTTTATTAACGTGTGCCCTGAAGAACCGATGATATAATTAATAACTCATTATTTTGTCTAACTTTTTTCTTAAATAATTGTAATGACAACATCTATTAGAACTTACCGGTGATATATGTTACAATGAACATAATTCCTAGTAATCAATCTGATAATGACGATGAACCTTTTTTCTTAAATAATTGACGATGAAGACAACCATAGCAACGACGATGACAATGCAGATCAAGATTCGGAATAATTATACACGAATTTTGTTTAAGACGACTTTACATAATAATTTGTAAATTAATTCAAGTTTGTTTTCTTTTAAATGATCAATTGATAGTGTGATAGTAAAGGTTTATTGATTGTCAGTGTTTGGTTACAACTTTGTTTATTTTCTTTCATGCTTAAATTAGTTGTAATTCCACTGTCTTTTTCTACTTTTATAGCGTTCCATTAATTGTGCGCCGTGCCCGTGTCTGTGTCCGTCCTGTGCCCGCTCCCGCTCCTGCTTCCTCTCCCGCTCCCTTATGTAAATGATCTGTACATTATCACGTATTTTCGAAAATTTATCCAGTACACATCTAAAATAGTGAATTGAGTGGGTCGTATCATATGCATTTCCATATAGGAAAATTGAAAAGTGAATTTTTGTATTTGTTCAACAAGGTTAAAAAATTGGATAGTTTTGTGATTACTAATCAAAGAAATGAATATTTATAAAGTTCATTGTCTAAAAATGAGATTAAAGATAAAAATATTTTATTGGGATAAGTAAATAACCTTGTCCGATTTTTTATCTGATTATAATCACTCTATTCTATCAAGAATAAATCTTCTTTAAAACGATTTTAAATGATGATAAAAATTCGGTTGGTAATCATTATCACCTTGCAAATGGACTCAAGCTAGCATAGGCACTCGTTTTACAATCATAAATTTGTTGGAAATTGAGCGTTACGTATTAATTACGTATTTTTTGCGTATATGTTATTAAGGCACAAATAATCTAAATTTAGAAAGATTCACAAATCAAAAAAAATGTATAAACGCCTGAAATTATTTACATATATTTACAATCAAAATTGAAGGATAATTTTTAAATATAGGGAAATAAATTTAGAGACGATGTTGAGGATTATTAACATATAGATAAAACCTTTTTGAATTTATAAAAACTTCAAAGAGACGGTCTCTCAATAACGTTATTAAGAGACTTTCTTACATGATGGGGTTGGGGGGCCACTGAAGTTCTTGTTTCCCTATTATTTCTCATTAGTGAGAGACGGTCTCTCACGAATCCTACTTTCTTAAATTTTTGTCACAAAGATTTTCAGGTGCATTTACAAAGTAACTAGTTTTAATCCCGTTCAAATAATACACGGGTTACTTTTAAATTATATTGGTGATTACGGTTGCCTTTCTATGTTGATGAAGAATTTTCCAGTAATTATTGTTGCTTTTGAGTAATTTATTTATTTGAGAAAAAATTGTTAAAAATGATTTCAGCATCTGATATTTTTTAAAAAATGATTTCATTGACATAAAATAACTTGATAATAATTGACTCAAAAATAACTCAAACCCGAAATAACTCGGCTCGATCAAATAACCCGACTTGATTGTCTCTTTTATCAGGTCTAGGGAGGGGGTTCAACAATTTTGCTTTTACGTTACTATTTTGCCTAAAATTAGTAGGTCCAAATTTAATAACATAAACTATACCACATCATACATTATACATTTTTTTTATTACTAATACAATACAATATAAACATTCAAAAATTACAAATTAAATAATTACAAATACCAATCGACTATAATTAAAAAATCTTCACGGAAAAAGTTAAAATGTTTTCTATGATTTATTTCAGTCTTCAAGGTACATAAGTACTCTGTAATTTATATACACGGATGAGTTATTGATAATATGAAAAGAAATGGTTGGTTGAGTTTGATTATACGAAAAAATGGATGGGTTATCGATTATGTGATAACTACGATTAACATTGGGGTACAAGCAAGTGGAGATTGATAATATAATTACTTTTACTATTAATTTTAGGCAAAATAATAACGTAAAAACAAAATTGTTGAACCCCCTCCCTAGACCTGGTAGAAGGGACAATCAAGTTGGATTATTTGATCGAACCGGGTTATTTCAGGTTTGAGTAATTTTTGAGTCAATTATTATCAAGTTATTTTATGTCATTCAAATCATCTTTTAAAAAATCTCAAATGCCGAAATCGTTTTAAACATTTTTTTCTCAGATAAAGAAATTACTCAAAAAGAACAATAATTACTGGAAAATTCGTAATCAATAATATTTTTATAAAAAGGTAACCGTTATGAGTTATGACCAATATCTTTTTGTACGAATTTAAAAATCACCCGTGCAAATAATAATGCACCGGATTAAAACTAGTATCATCATAAAGGGTGCCCAAATTAAATACTAGGATTAGGATTTAGGAGTGTAGCGCCATCTGAAATTGTACAATATTTTGCATATTACGTATATTTCTATTTAGAATATGAAATAATTTAATGCATCTACATACTACAATTGTACACATAGTGATGAAAGTGAAATAATACGTGGGAAAATGTTGTTGTGATTGCTAGCAGATCCAACGGCCACATGACAAATGTCTTACAAGATGTAGTATATCATTTACCCACATAGTACATACTTGGTATGAGGAAAGAATGGTGAGTTGGTTTGATGAAGCTATCAAGTAATAAGTTGAGGCAGAAATTTGAGCATTGAATTGAATATTGAATATAATCACAACCCCCAACTATCTCCCCCTCTTTGTCCCATCTCAAATTAATTGAGCCACTACCGACATCTTAGTAGCACCAAAACGGACATGGACACGACACGGACACGGGACACGACATGCCATGAAATTTAGGATACGGGACACGACATTTAAATTTAATAAAATATACATTTTATAGTTATAAAATTTTGATTTTATTTTTGTAAAAATATTTGATATTAATTTTAAATAAGTGAACGTAAAACTTGCCCTCGATAATAAATTTATTTTCATTCCTCATCCGAATTAATATTCTAATTGATCTCTTTCGATAACGCATTTCTCATCTCAAGAACATCATTCACTGCAAATGATATTCAAATATCGTGGACACGCGACGGACACGGCTCAAATACCATGGACACGCGTCAGACACGTGCCCAAATAAATGTAGAAAGTTAAACACGGCTGTTTAGGTGTTAGACACGTTTCGGCGTGTGTCCGTGGAGTGTCGGTGTCGGACACGGTACAACTCATTAGGAGAAGTGTCCGTGCTACCTAACCGACATCTACATCATGACCTCAAATTTCCAAAAACCCTAATTCAAAAATCATAAATTCCCCTATAAATACACCCATAGACCCAACCTCTAAAACTCATCCAACACACACAACAACAACATCCTGAAACAAATAAAAAAAACACATCCATCCCTATCTATAATTCAGAAATAATTTCAAGTATGGGAAGCTCAACCCTAATGATGAAGTTAGGTTGTGCAGTAGTTTTGTGCATGCTTATGGGTGCACAATATGGAGAGGGACTAACCTGTGGTCAAGTGACGAGTAGTCTAAGCCCATGCATTAGCTACTTAAAGAGTCAGGGGGGGCCCTCCCCTGGTTGCTGCAACGGGGTAAAGTCCCTCAGCAACCAGGCCAGGACAACCCCTGACCGACAAACCGCTTGCAATTGCCTCAAAAAAGTTGCTGCCTCCATTACTGGTATTAACTATGGCCTTGCTTCAGGTCTCCCTGGCAAATGTGGTGTCAGCATTCCTTACACTATTAGCCCTAGTACCGATTGCACCAAGTATATTTCCTTCTCTTTTCTCCATTCTTCTTCCCCACTATTTTTTTTAACTATAATTATTATCTACTCCTTCCGTCTCAACAAATTCTTTATCTTATAGATTATCGAGAATATTATAGATTCTTGACTTGTGAATAGTGTCAAAAAGTAAACGTAAAGAATCTATTGAGACGGAGGGAGTGTAACCTAACTAAACACCCAGTGGCGTTTTTAGGGTTTGTTCGAAAATATTTATAAAGATATTTGGTGGTGTATTGGTTAGATACTGAAATTCTACAATTTTGGTCACGAGTTTGACCCCATGTACGACATTTTTGAACTTTTTTCTCATTTAGTAATAAAATTTGACTTTATTGCTATTTAATGTTCTAATATCATATTATTGTGCTACAATTATTGGATTATATTATAAAATGTACTCTTTTCTAATTAAAGAGCTATATACTTGCAAATTTATACAAATTATTTTATACCTTAATGAATTATTTAGAACCAATTTTTTTAATTTTGTGTTTTACTCTAGCCTCACGATTTTTTTGTGTTTAAATTTTAGTTCATATTGTCTAAATAATTGTTAAGTTTTTGCACCCCTATAATCTAATCCTGGATGCGCGTTTGTAAACACCTGCAGTAAATAGATCATAATGCACGGCTAAAATAATTGTTATAACCAATTTGAATTCCATGTTTTTCAAGAAAAAAAATAAGTGCTGATATTGGTTTTTTAATGTTTATTGTGCAGGATACACTAAGTGATTATACAGCTAGCAATCAAGACAAGAGCATTTAGCTATCTTAGCTGATAGCAACATAAGTTTTAATGTATTTTCTGTTTCGGATCAAAACTTTGGAGAATAGCTCCTCAGTTTACTACTCAGAATAAGTTGCTGCTATTACTGCAGTTACTACTTGTTACTTGTTACTACTGCTACTATATGTATGTTTCGTCATACCAAGGAATATATATCTATCTATATTATTAAAGGAACTTTTTCCGAGCTATTTTATTGACTGTTTTTTCAGGCGATTTCATTGATGGCTTGTTTTAGGCGATTTAATTGGCTATAACTAATACTAATAAATTGCTAATAAGACTATTTGAAATTGAAATAGAACACTTATTCGAGCGATTAGGAAGAATTCAAGCTTTATAAAATACGTAAAATAAAAGATAATATATACAATTACCTGTACAAATTTCAAACAAATTTCAAACAAATTTTTAAACTGATGCAAATCCTTTACTCTAAAAGGAAAAGAAAATGGAGGCTTCCTATTGGTTCTTGATTTTAAGGTAAAAAACGTAATTTTTTTTGTAGGTCCCTCATATTTAATTACTTAATTTAATTATTTTTATGTTTGATAACTACTCAAATTATAATTCCAAATTTAATCAATATCCTGCATTATACATTTGCTATTATTAACACAATACAATATAAATATTCAAAAATTACAAATTAAATAATTACAAATACCAATTGACTTTAATAAAAAAAAATCTTCACTAAAAAAAGTTAAAAAGTTTGTTATGACATTACCAATATATAATCTATAAAAAAAATAGAAATTGAATATTACAAAATATTACGGAGTACATTATTTATTATAAAAAATATGTGATTGATAATGTGATAACATTGGGTTACGGGCAAGTAGAGATTGATAGTATCGTTACTTAATCATAATTTAAGTAGTTCTAAAACATGAAAAAAAAAAAAATTAAAGTAAGTGATGAAACATGGGGTCCTAAAAAAAGTTATTTTTAAACTTTAAAATCAAGAACCAATAAAAACTCTTCATTTTCTATTCCTTTTATAGTAAAAGGATATTTATTACACAATTTTAACGAATTAGTTAACGTTTTATAAAGATAATAAAGCTCCATAATAGTTTTATTCACCTCATGTTATGATAACTATCATAGATGATAAATTGATAATTGATACTTCGTATAAATATACACAATCATCTGTACGTACAATCTATGATGGTCGTAGAAATGACTTTTTGGTTAAGAGTAAACGTTCTTTAAATATCAAATTGAATAATAATTTGATGACCTTGACGTGCCCTACCGATTTACAATTATAATTCCGATTCAAATTCCATGATTTCACAAAAACATTGTTATAAAATTGAAATTTAGAGATCTCCGAAGATGGTTATGACTCATGAAATTGAATTTAAACAAATCACATTGAATAATCTTTTTTCTTTTTGCATTAGTAAAGAAAAGCTCACAACAGCTACCCAACATATTCCACATTGTGAGAGTTAGATTTTATTAATACATTATTAGGATTAGCTAGTAAATTACAAATGAGGTTGACAACAAACATCGGCCTCTTAAAGGGACAATCAGAACTAACCAATTGAACGGACACATCTTTTCTCTTTTTTCTTAACCAAGTTTCAGGGGAGTACCTGACCAGTGAAATTCTAAAACCGCCCCCTGAATAATGAATATACCCGATAAAAATATAAAATTAAATATACATACACATAATCTAATCAACCATCTATATCATTAAAATAAGAAGCCTTAGTTAATTAAGCTTTTATTTTTCATTAATTACAAAATATCCAATCTATAATAATATATAGTTTTCTTATTATTTTAGGCTTTCTACTTAACATTTAAAAATAATAATCTCTCAAATTCATTTGACGTCTCGACTCTATACATATATATGGTATGCATCGCCAATCTTATTCATAATAATCGTCCCTAGTACCGCCTTCTTATGAATCTTCGTGGTTGATGAACACGACTCCCTACATACAGAAAATAAAATAAAATTGACACGATTAGTTATATATATGTTTCACATAGCACTCATTTCGTCTCATTCAATTGTTTACATTTTTTATTCGTTATTATTGCTTACTCATAATCGGCCTTGAAAACCCGTGATGAAAGTATGCTCGGAAAAAACCTCTATTCTCTCTTAATAGCTCCCGCCAAACTGTAAATAATATCGAAATTAAATATAATATTTAAGAGGCTTTCTACGTTAAACTTCGTCTAACTCAACAGATTGTTTATGTTGATAATATACTCTTTTTTAAAAAAATTGAACAACTTGTTGAGTCGGATGGAGTAATTATAATTTTATAAATTATAATACCACTAATAGTTAAAAGACCAATATTTCCTAGTAATAATGGTTGTACGTGCATGCCATGCAAATATAATAAACCGCGTTAAATAAAGCGATAATTATATATACGGCTTTTTTAACGTGTGTCCTTACGGCATATATTAATAATTTAAATACGGAAAGATTACTCTATATTTTCATTAATTATGGTAAAAAAATCACCTAAAATCAGATGAGAATATGTTATAAATCTTTACGTATTTAGATTATTAATATATCACGTATTAAATGTGAATTAAGAGATAATTTTTTTTTCGTTTTGGTGACGAGGGAACCCGCAGCAGCTACTTTCGGTGCGAATTGGGTAAACTCTCGGGTATATGTGATAGCTTGTAAACTACATACACCAGGTAAGCCACCCGAGGGTGACAGGCTCGAAGACTATTTAGACATGGACTCGGACCAAGAATGCTCCATAAGATTTTTGCTCTTGGAGAGGCTTAAACCCAGGTCTCCTTGGAATTTTACTCAAATTTCAACCACTAAACTCCACTTTTAAAACAATTAAGAGATAATTAATTAACCTGTAAGGGTGACTAAAGGTCGTATTTTTGCATGATCCTCTAAAGCTTTGATGCACTCATCACGATCCATTCGAAGAAGCAAACACCTTTCTATCAAATGTTGGACCTATATGATTAACAAAATACGTGTCAGTCATTTGTTTACATTTGATTA
This sequence comes from Silene conica, assembly GCA_029255685.2. Lineage (NCBI taxonomy): Eukaryota > Viridiplantae > Streptophyta > Magnoliopsida > Caryophyllales > Caryophyllaceae > Silene > Silene conica. Next base: position 99,530,408 of record CM055312.2, read on the forward strand.
AGTACATCTCATAAACAGTCGAGAAATAGACACAAATTATAGCTTTAAGACCGTTGTACACGATAATTTTAGTCGAAAATAGGTCTTTTAATTATTACATAACCGCGAAAATAGTTATAGAAGAGTAGATGATAATTAAGGAAAAGGGACTCACCATTCTAATGTAGCTATGTGGATGACAATGCAAACAAGGTTGAAGATTATGGTGTATATGTTGATGGTTAAAGTCACCCATTTTTTCTATTCCTTAATTACAAAAGTGGACAAAATGAACAAATAATTATTATTTTTTTTGAAATTTGGTTGAAGAAATAATAAATTCCAAGTATATATATAAATATATTTTTTAAATATTAATTTTTTTTCCTAATAATTTAAGTTCAAAAGTGCAAATATTATAATAGAGGAACAAAGAGTGAGGAGAATATAGAACAAAGATATTTCTAGGGCTTTATATAGAAGTTGTAATAAGGTCAAGGTTAAGCATCCGACCACGAACACTTAGATCAACTGGTACGAGGCTGTTCTAACTTAATTAGAGGTCTCCAGTTTAATAAGTCCGAGTTAGTTGTACAGGTCAATCTAATGCATGGTTTTACTAGCCTTGAAAACTGATCAGAGTTTGTTCTATCTTAATTAGAGGTCTCCAGTTTAATAAGTCTGTGTTAGCTGTATGGTTCTAATGCATGGTTTTAATTACTAGCCTCGAAAACTAATCAGATCAGAGTTTGTTCTAACTTAATCAAAGATCTTGATGGTTCAGACCCTTGGATCACGAGAGAGACCGCCATTACTATTGTAATGGTCCGATCTGGTTCGAATCTCGACAAAACCGAATGGTATACCCCAGAAATAAGATTAGGGTTAAGTAAGTAGATAGTACACAAAGAACAAAAATAAGAAATGGGAAATAGTTTATCCAAAGATATCTAAGTGAAGGGCCAAAAAAGCACTAGAAATCCAAATAAGAGATTCACCTCATCTTTCAAGGGATAAGAATAGACAATGAAATTGTACGTTTAAAGCATTACATTCATTATGTTCATTCATTTACATTGTGTTTCATAGATTATTGGAGATGAAGACAACTCTTTCGTGGCTCACCATACAACCATTGGCCAATCATATGGTGCACCGTTTTTGGCTCTACATTATTTTTGGACCCACTTTATTATTTTCCATACTTATAGTATTTGCTACTCGTGGTCCCCTACTGGCTAGGGCTGTAAGTGATCTGAGCCGGTTTGTAGAGTCATCAGAATCAGCTCGGTAAAAACTCGATTCGAAATTGGTCAAAATTAGTTTCGAGTCGATTTTGAGTAGGGTGGCCGGTCTAAATCCGAGACGATTCCGAGCTTAGTATGTATAGCTCGGAATTGGAAGTTTGTTTAGGTTCGTTTTATCTATTATTTTTAGTTATTTTGTCATTTTGTAATTGTTTTTGTCCCAAAAAAATATCATTTTAGCATTTATAATCATATATACGTTTCTTATATTTAGATTTTTCTTGAAATATATTTATTTTTAATTTGATTTAAAAGTTCAATAAAGTAAAGAAAATAAAGATTTAACCAAACTCGAATAGAGCTTGAGCCTAATCTGAGCTGGTTGCAAGCTTTGATTTTAAAGTTTGGATAATTTCGAGTCGATTCCGAGCTCAAACTCAAATCGGCTCGATTACACCCCTATTTATGACAGCAGTGGATCGAGGAGGTCAGTAAGGATGGTCATTCCCGTTGATTTAAAATTCTGGCTTTGTCGTTGCTTTATGGTCACAAACTCACAACTCATAGTATTCAGTTGTAACCCTATATAGTAAATGTGTTATTATCGAGTTTATTAGGTCGGATGGAATGGAGTTTTTCTTGTCATGATAATTGTGATTTATGACTATGCAAATATATTTTGAAGTTACACATATTTAAATGATTATTTAAAAAGTCTTGTCAGTTTAATATCTAGTTTTAAAAAATTCAAGTCCATTATAGTTCACTTCAGAGCAATTTTTAAACCGGTTAAATTGAAAATAATTAAATCTCTAATAATTAGAATGCTTAACAATTTAATTCATTATGATCCGAACATAAGATCACAATCACAATTTTACTTTGGAACCGTAGTAAATATATTATTTTTATCAAGTTTACGCTTTGTTGAATTGAGTCGATTTTTTTTGAGTTACGAGTTATGGATATGTATTCTGTTTTTTGTATTTTTTGTCTCGATTCTGCCATATGGATTGTAGTAGAGTCACAACTCACAAATTTAAAGTTTCAAGTCAATTTACTTTGTTACTTGTATTATTAAAAAAAAATTAATTAAGGGTTTTTAGTTTGATTATTTTATTGATAAAAAAATTGCTATTAATCTAAAATTTTGTGAAAATCTGAGACTAATTTAAACCCTAAATTTAAGTAAATATTTATTGTAATTGTCTATTAATGTAATTGATACAATCATATATATTAAAAAAATACTCATAACTTCAATGCAAAGTAAATCAATACTAATTTTTTTAATCATGAAAGAAGCAATAATTAGACAAAGTATGCATGCGCTTATGTGACGAACTTGCTTTTTTATAATGCTGCAAATTTTTGTCAGTTTTTGATTATTTCGTCTCAGTCATTTGATTACTAACTAGCTTTGATTAATGTACAGAACGTCATTAAGTATTAAGAATGAAAATAAATACGCGTAGTTCGGACCCAAATCAACACTAGAAGGTCAATATATACTCATGAGTCATAAGGACAACATTGACACTTGAGTAAAAGACAACAATATTTGTATAACCTACATAATACGAGTAAGTTATTTAACTGAATTATTTATTTACATTTAATTAAAATATTTCGATAAAAAAAATGAGAGACAATACATGTGTCGAACGTTGTTTAAGGAATAGTAAAATTGGCGTTGACAATCACAACTCAAACAGTTAGTCTTGCTTGTGACGGGTCGGGTGGAGAGACGGATAATGAAACTCACAAAACGAATAAGGGACAAGGTGGGGCACCCCATGTGTTTTCCTATCTCTCCTCTAAATGGGCATTTTGTGAGACAAAATGGTATCCGTCTTCTCCTTGTGACGGATACCCTCCGTCTACAATGAGAATTTGTGCAACTCAAATGAATCACGCAACATTTGAATAGTACATTAATAACTTTATAGGTAAACACAAAAATTCTTAAATGTACTTTATTTTGTCGGTGGAATACTATACATTTGGTTAATTAACTTGATATGAGCAAGGCGTATGACAGAGTGGAATGGGTTTTTCTCGATCAGCTCATGGCAAGAATGGGATTCTCTAGTCAATGGAGGACCCGAGTGATGGGTTGTGTTTCTACGGTAGCTCACTCCTTCGTTATCAACGGGAAAGTGTCGGGGCTTGTAAAACCGAGTAGAGGATTGCGTCAAGGGGACCCCATATCCCCGTACTTATTTTTTATGTGTGCGGATGCGTTCTCATACTTAATAAAAGATGCCGTGAGTAGGGGAGATCTCCATGGGGTTGCGGTCTGTCGAGGGGCGCCTTCCATAACACCTTTTTTTCGCGGATGACAGCATCCTTTTTGCTAGAGCCAATTTAAGAGACTGCTCGACTATAGCTGACATGATTAGCAAATACGAAAGAGCATCGGGACAGAAGATTAATTATTCCAAATCGGATGTGGTTTTTAGCAAAAAGGTTAGTGTGGATATCCGTACATCGTTGTGTGAAAGATTGGGTGTAAGAGAAGTTGATCGACATGAAAAATATCTCGGGATCCCCGGTTATTGGTAAGTCCAAAAAGACAGTCTTCGCAACTCTCAAGGAAAGAATATGGAAGAAGCTTCAGGGGTGGAAGGAAAAGCTACTGTCTAAGCCCGGGAAGGAGGTGCTCATTAAATCTGTTGTACAGGCCATACCAACCTATCTTATGAGTTTATTTGCTATTCCCAATGGTATTATTGATGAGATACATGCGATGTTGGCTAGATTTTGGTGGGGTACGTCGGAGGAGAAGAGGCGTATCCATTGGTGGCAGTGGCAGAAGCTGTGTAAGCCAAAGGCACATGGTGGAATGGGTTTTCGGGATCTATGAGTGTTTAATCAAGCCCTTCTTGCAAAACAAATGTGGAGGTTGTCTACTAACCCCAACTCTCTTGTGAGCAAAGTATTGACAGCACGTTATTACAAAAATTCGTCGGTCCTTGAGGCTCGAAGGGGCTATGACCCGAGCTATACTTGGCGCAGCGTGTGGGGTTCAAAATCACTACTGTTAGAAGGGCTGGGATGGCGCATTGGTAATGGTAGGAGCGTTAATGTGTGGAGTGAACCCTGGATTCCTGATGGGAGAGCTGTTCTGAAACCGTCACCTAACATTGAGGCTGATGCGAACTTGGTGGTTGCAAATTTTATTGATGATAATACAGGAACATGGAAAGAAGAGGAGCTGAAGGCGGTCCTCTTGAATCACGAAGCCCATATGGTCATGCGAATCCCTATTAGCCGCAACCTGCCCACTGATCAACGCTTCTGGTGGCCCTCAAGGAATGGCGAGTACACGGTAAAAACAGGCTATTGGCTGGGTATGGATGCTCCATCTGACTCATATAGATTGGCTATTCCTGGGTTGGGAGAAGAGGTGTGGAGGAAACTATGGGGTTTGAAAGTCCCACCTAAGCTTCTCCATTTTCTTTGGCGAGGTTGTACCGGTATGCTTGCTGTGAAGGAGGCTCTGTTCCGACGTCATTGCAGCGAGTCTGATAAATGCGGGTTTTGCGGAACTGAAGTGGAAACCGTGATCCATGCTTTATTTCGTTGTCATTGGACCCGAGTACATTGGGAGGCAAGTGGGTTGGCTGAAGTGATTGAGAATGTGGCTGATACTTCTTTTGCGAGATGGCTGCTCGAGGCTCTTAAACGACTGGATGGGGCGGACAAGGGTCGGTTCTTGGCGCTGTTATGGGCTGTTTGGTCCATCAGGAACTCACGCCTTTTCGAGGAATCCCCCCCGAATGCAGAGGTTGTCATTGTCGGTTTATGGAGGATGGTTGACGAGTACAAAGGGTATATGGATGGGCTGTATACAAGAGGGGGGTCTGGTGGGAACGTGATTGATCACCATGTCGGAATTAGTGATTGGGCACCTCCGGAGGAAGGAGTTATCAAGATTAATACGGATGCTGCGGTGTTTAATGAGGAGGAGGTTGGCTTGGGGGCAGTGGGACGCGACTCGGAGGGGAAGGTGGTGTTTGTGGCGAGCAGAAGATGTAGGGCGAGCTGGGCTGTCGACATTGCGGAGGCTAAAGCTGTGTTGCTGGGTATGGACATGGCTCGAAGGATGGGGTACGAGAGGGTGGTGTTTGAGACGGACGCGAGCGTGGTTGCCCAGGCTATCCGGTACAAGTATTGGTTCAGAACTAACTTCGGTTTATGTATTGAAGATATTTGTCGTGATTTGTTGTCTTTTAATTCTAGTAGTGTAACTCATGTGAAGCGTAGGGGAAACACGGTAGCTCACTTCGTTGCGCGTTTGTGTCAGAGCACGGAGGAGGAACTGTTTTTCGACGATGTAATTCCGCTCTCCGTCATTAATTTGGCGGAGGTTGATTTAATATAATATCCCAGGTTCCTTGAAAAAAAAAAAAAAAGTTATATACAAGTTAATTATATAAATATTTTATTATTTACTCTTGCAATTTAAGTAACATCAGTAAAAATGTTGGTGTTAAATAAACCGTCTTAATTAAAATTTTGAGGTGATGAGTTGCGACTCAACTAATATTTGTATTTGTATTTTTGATTATGTACCCTGACTCGAACTCCCGTTGGTTTTGAAGAGTGGTTACTAGTTAGTGTACAAACTCCTACCAAATGCCGAAATTCCACCTCGAGAAATATCGGAGGTTGTTAGAATTTGAGCCTGTGATTTCCTTATGATCTGTCTTTAATACCACGTTAGATCAACCATCTCAATCAAAACCTTAAGATTATAATCGAGGCCTAATTAATTTTTATATTTTATTCCCTTGGTTAGTAAATTTATCATTACTCTATTTTTAACAAATAATTTCAATTTAAGTTACGGTGTAGGTAAATAAACAAAATAAAACTAATAAGAAAATGATAAATTTGACTAAAATCAAATTCAAGTCAATAGTACTTAGGTAAATGAACAACATAAAAAATATACGACGAGAACAAAATGAAGACGATCCTAACTCGGGCGCTCCTTTGTTGGACAGAGTTAATGGACAACTTTGAGGCTTTCAGGCCCAATAGAAAAACATTGTTTCCTTTGTTGGGCCGGCCCATAGATTACTGAACTTATTTAGAACTCTTATATAAGACGGTTTTATGACCGATCTTATCTTGTACGAATTTATATTGGATTGTACCCTTTGTTGGGCCGGTCCATATTCAGTGAATAGCTCGTTATAAAAATATTTCAAGTTTTAGGAAAACACTTTAAAAAAACCGTTTTCTCTAATTATAAAATCTTAATTTTAACACTCTTTATTATTATAATGACTTTGAATCAGTTTTACTTTAAATTGTATAACACCTTTTAATCATTTAGACACTTAGTAATAAATTGTCTCAAACTCGAGTAGTTACAACTATGCAAGTCGGATTGTAACTATCTAGGCCGCCCAGTGAAGGGCCTTAATTATGTCAGGGGGGTCTTGGCCTCGCGAATTTTACATATCTCAGTGTAAAATATCACCCACTCCCCTTAACTCAAAAATCGGCTCTTAAACATTCTCACGTGAAGTTAGTTAAAACTTGACAGCTTGACGCCAATATTTACTCCAAATTCGGTTCCCTAGACCTGGTGGCAAATCTAGGGGGACTAGCAGGGACACTAACCCCTGTTGAAATTGAAAATTTTAAATTTTTTTGCTAGAATTTTCAAAAAATTTCAAAATATATTTAATATCATAACTAGTTTACCCAGCTGAAAAATTTCATCCCTAACAAAAAAAATCCCGGCTCTCCCTAGACCACCTCTTGACCAAAGTCATTATCAATCCCTTCACTCCATACTTATTTCTTTCAAAAATAAGAGACAAACACCACCTAAAACCAACATAAGAGTATGGTGCACAAGGCTACAACAAGATCCCTCGTTGTCACATAACAATCACACATTAGGGTTTGATGGTGTCCTAGAGTTATAGATCACCTTCCCTTAGTTTTTAAGCACATAACAATTTCTCTTCACAACAACAAATATAGATATATATTGAAGAAAATAAGCACCTCACACTCACCTTATGGTGTTTCTTAGGCCTTCCAAAATGAAATAAATGTTATTATTGGCATGTGTCAAACAAATGCATGTCCTTTATAATAAGGAGTAAGGACATGGACATTAACTAATATAACGACATAAAGTTATTCAATTAAGGAAATTAAATGTTTTTTGTTTTTATTTTGAGAGAAGGAAAACTTAATGTTATCACATTTTGGGAGGCAGTTTTTACGGTTTTTTAACGGGTATTATAAGTATATATACATATCTTAATAAAATAGATGTAGTAAGAGTTATTACTTCTGTCCCCGTGGGATGTTTATACTTCTTTTATTTTGTGAGAGAGAAATAAAAGAAGTGTAAACATATGACTGAGACGGAGGGAGTGGAAGATATGAAAAATTGAAGTATAAACCAATGTTTTAACATAATTAAGGAGAGTAGTAGTCTATATCCCGAGCAAATGAGCGGGATTATAGATCTTTTAATTTTTAGTACAAATTATATTATTTATAGATTTTAGGTTTATATTTCATGATTTTTTATATAAAAAAGGAATTTTAAAATTAATCAAGAGAATTGAGTAATTCAATTAGATGTGTTTTTTTGTGAAAATATTTTAACAACCTTCAATTATTTTTAATAAGTTCTTTTTCCGTCAAAAATTAATTATAGGAGCAATGTATAGATTATAGTTTTATACCATTTTTTTATTTTCATTAAAAGATTATATTTTTAAATTTAATGATGAAAAATGAAAAGATTATTTTTAAGTGAAAAAATAGTTTAATAAATGAAAAATAAAAAGATTAATTTATAAGTTGTTTATACGTGTCTTTTATAAATTATAAGGTAAACTAATGGCAAGAATCTTGTGGATTATAAATGCAATTTCAAAGTATCTTATGTTAAATTGAATTATTAATCTCTATCACAGAAAAAGGGAGATATTTTCTAACAAAAAGCAAGATTAATCACATAACTTTACCGTCAGTAAGTGTTATTTAAAACAATTTTAGGTTTACTAGTAGTATTATACAAGTAGTTATTTATAAGTATTATAACTTAATCTTTATAATTTTAAGACGGTTTCAAATAGAGGTTTTATTTCGGGGTTATTAATATGGCAAGAGTAGTAGAGAAAAGGGAAGTATCCTCCTCCAATCATCTTTCGAACATCAGTAAGCTTCCAAAACGGTCCCAAAGTTCACGAGCTGCTATCCCACCAAAAAAAGACTGCTCATTATTAGTATTTGGTATTTAGGTCACATTAGATAAAAATCATTAATTCCTTTATAAATAAATGCCAATAACATTAATTTTTAAATGACGGTTTTCGTAGAAAAAAAACAAAAATATTTTTTTCCTCGATTGGGAAAAAACAAAAGAATCCGCTTTGAGAGATACACGAAAAGTTCTTTCGTTTAGTGTTTCTATTGGTCTAAATTAAAAAAATTTCGCTTTGTATAATACATGACAATTATATAATGTAATATAAATCACAATTTTTTTTTGGCGTAAAGAAAACCACGAGAGTAATTTTGATGTTAACAGGATTTGAACACAAGTTATATGCATGGGTGGCATGACTCATGACGTTGCTAATTAAGGCGATATGTATCATAAACTCTAGTATGGACTTTAATTTTAAACGATATTATAAGGTATAGTTTAAGTATTATAGAGTTCAGTGAATAAATTGACTATTGAATAATCTATATTAAACGATAAATTTCAAATCCGATTATCTTTACTTTTATAGCCCTATGACTAATTTTGATATCCAAAATAATCACGAGATTCCGATCTCCCCTCCCCTTTTTTTGGTGACGAGGGGATTAATCCCTCCAGGTCCATGCATTCCCGCACCACCACATATACCATGTAAACCACCCCCTTCGTGGGTTGCAGTGGCCAAGCAGTCATCGCCCCAACTGGTAATCTCCTCTCCCTTATATTATACATACGGAGTAATATACGGTTCATCGAATGATTTTCCACTGGACGGATTTTAACCTTTCACAATCTACAAGAACAAAGCATTTTGTCATTTTCCTTAATTACACAATAAGATACGTAAGATTAATGGATTTGAGATCTTGATCAATTTTGTAGAACATGCAATTAGATATCAATGTGATTGTACAATTTGTCTCATCTTTGATTATTATTAGTAACAATTTGTAATTTACAAGCAAAGCAATATCAACTGAAAAACGTCTACGCCTCGTAATTCATGACTAGAGATCTACGAAACTGATGTAACTTTTACGCTATTTCATTTTTCAAAAGTTTAATCAAGACGACGTCATTAAGAAGTTGACATGCTAATAATAAAGTTAAAAAATACACAAATAATTAAGACGAAAAAAGTATTAATCTTCGACCAGATCAAAAAGTCCCAATGGTAGCCATTTCTTGTGTAGTAGTACTATTAGTGGCATTCTATTGCAGTTTGTTGAGAAGACTATAAGTTGTGTAAAGTACAAAAAATACTCTTGTCCGTGAATGTTTGTTGTAATTTGCATGTGACCTTTGAGAACTATTACAAATTTACAATCTACGACCAGATAACGAAGACGTGTAATTTAGTAATTATAGAACGAAAATATCCATAATAGCAATAACTAATAACGGATTAAAGATTAATAGGTCATAGCTTTAAATCTCGTCTCCTATATATTGTGTTGGTCGTACATTGCTCTCAAAGTCTCAATTGTGGCACATACATTTGTTTTTGATGTATTTATATTTCTTGTGAACTTTTCTGAAATTTTACTAGCTGTGAGTCTTCGAGATTTATCCATTCCCGCTAATAAGAAAAAGTTTAGCTCAAATTATAGCGTTTTGATTCTATAGAGATTAGAACGGTACATACAGAATGTTCCACTTCACACATTAAGCACATAAACTAGAGATTAATCGCGAGAGCTTATTTGTGATGGAAATTGCTCGTAGCATCAACTACAATTATATTGCGCTCTCACAGCCTCAACCGTAGCACATACATCGTTTTTATTTGTTTTGACGTGTTTCTATTTCGTGTGAACTTTTCTGAAACTTAATTTACTTACGATAAGTCTTTGAGATTTATCGCGTTTGACTCGATCTATTGAGAGTACATACACAATGTCACACTTCACACAATAAGTCAATAAGTACATGATCTAGGGATTAGTCACGAGAGTCGTTTATTTGTGATGGAAATTGGTTGCATAGTTGAAAAATTCAAATAAAAACAATTAAATTGAAGAACATGCAACAATATGATAGGATGAACAACTAAAAGACTCACAAGGTCACATGAAAAAATAAAAGTGACACATGTCATGAATGTAAAGGACTATCTAACAATATTATCTATATAACATAAAACTTTCATAAATTTAATGATGGAATAATGTTAGTTTCATAAAGTAGTGAAGCATATAGAATGTAGGAAGAATACAAATATGCCTTCCATTATTATGGAATAATATTGGCTTTATTTACCCTATCATAAATTATACCTAAATTTGTTTTGGAGCCCGTGAAAATCACTGTATCATTAATAATTTAATGTATTTAAGTGTTTAATTTGTGAATAACTTATACGGAGTAGTCCATCTCTCTCAATCATTTGTTTAAAACGAACACGATTGAGGGAGCGGTATTTTAAAAGAAATGTTTAATACTCCCATTTTTCTATTTTCTTCCCATTTACTTTTTGGAAGTCAGAGTTTCCGAACATTGACATTAAATAAGTTAGAAAATAAAAAATTTAAATACGTATATCATGTTATTGTATATCTGGTAAGAATATAAAATAATAATAATAATAATAATAATAATAATAATAATAATAATTTTTGTTGTGTCTCAGGATGTCGGGCTCGGACAGCTGTTTACATTTTTAGTAGACTTAATTTTGCCATTGCTAATAGTGTGAGAGTCCTGATTGTATCTCGATTCCCCACTAATTTCTTGTAAAAATTGTTTAGATTTAACCAGGGTTGCATTTCTATAAAATAATAAAAATAATACTAACAATAATAGAGTCGGTTCAGTATAGTGATATTGCGAACGAATCTGCCATAGTTTTAAAATAAACATATAAGCTTAAATATTATCTTTAGAATTATAATCGTACTCATCGTGTTAAATATTTTCGCAAGACATATTGTATTTAAATTACGTCTCTAACTATTATAAGCAATTATTCTCTTTAATTAATTCGATCCTATATTTTCAACGAATTTCAATTAACGAGAATGTTATTTTTCTACGATTCTACTAAAAGTAGAATGTACGATGATATGATATATCCGATACCCGTACCCACATAATTTCCTTATTTAAACCTCAACTATCTCTACTTCTACTTATATCATAAACAAGAAAAAAAACAGCTGCTCTGCTTCTCTGCTTTTCTCTATTTTCCCAAAACTCAAATAAAAAACATTTATTTTTTTCCCAAAATGTGGAAATTTCACTTAAAAAATACCACATTAGGGTTTCTAATTATAGTATTATTTTGTTCATTGAATATTAATATATGTAATGCAAGAGTAAACAAGCATTATAAACATAAGAAACCATATCACAAATCACCTCCGTCGTCGTCGACACAGTCTTCTACACCAGTAGTGGTGGTGACACCACCACCACCACCACCACCGTCTCCGAAACCGAAACCAGCACCGTATAATGTACCAATTGTGGAAGTTCCTGCACCTGAAGTACCAACAAGTGCAAGTGTTTTTAATGTATTAGGTTATGGAGCAGTGGGTGATGGTACTTCTGATGACACCCAGGTAAACTTAAAAATGCACGATTAGTGTTTTACAACTAAAATAAATAATAAAATACACTATAATTGTAACTTATTTTAATATCCGTGCAACGCACGAGTACGAAAACCAGTCGCGGGCTTTAGTCCCCTAACAATGAGTCACTTGTTTTTGTAAAAAAAAAACTCGAATAAGACTGTTGTATAGCGTATAGTGGATACACTCTCTGTTATAAATATAAACATTTCAGCGGGGTGAATAAGTAATGTTTTGAGGAAAATTTTAATTAAAAGTTCGAATATTTCATTGAAGCGTGAGCGTGCGTTTGTCCATGCTAGCTCCCTAAATCCACCACTGATGACATATTTATCGGCCCCAACTCCCAATACGTGTCTTTCTCACATTTCATCAGCGGGGAGAATAAGTAATGTTTTAACGAAAAATTTGACTAAAACTTAAAATATTTCATTATAGCGTGAGCGTGTGGCTCTGCTAGCCCCCTAAATCCACCACTGATAACATATACGTTGTACTACAAGAACAATTACAGTGTTGTTCGACAAGAACAGTTACGTATTTTCAACCAAACAACTTTCTCAAATTTATGATACTAGCCCAGACTTGAATGTAGGGGTCGAGGTATTTTATTTCAAAAAAAAAAATCGAGTTAGTTTTTAATTTAATGCAATGTTGAAGGACCGTGTCATGTAAGAGAATATGTGAGAAAGACACGGATTTGGGACCGGTATCCAACAACAATAATATTAACCACAAATACTATCCGATTAACCCCATTGTGTGGCGTACAACGACCTTCATTCTAATGATTTATGTACTCCGGCCATTTGTTACTATCTAATATCGTTAAATGAAATAAACGTTATTTTAAGGCCGTTGTACGTTATATAACTGTATAAAAGGAGACTGGGAATGAGAACCAACCATAAAAGTTGCTGATAGCATAAAAATACTCATGTAATTGCGTGATACAGGCATTCCAAGATGCATGGGAACAAGCTTGTAAAGTGCAGTCATCAACAATGTTAATTCCTTCAGGATATCAATTTCTTGTAGGACCTATTTCTTTTTCTGGTCCTTATTGCCAAAAAAACATTATTTTCCAGGTAATTTTCCTAACCACAATTCAACTGTACGTTATGGACTTATCGACAGTCGTATAATTCATTAATTAGTACGGAATAATACTCCTTCTATTTCACTTTTATTGTCGGGACTCGGGATAACGAGAGTTAGGATCACTCTATTTGACAATAAAAGTTAACAGGAAGACAATAAAATCGGGATAGAAGTAGTTCATTTTATTTACACTCGGGAATGTATAAAATCATGCATTCGTATATTTCATTAAATAATACGGAATAATACTTCTTTTATCTCACTTTGTTTGTGGGGAGAGCGAGACTTAGGGTCGCTTTATTTAATTATTTCCTATCAATTTATGCATTATTTGACGAGAAAAGTTAACAGAAGACAATAAAATCGGGATAAAGGTAGTACGTTTTATTTACACTCGGGAATGTATAAAATAATGCAGTCGTATATTTCATTAAATAATACGGAATAATACTCCTTCTATCTCACTTTTTTTGTGGGGAGAGCGAGACTTAGGGTCGCTTTATTTGATTACTACCTATCAACTTATGCATTATTTGACGATAAAAGTTAAGAGGAAAACAATAAAATCGGGATAAACGTAGTACAAAGTACGTTTTATTTATACTCGGGAATGTATAAAATGATGCAGTCGTATATTTCATTAATTACGGAATAATACTCCTTTTATCTCACTTTTTTTGTCGGGAGAACGAGACTTAGGGTCGCTTTATTTGATTATTTCCTAACAACTTATGCATTATTTGGGGATAAAAGTTAACAGGAAGACAATAAAATCGGGATAGAGGTAGTACAAAGTACGTTTTATTTACGCTCGGGAATGTATAAAATGATGCAGGTTGATGGGACAATAATTGCTCCAACAAATGCTAATGCTTGGAGTTCTGATCTGATGTGGTGGATGGACTTCACAAAACTAGTAGGACTGACCATTCAGGGGAAGGGTACCATCGACGGAAGTGGCTCGGTCTGGTGGAAAGACGCGACCTATGAAGCGCCCCGGGATGATGAAACACAGATGATCATTCCGTTAAATGAGACTACACTGAAACGGCCTCCGATTCCTGTAATTCTCTTCACTCTGCAATTGTTATAACAAACAATAAAGAACAATACACACAGATTTACGTGGTTCACTAACGATATATATAGAATACGATAACTGCTAGGGTAGAGGTTAAGAGTTTATATAGTACTCTTAACCTTATACAATACAGATTTGACCTAATAAGGCCCAGACAGAAACCCTAGCCCAAAACAGAATTCAATACCCGCATAGTCGTTCGAAATGGCGACTAACATATTCAAGGCATAGACACAATATGCAATTTTTTCTGTACCTGGTAAACGGGTCATTTGAGTCGAACTTTCAGACTGACAATCTTTGTATACAGCAGGCTGGAAGTCAGCTCAGCGGCATGTCGAGTGTCAAACCAACGGTAATTATCTGGTTTAGCCGTTTAGGCCAGATTACGGAAATTTACTGCTCAATAAATCGAGTGTGCCTAACTGAAAATCGCTTATATTATGCAGGCAGTAAGGTTCTATGGCAGCATCAATGTGACAGTCACAGGCATAACAATTCAGAACAGTCCTCAATGCCATCTCAAGTTCGACAATTGCGTTGGAGTTACGGTTTATTCAATAACTGTTTCATCACCCGGTGACAGTCCTAATACTGACGGAATCCACTTACAGAATTCTCAGAACGTGCTGATTCATTCTTCAAGTCTCGGATGTGGTAAATATCTGGCTTAATTTCAGCTCATTTCAATTTTTCTTGGCTATATTCCGTTAGGTTTTATTTACGTTCAATAAATTATGTTCAATTAATCTGTTCACAAAATTAACTTTAAATATAATTAAATTCAGTTCACCTCAGTTCCACTCAATTTAGTTCAATTAAGCTTTACTCCAATTAATTCAATTCAGCTCGTTTCAGCCGAAAAGAACAGGGCAATGTCGTAGTCAATTGTTTACGTTTCATATAAGTTCTGCAGAAAAAAATGGTTTTTCAGAATGTAACAGGATATGTTCTGTGCAGGTGATGACTGTATTTCCATACAGAGTGGATGTTCCAATGTCTATGTCCACAATGTGAACTGCGGACCCGGACACGGCATTAGCATTGGCAGTTTGGGGAGGTTTAACACCAGAGCCTGTGTCTCGAATGTGACTGTCAGAGACGTCAGTATGCATGGCACGATGACAGGAGTCCGTATAAAGACGTGGCAGGTATACAGATCGCGGCAAATGCAGTACTTTAATCTTAACAGTTACCTTTTTATGCTTTCGTAAAAAAATGGCTTCAGCCAGTGACGAGGTAGGGGGGTTGGATATGCGCAGCCTGAGGGTGACTGCATCCGGATGACCCATAATGAAAATTACGTTGTTGAGTCGCAAATAATTTCCGACTAGAACTAACAACAACAACACAGCAATGCCATGAAACATGAACTGTATATCATGAATATTAGGAATATTAATAATAGTTGAGCCTCAACTATCACCTTAATTACGAATATTAATAATAGTTGGGCCTCAACCATCACCTTAAAGGTTTTGGTTGAGACGGTTCATCTATCATGGTATCAGGCTATCAGCGCCAGTGTGACCGAAAGTCACGGGTTCGAATCCCGGCAACCTCAAAAACCACGAAGTGGAAACCAGCACAAGGTATAGGGGTCTGTGCAAACTAACCACCCTTCAAGCCCAATGAGCATTTGAGTGAGGGAGCGTATTAGGAATATTAATAATAATTGTAGGGGTCTGTGCAACTAACCACTCTTCAAGCCCAATGGGCATTTGAGTGAGGGAGCGTATTAAGAATATTAATAATAATTGTAGGGTCTGTGCAAACTAACCCCTCTTCAACCCCAATGGGCATTTGAGTGAGGGAGCGTATTAGGAATATTAATAATAGTTGGGCCTCAACCATCACCTTAAGGTTTTGGTTGAGACGGTTCATCTATCAGATACTTACTTGGATTACATGGTTCCGACAATTTTATTTTCAGGGTGGTTCAGGATCGGTGCAAGGAATTCTATTTTCGAACATTCAAATGAACCAAGTCCAGCTTCCGATTGTGATCGACCAGTACTACTGCGACAAAAGCCAATGCAGGAACGAAACAGCAGCTGTAGCGGTATCTGGTGTCACATACCAAAACATCAAAGGCACATACACAGTAAAACCAGTACATTTGGCCTGCAGCGACGATCTACCATGTACAGACATAACTTTAAATACTATACAGCTTAGCCCGCTGCAAGGACTGTATCGGATATACGATCCCTTCTGCTGGCAATCGTTTGGCGGGCTCACCACGCCGATAGTACCTCCTATCGGTTGTTTACAGTTAGGAAAGCCATTGAAGAACAGAGTTCAGACAGATACTGATATTTGCTGAACACATTGTGTTCTGACCCTTTTTCTATAGACTATTTAGGGTATATTATCTCCGTCGCAATCATTTGTTAACATTTGATAACAAATGATCGGGAAGGAGGGAGTACGTAGTAAGGATAGTAGGTTACGTTATTGTCCTTGTAAGATGTATATTACATGAAGTCCGACAGAGATGTTTGATGAATAATGTGCATTACAAATCTGCAATGTTGTGACTTATGAGTCTACATAATTTCGGGATTTCATATGCCCGTAACAAATAAGATTTTTGTAATCGTAAATGCAAAAAAAGGCTCTAATGTTGTTCTAGACATAATATGCCATGCACAAAGAAAAGTACTTCGTAACGTTTACATGTCGGGAAATTACTATCAAATTTAGACCGAAAAACAAATTTGGTTAAAAAGAAAAAGGAAAATGGAGTATTAATATAGTTCAAAATCAATAAAATAAACCTACGCCAAAATTTGAATCCTTGGTCGAGAATTAGAACAAATACAAGATTTCAACGATCGAGTTCCAAGCCCACCTCACCCTGATTTGATTACGTGATTTTATATACCGAAATCTTTTATGAATCCGAGCGCCCTTTCTCGTAAAAACACAATTTATATCTCAATTTTTGATAATTAATTTCTTTTCATCCCCAAATTTCACATATTTTATTCACAAAATTGATGAAATATGTTGGTCATATCCTAGAAATGAGCCAATTATAAACCCGATCAAAATCGAACCGAAACCAAAATTTAGGCCAACCCGATTTAAATCGAACCGATTTAACCGATCCGAAACTGAATCGAATGACTCGTTTACCAGATTTACCTGATTTTATACCGCACCCTTTTATGCACACCAAATACAACCCCAAACAATTCAACGTCTTTAATTCATTTTAAAATCGTAAAAAAACAATTTAAGTCTCACTTCTCGGTAATAAATTTCATTTCATCCTCCACATTTTGCATATTTTATTCACAAAAGAATGAAATATATCAGTCATACCGCATAGTCTACGGAATTGTCTGTTTTATTTCCGTATCGGAAAAAATAAAGAAAAAAATATCATAAAACAACTTTTTAAAAAGAGTTTCCGTATTTTAAACTCTCCCCAATTTCTATTCCCCTTCCTCTACTTATTTTCTACGCTACATTTCCCTTCGCTGTTCGCTCGCACTATTCTCTCTTCTCTCTCAATTTCCGTCTGCTGTTCGAAGGTTCGTTTCGAAGCTCGCGAATTTACATTCCATTCTTCGTTCGCTTTCTCCGATCTTGATCTTGTTCTTGTTCATTTCATCATACATTTTGTGTCGTATTCTCCAATTTACAAGTATTTACTGTTAATTGTTCGTTATTTTTAGGTTTCTAGTATGTAATTTATGCTTGCGATCGTCGCAATTTCTCGCGTTGATCTCATTTTTGTTATCTGTTTTAAAATCGTAGATTCAGATTTGTGATTATAGTTTGATAATTTGCGCTTTTTTGTATGTAATCGCATGTTCGAGGTTTCGAAATTGCGGAATTAAGATGATCGCTGTTGTTTTAATGATCTGCGTTGCTTAGATTTGAATACAGTTTAGCTCAGCTGTTAGTTGCTTCATCATTTCGATGATTTTAGTTCTTTTTAGGTTTAGGTTTATACGGAGTAGAATTTTCGAGTATTCTTGTAGCATCATCATCAGATTGTCACGAATTCGCATTGCATTCATTTTCTATAGAAATTTGCTTATTATAATTCGGATTGAAGTTTAATTTGTAAGAATAATGACCTGTGCGTTTATTTTCTATGCGGAACTTCGAGGATTGCTGGAATTTTATTGATCTGTTTGCTTAGATCTGAGAACAATAGTTTGGCTTGAAGTTGCTTGATAATTAAGATGTTTTCAGTTATTTAGGTTTAGGTTTAGGTTTACGTTTGTACATTTGTTACATTTGTACGTTTTTAGTTTGCATGTTCATGTGTTGTTCGTGGTATTGAATTTGCGTAATTTTGATGATCTCTGGATTGTTATTGATCTGTATTGCTTAGATCTTAGCTGAGCTGATAGTTGCTTGATAATTTTGCTGATTTCAGTTCTCTAGTTTAGGTTTATCGTTTATACATTTCGAGTGTGCATCATCTTCATCAGATTGTGTCAAAATTTTGAATTAAACTCATTTGTATTGAAATTTGCATTTATGCTTGTTTTTGAAGTTTAATTATTTTTGCTTTTTTTTTTTCCTGTACTTGATTTTGTTTTTTAGGTTTTGAAATTGCGGAATTTCGGTGTTCTCTTGATTTTTAATGATATGTGTTGTTACTTTGTTAGGATCCGTAAAAAAATAGCTCAGCTGATAGACAGTTGATGGTTTCAGTTGTTTTATGTCTAGATTTAGCTCTTTATGTCTATACATATTCGAGTATACAACGTTGTCTTGAGAATATGCATTGAATCTCATTTGTATAAAAATCTTGTGTTTCATATTTGTGTAATGTTAGAGAATCATGCGTGTGTAATTACGGAAACTGAATAACCATGGTATTTGTTGTTAGATTGAATTGTTTGGATCTGATAGCTCCGTGCTACGTGCTTTATATAGCGGTTCGGGGATTAATGATATTGTGTGATGATTGAAATGTTGGAATTATAGTCCCGAGAACTATTGAAATGATATCATTTCGAGTTTTCTGCTGTGTGCTGCCAAATTTAGATACCTGACCTGGTTTTAAATCTTGGCCAAGTCGTATTGTATCGGCTGAGTTGTATCGGATTTTCACTCTACCGATACGAGATATCACCCGAGAAATCACCGAGATTCACCGTGATCCGTCCGTGGTGGCAGATTAAGGTCTGGTTATACCGCTACCGCGACTACGACCGATACCGAGTTTTAAAACCAATTACCTGAAGTGAATACTGCTTGTTTTCGTCTTTTGTGTTAAATCTCAGCTTGATCGCAACAGTATTTTTAATTTGGTATCTGGTTTATGCGTTTTTGATGATAAAATTTAGATGATCATAATTTGGCTTACTCCTTCATTGATATATGTTTTCTTGTTGTCCGCTCAGGGTTTTTTGTATTTAGAGAGAAAAAATGGGGCTTACTTTCACCAAGCTGTTCAGCCGTCTCTTCGCCAAGAAGGAAATGAGAATTCTGATGGTGGGTCTCGATGCTGCTGGTAAGACCACCATCCTCTACAAGCTCAAGCTTGGTGAGATCGTCACTACTATTCCAACCATCGGTAAGCTGTGCTCCTCTGCCTTACATTCACATCATTTCGAGTTTTCACTTGTTCATCTGTATCTTTAGCTGTATATTTCCTCTAAGTTTCAATTGCGCTCTTAAAATTAATCATACATGTCTACCGTGCGTGATTGACTTATGTGTTCAAATTTCTGTGCTTCCTACGTCAAACATGTACGTTAACATTTATGTCTCAATCTTATCTCTTTGAAATTCTGCTTATTAGCAGAAAACATTTAACACGTCACCTGATTATTCGGAAATAATTTTCTGGGATGCTTGTCATTTCAAAATGTAGACTTCAGACCAATTTGCAACAGAATTTGTTGAGAATTCGTAATTTTGTGCCTTGTATTTGTCTTGCTTTGGAGGCCATATTTTTAACGTGATTGGTCGATACTCGATAGTGTTGTCATTTGCAGAGTTAGATTTCTTTTAATTCAACATATCTGAACCCTGCAACTGCAACAATCCTATGAATGTCCATGTAATTGTATGATCAGAGAATCACGTTACGATATATTCATCTATTTATTTCGTGTCTAACAAAAATTGTCGAGATAGCTTCATGAAGCTAGTCTACATCGGGATTGTGGTACATGTAAAGCATGCTCTTGTATATCAATCAATTGTGTGCTAAAAAAGCTGTCTATCTTTCCAGGATTCAACGTGGAAACTGTTGAATACAAGAACATCAGCTTCACAGTGTGGGATGTCGGGGGCCAGGACAAGGTTTTTTTTCCCATACTCGGTGTACTTTCATGTGTCAATCAAATACTTGTTCCCGTATCTATATTTGTCTGGTGATGTGTTCTTTACCCTAAACCCTAAACCCTAAACCCTAAATCATATTGACTTACGTGTCGGTTAATTGCTTATCTTATCTGGTGTTGCAGAGTTCTCAGTTTTTTTGTTTTGTTAGAATATAACGCAGTTAATTAACCGCATATCGATTGCAGATCCGGCCATTGTGGAGACACTACTTCCAAAACACACAAGGTCTCATCTTCGTGGTTGACAGTAATGATAGAGACCGTGTTGTTGAAGCTAGGGATGAGTTGCACAGGATGTTGAACGAGGTATGTGGTTTAGTTAGATGTTTAGAGCTAATTTGTCGTCTGAGATTTTTATTTTCAGCTTTCATTCAAGCCTCTGCTATACATCCTGTTAGATGCCCGTAACATTTCCGTTGTTTATTGGATGTTTCAATGGACTAAGCGTTCACTGTATTGCTACAGGACGAGTTGCGCGATGCAGTTTTGCTAGTGTTTGCTAACAAACAGGATCTTCCAAATGCTATGAATGCTGCTGAAATTACTGATAAGCTTGGCTTGCACTCTCTCCGACAGCGTCACTGGTATGGCTTTGAGCATCGTACATGCAATACTGAATGCGTCTACCGACAAACAGCCAAAGGTCTAAATTTCTTTTCCGTGTGTATTTAGGTATATTCAGAGCACTTGCGCTACGTCTGGAGAAGGTCTGTACGAAGGATTGGATTGGCTCTCCAACAACATTGCAAACAAGGTAATTGTCTGAAATCCTATTAACTGTTGGAAACATAATGCGAGCTATATTCCTCGAACTCGGCTACTAGTGAAAAAGTTCCATGTTTCAAAACTGAAATTAAATTATTGTATTCTCGTATTATACTTCCTTGCACTTGCAGAACTTACGGAACTCTATTTAATGGTCATTGGTCATACTTCCTCTGTTCATTGGAACTGCAACATTATTTTAAAATCCCTTCATATTTTGCCGAAATTGCATTTCCAATTTTTCGTACTAAATAAATCCCGGAAGAGTAGTTTTAGGTTTTTTTTTTAACTTGTGGAATTCTATTTTATCGTCATACTTCCTCCTATTCATTGGAATTGCAAACATTCTCTTAAAATTCTCGTAATATTTTGCCAAATATTGCAATTCCAATTCTTCGTACTAAATAAATCCCGTAAGAGTAGTTTTAGCTTTGTTTTTTTTACTTACGGAACTCTATTTAATCGTCATACTTCCTCCTATTGATTGGAATTGCAACATTCTTTTAAAATCCCTTCATATTTTGCCAAAATTGCATTTCCAATTTTCCTTACTAAATAAATCCCGTAAGAGTAGTTTTAGCTTAGTTTTTTTTAACTTACGGAACTGTATTTAATGGTCATACTTCCTCCTATTGATTGGAATTGCAACATTATTTTAAAATCCCCTCATATTTAGCCAAAATTGCTTTTCGAATTTTCCGTACTTAACAAATCCCGTAAGAGTAGTTTTAGCTTTGTTTTTTTTAACTTTCGGAACTCTATTTAATCGTCATACTTCCTCCTATTCATTGGAAATGCAACATTCTTTTCAAAAGTCTACTCATATTTTGTCAAATATTGCAATTCCAATTTTCCGTAATAAATAAATCCCGTAAGAGTAGTTTTAGCTTTGGTTTTTTTTTAACTTACGGAACTCTACTTAGTCGTCATACTTCCTCCTATTCATTGGAATTGCAATGTTCTTTTAAAATCCTTTCTTATTTTTGCCGAAATTGCATTCCCAATTTTCCGTACTAAGTAAATCCCGTAAGAGTAGTTTTAGCTTTGTTTTTTTAACTTACGGAACTCTATTTAGTCGTCATACTTCATTCCATTCTTTGGAATTGCAACATTCGTTTAAAATCCCTTTATATTTTGCCGAAATTGCATTTCCAATTTTCCGTACTAAATAAATCCTGTAAGAGTAGTTTTAGCTTTGGTTATTTTTTACTTGCAGAACTCTATTTAGTCGTCATACTTCCTCCTATTCATTCCAATGGCAATATTCTTTTAAAATCCCTTCATATTTTGCCAAAATTGCATTTCCAATTTTCCGTACTAAATAAATCCCGTAAGAGTGGTTTTAGCTTTGTTTTTGTTAACTTATGAACTCTATTTAATCGTCATATTTCCCCCTATTCATTGGAAATGCAACATTCTTTTCAAAATTCCCCTCATACTTTGCCAAATATTGCAATTCCAATTCATCGTGCTAAATAAATAAATCCCGTAAAAGTAGTTTTAGCTTTTTTTATTTTTTTACTTGTGCTGAATATTCCGTCAATAACATTCGCTTTTTGTCGATGCCTTGCAGGGTTAAGAATCAGCGGCAAATTAACAATCTGGATGCAGGAATGAACCTTACCTACCTGCATTCTCTTTTAGCCATGCTTACATAGAATACTCCGGTTTGCAATTGTAATATTTTTGCAACGATGAAGTCAAGCTTTCTGCTTAGAACTTCCTCTTACCGAAATACGTCACTTTATAATACTGGTTGTGCTTTTGTTTGAACTCCCAAAATTCTTCGGGTTCTTATTCGCATTTTACATAGTCGTAGCCAAACGTACTTCTAAGCATCTTCTTTATCGGAACAATGAGACCAAGTGTTAATTGCTCTACATTTTCTCTTTCATCTATGACAGCGGTCTTAAAAATCACAAATTCTTGTTTCAGACCGTCACTTTTTGGTCTGAAATAATAAGACGGGATTTTGTAGCCATTTTACAGCCAAATGTAACCACGATAGTATACAGCTTATGATAACTTGTTTGTAAATAATGGTTACATTTTGCTATAAAATGGTTATAAAATCCCGTCTTATTATTTCAGACCAAAATTGTGGTCTGAAGCAAGACCGACTACTTAAAAATAAGCCGCCCTGGTTAAAAAACACGCCAAAATTTCTGTACTGTTGGTCTCGAGGTTTTTTCCAGGCGGTTTATTTCCTCCCCGGCTCGTGTTAGTTCGTTACGATCTTGTTTACGGAGTCTTATTTTAATGGTGGTAAAAAGATCTTTGCGAAAGGTTTGGGATTCGATTCGCTTTTGTTCGTAAGCTTACGAAATTTGTGGGGGAGATTTTTATATAAGAAGGTGTAAGTATAGCTCATGCCGACGAAGAGTGAGCCCAATAAAAAGCTACTACGCACTAATAACGAACAAGAGTAACCCATATTTGCAATCAAATAAAGTTTAGTACAAGTATGTTCTAAGAGACTAATCAGCCAGAGGCAAGTGGGGCCGCTCGGCCCTGCTGATATTTTATAAATTACGATAGTTTAAAAAATTGAAATCTTTTTGGTGTTTTTTTTTGACAATTAATTGTTCGACCACAACTGTAAATCCTGATTTCGTTACTAATTCTTATAAACTGATAAGCAGAACAGGTAAATAGGTTAATTGGGTTGGATTCAGGTCAGGTTAATTCGGGTTCGGATTGTTAAGGGTTGCACATAATTGGTTCGAGTCGGGTTAGGTTGGATTATTTTGGATGTGTTGTTTTAAATTATTTGAGGGATAAAGGTTAGTTTACGATAATAAACATTCGGGTCAGATTAAATAAGGTCGGGTTTTTCAGGTCGAGTTAATTTGGGTTTGGGTTGTTCAAGGTTGCACATATATGGTCCGAGTCGGGTTAGGTCGGATTATTTCGTATGGGTCGTATTAAGTTATTCACAAATTCTCATTTGTGACGGTCGATATCTCGTGACGGGTCAAATAAAACTCATATAAGACAATAAAAACAAATCATTTGTGATTTCCAATGCATTCTACTTTTTGTCTTATTTATTTCTATGGGTGCTATTCGACCCGTCATAACTTGTGACGGATAATCCGTCATAAGACTTATTGTAAGTTATTTGGGGGATAACAGTTCGTTTACAATAATAAATCATTCGGGTCGGATTAATTAAGGTTGGTTTTTCAAGTCGGGTCATTTAGGTCGAGTCAGTTTTACCTAGTCTGATAATAGTGACAATAATATGCATTTCAGTCCCATTTCACTTGCATTTCAATTTTGTTCTTTTCATTATGGCCTATAAATAACCAACCCTAGGTTTCTAAATTTTGCACCAAACAACAATCAAATAAACACAGCATTTTTTTTCGAAAAGTCCTAAAAATGGACCGATTTACTAGCAATGGGAAAGTCACACCCCTTGAGAATGACTCAAGTAGAGCATATGTGACCTTCTTAGCTGGTAATGGTGACTATGTTAAAGGTGTAGTCGGACTCGCGAAGGGTTTACGTAAGGTTAAGAGTTCATACCCTCTAGTGGTCGTGATCTTACCGGACGTACCCTTGGAGCACCGCGAAATATTACGATCTCAGGGTTGTAGGGTTCGAGAAATCGAGCCGGTTTATCCACCTGAAAATCAAGTTCAATTTGCAATGGCTTATTATGTTATCAATTACTCCAAGCTTCGTATTTGGAACGTAAGTTTTCTAGATACATAACCATGCATGACAAAGTCAAATGGTATTACGTAAATATAATGCGGGTTTTCATTGTGTATATGAGAAAGTGATACTAAAATTCAGTAAATGACGGTGTGACACCTTGTCGTTGTGAGAGGGTGTTGTTTAAATTCAATACTGAAATTTCCGTTATTTCGATCATAAAACACACTTTATGGGTAAAATATTAAAATTTACATCATCAAAATTATGCACAATACACAAACAAATAAGCTATAACAGGTAACCTAAGACGACTTGCACTACTCCTTCCGTACTAGTCATTTATCACTTCGATGCTCCAAAACAAAATATCTTTCTCGTGTAAAGTAGAGTATCCTTCTTAAGAATATTTGAAAAGTTTTTCTCTAAGAAAAATACTCCTGTTTCCACTACGTGGTACGATATACAACATCCGTCTCAATCACTTATATTAGAGGTATTTTAATCAAAGTTAAACAAATGACTGGTACGAAAATAGTAGTTTCGTAGCTCGCAAAAAACCAGTCGACACATACCACTTAGGCATTTACATATACAGCATACCGAAATCAATCCAGTCTTTTTGTACTCTACCCGTCTCTAAAATACCTCCGTTTTCACTATTTGTCGTTGAATTACTTTTGAATATCTCCGCATGTATTTTATCTCAGCAACACATTTACCTCACTTACATCATTATATTATGGTCCTTATTGTTCATATTTTATACTCCTATAATAATTATTTACTCCGTATATATAATATTTTTCATATTTTGGAAAGTAACTGTGAGACGAAGGGAGTACGGGAGTACCTACCACTTTTGGCAATTTTCTTGAATTCAACATCGATAATTTTTGGTGTGTAACCAATCCGAAACTTGGTAGTGTCTCCTATTGACGCCACTTTCCAGCCGTCCTTGGGCAAAAAATCTTACTCCTTCCGTCTCAAACATTTGTTTACTTTTGTATTCTTTGTGAGGGATATTACAAATGATTGGGACGGAAGGACCTACTTAACGGAAAAGAAATGATCATAATTATTTCTCGCAGTTGGTAGAATACAGCAAGATGATATACCTGGATGGAGACATTCAAGTGTTCGAGAACATAGATCATCTGTTCGAGTTGCCGGAAGGATATTTATATGCAGTGAAGGATTGCTTCTGTGAGAAGACATGGAGACATACACCACAGTATCGGATCGGATACTGTCAACAATGCCCTGACAAGGTTAAATGGCCTACTGCTGAGATGGGTCCTCCTCCTCCTCTTTACTTCAATGCTGGAATGTTCGTCTTTGAGCCGAGTCGCTTCACTTATGAACATCTCCTTCAGAAGCTTCAGACTAGTTCTCCAACTCCCTTTGCTGAACAGGTACCTACACAAGTCGTACTTAAAGTACTCTTGACTTCTATGTTACTCCGACTCTTCCAATTTTCTCGCGTACCCGTGTCCGACACTCGACACTCGGACATGGGTATGACACATGGACGCCTCATTTTAGACCAAAATGTGCATATTTTTCAATAAAATAGCCGAGTCCGACACTTGGACACGTACCCGTGTCAGGTACTTCTAAACGAGTTTGAGTAACATAGCTTGACTTAGGTTTAAATTCCGTCAACATTAAAGCCAACTTAACTAGTCGGACCTTTTTACACTAAATTAATATGCTTTTGATTATGGTCAGACCATATTAGTTTATGAAATTCTCACACAAATACTCAGATGAGACGATCTTGCTATAAAAGTACAAAATCATCATGAGACCAACACTTACCCGTTCCAGTCATTTGTTTACCTTTTTCATTCTTTCTAAGAGATACTTTAAACAAATGTAAACAAATGATCGGAACGAATGAAGTAACTATTTGTCCGGAGTACAAACACCTAAACAGTGGAGTAATGTTTTCGTGCTTATGCGATAGGATTTCCTCAATAAGTTCTTTCGGGATGTTTACAAACCGATCCCACCAGTATACAACCTGGTTCTAGCAATGCTATGGCGCCACCCTGAGAATATCGAGCTTGACAAAGTTAAGGTGGTTCACTACTGTGCTGCAGTAAGTACTCTCCCTCATATATTGAATCATCAAAATATTTTTTTAACTGAGATTTTCTACGGTGTATCCCTATGTCTTTCCATCACAGTTTTTAAGAACATCTGATATACCTTTAAACTGAAAGATTAGATTTTAAAATACCAAAGCATAAAGATTAAATTTTATATTTGTATATAAGAATTATATTTGTATTTTGGTCGAAAAACTGCGAGAATATCGTAGAATCCGAATAAACAAAGGGGTACATCCTAGAAAAACCGGTTCTTAGTTGTTTTTGCCATAGTCCACGATCACACTGATTCCTTAAATGTTTCGTTTTCTTTTGTTTGTTTTTTGGCAAAATCAGGGATCAAAACCATGGAGGTACACAGGCAAAGAGGTTAACATGGAAAGGGAAGACATCAAGATGTTAGTACAAAAATGGAAGGACATCTACAACGACAAATCACTTGATTTCATCGCGGAAGGAGGGGACTACTCTAGACCTACAAGCATGGCTTCCATGGCGGAACTAAAAGTGTCCTACATTTCTGCACCAAGTGCTGCCTAAGCTTTGGACCATATAATCCTGCTACTGTGTGCTTAGAAGTTCAATTGAGTGCTTGCATTATCAGTTTTCTCATTTTAGCTAGTTTACCTTTGTAATTGAGATCACTTTTACTAGCCTTAAGTATGTATATATTATATCACAAATTCTCGTTTGTTACGGCACTATTCCGTCACATGCTTGTGACCCCTCACAAGAAGCAAGTGGAGGGGGGGCACTGGGGCAGTGAGATGTCACAAGCAAGACGGTTTTATATTATATATGGTGTGAAAAGATATTATAATGTCAATTTGTGGATGATTACTTTTTGTTATAAAATGTTCACATTTTTTCCGTCACAAAGAGACCAACTAAGCACCTTTTATTCATTAAACAAATTATTGCACATAAGCACATAAGCACATAAGCAATGTTAGAAAATTACTAAATATGTTTGATGATTTGATGACTTTCACCTAACTGTGGATCTTCTCCCATTCCAATGGAGGTGGTGCATATTCTTGCCAGCATGAATAAGCAGTCTATGGTCCGTATTCAAAGAATACACACCGTCTATAAAATCCATCTTTTCGAACAGACCACTCTATGCTTGACTTAAAGCAACTTGGTTTTGAGCCCGTAAACTGTAAAAATTTCGTATTCTACAATTACCCGACATCAAAAGATTTATCCTTCCTCCCAGAGTAAAAATGGCAAAAATATAAAGTTGTCGACCATGGCAAGTCCAAATCCTTGACCTCGCTGTCAAGAATTTGACCCCGATGCAATTCCACAAGAGTAGAATCGTAATTTGCATCTTGTAATCCATATTTTATTGTTCGTCCAACATCGTTTTTTTATATAGAAATGTTTACGGACTTGACCAGGGTACCCACCAATCGCCTTCTACCATAACAGTAGCGGTTGCAATTATCAAAATGGTTACCAAGAGGTAGATGGATGAAGAAGTTATGGTAACCCATGGCTTAATGTTGTACTTGTATAATATTTGAGTTTATTAATTCTTGCTTTTGAGTTTACTAATCTTGCTCAAAATATATTATATATATAAGAGATGCAAATTTAAGTTAATAAAAAAAAAACAATTAAAAAACTGTTAACTATTGTTTAATGTTTCATGTAAATGATTTTACTGTTTATATTAGTGTAATTAATTCTTCACTTAACAAACTACAAATTTTTTTTTATTTAAAAGCATTGTTAATTTGTAAAAACTCATTGTTCAAGTGAACCTTCAAAACTCTATTAATATTAATATGGTGTCACATTTCAGATTTAATACCATAAGCACAATTAAGAATTAAGATGGGTTATTTTCGTCTTAAGTTTAAGATGGGGAAAATGTTGTCATTTGTAAAAAGTTATCATTTAACGACAAAATGTTGTAACTGGTGTTAGAGCTAAAGTTGTTCTAGTAACTTTTTATCAAAAAGACTCAGCATTTTATTGTAAATGGGTGACATTTTCTCCATCTTAAAAGTTCAAGACGAAAAAAGGCCGTTTGTACAAGCGTTCCTCAACCACAAATTCATATTAACATGATTGTTATGTTTCATCTAAAGAATCATATGAGGTTCCTTCTGAGTACTATGGTGGAATTAGGGGACACTAAACTCGCTAAACATCACCTAAAAAATCTACCAATATGTCATCTACTAAACACTCTTAAAATTGTAAAATTTGAGCATAATGTGCATTTGAAGCATCATTTTATCGAGTTTAGAAATATCTCGTGTAATTTTGAAAAACCGGGAGTATATTGTAGAATATGAAAAAACGTAGTAATACACTAATACATCATACAAAAAACCCTTTTCTTAATTGTTTTTATTATAGTCCATTACATCACTTATTCCTTAAATGTTTCATTTTTTGCTTTTTTTTTGGCAGAAACAGGGATCGAACCCATGGTGGTACACAGGTACAGAAGCTAACATGGATAGGGATGACATCAAGATGCTGGTACAAAAATGGTAAAAATTAAATAGGCAAGGTTATAGCCTGTGTAATCCAATTCATTACTTCGAAAAATTGTTATGTTTAGTTCAAATTCCAGTTGTGCATCTTCTCCAATTGCGTTGGAGGCGGCGGCAGCCCATATTCAAGATCGCACGGAGACGTCTCAGATACGAACTCAAAAACACAATGTCTATAAAATCCATCTTTTCGAATGACCCATTCTATGTTTGAGTAAAAGCAAGATTTGTCATAAGCAAAGCGATTGTAAAAATTAGCTATTTGACAATTCTCCCACATCTCTTGTGTATATACGTCAAAAACTCTGTCCTTCCTCCCATGGTAAAAATGGCAAAAATATAGAGTACGTGCCCACGGAAAGGTAAAATCCAGGAACTTGTGGTCGACAACTTGACCGGGATGCAATTCGACGAGGGTAGAATCGTACTCTGCATCTTGTAATCGATATTTTATTGTTCGTCCGACTTCGTTTTTTATAAAGATCTTTTTAGGGGTCCAAGTCCAAAGATCAGTTATATCACCTTGTACCATAAGAGCAGAGGTTGTGATTAACAAAATTGTTACCAAGATGTAGATGGAAGAAGAAAAGTTATGGTAACCCATGGCTTAATGTTGTATAATTTTTATTTGAGTTTAATAATCTTGCTAAGAAGATATTATATATTATTAATAAGAGATGCAAATTTAAGTTTAACAAAAAAAAACAATTAAGAAATTGTTAACTGTTGTTTAATAAATGTTTCATGTAAATGACTTTACAGTTTATATTAAGGTAATTAATTCTTCATTTAACAACCCATAAATGAAGTATGATAATTTGTAAAAGCAATTGTTTACAGTCTTGCTTTTGAGATTAACATGACTGTATTTTATTTATTTTAAGGCAATATTATTTGCATTCAACAATATTTGGAAGCTATAAATAGTATCAATACCAAGCATTGATACTATTGTTCTGGCCACGACATTACCAAAATTAGTTTTAGTCTTGATCCACAATTGGTCATCCCATCTCAAAATGCAATAGAAGTTTACCTTCAAAACTTTATTAGTATTAATATGGTGTTACGTTCCAGATTTAATACCATATAAGCATAAATTTTCATTTAAGACTCACCAATTCCGTCTTAAGCTTAAGGCGGGAAAAATGTCACCGCTTTATAATAAACGTACGCACTTAACCCCAAAATGTTGTAGCTAATGTTATAGCTAAAATTGTCGTTTGGACAACTTTTTATCAAAAAAATAGTCACATTATGTGAGTCACAATTTCTCCGTCTTAAGCTAGACGAATAAGGGTCATTTGATAGAGCTGAGCTAAACTAAACTGAAGGGAGATGAGATGAACTCAACTCGGTTGAGTTGAGTTCGTTGAGTTGAGCTGAATTGAATGAAACTGAAGTAAGAGTTAATTTGAGCTAAACTCAACTGAATAAAGCTGGACTCAATAGAGCTAAACAGAAATGAGTTAAAATTAAGCCAAAAAGAGCAGAACCTAAAGGAGATCTACCATACTTTAAACGCAACTGTATAAGCATCCCTCGACCGCAAATTCTTATAACATTGTTGTTAAGTTTCATCTAAAGAATCATGTGAGTTTCCATCTAAGCACGGTGGTGTAATTAGTGGACACTAAACTCACTAAACATCACCTAAATGTCAAATAGAATGCCAAAAAAACTACTAGAGACAAAATTAATGACTATTCAGCAATAAGTGCCATACTAAAGCATTCAATGATAAGATTAAAATTGTAATAATAGTACTTACAGCCAAATGATTTGGAGGCATCAAGGCTTCAATTGGTCAAATGTGCTCTTTCCCTTGTAGCATTCACTTTTATCTTCAGTGCAATTATCGCTGATTACGAAAGGCACAAAGAAAGTAGTGATTAACAAAAGAAAAAACAACTATCAACTAGTAAAAGAGTTACTGAGGTGGCACAATGTAAGTTGAAGAAAGATCGCGTCCAATCAAGTGATCAATATGTACGACCTTTATAATAAACAGTGATCTTTTTATGCCAAAAAAAAAAAGGTTATCACTTTAAGAAATGGTCGTCTTATAATAATATAAAATGGTCATTGTTTAATTTAAAATGGTCATTGTTTATCATAAAAATGGTTATTTTTTAAGTGATCATACCATATATCATAAAACGGTCTTATAATATAATTTGTGATAATATCATACTCCGTAGTAGTTTTCATTTGCAATTGAGTAACTCATTACCAAAAATGATTGCTGTTTTTCCTCTTAATTGTATAGCAATCGTTGATACAACTCCTGGCATGTTATTATTAAGGGTCATTTGGAAATAGTCACTAAACATTAATTTTATTAACAGGTAAGACTGCGTTCCAACCCATCACCGATATTTACGGGGGCTCTTGAGGCACTAATGTGATGTTTATTGTTATCAAAGCAATTTATTAGAACCGGTTTCAACTTTGATGTCGGAGTTTGTTATAGTGGCATGGTCGTGATCATTACGAATTTACGATAGATGTGGCAGCCACCAGCCCACCACCTTAAAATGTGGTCAGTATAACTTTCAAAACACTATAAGTTCGTCGTGGTGTGGTATGATTGGTGTCGCTGCCCAAGATTAGTACCATAGATACAAGTCGTTATAAAATGCAGGGTTGTTCTTAGTACTGCTAAAGCATTAAGCAAGCACCACAGTAGCTTATCGAGCCTTCAATTTTGTAGACGAGACACCAGAGAGTAAACTAAGGAAATCGTAAAAATATCGAGACAGATATTGTGGTGCCTTAGTATAATAGCATAAAAAGAAGGTCGGTCGATTACTTACAAGGACAAGTAATTTGCTGATGAATTGATGATTAGAAATCCATCATAGTGCACCCTTCTTCCTCTCCTTCATAATCATGCCACATGTTTTCGGGTTCATCATCATGTTCAACTCCAAAAAGAAACGGTATGTCCTCACTGCGTTTCAGGCTTGGAGGCCTCCGGTCATTGATATCTATTGCAGACAGAATCTTTTGTTTAATGCATTCTTCCACCGACTCATCTTCAATATTTCCCATTTGCATTCCAAGTATCCCGAGACATTCGCCTTGAAAGTTAGGATCGTTAGAAGACAAAATTAGGCCAGTGATGCTTCTTGCGAGATCAGGTGCATATGTATTGATCTGACAACCAAATAAAAGACGGACGAATCAGATGATGTACATAACTGCATACCATAAAACTGTGATTACACATGCCAATAAAATTTCCTAACTTGGTTTGTGGCATAGATCCCGATTCAACTAAAATACTGCTTTTATAAAAAAGAAAGATTGTTACAAGCATAAGTTAGGGCATGCGCGAAATTAAAGGGTGAACAAAGACTTAAGAATAAAAAAGTGCAGACAGTTTAGTTTCCGTATTTGTTGAGATAAACAAACTCAATGATCGTGGCTTCTAAATTGCTTTAGACGAGAAATAAATGGGACCATGAGAGACCTTACAGCTTGTTGCCGTAAATTTCTTTGCGCAAAACTGCTTTTATGAGACACTTTGAGATTTTTTCCTTGATAGATGAATGAGATTCGTGTTCACCGAATATAGCATTTCTGGCTTCTTTATCAGACAGAGAAAATTATACAGCAACAGAAGGATTTTGAAAAAGACGAACCTTGACAGCATGGGCACTGAGAAGAGCGCCACTATACCTTTCCTTCAAATCATCCAATGCCAGACGGATCGCTTCCTTCATGAGCTTAGTTTCAACTTTCGGTCTCTGCTTTAATGGTGGTATGATAACCGTGCAACCCAGTCAAGGCATATCAATACACAGCAAATAATAGTATATGCAGCTGAGAAAGAAGAATGTAACTTCTGATTGACACTACTCAATCGTAAAACTGAACTACAATATAAGTAAATATCTGGTGGATATTGATTATTGTAGCAGTGAAGGGCAATGTCGATATGTGTATTTGCAGGAAAGCTCTCCCATTCAAGTATAGCAGTCTCGTCATCTGTGATACTTTTTAAAGACAGACCATAATTCGTCCATTTGATGCTTCTTAAGGCTTTGAGAGTTGACTGGTAGATTGAGCATGGAGAAAAATCTCTGTAGTATAAAACCTAGCAATATTTACAGAATTTGTGTTAGATAATTATGTTGCAAACATTCAGTCATGCAGGTATGATTACACAGCAATCTAAAACGGGTTCTACACAACTAAAAACTCCCTCCATCCCATTTATCTTTCCCATGTCCCCATTTTGATTTCGGTTGTCAAGTGATGTCAACTTTCACAACTAATTTAAAAAAGAACAATTCGCCTAACTTTGATCAAGGCCGTGTTGATTCAATCTCAGTACAGATTTTAAGTATGGTTGACAGAACATCATTCAGAAGAAACATCACCTCCGTTTTTGGCTCAAAAGCCTTCAAGCATGATGGGATTGTAGGTTCTATTGACTCACTGATCATCATTACTGCTTCCACAACCAGTGTGTCGTTCAGGTTTTCTTTTACACATGCTCGACCACATCCCACCTTTACACTGTCTCTGAACATAGAGAAACGCAAAATTCAACTTTGAACCAGAAACAATTACGAAGATTAATTTCTGGATTTAAAAAATAAACAGAGAATAACATGCAGCTGCAGCTTATCGGTAATTTGTGTTTGTTTGTTTACCTGTCCAAAAAGCAAGACTGACATTTTT
This sequence comes from Silene conica, assembly GCA_029255685.2. Taxonomy (NCBI): domain Eukaryota; kingdom Viridiplantae; phylum Streptophyta; class Magnoliopsida; order Caryophyllales; family Caryophyllaceae; genus Silene; species Silene conica. The sequence continues at coordinate 99,564,713 of CM055312.2, forward strand.
CACTACCATCCCCGTGTTTAAAGACATGTTCCTCAAGCCCTGATGTTAAACGTTCAAGGTTTGATGAGTCTGAGGAAGGTAATGTCAACTCCGTGGAAAAAGCAACATTTTCACTTCTTAGACCTTGTTGATCGCCAAATTCACCAACCAACTCTATTGCAATGTTCTGGTGTAACATGACAAAACCAAAACCAAGTAGTTCAGCATGAATGCGGACTTCCAGATATAGTTTTTGTAGCTAGCCTAGCACCGTTCTAAAGAAAAAACTTTCCAATGAAATATCATCTGTGACTGAAAGAGGTTTATAACCATTTCAACTTTTACTTAATAGATAAGATAATTCAGTCATTAAACAGAAAACAGGAAAAGGTTGTGAAAACTGTCGCATATGATTAGGGCTAGGGATCGGTAATTAATACAGATCCAATAGAATCACATCATCAATTGGCAGTGATCGTCATTTCAAGGAATACCAAAAATATCCAGGCATTCGGCCAAAGTACTAATTACTCTATTCACTTGAGTTCACTGTATTTCTTTTCGACTGAAGTTTTAAGAAATGTAGTGAATTGGTTTGAATGTCATAAATTAAAATAAAATAAAAGACGAAGCAGTTAGAGTTAGTTTGCAGAACATGAAAGTCGTTACCTTATGGCATTGCATAAAAAACAGACAGGAGATAAACTTACACATATTTTCAGAATCAACATCTGCAGCAGAAGTCAAAGTAACCCTAATTAGGAGGAGGACAGTGCAAAATACAAGTGCATCATGTGTAATTCAGTAGCATGACACGAATACACCCCCGGATAAAACCGGAAACTCACAAGCTGAAGTGACATAAATTGTACACTAGAATAAGTAGAAGATAGGGAGACTACAATCTGAGTTTCAAAAAATCACAGTGCTACCTTTTTTAGAAAGGCGGTAATATCTGCAAATAATACTTCAACGTCTTCAGCTGTGGACAAAGACACTTCAGTTCCACTGAGACAAAACAGAAAGCAGAGTAAGCATTAACATTACCAAGCCAACAAATACTCGGAATTCCGAAATGGATTTTTGAGTTGATTAAACCACCTAAATATGGCGTTTTTCTTTGAGCTCGAGGCGAGCTTAGTTAGCCTTCTGCTAGGAGAGCTTTCTTTCAGGTTGAGGTCATAATGGAAAATGTCAGCATCTCCGATGCCTATAATACAAACAAATAGTGACAACAATATCAGCTGCAAAATTGAGCGGCATACGAATGCCAATATCCAACAAATTTTGTTTAACAGGCAGCATGTATTACTCATAGTAGCTCAAAATTTGTTTCATTCTCATACAAAATTCGTTTCAGTGTCCGTGTACTTTCTTGCAAATTTCGTATGCTGAGGAGAATACATGTAGACTTCAAAATAGCATTGCAATGTGGTGAGGAAAGGCAATGAACCTACAGCAGAGTTCCATCCACAACAGACAATGTATGCAAGAATACAACATTTACTACAACAAAGTGTACAACACCAACACAAACATAAACGGTACAACATATTTCCGAAGGATTTATTTTTGACACCATAGCGCATGCTAACTCCAGGACATCAAGACAAAAAAAATGATCTCCACTACATCATGAACTGATCATGCAATTAGTTACCAAACATTAGTATAAAAATAGGTTCGAAAATGTTTTAAGATCGGTCCAACTTACTAGTGGTCGTGATTGAGAGCATGGCATCTGCATCATAAAACAAGCCAGATAAAAAGCAAATGTAAGCAACCATGAACAAATGAACAGTTACATAAGCACAGTACCATTAACGCTACTCAAACAGTCAAACTAACCCCATTCTGCAGAAGGAAACCTGTTATGAGTGTACTTCAGGTCCTGGAACTCCTTTAAGCTGCTTCCAACACCAGTATCAGAAACTGCATTCAAACAAAATTGTATACACGCTTCATTCCAGCATGGCAATAACGTTAACTTGAATGTAATGGCCATTTTTTCGTCAAATTCAATAGCCTAAAATCAATCACAGAAATTAACTATCTCACAAACTTCACTGAATCACTGCAAATGTATGTCCGAAAATAAAATTGTGCAATCATACAAAATTTTGGACTTGCTTCAGTCCAATTACGATAACTTAACTTCAATACTATCTATTTTTTGCCGGATTAACAAATTTTTGAACCTAGGAACAATCGCAGGAATCAATCGTTGCAATTACAATAACATCTCTTCACACATACTTCAAAGTAACATTTTTAGAATAAATTTTTTATAAGTATCTTATATGTATGTGAAGCTGTCATGGCATAGTTGGTAAAGATAGTGAATCCTATTTAGGAGGTCTTGAGTTCAATCCTTGATAGTTTGGGCCCCAAGCCCACTTTGTTCAAATATATATGTAAAAATTGTTTCAACCGTGATTCGAACACATGACCTTCGGATGAATTAACAAATTCTAAACCATTGAACCACTTGCTTTTATTGTTAAATTAACTACTAATGTTAGTTATATTAACCAAAACAAATATTGTTTTTACATATATTTAAGATTTAAAATATTTTAGAGAAGACATTATTTTTTTAAAAAAATCTCTATAAGACTAATTATTAGTATTTTTATTCTTTTATGTGTATAATAATAACTAATTTAAATAATTTTTTTTAAAAATGTAGTCTTAGACGCGCATAAAAATGCGCGTTTAAAAAAATTAGTGCCCCTCGGCTCCAATTTCCTAGGTCCGCCACTGCAGTCCTATCACATTAATTTAAAAAAGGCGACTCGTGATTATACTCACGAAGTCATGAGACTAAAATTCAATCACAAAATCAACTATCGCACAAACTTTACACAAATCAACGTCCGAACATGAAATTGTGCAATCAGAAAAAAACTGTGCACTAGCTAGTTGCTTCAGTCAGTAACGATAACCTAACTTCAATAGTATCCTTTTTTCGCCGAATTAACAAATTCCTAAACCTAATATCGACCGCAGAAATCAATTATCATAAACTTCACCACAAATCTACTTCCGAATATAAAACGCTGAATTAAAGATAGCTCATGTTTCGCAGTTACAATCGTACAACAATCGCATCATTTACACATAATTTCAAACAATCGCATCAACAAGATGATTAATCTAACAATCAGTAAATGCTATCACACTAAAAATTAAGAAAACATCTCATGATTATACTCAAATTCACACAATTCATACAAACATTTCAACAAACACTTAGCGATCATAAAAACTTGCATCAATACGAAGTACGGCGTATAAGTGTATAACACTGCAATGTGCATGAAATTCAAAAAAATTGAAAAGATGAAATACTTGATATTTGATTGACAATGATATCGGCACCGATTCGACGTCGGATGACAACGGAAAGCCGGCAAGGATCACCGGAAGAGCGACATCTTTGAATCGCTAGTGAAATCAACTGGAGATAATTGTTTAATTAGCGAAACAAACGTAAAATTAATCGATGAAAACGATTGTTTTTTGATGGAAATTGATACAAAAATTATGTGATTATGATGAATTTAGATTGATTTTCATTGATAATTTGTATCGTTGAAGAATGTGTTAGGAGTACAAACCTTTTTGCAGAGATTTTTCGGCGTAGTGACCTCCATTGTTGCATGTGCTGAGCAAGTTGAGGAATTTTCGCGCCTTGTAATTATACGTCTCCGTGCGAGTTTAAAAAGCGTTCGAATTTTTACAAGGCCTTTCTCATTTGCACTTTTAATAAGATGTTAGTATTTTTTTACTTTAATTTTTATTTTTATAAAAAGTATATTTATTTTAAAATTATTTAAAATGTGTCATTATATTTCCGAAAATTTAAGCGAAATTTTGAAATTTAAGATTTTAAAAGGTCATAATTCGTGTTCACAAGTTTATTATAAAGCGGTGATTTGTTTTTCAGGTCGATCATCTTTTCAAAAATTACGATTTAGAGAAAAAAAATTGTCCAGTTTATATGGTTACTTAACATTTGTTCGATTAAAAACATCTTGACGTACAAAGAACCCTATCAGTTTTATGGGTATTTAACACTTTAATTTTGTTTACCGTGGAAGTGTGGAACTATAAATTTATTTATATTATAGTTCAATTATTATATTACAAATTATTATTTTTTTGGGTGACGAGGGAACCGCAGCCGCTACCTTTGGTGCGCACTGGGTAAACCCGCGGGTATATGTAATAACCTGCAAACCACATACAACAGGTAAACCACCCGAGGGTGACAGGCTCGAAGTCTATTTAGGCATGGACTCGGCCAAGAATAATATTACAAATTTTACCTTACAATGGTCGCACGTGTGACCAATTAAAAAATTACTACGTTTTCATAAATAATGACCACTTTTAATTAAATAGTGAACAATTTTTTTGGTTAAAAAATGACCTTTATTTTTTTTTTTTAAAGTGGTCATTATATCAAAAATTAGACACGTTTTGCAAAAAAATACGGGAGGAGACTCTCACACAGGAGATTATTGCATATCATGAAGTATAATTATATATCGTGTAGATATAAACTATATATTTATTGTATGAATTTGTTAAAATCGTCGAGAAAAAATAGTGCCCTCAGCACCGGAAATTTTAGGTCCGCCACTCTAATGCATCGATGACAATAATAAAAGTAACATTTAGACATTTTTTGTTGGTTTTGTTACATTTATCATCAAAGCTTAACATACACGTTAATGAGTTTTTACAAATTATCATGCTTAATTTATAGTTTGTTTAATGAATAATTAATTACACTAAGAAACATTTACATAATACATTGATTAAACAACAGTTAATTAATAAGTTCTTAATTGTTTTTTGTTGATAACTTATATTTGCGAGTAATGTATATAGTCTAACAATATTAGTTAATTAAACTTAAAAATTTAAAAATATTATACCATGGGTTACCATAATTTATCTTCTTCCATCTACATTTTGGTAACAATATTAATAATCACAAGTTCTAATGTTTTGGTAGAATGTTTCAAGAAACATTTTTATATAAGGAACGAAGTTGGGCGAACGATACAGTACCGGCTACAAGATGCATAATACGATTCCGGTCTCATGGATTTGTATCCTCGTCAAGTTATCGATCAAAGGTTCGAGGATTGGGACCTTCCGTGGTCAAGTAATTTGTATTTCTGTCATTTCTACTTTGGACATAAGGATAAAGTTTTTGACGTATATACACAGAAGATGTCGGAGAAATGCCGTGTATCTCATTATTACAAATTATTTAACCCAGGTTGCTATAACTCATTTGTAGAGTGGATTATTCGAAAAGATGGATTTTATAGACGTTGTGTATTTTATAACGTGGAATCTACGTCTAGATATTCTCCGTGCTATGGAAAAGCGCCACCTCCAACGCAATTGAAGAAGATCCACGATTGGTGACAATCATCAAATCATAAAAGATTTAATAATTGCAGCAGTGAGTCTTGCTTAGAACGATCTTAAATTAAAACGTTTTATATAGTCTTTTTTCCTTTTGGCATTATTTATAAAGGTTGTAATGTTATCTTAACTTAAACAATATTAAATAAAAGGGTGGGTAATTACAGATAGTTTTTCAAAGACTATCTGCAATTTATGGCCACCGCCACTATCACTGCTCATATACAAACAATAATTTGTTTTATAACATATATAAATATTGTTATTTTTTTGTCATTTTTCTCTTGATTAATCTCTTAGAACAAGTTCAGTTTTCTAGCTTATAAACTTACTTATAATTTTAAGAAATTGTAAGCTAGTAGATCGATAAACCATTAGAGTTGGCTATGTAGAATAATTTGATTTAAAGATATAGATTCATTAAGTTAGTAGAAAAAAAAAAAAAAAAAAAAAAAAAAAAAAAAAAAAAAAAAATCAATATGAAATTAGTTGAATTTCGTAATTAAAATTTATCCAACCCAATTGACCCATCTGCCAAGTCTAATTACAAATTACAATCATATATCTACCTGAAAAAATTGTGATGATACAACTTTTGTCGCAAATTTGTTTATTTTTATGTTATTCATTGTTAATAACCGTTAGTTGTTCATTAATTTCCAACCTAATAAAGAAACGATTGAAAATTAAAACCTCTTGAATAAGATGTTTCTAACATCATCAAAATGGGCAAGTTACTGAGAGAGAAAAAGAACATACATTAGATATATTACCTTATATTTTACTTGTTTGTGGGTATATGATTATTTTTTTGTGAGCTTATTATCTCAAACATTAATTGTTTTTGAGCATATGTATATTTTTCCGAGCTTATTAAAGTTTATAAGTTAGATTTTATTTTTTTTGGTCAAAACAAAAATTTAACCAAGTGTGTATGTAATATTTTAGAGTTTTGTTGTAGTTTTTTTTATCTTAACTAATGTTTTAATAAGTAAATTCATAAAATTTATAGCAAACTCATAATTTTTAAAATAAAACTCAAAAAAATTATTATAATAATCATAAACTATACAACGTAGTATATATATTGAATGTATCTACCACTGAGTGATAAGATAAGAGTATTTACTATTTATCCACATATTTAAAATTCACAAATTGCTAAGGAGGACAGTTTCATACTATTTGTCATCCATTAATAAATAGCTTAAATAAATTACCACAGAAAATTTGAGAGTTACGAACTCTCAATAGCATTATTGAAAGAGCTCTCATATGATAGGGTGAAGGATCCACTAAAATTTTTGTTTCTCTACTATGTCCCTTACACAATTAGTAAGAGACGTTCTCTCACGAGACGTACTAATTACACACTTAAGAATAAAAAAACACCTTATCGGATTCACAACTTACCAACTAGAGGGATTATTTAGGAGTATAAATTGGAGATGTTGCATCGTTTGACTCATTTTTTGCAGTACCTTTTCACATTTGGATTTCTCGTAATGCTAGTAATGGTTTGTCATCTTCTTCTACTGATTGGTCTATGATATTTGTTATTACTTGCTGGTGTATTTGGAGGTGGCGCAATAATATGATTTTTAATATAACTGAGGAGAACCCACGAATCCCATAGGATTTCTCCGTCATCAATTTGAAACATCTAAACAGGCCTTTGACCCTTTCTCGCTATTCATTCCTAATCCGGGTACTTCCCTGGAAGAAAGATATAATTGCTGGCACACTCCTCCGTCCTTATGGCTGACATTTACTCAATACGGATGACGCATCCAAAGGTAACCCCGGTCCGGCCAGCAGGCTGCGGTGGTATTATACGGGGATGACACGACTAATTTTTTTCTCTACTTTCATCTTCTCTTGTGGCGTATGTACTTCAACGAGAGCCAAATTGCGGGTCCTAGTCAAACGGTTGGAGCTAACCAGAGTGTTGGATCTTACCAAAGTTTTGGTTCATATGGATAATAAGACTTGTGTTAATTTAGTTCTCGAGGAACATACTCACAGCAACAATCTTTGGTCTCTTATTATGCGAGGCAAGGAATTAATTCATATGGAAGGATGAACGGTTCACCTAGAACATGTTTATCGAGAAGCAAACAGAGCAACGGACTGGTTGGCAAGTGCAGGCATACAATCCAGTACTACTACAACCATCATCAATGAGTCACCTGACGATTCTCAGAGAAGATCTCCTAGGAGTGAGTAGTTTTCCCATGTTTAATCGCTAGTTAGTTTTTTTCAATATTAAGCGCCTTTTTCGCACCAAAAAAAAAACTTCCCAACTAAATAGCATAGCACGTTGGATCATAATTAGAGTGGTAGAATTTACAACGGTCTATAATATCAGATGTATATACGATAAATTCGAGCCATGTCCATATTAGCTTATAAACCTCGATTTCTTCAAATTGACCCGGTTTCAATTGTACGAGAAGGGTATTCGGCTTCCGATTTTGTTCCCAAGAATTGGTCTTCTACCACAAGACGAAAGGTTTTGATTATCATATTACTAGTTTTTAACCCGTACAAAATTATACGGGCATAGTTTTAATAACATTGATATAAAGATTAATAATTAAGAATGTTTGACCAAAATACATGTATCTTTTATACTCTATTTTTTTTTATAATGATAATAGTTTAAAACACGTGCAAAATTGCAAGGTTTTGAAGTTTACACAAGTTTAAAATCGTTAAAAAAATGCACGAATTCAGTGTAAAAAGACGATAATAAAAATTTTAGATCAACTTATTCTAGTGGATAAGCTCAATATCTATAACGAATTTCTTCAGAGTATTATTTTAACGGAATGCTCAAAAATATACTTAACAAGTTTTATAGTTCATTTATTTTGTCAACTCTTTGTAGATCTCATTTTTTAAATCGAAATTTAAAACAGTACTATTTATTAACACTTTTCTGTTGAAAACTATTTCTTGTTCAAAAAAATTACTGAAATTTAGTAATATCTCGAAAACTTGCTATTATGATGGTCAAAATGTTAGAGTTAAAAGTTTGTAAAATAGTAATATAATAACATTATTTGTTTTACCATTTTTTATCATTTATATTTTCATTGTCTAATAATGTTTTTTGTTAATCATTTTTTTTTATTTTTTTTTGTTATTGATAGACTATGTAGACTATTGAGAAAATTCTGCATTCTTATATTTTATTATTTATGTAACATAAATGAACTTGCGAATGGTGGTTCATTGAAATTTTATATTGATTATTATTCGATAAAATTCTATTATCAAAGTTGATTTTTCATAAATTAATTACATATTTTTTGTGGTCTCACTTTCATTAATATCCTTTTATATTTACGTCCCATAAATAAATAAAATCTTTCTTAATATATATCTTATCTGATTATAATCAAAAGATCAAAAAGATCATCCGTTAATGTTTAATCATTTATGCTTTTAGTGGATTTAAATATGTAATTATATAAATGTCATTCTCTTTAAAAACAATATTGGCAAAATAGTATTCGCAAAACACGCAAATCTTATTTAAGTTATTGAACTTTTTATTTTACAGCTCATAATATGAGACACGGCGATAGTATAGTTTCTTACTAAATTTCAAAATGAGTTAATTTAGTGTAAATTAATTGTTATAAATTATAATTTCCTCCTTTAAAACAAGTCGTGTATTTTAAAACTTTTTATTTTACAGCTCATAATATGAGACACAATAACATTATAGATTCTCGCTAAATTTCAAAATAAGTTAAATTAGTGTTAGTTAATTGTTACATATAAATTCTAATTTTTTTCTTTTAAAAAATTTCGTGTATTTGCATGGGAATTGGGAACTGTATTAACTTTTTGTGGATTGGTGGGAAATTAATTCCTAACTAGCGTAACACCCGTGAAAATTTACGGGTTGTTCAATTTTAGTTTTGACGGGAAATGATTAATTAAAGTTGTTAGATATACTAATAATATATGTGGTGTATATGTAAATATTTTAAAGAAAAATAAAAAAAGTATATCTATAACATAAGATATATAAGAATATGTTGACATTAAAAGTTTGACGTATAACTTGAAAAGCGTAAAATATAATTAAAAAATGTAAACTTATAACTTTTCAATAAAAGGAGTTTTAATAATAGAATAGAAAAAGATATAAGGGGTGAAAAAGATTAAGCGAGATAAAATAAGATTTAGGAAAGAGAAAGAATAAAAGATAAATAAGGTAAAAAAGAGAAATTTAAGTAATTATATGGTTGTAATATTAAGAATAATTAATAAGTTTATATTTAATGGAAGCTGACATGGCTGTTAGCCTGTTATTATTCACTTTATTGGCCGAAAAAAACTGAAATTATGAGGTTGAATGAGAGAGGTCCATTAACCTAATTCTGAAACCTGGTTGCGCCATATCAGCAGTTTTACATTTTGCTTTTATATATATAATGATGATTGTATTGGATTAAGGGTAAGTAAATGATGGATCTGGTGATAAATATAAAGATTCTGGTAGAAAAATTGGATAATAATAACAAGGTCGAGTCTATATCTTTTGATTATTATGATCATGTGTTGGAACAGTTTGATTTTAACTCTTTATTTTTTCGTGGAGTGTATGATTTTGGACACTTTTTCGAGATGGTATTGAAATTGGTATGACATAAGGTTTTTTTATGGGTAAAAGAACAAGGAGCCTATAGTCATTGTTATCTTGTAAGTTTGTAACGACAACATCGTTACCTTCATTTTTTATTGACCGGAAGTCTAGAGCTTCTACAAATTAGATTACCGAGTCCAAAAAAATATATTTTTAAGTTAAATTACGGATGACATACAAAAGAACCTCCATACAACAAATATTTGCTTTTCTCAATGAAATTGAATTATATTCTTATAAAACTTAAGGTGGCGTTCAATTTTATTTTATTTTTCAAAAATATTACTACAAATAATTTTAAAATGATATTGGATAATTTGATATCATAAAATGCCAATCTTATTTGTCACATATGAAACTATTACCTGCCTCGTGCATAGCAGAAGCTTTTCAACTAGTATTACTAAAAAATGAAAAAAAGGACAACGTATATATCTTTTATTAAACAATTCTTGTATGAAAATGAGACAGGAAATCCGAACTCTTCAAAAAGGTCATTATAGTTATCAATTTGATAATTCGTTGATAATTACCAATTATGAATTTTCTCCAATTTTGTCGGATGCGGCCACGAAAGATGAGTACATCCCTCTAATTTAACATAAAATTTACACTGTCTATAAAATCCATCTTTTCTAATAACCCATTCTACGTAACCATCGTAGCAAGCACTATAACCCTTGTAGAATTTATCTACGTCACAAAAATTTGTTGTATATACATGAAAAACTTTTTCCTTTGTTTCCCCATAGTAAAAACACAAATTCTTATTTGCAACGGCACTATCCGTCGCAAGCTTGTGACGGATACCGTTTTCTCTCACAAAATACTCACTTTTTTTCTCTCTCCAGCACTATTCCTGTGGTCCCCTTTCTCCACTACTCATTTTGTATCCATTTTATCTCACAAAATATCCGTCACAAATGGTGACCCGTCGCAAACAAGACTTACTATAGTAAAAATGGCAAAAATACAAAGTTGACCACCAAGTCCAAAATCGACCATAAATCTCGATATCTTGGACGTGACCCGGTTTCAATTCTCGAAGATGGGTATCCGTTTCTCCACTTTGGCATCTATATTGTACCGGTGGCCCCCGCTTGATTTCATTCCTTAAATAGAAGTAATTCCTATTATAAATGGTGGGATCACCTTCTACCGTGAGACTAAAGGTTGTGATTGCCAATATAATCATCAAAACAAAATACGAAGAAAACAAGTTATAGTAATCCATGATATAATGTTTTTTAATTTTTTTGTGTTTTACGATTTTAAGCAAGAATATTCTTTTTATAAGGCATGTAACTCAAGCATTAAATTAGACTAACCAAAAAAAAAAGAAAACTGATATTTAATTCGGTAACTTTAATATTGCGTTTAATGTATTTTCTTAAATGAACCCACGTTTATTTAAGTGGTAATTAAATTATTGGTTTAAAACAATATATGTAGAGTAATAATATTCGTACATGAACTACAATGAGTGGATTATATATATACCAGAGGTACACAATTCACTGTACACATTTTGAGCTTTTTAATAGAAATTTCGAGCTTTATTAGAAAGAACATGAGCTATATCGTAAAATTTATGAACTCCTCGACAAAATATTGAGAATCGAAAATTATTATACAACTAAAACACAATACATATAAGTTGAACTATATTTTAATTTTAACAAAAAAAGGTTCAAAAGAAAATAAATTTGAAAATCTCAAATAACTTGTCTTTTCCTATTTAAAAGGAATAATACTTAACCCGTCACAAATTTGCAACGGATATGTCCGTCACAAATGAAAATTTGTGATTAGAATGAGGATGACTTGAGTGAGTCTACTCCTTGTTTAATTGTTTGTACTAAAAGGATAACCTTCTTTTCTCGGAGATTATTTTCCTCGTTTGTCCTAAAAATAAAAAACAAGTTTAAAATGTAAAATACTAGTAATTGTCGTGCCGCTTGTTTCTATATTAATAATCACCGGAAAAAAGTCAATTATATCAGTGCTACAATAGCAAATTTAACCAAGTTTATTGTTTATTGGTAATATTTTTGAGTTTTATTGTAAATTTTTGAGCTTAATTTTTAAATAACTAAACTTAGAAATTTCATAGGATGCTCATAATTTTTAAAATAAAAACTCAAAAATATTATTATAATGTTAAACACAAATTCTCATTTGTGACGGGCATATCCTTCGCAAACTTGCGACAAGTCAAATAATACCCATATAGGGAGATAAGACAAAAGCTAAGGGGGCGTTTGGTTAGGGTCTATTAGAAAGGGAAAGGGACAGAAAGTTACTCATTTCCTTTGTTGGTGTTTATTTGACATAATCAAAGGGAATGAAACTCCCTTCCTTACCCTTCAATCTCTCTAATTCCTTAACCCTCACCCCTAAGGGTATGAAATTTCATTACCCTTGTTACCCTTCAACCACTTTTTCATCTACCACCACACTTACAACTACCACCACAATAGCCACCACCAAACCACCACCATGACGTCATCGTCACCGCCGCCGCCACCTTCACCACTACTTCCGCCATAACACCACTACCACCGCCGTGACCACCACCGCCACCGTCACCGCCATGACATCTCTACCACTATCATCGCCACCACCGCCATGACACCCCACCACCATCGCCGCCGCCGTGACACCCCCACCACCATCACTACCATGACACTCCACCACCATCAACGTCATGACCACCACCATCGACGCAATGACATCTCTACCACCACCATCGCCACTACCACCATAACACCCCTACCACCATTACCGCCGTGACCATCACCACCGCCGCCATAACACCCCACCACCGCCATGACACCTCCTCCACCACCACCGCCATGCCACCTCTAGGCTCCACCACCATCACTGTCGCCAGTAGATAAGTGGTTATTGTTTGTGGTGGTGGTGTGTTAGTTGTAGGAATGAGTGTGAGTGAATCATTAGTTCTCTTTTTTAGAGTAACCAAACAAACAGTTAAGTTTTAGGCAATCCCTTTCTTTTCCCCCTCTTACCCTTTCTTATTTCATTTCCCTTTCTCTTTCTCTACCCAAACGCCCCCTAAGTGTATTGGGAGTAACATTCTGTTTTGTCTTATTTACCAATTTGGTTAGTATTTGACCCGTTCCAAACTTATCCGTCACAAGGGAGAGCTACTAATTGTTAAAAAGATAAGTATAAAACTGGTGATAGTAGATAGATGTAGGGATGTTAACGAGCCAAGTCGATCCCGAGCTTGACCTTGCCCGGCTTGTGCTCGATTATCAAAACCCGAGCTCGAACTCGAGCCGATTTTATCCGAGCTTGAAAAAATGTGCTCGTTACAAAGCATGCGAGTTTTAGCACGAGCTCGAGCCAAACTCGAGCCCAAGTCGAGACTATATAAAATTGTTTATTTTTTAAATTTTTTTCTTTCGATATTTTCATTAACAGGTTCGAAGGTTTTGTGTAAAAGTATTTAGCCAATCAACAAGATATTTGATATGCATGATATAAAGATATATTAATGATCAAATATTTTTATAAAATATGATTAATATCTTATGTAATCTCAAATGTTCGAGCTGCTCGCGAGCTTTTCGAGTCGAAATAGCCTTTACTTGACTTGACTCGTTAGCTCTCGAGACGAGTCCGAGCTCGAGTCAAGTTTAGACGAGCCAAACTTTACCGAGTTTTGACTGAGACGATCTCGAGTTGCTCGCGAGTTGTCTCGTCTTATTAACGGACCTACGATACTTGTATAATCCTGGGGTAAGATCTAAGTATCAAACCAACTTCTGAATAAATAGTCAAATGAGTCCATTCACTAAAATTAAAAAAGAATTGTAATTATCCAAAAACAAAAAAAAAAAATTCCCAATTTACAATCAATAATTCTATTCACTGATCTTATTTTATTCTACTATTGAATTATTTCTGGTGGGTTGGTGGGAATTAATCCCTAATTGAATATATATTAAAAAAATCAAATCTTGGGCAATAATTTTCACCCACCATATCCAAAATTTCATATCAATTCCAAGGTTTACGAATAGTTAGCATAGTAAATAATAATTATTTTTTGAGATTAAGGGTAAATAATGGAGGATCAGATTAATAAAGATAAGGAATTGGGTGAAAAATTGAAGGTTAATAATAAGGATGAGTCTATATCTTTTGATTATTATGATCATATTTCTCCTCTTGCAATTGATATTGGAGGTAATTAATTATTTTCATTTATTAACTTTTAATTAGTATTATGCTGTTTTTTTTTGTGGGTAATTGGTGGTTTAGTAATACAATAGCTATTTTTTTGGGACCCGGAGTAAACCCGCAGCTGCTACCTTTTATTCGGGATAATACCCGGGTAGCTTGAATGTGATGGTAAATGCCCAGATAATGTTTTTTGTTTGTTATGATTTGTTTGTTGAATATTTTGTAGTAATTGGGGTAAATCAATAGTATGCTAAAGAGCATGAAACTAAGTTATTTGTAATTTGTAATGCAATTGATTAAATTTGCAAACTTTTAGATGACAGTTCAGTGAGATGTTAGTTTAAGGAAACAAGTGTGATTATTTGTGTATTTTACTTGAATGAATAGTTTACATTTGTGGTTTAAACTTTAACTTTAATGGCCGCGCTTTTAACCATGCTACTATGCTAGTGATCTATGTTTATTCCTCCCTGAATGCAGTTAGGAGTGATGTTTATCCATTGGTACTTGTTCCCTGAGAATTTGCTAATATCCTTGCAAAGCGTCTTGCTTGCTTGCTTGTGACGGAAACTATCCGTCACAGGGTGAAGACGGATAATATTACTCACACAACAAGGCAAGTGCGATGACAAGTTGGGAAATGAAGCATTTCATGGGTAGTGCCACTTGCATTTTGTGAGAGGAGCATTATCCGTCTTCAGTTTGCGAGGGATAGGGCCCGTCTTCAATGAGAAATTGTGATATGCTTGTTTATAGATCGGGTTAATGCAAACTTTGTAAGCCATCCTAGGTAAACCCGGTGCACTATAAGCCAAAAACATGACTTTGTGGATAATTTGAAACTGATCCCACCATTTACGGGAGCCTTGACTACTTGAGGCACTGGGTTATTGTCGTTTTGTTGTTGTTGTTAGGGTCAGTTTCGAGTTAATGCAAACTTTCCTAGCCATCCTAGGTAAACCCGGTGCACTATAAGCCAAAAACATGACTCTGTAGATCGTTTGAAACTAGCCTCTCTACAACATAAGAGTTATATTGTGTACATCTGACGCACTGATCCCACCATTTACGGGAGCCTTGACTACTTGAGGCACTGGGTTAATGTCGTTTTGTTGTTGTTGTTAGGGTCAGTTTTTCGAGTTAGTGTTTAGAGTGAATCTTATTGTTGCTAGATATTTATCCTCGGCTTCAAAATGGTTAAGTCCAATGTCTTGTGCAATGTTGCAGGATCTTTAATTAAGTTGGTGTATTTCTCGAGAGAAGAAAAGTCTTCGAAACTCCATGCAGGAAACACAGTTGAAGTGGAGAAGGTTATGGTTTCAACTAATTGTAACAATTATCCTGTTTTGAACTGCAAGCTCCATTTTGCAATGTTCGAAACTTGCAAGATAAATGAGTGTGTAGACTTCATTGAGTCCAAGCAACTTATTGGCAGCTGTATGATACTATCTTTTCTTCTAATTTATGTCTCTTGATTATTTGTTGGTTATTCTTCAATTTTATGCGGACATGTTTTAGCTTGCTAGAATGTAGAAAAATGGTTTATCAGCCCAGCAGCTAATAGCATCAGTGAATTTTCCTATTTCGTGGTAAACCCGGTCGGACACGACTATTTTGGGTGAATTTTCCTATTTCGTGGTCTAAATTGAAGTGTCGAAGTGTCGTGTCGGACACCGACACGTGTCTGACACGGACACGGCAGTTAATTGAAGTGTCGGAGTAACATAGCTTCAGATTAAAGAAAAGCGCAGCCAATTTACTGGCCATTAATGTTTATTTCATCATGATTCGGAACCAAAGGAAATCGAGTCGTTTGCTCCACCAAATGAACATATAGTAGTATTCACCGTCAAAACATAACAGACCTGTACATGCAATGTCAACTGCTACTGTGCGTGCGCCGTGCGGTTATCCCTCTATGCATCTTTATGCTTGAACTGCTATCGTGATTCATCCTTGTAGGCTGTAAAGCGACCCTTATGCTAGTAGTTACTAATGCTTAGGATCCAATCTTTAGCAAGGTTTCCCCGCTCTGATTGAACAATGATTATTTTCACTGAAAGGAGGTCTACCCAGTTACGTATTTTCAAGTATGTTGTGTGATACGGAGTCCGTGTATGGACATATGGACCTACAGGTTTCCCATTTGAGACCGTGTTCCACTCATAGTCTAAACTTTCCTCTCACCCTGAAATATGTATTAAAATGACTTTTATTTAAAAGTGAGATAATTAATGCCTCAAATTAACTTATGTTTTTCTTTCTCGTAATCAACTTGTAACGTGTCATTCATAATTAGGTAACAGGGGGCAGAATATGTCGGGCAGCAAAGACATATTGATCAAGGTAATTTTATGATTGTCCCTGCCATTCTTTCTTTACCTTTCTTTGGTACCCCCACTCCGACTTCCTTTTAGCTCCTCTGATCTCGCCTCATAAAAATTACTATACTCTCATGTTTATGCAACTAAGCCCTTGTAATGTTGGAAAATCCACACAAGTTATATTTCGCGTGCTTATTGAACTGCACGAGCCCCTTTACATGACATTTGGTCTATGTTATAAAAATGTTAGTTCCTACAATGTATTTGTACGACATTGCCTTTCTGCATGTTTGTATTCCTAAATGGCTATCGCTTCTCATCACATGCTCACTATAGATCGACTAGAAACAACCTCTTTGTGTTAAGGGGTAAAACTGTGTACAATCAACCGTTATTCCACCAATTGTGTAAGCCCTTCAGGGACTGGGGTATTGTTGCTGTAGTTTTGTTTGGTTGGTTCAGACTGGATGCCTGTGGGTTGTGGCGTTGGAAGGATTAAGGGCGGCGATACCGGTGCCCGACATAATAATCTCCAATATGAGCTCTTTGAGTCATGGTTTTAAGTCTCGGTATCGGTCGAAGTCGCGGTAGCGGTATAACCGGACGTTAATCGGCCACCGCGGACGGATCACGGTGAATCTCGGTGATTTCTCGGGCGATATCTCGTATCGGTAGAGTGAAAATCCGATACAACTCGGTCGAGTCGTATCGTATCAGCCGAGATTTAAAACCATGCTTTGAGTGGAAGGTGGAACGAAGAGCCATTTCTCCTGTTCGTTATTCTCACTGCTTCCTCCTCTAACCCTTTTTCAAAAATATGCATCTTCACCCACAATATTGTGTAACATGTATCCACCAACCAAAATTGCAGGGAATACGTGCTTCAAAAGTAAGAGCATATACAATGTTTTGTATTATATTTTCTTTTTCCTCGCTCATGGTATGCAGAATGCTGATATTGTTTTACGGAAATATTTTAACTAGTTGTGTTTAGCTGACAGGCAACTGGTGGCGGCGCTTTCAAATTTGCTGATTTATTTAGAGAGAAGTTTGGGATTAGGTTTGACAAGGAGGACGAGATGGACTGTCTTGTGGCTGGAGCTAATTTTTTGCTGAAGGTGAGGATTGTGCTATTTGTCCTGTTCACGCAATTGCTTTGTTTGTCTCTTCTTTCTTTTTCGCTGCTGTGTTTGGTGTGTTTCTGATTTCTCAACCTCTCCAGACCATGTTCATCTTATGTGTGAAACCTTGATTGTGCAATATCACCCGAGCTCGAGTTGAGCTCACACGAGCCGAGCTTCGACCGAGCTTTGACCGAGCCGATCTCGAGTTGCTCGCGAGCTGTCTCGTCTCAATAACAGCCCTACTGGAAGCCTCCACTTTGGTAAATAAACAAGCCGGCTACTATTCATCGGGTTACGGCAAATGTCTGGATTCTCTACCTCCCTATGCAAAGTTAGCGCTATAACCGCATTTGCAATTCGAGCTCTATACAAAAAAAACTCGTTATCATAAAGAGAAAACATTGGGAGTATATTTTCCATATCCAAACCTCTTCGGCTTTTGAATATGATGGAATATTCAAAAGGACTTACTAAGTTGCCCGTGCTTCTTATATAGTAAAGTAGCCATTCTCAATGTAATCTTCAATGCGCCTTTTTTTATACTCTAAACTGTATTCTTGATTTATTTTTTTGGGTTTTTATACATGTGATAAGTTCGATTTAAAACCTATAAAACCCCTTTATCTTTCATTTTCGGTTTCACTTCACTTCCGTTTCTTTTTTTCTTTTTTCCTTTATTTTTTTCTCTTGTCGGGATGAGAGTTCACCCTGGACGGTTCCAAAGGATGATTCATGTCAGCCGACCCCAAAACATTTTGGGACTAAGGCCTGATGTTGTTGTATCGTCCGGAACAACCCTTATTAATGGAATCTTCAACGTGGTTTTGAAAAGCGAACTCAATTTTGATCATAAATTATCTGTTCAAGGGATTTCGAACCGTGATAAGGATCTCTATAAAAACAGCAGCCATATCCCTTAAAGAAGAAAAAACAACTGTAGGGATGCAGTTGCTGTTGGATTTCATAATTATCTGTCAAACCATGCAGTATTTTAAGTTTAACTGCATTATTTTTTTTTACCATGTATTTCTTAGTATCAATGTTAAGAAGTCTTGTGCTGTACTTTGAGCAGGCAGTACCCCGTGAAGCTTTCACATATGTTGACGGTCAGAAAGAATTTGTTCAAATCGACTCCAGTGATCTGTTTCCGTATCTTCTTGTCAACATTGGCTCTGGAGTTAGTATGATTAAGGTTAAAACAATATTTTCCATTTCAAATACCGCTATAATCTTTTTTTTTTTTTTTTTTTTTTTTTTTGCTATGGTTTATGTTTCTGTGTTATCTTCGTAGTTCGTAAGTGTAGAGTGTGCTACCTTTTGTAGGTGGACGGTGATGGAAAGTTTGAACGTGTTAGCGGAACAAGTGTTGGTGGTGGCACCTTTTGGGGTTTAGGAAGGCTTCTCACAAAATGCCAAAGGTAACATTGACATAACCGAACGGAACAACTAAAAAGCTTTCACTGTAATTACTAATTAGTCTTTTTTGCTTATACCACATCTGAGAAGGAAACAAGAATGGCTATAAATTTTTCAATTCATAGATTGATTCATGATGTTTGTGAAACTTAGTCCGTTAACGTATTTGCACAGTTGTCTAGGGAGAGATTTAGAAGGATTATAATACTTAAGTTTATTTAAAAAATTCTACTCTTATGTCTCTGAAACCTATAATCTTCAGCACAAATTCTCATTTGTGACGCTCGATATCCGTCACAAGCTTGTGACGGGTCAAATAAAACTCACATGGGAGGATAAAGACAAGTCATTTGTGATTCTCTATGCATTTTACTTTTTGTCTTATCTACCCATGTGGGTGATACTTGACCCGTCACAAGCACAAGTGAGACCTATTGAATCTTCAGAGGGTTACCTGTTATTCTCACCTACTGATCTCTTCGAATACCCAGTTTTGACGAGTTGCTGGAGCTCAGTCAGCGTGGAAATAACAGAGTCATTGATATGCTTGTTGGTGACATTTATGGTGGTTCAGACTATGCAAAGGTATGTATGTAATTTATATCGTAATATAGTACTCCGTATGTTGTATTTCATGTCTTGGCTATGAACGCAGCTATTTGCTTTTGAAGTTCCAATTTTGTTTTCCCCTAAAAGTCGGAATTTTTTTTGATAAATATGATCCTTCTTTCTTTCAGTCATATATCGCCATGAGTTGTGCATGCTAGCCTATTTGCTTGTTTTGAAAAGTTATACACTCAATTTTCCGTCCCTGTGGTTGAAAAAACCCTATTATACACTCAATCTAGTTTTGTGCACTCAATTTTCCGTCCCTGTGGTTGGCTACTTAAATTGTGCCTTCTCTCGTACTTCTGATAGTTTTCCGAGGTCCGGAGTCACATACCTATTAATTTTAAGATGTTTTGTTCACGGCATTATTGTGCAATATTTAATGTGTCATATGGAAAATACCTCTTTACGTTGCAATACTTGGTAAACTATCCATAACCACATTCTAACGTTGACCACCGGAGGAAGGTGATGTATGTTGTTGCTTCGAGGAAATTCGGTTTATACTATCTCCTAAAGGGCATATCTGTGAACTACTCGGCTTCTCCCTTTTATAGCTCGTAGTCTGCACCATGTGTTTAGAGAACTATAAAAAAAGGACTTTTGATTAAAAACCTTTTGCTAATGGCAGATTGGCCTGTCAGCAACAGCAATAGCATCCAGTTTCGGAAAGCCAATATCAGAAAATAAAGAGCTGGAGGATTACAACCCTGAGGATGTCGCAAGGTCCCTGTTGAGACTTATTTCAAACAATATTGGGCAGGTAAGCTTAGCTAGGCATTTGCCACCATGATTAATATGTAATCCATGTTACTACAACTCTTTACTTAACGGGTCTACCCGTGTGCCGTGTCTGATAAGGGGTCTACCCGTGTGCCGTGTCTGATATGGTCACATGGCACACAAGGATAAGGTATTTGTGATCTTCTCAGTGATCCGGATCTTGATCTCGGAATCGGTTATCGTGAACTAATCTTGGTCATTGCTCTATAAATGCAGCCTATATCGTGAACATCACTTGATGGTAAACTGTCTTCGACGGCTGACAACTCCATGACATCACTTCAATTTGTTTGCAACTGTGTACACATATTTTTTTTGGTGACGTAAATAGCTTGCGTTATTTTAAACCAAACCCTAAGCTTCAGCCTAATCCGTATGCCAGTCATGTGAAATACTATTTTTCTAGCCTAATCTCTGCGCCAGTCATACAAGTGTTATTCAGTTTCGCTAAAGATTAACTAGTCTTTGGTGTTTTGGAATACGATAGGAATACACACTAGTATGTAACTATGTAATATGTATGCGTTTCTCATATTCCGAAGTCTAACTCTCAATGCAGTCTTTTATCACGGCAAACTCTTCTTGTTTTCATCCTAGACGGATGCATACATTATTAGGAATATTAATAATAGTTGGGCCTCAACCATCACCTTAAGGTTTTGGTTGAGACGGTTCATCTATCATGGTATCAGAGCCAGTGTGACCGTAGGTCACGGGTTCGAATCCTGGCGACCTCAAAACCCCTCGAAAACTCACGAAGTGGAAACCCTGCACACGGTATGGGGGGAGCCTGTGCAAACTAACAACTCTTCAAGCCCAATGGGCATTCGAGTGAGGGAGCGTATTAGGAATATTAATAATAGTTGGACCTCAACCATCCATCACCTTACGGTGACGGTTCATCTATCATACATCACCTCAGCATATGGTGTATAACTGTAGATAATGCGACTTTCTTATTTCCTTAGAAATGCTGTCATAGTGATGTTTTGCTTTTTTTTTTAGTCGATCCATTTGTACTCGGTCTTTTTTTCTTTTCTGAGACGCGATCGGCCATCTCTTTGTTCTCTCTTATTTTGGTTGGCATGATTTGCAGAGGTAGGTAATAATGTTTCTCCCCTTTTCTAACTTGTCTACCAGATTGCGTACCTGAATGCACTTTTGTATGGGCTGAAACGAATTATCTTCGGAGGATTTTTCATACGAAGTCATGAATATACCATGGACACAATTTCTGTTGCAGTCCAGTTCTGGTAACTCTTGATACGCTTTTCTCATCTCCCAATCTATACGTCATTTTGAATTGTCTCTTCTGGGTCGACTCCTTTTATTATTGGTAAATATGACGGATTGACGGTATATATTGTTGAAGCATTTGAACACAACCGTCACCCATTAATGTTATCAGTGATCATCGAGAAACAGTCTGTATTCACCATGTACATGCGAACCCCCATACCTCGCAATACGCGGGAGCCTTGAAGGCCTTGAGCATGTTGTTTTCATTTATCTTCATTTTTCGCTGAAAAAATTTGGCATTAGAAAAAAGGTTATCAAAATTTGGCATCAAAGGCTTCAAACAGGCGAAGGATCGAGCTAGAGGAAGTATGTGATATAAAGCGGGCAAACCTGTTACTGTTCCATAGACTTCGTAATGCCATTCATTAACTGAGGGACATTTTGCTATTTCATCGACAAGTATTTTACGGCCAACACAAATTCTTGTTTCAGACCGTCACTTTTGGTCTGAAATAATAAGACGGGATTTTGTAACCATTAAACAGCCAAATGTAACCACGATAGTATGGTCAATGTTACAGCTTATGATAACTTGTTTGTAAATAATGGTTACATTTAGCGGTAAAATGGTTACAAAATCCCGTCTTATTATTTCAGACCAAAATTGTGGTCTGAAGCAAGACCAACTGGCCAACACAAATTAGTTTCTGTGATTCCCTTTTCTTTTTACAATTTCTATTTTAACTCCAGGGCATCGAGATGAAGGATAATACATCATTAATCGCTATTCTTATGGGTCGCAGTCTGCTGGTTTCAGTCCCTGGACTAATAAGCATGCTATTAAAATCCTTAAACTGCATATAAAGCTGCACGAAAATTGAGCAATATTGTATTTCCGTCTATTTGTGTTCTCGACTTCCTTTTTGGCGCAAAAGGAGTCGCAGTTCAGTTTTTCAATGAATTTACTAGCTAAGTTCGTGATGTAGCTGCTGCCTGCTGACATGTGCAAATGTTCGACTTTTGTTCGTCATCTTTGGTCATTCGGTTCAATATTGCTGGAATATCTCGTCATCTGACCGTGTTGGGCGGTTTTATAATGAACAATCTTATGTCGGTCTGTCTGACACGTCAGGTCGTTTTGCTTTATTTTCTAAATTCTGGTTATATAGGTCGAAAGGGGATGCAAAAGCCATGTTTTTAAGGCATGAAGGTTTTCTCGGAGCTTTGGGTGCATTCAAGAGTTATGAGAAGCATGGACTTGGCGACTTGACGGCCCATCATCTGACCGAACAATCGCCCATAATATCTCCTCGTCCTCAGGCGGTCCGAAAGGTTAACAGCCCCTTTCTCGGTGAGCCGACAGACAGTGATAGCGGTCTTGTCCCCAAGCCGCTGACACTGAAGTGAAGCCCGTTAGATTTCCATATGCCTTGTGATTTAATCTAGGAAAATATTATGTATTCTAAGTTAAGGCCTGAAGTTGAGAGGAACGTATGTGTTGAATATTCTCGTCACCAAACCGATTGTAACGTGCCATTTGTGAATATCCGACCTGTTCAACCCGGGTCGAGGAAAAAACAATGACACCAACCTTGTTGTATCTGTACACTTTGTACTTGTATATAATGGAGCTGGATCTTCTTTGCAAAAGTTCAAGCCTTACTGTATCCTCCTGAATTACCGTCCTAGTAACGTTTAACGTTTTACGAATCACTCATGCGACTCACGTCTCACGACTACGATTTAATGCCATGGGTGATAATCATCATAATCATAACACCTAGAGGTGGCAATCAGGTCGGGTTAAAGTGGGTCGGGTCACATTTAGTTCAGGTTATATCGGGTTAGTGACGGGTTTGGCTTGGTTCATGTCGGGTCGTCTTCGAGTCGGTCATTATCGGGTCAGGTTATCGACATGTATTTTATCAAATATATTCAGATTTAGATGATAATTTTATGTTTAAACAATCGGCAGGTGTATTAAGTGAAAATCATTAAGATAAATGTTAATTTGGTTTTTTTTTTGGCAGCTGTAAAGAAAGGTTTACATTCGCAAAGCCAAACGTGCCTCATTATGAGCCAGCTTGTTTAAAGACCGAGGATGTTAATTTGGGTGTTATAAGCTACTTTATTATCGGGTTGAGATAATATCAAGTCACGGGTCGGTTCAGTCCGGGTTCAGGTTGGAAAAAAAATAAGGTTGTTATCGGTAATCGGGTCGGTTTGGGTCGTGTTGGTTCTGGGTCGCCCACTTTTCGAGTTGTATCGGGTCGGGTTAGGTCAGCTTTTGCCAGCTCTAAATAACACCCGATCGAAAATTACATGGAGAAAGAAAACGCAGCTTTGTAGAAGTACAGTATGAGATCGTAAAATTCAAAATTACCGAGATACACAATATAGTTTTCCGTTTTCCGTTTCCCGTCTCATATGCTGAGATCGTCTCGTACAAAACACAGAACACACACAGAGCCTTCCAACATACTGTCTTATTCACGCCGAAGCTTACAAGCATATAGTCACACATTCATACAATAAACAAACCTCAGACATTTCATTTTCAGTTTTTTTGACAAACATCACCTGTACAGATATAGCCTTCCCTGGTCTCGTCTCTGGCGTCTTTTTCTCCACTTACGGAAAGTACACAGCAGCACATTTCGGGCAAAGATCGTAATCACACTCCTCGCACCAGAATGACCAGCCTTTCCCACGAGTACCACACGTATCACAAACGTAGTCATTTCTACGCACCTTCACCAACTCATGTTCATGGAGTTCGTGTTTCACTTTCTCAGGCCACCCCTTCTCAATATCCTCGCGTTTCTGCTTCAAATCCTTTAAATGATCTTCGGTGAATGGAAATGCATCTGAACCATGAGTTATTATAAGATGTCGGGTTTCAGTTGTAATAGTATTACCTTCGGGTCCAATGGCCACAAGGTACGGGATTCCCCTCACGTCGAATTTACTGAATAAGAACGCCTTCCTCTCATCTCCGAATGGCAGGGCTAACCATGGCATCTCAGAGAAATATGCATCAAATGAAGATTGATCTCGATCACTAGACACAAAAATGACCTCAATTCCGTATCCCTTTGCCTTCATTTCATGGTATGTCTCGACAAGCTTTGGTGTAAAACCACGGCATGGAGGACACCAGTGAGCGGAGAAATAAATAAGCACGTGTTTTCCAGCTAGCTCAGACACCGGCACCTGCGAATATATGCCAGACATTGTTTTAGAACAGGATGTCTGTTGTAAAACCGTTCAATTTAACACACAACTATATCATCAGGATGTCTGCAGGTAACAAGTTGAAGACGGATAGTGTCTCTCTCACAATAAGACAAGTGGAGGGGCAAAAGGGGAAAATGGAGCGCCCCATGGATAGTTCACTTGTCTTTTGTGAGAGGGGCACTATCCGTTTTCAGCTTGTGATTTTGGGTTTTCGAGATTAAATAACTGGCTTATACGAGTATTTGCGATTTCCGACACAAGGTGAGGAACGCAATCCAAGGTTTTACAAGAAAAGAAAACCATTACAGCATTTTCAATTGTACATCTGACTGCAATCACTTCAGATCAAAAACATCTAATACTCCAATAGTCATCACAACAAGAACAACTCGAGTGCTCGTGATTAGAACGATCATACACAAATTCGTGTGTAAGACCGCCTTTTGTATCCGATTTTTTCAGTTTTTGTTTTCAAAAATTCTTGTTTAAAAAGGGCATATACGTCTTAAACAATAAAATGTGGCATATATCTTAATATCTATATAGCCATAGGCACTAGGCAGTATTTGATCCGTTTTACATTAGGAAAACCAAGTCAATCAAACTAATGCGGTATGTTATTCTTTGAAGATATTCTTGTCAAAGTTAAGAAAACGATCTAGATGGACCGTCGAGTCTTCCTAGCAAAAAGATGCAAAATCACACACATACAAAAAAATCAGATCATCCGAGAAAACAAAAGTCATAAACCCGTCTATATTAGAACAGTACCCCTCCGGACTCCGTCCAATCATTTATTTACCTTTAAATAAAATACCTCTTACGAAAAATAAATAAACAATCACGACGTCCGGGTGTAATAATAATAATAATAATAATAATAATGGAGTCGTATATATCTCGGCCGCCTACCATGTAAATTTTTATTGTTATTTTTATATAGACTGCGGTGGTATATTTTAAAATAATAATAGTAATAATAATAATAAAAGTTGCGTTTTTATAATAATAATAAAATAATAATAATAATAATATGGAAAGATTTATAAAATATTTTCATTAATTATAGTAAAATTAAGTTTATTTTTGAATTTATCGGGAAATATCTTACGAATTTTTCTATATTTGGTTTACTAAGGGCACACATTAGAAAAACCGTAATAATAATAATAACAATAATAATTACCTTCTCGCCATTGTTACCGATGAGAAAATCGCTACCCTCCGAAGAAAAAAGAGCAATCAAACTAGTTGAATTTTCATCCGCCATTGATAAGCAACTTTTTTTTTGGGCGAAAATGTATACGAGTTTCTAAGGATTTATTCTTTGACGAATTAGTGTTATAAAGGACATAATAATAACAATAATAATAATAATATTGCAAGTGTATATTAATTATGACAATGAATATAAAAACTAGAAAAAGACCAAGACAAAGCAATATAATTGTACTAAAGTCTAAGTCAATGTGTATTACAAGATTATAACGGATCAGATACACGTTCTCAGATGGCGTAATACACAGGCACAGAAAACACAAGATCGATTAGTTTTAGAACGGTCATATGCATCTACCAGGGTGGTAATCATCGAATTAATGTATATAAAAAGCTTACTACGGATCAAATAGACGTTCTCAGGTAATGGAGGGCGTAATAATCAGGCACAGAAAACACAAGATCGATTACTTCTGAAATGATCTTATGCATCTACCAGGGTAGAAATCATCGAATCAATGTGTTTTAGAAGCTTATTACGGATCAAATACACGTTTTCAGGTAATGGAGGGCGTAATACACACTAGGGGTGGTCAATAGTGCGGGTCGGCCGGGTCCGGGACGGGCCGATGGGTGGTGCGGGTTCAAGGTATGGCGACCCGGACACGGCCCGGGGTTAGGGCGGGTCCGGAACGGGTTGGGCCCGGTTCTTGGGAAGTGTAACCCGGACCCGGCCTGGGGTGGGTTAGGGGCGGGTCTGGGGGCGGGTTAGGGGCGGGTTAAGGCGGGTCTTGGACGGGTCTACGGGTCAGCTTCCGGGCCGGGCTCCAGAAATTGGACCCGGGCCCTTCAACCATCCGGGCCGGGCCGGGTTTGGACCCGGGCGAAGCGGGCCGGGTCAGACACGAGTCCAGTGGTGGGTTGGGTCCGGGTTGCCAATACCGACCCGCACTCTTGACCAGCACTAATACACACTAGTGCCGGAAAACAAAAGAGACTTCGAAATGATGATTTTTTTTTATCGCGGCTTCTTCCTCGTCTTTCAGTTGATTGACGCTCTCCGGTGTAAATGGGTATGCCTCGACCTGATATTCACTGATCAACCTCGCTCCTTCATTAGTCGAAACAATAGGAACAGCGCTTCCCACAACACTGAACCGGACTTTTGAGAAGTTGATCACTTTATTTCTGAATACGTTACTCTCCTACGAAACCGTCTCTCATAGTCTAGTGAGACGATCATTTTATATACGAAAGCACTCGTTTATTTTGAAAATGATTTGAACTGTATATTGGTCCATACTGGTTATGATTATACTAGTTGGGCCTGTTCTTTTGGACTGAAACTGAACTGAACTGAACTTATAGGATCTGAACTGAACTGAATTTATAGGAACTGAACTCATAGGAACTGAACTGAACTTATAGGATCTGAACTCATAGGAACTGAACTGAACTTATAGGATCTGAAGTGAACTTAAATTAAGTGACTTGAAATCCAAAAGAACAGGGCCTTATTCCATTCGGAAATTTAACATCTCATATCTCATATGGTGAGACCGACTCATACGAAACACAAATCGATTTAACGGAAACGAGTAAATTAGGCACCTAATCAAACTCGAACCTGGATTTAAACCGGATGAAAATACGCTGTTGTTCATATAAAAGGTAGTACATACTCATATAGACAACATATTTCAACAGAATACACACACAGAGCCTTCCATTAGACCATCTTATTCGCGACGAAGATTACGAGTATAGTCACACAGTCGTAAATCGTAATATACCAATAGGGTATCACTCCAGACTCAAAGCATGTTTTCATGGCATACTTAGACATATCATTTTAAATTCTACGACAAACGTCACCTTCGCAGATATAGTCTCCCTCGGTCTCGTCTTTGGCATCTTCTTCTTCCTCTTCCTTAGAGTTTGCCAGAGCACATTTCGGGTCAAGATCGTAATCACACTCCTCACACCAGAACGACCAGCCATCGCCAGGAGTAGTACACTCGTCACAAAAGTAGCCATTTCTACGCACCTTCACCAACTCATGTTCATGGAGTTGGTGTTTCACTTTCTCAGGCCACCCATTTGCAATATCCTCGAGTTTCTGCTTCAAATCCTTTAAATGATCTTCGGTGAATGGAAATGCGTCTGCACCATGAGTATCTATAAGGTTTCGGGCTTCAGTTGTAATAGTTCTACCTTCGGGTCCAATAGCCACAAGGCATGGGATGCCCCTTACTTTGAATATACGGGATAAGAACGCCTTCCTCTCATCGCCGAATGGTAGGGCTAGCCATGGCATCTCAGAGTAGTATTCATCAAATGAAGATTGATCTTGATCACTAGATGCAAAAATGACCTCAATTCCGTATCCCTTTGCCTTCATTTCATGGTATGTTTCGACAAGCTTTGGTGTAAAACCGCGACATGGAGGACACCAATGAGCGGAGAAATAAATAAGCACGTGTTTTCCAACAAGCTGAGACACGGGAACCTGAGAATATATGACAGACATTGTTTTAGAATACAGTCTGTTGTACAACCATTTAACACTGTCAAGAAACCAACTCAACCAAAAGCTTAAGCCGATGGTTAGAGTTTTTTGATTCGTTTTATATTTTAACACTTCCCCTCACACGAAGGCCCTTTTTTCATTTTGGGCTTGAAGTGGGGGTGCAGGCGGGATGCCTGTTCTGATTATCCACTTTAGAATGGAGGGGGTGGGATTCGAACCCGTGACCTCCGGTCACATGGCTCTGATACCATGTCAAGAAACCAACTCAACCAAAAGCTTAAGCCGATGGTTAGAGTTTTTTATTCGTTTTATATTTTAACAAACACGACTGTATCTACATCATAAATTATGCCATTATAGAAGAGAACAATCAGAGCATTACCTTCGAGCCAGATTTGTCAATGACATAGTCCTTTTCTCCTGAAACCAGAATGGACTCGAGTGTCTGTGACTCGAGTTTGGCTTTCTCGATCTCTGCCAGCTCAGCAAGCTTCTTCAGTGTGAAAGGATAAGCAGTGACGCCATGCTCCTGTATTAGTTCTACCACATCCGTATTCTGAGTCTTTCCATCTGGGCCAATTATGACCAGGGTAGGGGCACCGTTGAGTTCAAAGTAACGGATAAGCTTTCCAATCTTCTCGTCCATGAACGGCAAAGCAAGCCAGGGCATTTTGGAAAACTCCTCTCTAAATTCTTCATCCGTCTCAACCAAATTGATCAACACAATCTCAAATTTCTCGCCGTTTTCCTTTACCTTGTTGTAAACATTCAGTAGTTTTGGTGTGAACTCCACGCAATCTTCATCGGAGCCATCATAGAAGTAGAGGCCGACAGTATTTCCTTCAAGATTGGCAACAGAAGTCTGGAATAATCCACATATGAGAAGCAAATTAGTTATTATACCGTCATATTCACAACTCACGAGTAATAAACAGCTAGAGTCCATAATGTAACAAGGGTAAATCAAAAAAGAACTCGACCATAACCAATATCTAGAATGAAATTTTTTCCGTATCTGCCAAACAAGTCAGGTGGCAATGTGACATACATCATACATTCCCAGCTTAAATAACGTTCTTCATGCAAGCTTCAAGACGTGTAATCAGACCAAATTAGGAACTAACCAATGCTTTTTTTCGCGAAAATGTTTAAAAAAATTGGAACAGAATAATATTTCCAAAACCCTAAAACAAAGCATAACATAGGTTTGTATCAAGATACTGATTCATAAGCAATTAGTGTACAATGAGATATATCACATAAGATCGTATCACATAAGGAGTACCTTGTTTCCGTCATTTGAAACCACATAATCTCGGGTGTCAGAAACCAAAAGAGACTTCAGAGTTTGGTTTCGCTTTGCTGCCTCTTCTTCCTCCTTCAATTGATTCTCTCTTTCCGGGGTAAATGGGTACGCCGCAGCCTGATATTCGTCGACCAATTCCACCCCTGCATCAGTCAGGACTTTCCCTTCTCTGTTAAGAATCACAAGATTAGGTATCCCCATCACTTCGAATTTTGCATCGAGGCTATCTCTCACGTTTGAATCGGAGAATGGAATTGCAAGCCACGGCATCTTTGCAAAGTAGCCATCGAAAGATTCTTCATCTCTATCTGCTGAAACAAACACAACCTCAAAGTCCCCTTTTGAGGAGAGCGCTTTGTAGGTCTCGATTAATTTTGGGGTGAAGCGACGGCAAGGTGGACACCATGAGGCAGAGAAATACAAACCCACAGTTTTCCCACTCAGAGCTTTGATTTCAACCTACAATGACCAGCAGAACTAAATGAAACTTTGCATGATATACCGACAGTTTATACCACAGTTAGTTTACAAAAAGACCGTCTCATAAGTGAAATCGACCCAGATCTCTTATGCATATGAGACACACTGAGAAAAATAAAGATCCATATGTATTCCTCATTTAATTGCTCCGCATTCGGTTATATACGTTTTGTGTTTATAGTTCTATCCTACTGTAACTGAAATTCCCGCTGTCTTACAGGAAGCAAATAAACTTCAGCCTACGCTGTCAGATATCCTTATTCATATTCAAAGCTGTATTGAGATAAGGCAAATAACTCATACACCCCAAAACTGGCCAACGGCGAGGGGATGACCTACCCCAGCCTATCTTACTTCGAAACCTCATATGAGCTCTTGTACCCGTGTCCAACACTCGATTCTTGGACACTGGTATGATACTCGGACACTTCATTTTAGACAAAAACTTGCCAAGTTTTTATAAAATAACAGTGTCCGACACTTGGATACGCACCTATGTCCGACCCTTAAAGCCTGAGTCGGAGTAACATAGACCCCGGCACTAAACATCAAAAACTTTTAGCTAGCAAGTAGTTACCAGTCCATTTTGGTTCATTTCATCACAATAAAAGTTGAAGGGTCTCTAAACAGCTCATAACTCTAGGAGTTCTTAAAACCAAGAGCACGCGCTTAGCTCGTACGATATACTACAAGCCGGTGTTCAATCCTACCATTGACCAAACAGATGTTGAGAGTTCAACGAGTCGGCTCAAATCAATTACAGCCCTAGGCGCCTAGCCTAGAGCACGAAATTTATCATTGACTCCAACTGATTTGAGCTGAATCATGGTCAATCCAAGGACTGCACTCACCTCAAATCCTCCAACAGTCATCAAAACAAGAACAACTCAGGTGCCCATGATTAGACCATACACAAATTCCTGCTAAAGACCGTCTTTTGTAACCGTTTCTTCAGTTTCTATTTTCTATTGTTCAACAAATTGCATTAGCCCTATAATTGGAAAAACAATCCCTAAACCCCAATACCCACCAATTACAATCTATCATTTATCGTTAATCAAAAGAATACCATCCCCGTTCTCGTTCATTTGTTTACGTATTTTCATCAAAGATAATCAAGTGATCGAGATGGAAAAGGATGGATGAGTATTCCTAACAAATGTATTCAAAATCAGACCATCCAAGAGATCAAAAGGCTTAAACCCGTCACCATTATAGTCCGTTCCAACCATTTATTTACCTTTAATTAAAATAACAAAAATGTTAAACAAATTGTTCGACAATACGAATATTAATGTAAAACCGCCTCACAACGGACCAATTGTTCAACAAACTGCATTAGCCCTGGAACTGGAAAAGCAATCCCTAACCCCCAATACCCACCAATTACAATGGAATCATGGTAAAAAAATAATACCATTCCCGTCTCGTTCATTTATTTACCTATTTTACTCAGAGATAAACAAATAATCTGATACTAAATTGGTACTGAATTACGGTAAGAATAATATCATTCCCGTCTCGTTCATTTATTTACCTACTTTACTCAGTAAAAATAATATCATTTATTTACCTATTTTACTCAAAAGTAAACAAATAATCGAGATGAAAAAGGATCAGTGAGTATTCCTAAAAACCAGACCATCTATGAAATCGGTCAATTATTTACCGTTAATTAAAAGATAATAACGGTAAACGGTAAACAAGTGATAATTAAAATAATAAGAATGGTAAACGGTAAACAAATAATCGGGAAAAGGAGACTAATAAGTTGACCAAATGTGAGAGAGTAATCTAAGTAAATTACCTTATCGCCATTGTTACGGATGAGAAAATCTCGACCCACAGAAGAAAAAAGAGAATTCAGATCATGACATTCATTGTTAATTGAATTTTCATCAGCCATTGATTCACAGTTTCTGAAACGGTAGGAATTTTTAAGGAATTATTCTTTGGAATTGAATTGGCGTTGAGGACGTAATACTGCAAGCGTTTATATAGTCTCAGTTAAGTCTCACATTGGACGATTTTGAAACAAGACGGATTAAATGTTACCAATATCTATTTTATAACATGATGTAATTATTTATTGACAAAATTATTGCAATTTCCGTGTAAATGCACGATATTTTAAATAAAGATATTAGATAATTTGACAATGAATTAAACTAATGCAGTTTCCCATCATAAAACAGTATGTATTGCGTGTGACGGTTTCATTCCGTGTTTTTTTCCAAAATGGGATCATTTTTTGGTAATAAGTAATCATTTTTATCTTTGAAAAAATAGGTCATTTTCTAACAAGAAAAAGTATTCACTATTTAATTATTTATCGTAAAATGGTCATTTTTTAGTTGGTCGCACGTGCGACTATTGCAAGTAGAATTTGTGATTTTAAAAAGGCAGAAAATGTGTATATATAATTTCAAGGGGATATTTTATTAACCTTATTTATTTAAATGTTAAATAACAGTTAGTGCTATAAAATTAATTAGAAAAAAAATATTGTTTGTAGGAAATAAAATAGCGAACATTAATTAATTAGAAAATAAATAACGTTGAGTAGAATATTGCTTATGCGATAAATTTAAGCGGGAGAATTTAGAAAAATGTTAATCTTTTAGTGAATAGGAGATGTTAACATGTTATAACTAGAGTTGTCGCTTTTTATCTTGAACTGATAGTAATATATTATTAAAAGATAATAATATTTTATTATAAAATGATTACATTTAATTCGTCTGGTTAACCGTTAGAAAAAAATAGTGCGGGTGATGGTGAGAAAGACGAAGACAAAGAAGGCATAATTGTATAAAAAAAACATGTCCTTAATGGTGAAGAAATAGTGGACGAGTCGAGTCGATGACTAGTAGACGCCAGACGGTCATTATTTAATGTCTAGTCAATGTGTACACATACGTTCAATACAACAACACGGTTAGTCTCTTTTTAGAATGAGCATCTTCCTTGATAATTCCAAAGATTAAATTAGTACTTTCTAGAACTAAAAACGCATAATACTTCCTACTTCTCGATCATGACACAAAGATTAAGAAAAGAAGTATGAATGAATTTGGACCACACAAATCAGATGGCGCCACATGCAATGAAATGTGACCACAAAAGGCTGTCAAAAATGGTAACAATTCAATGATAGTACAACCCAAAAGGAAATAGATAACTATTAACCGGAACGGATGAAGTAATAATTTGTTTTACAGTTTTCCAATGTATGCCCTTAAAACGCACGTTGATAAATCGAATATGATTTTTTTTTTATATTCGGTTTATTAACGTGTGTTCTCAGGGTACACGTTAGAAAAACCGTTTGTATTATTGTGGAGCAAGCAATTAGAGCTAGATTGTGGGCTAGGCTAAGACAATCGGGCTTTGTTTTGGGTGGGCCGAGCACGCAACATGCGTTGAAGTGTGTTAGGCCACGTGGTTGGGTGGATTTGGGACTGGCCCGTGATGGGTTGGACTATTTTTTTTCCTTTTTTCCACGAGACGATGTTTTGTTTGACAAACGGTAGAAACAGATTCATAATAACCGATAACGTTCGTAGAATATAAACATAGAATTAGTAGATTTTAGTAACATATTTAACTATTAAATTAAATTAGCGGAATAAGAAAGGGTTTTTGATATTTAGCAGATTAAGAGATAATTAGAACGGTTTCGTGCATAAATTGAATATGCTAATATATGTTGCTATTAGCAGCATATTCATATATTAGTAGATTATGAACACGTGAAAATAGTAAATTCATTGGTCAACTTACTAATGATGCCGCAATCTGTTAATTTCTCTCGTTTTGCTGTTTACCAAACATGGCACGAAGCTTGGCCAATTGTGAGTTAGTAGGGATCGGATCGACAAAAATTCAACCAAGAGTGCGGATTGGAGTTGGGCAGCCCGTAATTCTAATTGTGAGAAGAACGTCTCAATTAAAAGCGTAAGATAATGGTTGAGACTCGATCAATAATCGTATTCAAGACATACCTCATCACTCATGTGCCGTTTGAGTTGATAATGCATTGGCTCCTCCATGCCACTTGTTCAAATGCTATTTGCGAAAAAAATTTAGACTAATTTGACCCACGATTTTTTTGTCACTGGGACTCTGATGCCTTGTGAAAAGATCGTTTTAACCAAAATATTAAGATAATGGGTGAGGCGCAATCAATAGTCTTATACCTTAACAGTGTATCGTGAAAGAATGTTTTATGTCTGTGTTGTTTTAGACCTTTCGAAGTCAAGGGAGGCAAAAGAGTTGGGATTCAAACTCTGATCGTGAGTAACATCTCTATTGACTTCAACACCTAAGCCCTAAGGTAGCTAAATGCCTTACGATTTATTTACGTGGAAGTAATTTACCACACAAATCCGTTTTATTAAGTTTTCAATTGACATAAAATGTACTTGTAAAATTTGTTAACCACCATATAACCATCACTAATCACTTTCTTTCTCTATCCCGCTAATCATCGTAGTACACGTCACTCTGCAAGTGTTCATGTCCCCATCAAGCCTAAATAAGCTCTTCACGACAATATCCAGTTATCCACCACCTTTGGTAGCCGCCGTGATTGTTTAGGGGGCTTTTCGGTGGCCTTGAGCTTGGTACACAACTCAAAGCGCTGGTTAGAAAAGTAGTTGCTCATACCTTGATATGAAGATATCGATAAAGTCTAGAAATATTTTGACGGTGGTTGTTACTTATTAAATATTAATGGCTGACGAGGCTAACTGTCTAAGTAATAGTAGCAAAAGTTTATTTATCTTATTTACATTAACTGGTAATACTTTAATTAATTTTATCATTAAAGCGAATATTACCGTCTTAAACCAGATTAACGGTTTAGGGTAGAAGCCTACTAGGCTACTAGAGAGTACTACCCCAAGTCCCAACTACCTTGAGAATTGAATTGAAAAGGTAGTAAACGCGTAAAATCATGTAGGGACCCCACGACGTTTAAACGGATCACTACTGCACAGATTCAGTCCATACAGATACAATCCCTAATAATTTCCCCAATTTCACTCACTTCCCCAATCCAATTTCATCAAAAAATCCCAATTATTAATCAATCGTGTTCACAGTTAATTAGTAATTTATACATAATCCGTATCTTAATGGACGAGAATCAACCTCAATTATCGGAAATTGCCGATGATAATCTCGCCGAAACCCTAACCCTAGATTTATCCCCAAATGATGAAGATGACGACAATAATGGAGATTTCGAGTTTACGTTCATCGGAGAAGAAGTTCAATCGCCAGTATCAGCTGAAAAAGCGTTTCTCAACGGTCAAATCCGACCGTTATTCCCGTACACAGCGGAGGATAATGAAGCGACGTCGTTTGAACCTCCGGTGAGCAAGGTGTTTATTGCTTCGGCAGATGATTCAGCGGAGGGAGAGTATCGTGAGTGGTCTACGCAGCCGTTGACTTCGCCAGAGATGAGGAAAAAGTGTAATTCAACAGGGTTTTCGAAGCTATGGCGGATGAAGGATTTGTTAGTGAGGAGTAACAGTGATGGAAAGGACACATTTGTGTTTTTGAATGGTAAGCAAGCTGAGGCGGCGACAGAAGAAGCGAAGAAGAAGAAACGAGGGGTTAACTTTGGGAGAATTATGTCGTTTTCGACGAATGCCGGCGGCGGTGGGGAGAAGGCGAAAGGAAAGGAGAAGGAGAGGGAGAAGGCGACGACGGTGGCGGAGGTGTATGAGGAGTTGTATGGGAAGAAGAAGAAGGGCGGCGGCGGCGGCAACGGTGGTGGTGGCGGCGGCGGTGGTGGAGGTGGGAATAATAAGTCTTATTTGCCATATAGGCAAGATTTGGTTGGGTTTTTTACAAATGGAAATGGGATGACTAGAAATGTTCATCCTTATTGATGATTTCATTTCTGTATCGGTTTCATTTGATTGTATACGTTTTTTAAAATTCTCGTTGTATATTTTGAGAAATGAACAATGTAATGTAATGGAATATCGCTCGGGGTTCTTCTTGAACCCCGAGCAATGGTTCTTAGTTGAAAGCCTAAAGTCATGACTTCATTTGTTGTAGATTTGAAGGTAGAAAGTGAAGGAATTTGATGGATTTTTTTGCTAATGATCATGAAGTTTCATGTTATTGTAATTCATTAATAAGTTTGTTACATGATGTAATCGTTTAAGGAGCCGCATTTTTAGCCGTAATTTGTTATAAATTTGATTTGAAGTTGGGACTTGGCTTGGGACATGTTTTATGTTTATTTGTTGTTGTAAACATTTGAGTTGGGGCTTGGGAGTGTACCAAATGTAATCTTGTAAATATGTATAGAACTATAGATTTGGAATGGTATTGAATTTTTTTTTGAGTATTGAATGGGGGGATGTATTTTGGAGTATAAATGGAAGTTGTTCTTGAAGTAGATTCTTCTATAGGTGATGATAGAGCGTTTAACTCTGCAGCTGCAGAGTTAGTAACGAGACTCAATATTACGATTTTACATTTGCTAAAGATCGTTAAAATGATGGATATTATCTAAAATAGATATCTTGCTTAAAACAGAGGTGGTATCAAGATATTGTACCACTGAATGGGGCATTTGGTTTCCACAATTTGTTACGTGTCTAGTTTAGCTAGAGTTGGCCATTTGAGGTGCTACGAGTCGAGTCAGATCGGGTTCACATAAGAAGGCTTGTGTCTGTCCAGTGATTGCTAGTTGGCTGGCATAAAGCGACCGTATTCGCTCACGGGGAGGTCAAAGTTGTGTCAGCATCGGACTAAAACTAAGTATTTTTTTTGACGACATTGCAGCTAAGCTCAGCCCATGCAAGGGAGGGGTTAGACAGGGCTATAACATAAGCAGATAGACAGGCCAAAAGGTAGACCTTTAGTCCGTGAGTCAGTCCATCATTTTGGCCACCTATACTTAACCTAACTCAATCCGCAAACCCGATCCAATGAGACTCGTGTTTACATGGTTATGAGCTCCGACCGAAAAATCTTGAGCAACCACCCAAACCCTTTCAAACTATTTCCCGACCCCTTTAAAATTAGTGCAAGTAAACATTTGTGAGATTGCTCATTTACGATTTTAAGGGAGACAGATATAAAAGAAAGAACTTTCATATACATTTAACCCAATACGATGAAGTTAACTTTGCTTGACACTAGCATCGATCAAATATTACCCTTAAAAAATTATATCATTGAGATTATTTTCTAAGCTCTCCATTGTGAAATCATGATCATAGTTTCATATTTTGTATCTACCATTAAAAATCACAAAAGGAAAAAAATTAAGGACATCGTACAAATTTATTTCTCCAAAAGAAAAACCTAACACATAATCTCAACAGATCAGCACATGCTATTGCAAAAGCACATATATAAACTGATCATAAACACCTATAAAAAAACACATAATCTCTAACTCTAGGCCAGAGTAGCACAAATCGAATATCCAATCCAATTCGGAATACGAATCCAGTTCGAATATTCGAAATTTGTTAGAGCAACATAAATCAAATTTCCAATCCAATTCCGAATTCTAATCCGATCGAATATCCGAAATTTGGGACCCACTCCTACTCAAACAGTGTTAGGAGAAAATACCCATAGACTTCCAACTTTCAACACCAAACACTCTCTCTTCCTCATAGATCTCATCGAACCGCTTTTCCCTTTCCCAATTACTGCCAAATCCCAGGTAACTACACTGATTTCTTTCTCCCTTTCTCTTTTTATTCAATTTGTTGATCATCATTATCTGTTTTAATCAGTGTTAAATCATGTTTATGTAGTTGGGTTTTGTTTAAGATTGAGAATTATGGTTGCCCATGTTGTTTGTTTTGTTGATTGTCCTGTATATTCATCAGTTATTTACGTTTTAGTTATGTTTTATGTACTTAAATTAATAATCACTTTGAGCCGGGATCAATAATAGGTTATGGAAATCGGATTAAGGGGTACAGACGAGTGGTCGTTCAATGATTTAGTGAGAAACCGTCTCTCTGATGTTTTTGTGATGCGGCTTATTATACCTTTTGATTTAGAATAGAATCAGATGTTTTTGAGATTGAGAATTATGATTCCCCATGTTGTTTGTTCTGTATATTCATCAGTTATTTACGTTTTAGTTATGTTTTATGTACTTAGATTAATAATCACTTTGTGCCCAGATCAATAATAGGTTATGGAAATCGGATAAAGGGGTACGGAAAAGTGATCGCTCAATGATTTAGTGAGAGACCGTCTCTCTGAAGTTTTTGTGATGCGACTGATTGCACTTTTTGATTTAGAATAGAATCAGATGTTATTTGAAGTATGATTGATTGCAGATTTGTTTGGTAGAGGAATTTTGGTGATCGAATATTCAATTCTATGAAATTAACATGGCAGGTGTAATTCAGTAAGTCTCACGTCTGACGGGTATATTTTCACAAGCTTGTAACGGGTCAAATACTATCTATTTGGGTAAATAGGACAAAATAGATTGCTACTCCGTAGACATTTTGCTTTTGTCTTATCTACCCCACATTGTTAATATTTGACTCGTCCCAAGTCTGCGACGGATATGTCCGTCACAAATGAGAATTTGTGAGTGTAATTAGTGTTCTCCGTTTGCTGTGAAACTTGAGTTGGTTGTGATTTGAAGCGACTATGTTGTACTTGTACTTAATCACCCGTGACACGTTTGCTATGATAGTCGGAAACTTATGTTAATTTTGATTCAAAGCGATTATCTTGTACTTGTAATTTATGACTCGTCTGCTAGGAAAGTATTGATCTCGTGTTGGTTGTGATTTAAATCGACTATCTTGTACTCATAGTACATGACCCTATTGCTATGAAAGGTTGAAACATGTATTGGTTGTGATTCATGACTATCTTGTACTTCTTATGGTTTGTGCTGGTTTGTATGGTTGGTTGCTCATGTTAGCCGATTGTTGTCGTTTGTGAAGTCGAGGCAAGTGCCATTTTCATGGTATATAACTATATATGATGGTCAGCAACTAAACAAACTTGCAACTGTATTACAATCTGTTTTAACCTTTTTGGTTTATACGCGTGGTTAGCTTATACCAAAGCGTGCTACTTGATATTGGGTTCGTTTGTCAAGGCCTGATTTCTTTTTTTTGGTGCGCTATAAATTCGACTCTAAATTCATCTGATAGTGCTAAGAATTGCGGTCATGGGTGATGCGGTGATGCGGTGTACATGGGAGGATTTTGTATATGGTTTCATGGGTGTATATGATAATTTTGTGTTCGAAGAATACTATGTATGTGATTTTGTCGTTTAATCGTCTTCTTCACACTCCGCTAAAGTTCTGTACTTGGTCATTTTCTTTGTGAAGGTATTTACGAGATGGCTGAGTCAAAACCAGAAATGAGGAAACCAGTGTTTACTAAGGTTGAACAGCTAAGGCCTGGTACTAGTGGCCACAACCTCACCGTCAAGATCGTTAACTCCAAGTTAATTATGCAGAGAGGCCGCCCTGATGCGTCTCAAGCTCGCCAATCAAGAATTGCTGAATGTCTGGTCGGGGATGAGACGGGGATAATAGTCTTCACTGCTCGTAATGATCAAGGTAAAGCTTTTATCTAAGCATTTCATTTGTTTGGATCGAAAAGTCCAATTTCATAC
The DNA here is from genome assembly GCA_029255685.2 of Silene conica. NCBI lineage: Eukaryota > Viridiplantae > Streptophyta > Magnoliopsida > Caryophyllales > Caryophyllaceae > Silene > Silene conica. The sequence continues at coordinate 99,604,923 of CM055312.2, forward strand.
CCGAGTGGCCTGTACATTCATGTTGTTGTGTTGGACGGTTTTATGACCTTAAAATTGAGGAGTCAAGGAACATGTAGTCTTTAACGTTAGACCAACACATGAATGCGTCCTATTTTAGTATTACATCATTACATCATGTATCCTTCCTGCAGGCTAAGCTACTCAGATTCAATTAAACGAATCCGACACCTATGTTACTCCGACTCTTCTAATTTCCCCACGTACCCGTGTCCGACACTCGACACTTAGACATGGTATGACACATGGACACCTCATTTTAGACCAAAATGTGCATATTTTTCAATAAAATAGCCCGAGTCTGACACTTGGACATGTACCCGTGACGGGTACTTCTAAACGAGTCTGAGTAAGATAGTCTGACACAAATACGTATCCAAGTCTTGTTCGTGGCACATTTTAAAAAATCCTCGTGTTTTATACTTAAAATCACGTGTCGATAGTCTATCGTTTTATTGAACTGGCCCCATTTCACGAAAGCCGGACTTATTGATTGATACGGGGGAAGTATTTGTTATAACACGACCGACCAATGTTCTGTTTTCATTTACAGTGGACAAGATGAAAGCGGGCACTACAGTAACACTACGAAATGCAAAGATCGACATGTTTAAAGGATCAATGAGGCTCGCAGTCGATAAATGGGGGCGTATTGAAGAAGCAGACACGGCAGACTTCACAGTCAAGGAAGATAACAACTTGTCACTGATCGAGTTTGAGCTCGTTAACGTAGTCGAAGGTTAAAACTTTCCGTCTTCCGAGTCGAAATAAACTTATGTATTTTTTGTTGTTACCTACCTGGTAGTTTTACCTTGGTGAAAGATATCTTGGTTTTAGTTTATGCAATAGTTAGTGTGTTAAATTCGAGCAAAGTATCCTGGATTAGTCTTTTTCGAGACATGTAAGAATTCCGAAATATTTTCTGGTTATTGTTTTGCATCGTAAACCGATTTGCTGTTTCGTACTCAAGTGCGGTGTCTCGTACACCGGGCCAAATTACAAAGGGCAGTTCACTCGGTGACGCCTGACGCCTCATCGATGTCTGAATTAGTCGGCTAGAAATGAGAACAATTTTGAGATCAGTAATCGTTTGCTTCTACCACGGTAATCTGACCACGTAACAAGTTCAGGTACTTTATCCGAATCACGTGTGTACCTAACCCAAACCGAGGCATACCCGTTCGTGAACACACATACCCGTTCGTTTGTCCAGCGATCCGAGTAGAACAACCTGAACTCGCCCCATCATGCTTGTATGAGTCACTTTTTGATGAAACGAACTGTAATTAAATGATCACCTTATTAATGAATATCGATAAACTTCATAATTGACCGAAAAAATCTGAATTGATAACTGATTGAACCCCGATATGAATGAATTAAAGAGTACCCGAACCCCGATTCCATCCGAATCCAACCGAAACTGAATCGAAAATCATAATAGCCAAATAAAACCCGAACCTGAATATATCTGAATCGATAAAAACTAAATTAGTTGACTCGAATGAAATGTATATTTTTTTTTTATAAAAACACTAAAATTTTAGTTGTTTTTTTTCATTGATTATCTATTTTTATTAATAGAATTATGAATTATTACATTTAAATTGAAAATTATAAGATTCATCCAACTCATTTTTTACTCTCAATTTAAGAAAACTATGACTCGAAACTCAATTAAGCTGAAATAAACCCGATCCATATCATACCAGACTCGAAATAGTATAAACCGATTAAAATACCGAGATCGAACTAAAATCGATATTAAGTTCAACCCGAACTAAATCGAACCGATTTAATCCGGTCTGATTCGTCTGAAACTAAACCGAATGTCCCTAGCGACGTCACTGTAGTACCAGTCCAGATAAAACCCTGCATCTGATTTACACACCTCAGAAAAACATGGAACGAAGCAGCACAGTGATGAAGCGTATGGTAACTGGAATTCATACCTTACCACCATTCACCCATCCTTCCAAATTAATCTCCACCATTAAAACCCCATCTTCATCTTCACCATCGTTATCATTGTTTTTACTCCATCAACGACGTATCACTTTTTCTACTGCTGCTTTATCACCTTCTCTTCCACTTATCTCGGGTAATTTATTCTTTTACCATGCATTTTATGGAATTCATATTCTTGTTTAATACGGGCATATCCGTCTTAACTTAAAACGGGCATAATGCCTAGTGACTGTCGAAACTCGAAAGTGGGTTGCTATTTAACTCGTTTTAATCTTAAGACGGATATTTATGAATAGTAAGTCTTGCTTGCGACGGGTCACCATTTGTGACGGATATTTTGTGAGATAGAATAGATACAAAATGAGTAGTGGAGAAAGGGACCACATAAATAGTGTTGGAGAGAGAATAAATGGGTATTTTATGAGAGAAAACGATATCCGTCACAAGCTTGCGGTGGATAGTGCCGTTGCAAATAAGAATTTGTGATTTATGAATACCCTTTTGAGATTTTCTGAGATTGGTTTTAGTTATTCACAAATTCTCGTTTAAGATAGAAGTATCCGCCTGAAGCTTGAGACGGGACAAATAATGACCCATTTGCATAGGCTTTTTCATTTTTGTCTTATTTATATATGTGGATATTAGTTGACCCGTCTTAAGTTAAGACGGATATATCCGTGTTAAGGAAGACTCATTGGTAGTTATTTTGTTGAATGGAGTAAACTATGGGTTTTGCAGGTGTTGCTGAGGATGAAACTCAGTCAATTGGAGATGTTAAAGCAAAGACTTTGATTAAAGGAATGAGATATTCTGAGCTTGAAGTATGTTTTTCCAGTATTAATGATTATGTTTTACGTTTATAGGTAAGTCTAACAAGGCTAGGTCTTGAATAAGGACAAAAATTAATTAAAATAAATTATAGGAACTAGTTCCGTTCCAAATGGTCTGAAATGGACGTGTTGGAACATGTTTAGGAACTTGGTATTTGCATTTGGTCCCCATACGTGACTCTAATTTAACCAAAAATAATGTCGGAACTCCTAAGTCTAACCAGGGCTTGATAAAATACCAAAATCGGGAACTGGGTCTAGTAGGTAGGTTAAGAAGTATATATTAGTATTTTAATGCAGGAACTCGGTCTAGGTAGGGCTGCAGGAACGACTGATAAACTTGTTCTTAGTTCTTGAAAGATTAATGATTGGATAGTTTAGTTAGAAACTTAGAAATCTTGTGTTAGCTGAGCTGAGTGTTAGTGCTGAATGCTGATAATGATTAACTGATGACATCTTAAGTGCAACGACGACATTACCCCAGTGCCTCAAGTGCTTCCGCAGTTTGTGGGGGTAATGGGGTTGGATGTATGCACCTTAATCTTGTGCTAGCGACACAAAGAGGCTGTTTTCGAAAGACCCAAGATTAGAATTCCGTCTTATGTTTCGTAATAAAAAGAAGGGCAACCTGTTTAGTTAGTCATTTTGCTATATTTCATCATAATCCCGTACCAAAGAATGGCAAATGTTTGATCCGTTAGGTTTTGGGATGGATGATGTTAGCAAGTAATTTGCGTTTTTTTTTCCTTAAAATTCATTTGTTGGGCATTTTAATCTATAAATTGGTTATCAATTACCGAGTATTTAATTTAATTGTAGGAGTTTGTTTCATTATGCTGACTGATTGTTTGAAACGTGCTTGAACTTCTTCCACTGCTGGAGCTAAGACTTCGTGAATGCGGGATCATTTTTGTATTCATTGTCACTGTCTCTTTTTTATATGGGATCTTTATGACAACAGGTTCCGATTAGCAGCATTTAGCCATGTAAAACACCATTTGTCCAAAATTATAGCGGTCTTTACTCTATAGACCCAATAATTCATATGTGGTTATGCCCTATGTTACTCCGACTCTTCTAATTCCCTCGCATACCCATGTCCGACACTCACTCGGACATGGGTATGACACTTGGGCGCCTCATTTTAAACCAAAATATGCTTATTTCTTACAAAAATAGCCGAGTCCGACACTTGAACAAGTACCCGTGTCAAATACTTCTAACATAGGTTATGCCAACTGCCAATTATATGTCAATTCGATATCATATGGTGTTTGGAGTTTTGGTCATTAACGTAGGATAGGCCACTGTTGTAGCCTTGTAGGTTGAATTTTAAATCTCCGAAGTTCCAACCCTCAATATTTTATATGAGGCGATCTTACAAGTTAGATCAACACATTAACTCTATAATTATACGAGGAATACATAAAATGCAGAGGACTCGGTCACTTATAACTGGTTGGGTAGTTTCTTATGTTGATATCTGCTTTGTACAGAATTGGGTTCAGTCGCACGGGTTTAGGCCTGGACAGGCCATGATGCTCTGGAAACGTCTATATGGCAACAACATTTGGGCGCATTGCTGCGATGAATTGGAAGGTTGTTACTGAGTACTCTATACTCTATAGCTGCTTAAAACCCTTCATTTTTGGACCATGTACTCCTTCCTTTATAACTATTCAACCTTCACTTTAATGAATTCACCTCCTTTTTAAGGTTTAAACAAGGATTTGAGGAAAATGTTACGTGAACACGCAGAGTTTACGACATTGTCCCTGAAAGACGTTCAAACTGCTTCCGATGGAACTAGAAAGGTAAATATAAGTACTTTCTCCTCCGTTAGGGTTTGACTTCAGAGTTTAGCCCTTTGGTATTCCCCTTCCAAGATCACACTTTTGACTTTCTTGTCTTTTTAGTTTTGCATTACGTGAAAGTATTCTCCTTGATCCCGAAACTTGCAGGAGCTTGCAGATTTTATTTACATTGGAGGATGGACTGGTGATTGAAACGGTTATTATTCCCTGTGATCGGGGAAGAAATACCGTCTGTGTTTCTAGTCAAGTAGGCTGTGCCATGAATTGTCAGTTTTGCTACACCGGCAGGCAAGCGAATACAATAGGCTGTGTTTCTAGTCAAATGTTTCGTTAAGATTAAATTTTGCCATTGATTATTGTCTCAAATCACTTTTCCCGATCTTCATTGCAGAATGGGACTAAAAAGAAACTTGACTTCAGCTGAAATAGTAGAACAGGCCGTGTTTGCTCGACGATTATTCACAAATGAAGTCGGATCAATAACAAACGTTGTTTTTATGGTAAGTGGTTGATCTGAAATGAAGATGGAATAACAAACGTTGTTTTTATGTTTTGTTCCATACCGTATTGTTTGGTTGATGTTACGCTCGCTTATTTCGTTGTGTATTATGTCTAACCATTAACTTTTGATATTATTCATTAGCAACTCAATGATTTTCGGGTAAAGATGTACACGGATCATTCATGACTAGCAGTTTAGATTGAGCGGATTTAAGTTGTTTGCTTGCATGATACTCGTTATGGGATAATGTAAGAACATAGGGTCTGTTGGGTCTATGCCTTGATTCTGTTAGTCGCCGCTTATCATACCGAATCTGTAATCTGAAAACGTCTCACATTAATAAAACTCTCACCCTTCTGCCTTGTGGACGTAGCTAACACACCATTAGTGAACAACGTAAATCTGTGTGTTCTATTCATTATTGTTCCTTATTTGTTTTTCTTGCTTTTGTTATAACCGGGTCATTCCCTTCCTTGGCTTTCATAATGTTCTGTCCGTTTCAGACTCAACACTCTATTATCTTTCGATTTTGTAGGGTATGGGAGAACCACTTCAGAATATCGATAATGTACTGAGAGCTGTAGACGTATTGGTGGATGATCAGGGCCTTTATTTCAGCCCCCGAAAGGTTACAGTTTCGACAAGCGGGCTTGTCCCTCAGTTGAAACGTTTCCTCCGAGAATCAAAGTGTTCTATTGCTGTTAGTCTAAATGCAACAACCGATGAGGTACTTTTCTGCAAAATTCAACCTAGTTAGTGAACTCTATTAATGGAAGAACTTAACAACCATGAACCAATATTCAGGTGCGAAACTGGATCATGCCAATTAATCGGAAGTATAACTTGGAAGTACTGCTTGGAACGCTGAGAGACGAATTGCGTCACAAACATAAGTACAAAGTTCTGTTCGAATATGTAATGCTTGCAGGCGTCAATGACAGGTTAGATTCATTGGTTCAATATCGAGCATACTTTCTGGTTTTTATAGTTTTGTTCTTTTCAAAGTTCTGTAGTATATAGTTCTTGTATGCTCACCTGTAACCGTAACCGTAACCGTAACCGTAACATTGCTGCTAATTTCGGGTGATGGGTTAGGATTTACGTGTCCGTGACCTTGAACATGTCAGGATAGATGACCTGACAAGTTTAACTTCACAAAAAAGATTATACAACCAGGTGTATATGAACATCATACATCCATAATTCATTTAATTAAGCTTATGTATATATTTTTTGAGCTTTTAAACTATTTTAAGTTATATTTTAATTTTTTAAAATTAAAATAAAAATATAGTTGAGCTTATATGTGTTGTTTTTAATTGTATAATAATTTTCTAAGGTTAATATATTTGTAAAGCAGATCATAAAATTTATAATATAGCTCATAATCTTTCCACTTAAGCTCGGATTTTTTACTAAAAGCTCAAAATATGTACCATTAGTTCTATACACCTGGTTGTATAATCCACACAACCCGTTTTTGCCTTTCATTAAATATCTGGTTTTTTCAAAGTTACCAATATCGATCCATTAAATCGACTTATTCCTGTTGCGGGTATTTCAGCATGGAGGATGCCAAGCGACTCATCGATCTCGTTGAAGACATTCCATGCAAGATCAATCTCATCTCCTTTAATCCTCATAGCGGGTCATTCTTCAAGCCGACAACCGACGAGAAGATGATCGAGTTCCGAAATGTTCTGGTTGCCGGAGGCCGCACAGTCTTTCTACGGCCTAGTCGGGGCGATGACCAAATGGCTGCATGTGGGCAACTTGGAAACCTCGGAGATTTATCGGTTCCATTGTTTCGAGTTCCTTCTCAGTTTGAGAAAGTACTGAATGCCTGACTGTGACCATGCTATTCTCCTCGAAAGGTAAAAGGCTAATTATTTCTCACTTGCATAAAACTGGGTTGCTCTTTGAGCTGCTAGTGTAATCTGTTTTTTTGCACCTAGGAATCGATCTCATATGTAAGCATAATGTGACACTAGAGCACACAACACAAGACTACGTTACCATTTCCGAGTATTTTTTACTCCGTATGCTGGTAGGCTTCGATCACAAGAGCATCAGCACTACTGGCGAACGCTTCTGTTAGTCAGTCACACCACTTCTCCCTCGAAATTTTTTGATATTTTGATCACGTTTTCACAAGGGCCCTGTTAATTTTCGAGGGATGAAGCACTTCCTTGCTCGTCTTGTTTCTCACATCCCATATCACAAGTTCTTGTGACGGTCACAAAACTAGGAGGACGCCAGGGGTGTGAACGAGCCGAGCCGAGCCCGAGCTTGACCTTGCTCGGCTTGTGCTCGATTACCGAAACTCGAGCTTGAGCTCGAGTCGATCTTACCCGAGCTTGAAAAATATGCGCTCGTTACAAAGCTTGCGAGCTAACACGAGCTTGAGTCAAACTCGAGCCAAATTGAGCCTATATATATAAAATTGTTTATATTTTTATTTTTTTCTTCCGATATTTTCAATAACAAGGTTTGAAGATTATAGGTAAGTATGTAGCAAATCAACAAGATATTATTTAATATATACTCGTATGATACAAAGATATAATAATGAAAATATTTTTATAAAATATGAGCATATTTTTATAAAATATGATTAATATCTTATGTAATCTCAAATTTTCGAGCCGCTCACGAGCTTTTCGAGCCGAGCCAGCCGTTGCTCGACTTAACTCGTTAAGCTCTTGAGTTGAGCCCGAGCTCGAGTTGAGCTCACACGAGCTAAGCTTTGACCGAGCCGATCTCGAGTTGCTCGCGAGCTTTCTCGTTTCGTTTCATTAACAGCCCTAGAGGACGCACATCCTATTTAAGTAATGTCAAAAAGAAAAATGAGTTCCGAGAATACGAGATGTTATGAAGTACAAGATTGTGAAGATTGTGTGTTGTGACCGTCACAAGCAGGACGATTTTCGACATATTTAAGACCATTTCTTAATAGAGAAGTATAGCTTGTACTTCCTCCATTCCAATCAATTCTATACATTTCACTTTTTGGGCACTATTCATAAATCGAGTGAATCTTCGACACAACTTCTAATATATAACATAAAAGATAGTCGTGTGAGATCTTGTTTAAATTGTCTTACCGAGTATATTGTGAATATCAAAGTTTTATAATTTTTATCAAGACGTAACGAAAGATATTAACAAAACAAAACGGATATTGAAAAACGTGAATAAAGTAAATGTATAGAATTGATTGGAATGGAGGAAGTATTTTAGTACAAGAAAAGTTGTGGGTGAACAGTACTGAGAGTCGCATCAGTCTCAGTAGTGATGATTAAAAACCAACTTTACTCCTTTGATGTGAAAGCTAGGTAAACACCTATTGGGCTAGTGTTCCGGTAACCGTAAAATCCTCACGAGACGGTTATACGATATACTACCATCTTATTCTATAATTTGTATACACATACTTTTGTTATCGAATGCCTTTTAGAATTAAAACACAAAAAAGAGTATATGTACAATATTACAATCAGATGTATAGGAGCATCGTACAATTACGATACATTTAATTGAGTTTATGTATATACGAGTATATTTATCGAGCTTTTAAACTATTTTGAGTTATATTTTAATTTTATTGTAAAAAATTAAAATATAGTTGAATTTATATTTATTGTGCTTTAGTTGTATAATAATTTTCTAAGGTCGATATTTTGTAAAGGAGTTTATAAACTTTAAAATATAGCTCATCTCGTTTTTACTAAAACTCGAAATTTGTACTAAAAAACTAAAAATATGTACAGTTAATTGTATACATCTGGTCAAATAATTCACTAATTAAAATTAAAAGATAGACGTTGAAAAATAAATATTTTAATTTTCTCATTTATATTGTACTCCGTACTCCGTAGTACTTTGTAATAAATCACTCCTTTGTTAAGTTAAATCTGATTTCAGTTAAGATTTTTACTATTAGATACATACGACTATACGAAAGTGAATTTTCCAATCTACTCTCGTGTTCCATCTTGTATCTCGCCATCTTCGCTTTATGATCCACTTAGGCTCTCCAAGCTTCTCGCTCGCGGAGTATAGGGGCTGTCCGAGCTATATCGTCCAATCGTTATAATTCACGAATGATACGTGAAAACAAGGTAATAACTAATAAGACACGAAAATGGAGCAAATAATTCACTCGTAATGCTAAAATTAACGAGATAGAACTTTACTGCCCTAATAATTCAATCCGATTTAAGTCCGGATCCATCATACACAATATACAATGAAAACACATGCTTATTAAACCGAAGCCTAACTTCTCGTTTAAGACGGTACGATCCGTTTAAGACATAACTGAACCAAAGCCTAACTTCTTATTTAAGACGGTACGATCCGACTTATGCGTAACTGAAACCGAAGTTATCATTACCAAGCATTGAAGAAGCAAACAAAACTGTCGAAACCCCGAATATGCCCTCCTACAGTCCTCCACACAAAAAGGTTGAGTGCATCAATGCTGTATTCCCCATTAATACGCTTCCTTAACGTAATTTAATTCCTTATTAATTATACTTTTTAACGGTTATTAAAATATTTACATTCTCCACATAATATTCCATTCCTTTTCTCCTGAAAGACTCCTCCACTTCTCTCCCTCTACCACCAAGGCACCAATCCGTCATTGTCGAATAAATAAGTCCTTTTTTTTTTTTTTGTGACGGTAATACCAGTCTTAAAATAAATTATCCTTGATTTTATTTCGTCTCATCTCCAATTAATTCTTATTTAAGTGTAAGAATTTGTGTTTTCGGTTTCATATTTGAGGGGTTAACGCTTAGCAGGACCGCTTACTCTCGATAATAAACAACTAGAATTTAAAATGTTATAGTTACTATAAAATTTGGTGCTTTTTTTTTTTTTTAACTTATTTGACATAGCTAACTCATCATGGCTAAGACATTTTGCCCCCTATCGAGGTTTTGATGTCACCGAACACTTAATAAAACATACTCCGTATCAGAAAAGCTTAATATTTTCATCGGATTCTCGGTAAGAAACTATCCAAGGTCCGCCAAAACTAACTTCATATTTTTTTACAGTCCAGATTAGGGGTGTTAACGTGTCGAGCCGAGCCAGACCTTGACCTTACTCGGTTTGTGCTCAATAACCAAAACCCGAGCTTGAGCCGATCTCGAACTTACCCGAGCTTGAAAAAGATGTGCTCATCAAAAAGTTTGGGAGCTTTAACATGAACTCAAGCGGAACTCGAGCCTATACAAAATTGTTTATTTTCTTCTTCCGATATTTTCAATAATAAGGGTCAAAGGTTTTATATAAAAATATTTGGGAAATTAACAAGACATTTGATATGTATGATACAAAATATAATTATAATAATTATTTTTTTATAAAATATGAGCAATATCTTATGTAATCATAACAGTTTGAACCGCTCGCGAGCTTTCCGAGTCGAGCCAACCTTTGCTCGGGCAGACTCGTTAAGCTCTTGAGCTGAGCCTGAGCCCGAGTCGAGCTTACACGGGCCGAGCTTTGACCGAGTCGATCACGAGTTGTTCGGGAGCGATCTCATCTCATTAACACACTCTAGTCTAGATCATCTCTATTTCTTTTACTCAGTTTACCCTGCAATACACTCATATTTTAATATATTTTCCGTCACTATTTATTAAAACATTCCTATTATAAAGCCATTATACTCCCTCCATTCTTTTTATATCACCCCATTTCTTTATACACGTTTGCCAATACTCATTTTGTTTCGATTATATCTTTAGCTACATACTAGTAAAAATTATAAAATTTTGATATTCTTAATCCTCTTATCAAGACAAATTAAAAAAGATCTCACATAAATATATTTCCGTGAACGGATTGAGAGAAAACTGACGTTGAATACTCGATTGTGAATAGTGTCTAAAAGGGAAATGAGGTGATATAAAAAGAATGGAGGGAGTAACTATTAAATGATCTCGACTCTCAAGATAAATAATAAGGGCCGTTCACTCGTTCAGGCGTTCATAGATCTTCAGCATAATTTTCACTCTCTTTCCGTATTGTCCTTCTTTTTGGCGGCATTAGATAGCATAAACAAAAACAATCTCCACATTTCTTGCACGATTTCACCTTTCAGTTTTCATACCACTTTCTCTCTCCACTTTCCTCACCTCAAACTCAACTAAAATTCTCTCTCGCTTTCACTTTCTCTCTCTACATTTTTACGGAGCGAATAATGGGAGACGAAGCAATGTCGATATCGGAAGAACCTCGCCGTTTAGCTGACTGCAGACTTTCTTCTAAGCTTGTTAAGGATAATGTTCATGGCTTCATTCCTCTTGATGAGGTTTAGCTCGTTATTCTTCAACTTCGATATTATGTACTTTTACGGTTTCGTAATTAATTTGCCTAATTTTTGTTGCGTTACAGTAATTAATTGTTCTAGATAGTTGATTTTCTTTTAATTTATTGCATACTCTGTTTTAATTAGCTCATTTTTAATTGTTAAGTTAATTTTAGTGTTTTTTGTTGTGAATTATTTGTTGTGATATTATTTTTTCTCGTTAATTTGATGAAGTGTGAATTAATTGTTACGGATGAACGTGTTCATGAAAAAAGTGACAGATTTTATGCGTTCGCTCTTCGCTGTATTATTATTGAGGAATTGAACTATGAAGTGTTAATAAATTATCGCGTTAACATCCTTCTGTTAATTCGTCCGTTTTCGCGGTGTAGAGTATTATAATTGTAAATGTAATCGCAAATTTTAGGCGTTTCGTAATTCCGCCTCTCTTCTTAAATAGAGTATATTAACTGTAAATGTAATCGCAAATTTAAGCTGTTCTTCGCTGTTTATTTGATTTTGCGTGTTTCTGATGTAATTTGATCCTTTTTTTTCACAGCGGTAAAAAAATGCAATTATATTATTATTTGATCCTTGAAATGCATTATTTGTCGGTTTTTGTAACCTGAGGAGAGGAGAGATAGTGAAGTATATCGATTAAATGTCTGTTTTCTAAATTTAGGAAAAAGTTGATTTAAATTAGAGTTTTAGGTCTACTTTAGGTCATTAATTAGGTAATTTTCTTTGCTGTTTATTTGATTTTGCGTGTTTAGGATGTAATTTGATCCTTTTTTTACAGCGATAAAAAGATGCAATTACATTATTTGATCCTTGAAATGAATTATTTGTCGGTTTTTGTAACCTGAGGAGAGGAGAGACAGCGAAGTATATCGATTAAATATCTGAATTTCTAAATTTAGGAAAAAATGCTTTAAATTAGAGGTTTAGGTCAACTTTAGGCATTAATTAGGTAATTTTGTTTTTGGCTGTTACTTCATATAGTTAGCAGTGTTTCAGTTTCTAAGTGATTTGTTTATTTCTTAGTTTGTTGCGGTAGATAATTTCGTTTATGAACATCTTATCAATCATGATTCATGTAGCGTTCTACATTTTTTCGCCGGCCACAAGCTTACATTGTCATTGATTAATCTAGTTTCCGAAAGGACGTAATCTAAGCTAGAATTCCTTTCTGTTTCATGTAGTTCAAGTCTTTGTAGTATTGATAGTATACTGATGTTAAGATCTTTCACTCTAATAGCTGATTAACTAAATGTTGTAGTAAGATTACTTAATAGCTATAGTAAGTACTGGTTTCTACTTTCTAGTATGGTAATGTGTTTAGAATCAAAACTCGAGTTGATTTTACGACTTAGAATCAGTTATCAACGTTCAAGCTCTTTAAACGGTATTTCTGTCGATGTATACATACATAAAATGTGTTACAACAAGGTTTATGTCTCTGGTTTTCAGCTTGCTTTGCAGTTCATAGACACTGAGCAATTCCAAAGGTACGTGAAGTTTCTCCGTTTTGTTGCGCTCGTTTATGTCTGTCTCATTTTAACTAACTCCTTCCGAATTTATCCTTTTTGCTTGGCAGGCTTCGTGAGCTTAAGCAGCTTGGTGAGTCATTTGTTTTCCTCGCATTTCCGGCAAAAGTTTACAGCTGTTATTTTGATGCTTAAACAAAGTTTGTTTGTGTTGTTTTTCCGCCTTTCTTACCTGCTTTTGAGTCCACGTTTTTTATGGAACTCAAATTAAAAGTGCATCAGTTTTGTGCGTATCATTTGAAGATTATTTTGTATGGAATTGTTTGCTGGTCTGCTGTTTAATTGTGGCACATGCTCCCATGTGACTGTAGTGTTCACTTGTTCCTTCACTGAGTTGGCTTTGTCATTTAAATATTATACTCCGTATCTAATTCCTTCAATTTTCTTCTATATGATGTCCATTTACGTAATCATTGTTTCTTCTACGGACTAAGCACGAAAATGTTTCGCTAAGTCATTCCGTAACTTTTTTCGTTCTGTTACATTATATCAGCTCAGTTTTTATTATGGCCGGTAGTTATAACTGTAAGAAAATGTTGTGCCAAGGCATTTTTGCAAGTGGAAGAATGTCGTCAGTGTCATTTTTGCAAATGATAAAGCGCTAGAAACGTCCCATGTTTGGTGTAATCATGGAGAGTTTCCGTCAGTTTCTGTTCCTTCTTTGGTGGCCATATTTTTTGTAGGATTTTTTGAGGATTTCGATTTCTTACTGCTGTATTTCCGAGGAGACATGTGGCTGCTCGACTAACAATGATATTTTCAGGTATGACGCATATGGTTTACCCAGGAGCAGTACATTCGCGGTTTGAGCATTCTCTTGGTGTGTATCATCTTGCTGAAGAAATGGTCAAGCAACTCCAAAGATACCAAGTAGGACATCTCTTGAGGTTTTTCATTCTCATTTTGCAGTGGATTCGGACAAAACCAATGAATAAATTAATCCGGTAAAGATATGATAAGTGAATAGTTAAATGATAAGCTGAATAAAGGAATGGTTAGGATTTTATGATGTGATTGGAATATGTCTAATATCTAGGGAATATTATATCTTATTGTAACTTTCTTTTACAGGGTCCAGAACTTGACATTAATAAGTTTGATGTGCAGACAGTGAAACTTGCTGGTAAATACCAATACTCATATGTCGTGTCGACTGTCGACATCTTTCTTGATGCAGTTTTGATACAGTATCTGACTGTTATTTGTTTATGAATGTTAACTTTTAAGGACTACTCCATGATGTTGGTCATGGTCCATTCAGCCACATGTTTGAGAGCGGGTTCCTTCCTAACGTTCTTCATGGCTCAGAATGGTACGAAGTATTATTTGAAACATTAGCATTAACACATGAAGAACTTTTCTCACTTATTCAGTCAAAACAAATGTGATTCAAACTACATGAAGCTTTTGTGAATTGTATTTAACATTCATAATGCTGCTAAGTGTTGTTGATTGGCTTATCATGGCTACCCAACCATATGTTTTTTCTCCTATTAATCTGTTTTCTTCAATGAATTTTTTTCCGTAAATGATTTGTTGAAAATAAGTTTTAAAATCTACCGTGTTATTGAAAATTTGCTTGGTACTTTGAAGGTCTCATGAAGACATGTCAATCCGCTTGATTGATTACATTGTTGACGAGCATCACATAGACATTGATGGCTCAATGCAGAAGAAAGTGAAGGTACATGCATTGTTAACTTCGCTCTACTGCTTAAATGCTTATTCATATTCCTTATTATCTGAAAAACTGGATACTTCATCACTCAAATTTAAGTTGTTGGAAGTTGGGACTGCTTCCTCTGGCCAATCGATGTTTTAATGACTGAATCTTAGCTCTTATACAGCAGGGATTTTATCGTAATTCTGATTAGTATCCCTGAATGGCTTTTTGTTTATAGGAAATGGTAGTTGCCAGCACTTCACATGCCTCGAGGAATGTAAGTAATCGGCTTCTATCAGATGACTTGAGAATTTCTTTGCTACTCTTGTTTCTTGTACCTATGTAGGATGATTGGCACATCTTAGGAACTCACTTTTTTTTTGCGTGCGTACTTTTGTCATGTAGAGCTTGAAGGAGAAGCGGTTCTTGTATGATATTGTTGCCAATGGTCGAAACGGGATTGATGTTGACAAGTAATTCTTGGTCTTGTTGCTACACTGCTCTTTATTTTTGTAGTTTGAAGACGGATTGGTCAATCCCGACTTGTCTCAGGGCATTAAATAATATCCTTCAATTTCTCTCTCCTCCTAGGTTTGACTATATTGTCCGTGATTCTCGAGCTTGTGGCCTTGGCTGCAGCTTCCAGTTTGAGAGGTATGTATTACATCTGTCTTCTGCTACATACTTAGTCAGTAGTCACTAGCCAGCGGAGCGTCATACTCATAATTCAAAGGCCGTGATGTCAACAACAACTACTCCAATGACTTAAAGGCTCGTGCCAATGGTAGGATGGAAGACGGGGGTGATGTTAAACATATGAGACTTAAGGTTATTTCCAAATGACCCGTACTAGAGAACTTCCAGAGATGGTTGATTCACAGACTAAGAAGTTTGCGATTCTTTGGTCTATTGGAAACGATAAGATGTTAGTCCTGACATATAAAAATCAAATACCCACTTTAGTGGGAAAACTCCGGACTCCGACATTGAATGCTCTCTCCCCTCACTTGCAGGTTACTGCAAACAGTACGAGTCATGGATGATGAGATATGTTACCGTACCAAAGAATGTCAGTATCAGTTAAATAATGTTCGGAGTCTGCAGTCCTTGTTACTTTATACTCAAGTTGTTATTTCCCAAATGTGCCAGATCTTACAGTACACAAGCTGTTTCTTAGCCGTGCTGATCTCCATCGAACTGTCTACACACATGCAAAAGTAAAGGTGATTGATTATTAACGCTTGATACTCTTGCGTATTTTTTTCTAGTTTGCACTGTAATTTTTCCACCGCTTCAATACTTCTTAATATAGTATAATGTGACGGTGACAAAATTCGATTACTTCAATACTACATTGGATAACATTTCAGGCGATAGAGCTCATGGTTGTTGATGCACTGTTGAAAGCAAATAATCATCTTCAAATTTCTTCAGCGGTTAATGATCCCGCAGAATTCTGGAAGGTTCTATGATCTTGAAATTAGCAAGACTGTTTATCGTCCCCCCTTTGTATAATTCCGGACACAATATTCTGATTTTGTTTGCCACTTCATATTCTTAGCTGGATGACACTATTCTGAAGCGGATTGAAACGGATCCTCACGCCGAGCTCAAAGAAGCTAGAGACTTGATTCTACGAATCAGAAGAAGAGATCTATATCAGGTGATTTTACCGATCAAAATTTGTTTTATGCAAGGTGATCTTGTAGTTGTCTAACGTGCTCCTGTTTCCTTCGCGTAGTTTTGCAATGAGTTTACCGTCCCAAAAGAGGAACTTGATAACTTTAAGAACGTGACTCCTCAACAGATCATTTGCTCTCAGGTACTTAGACGAAGCTTTTACTGTTACTCAGATATAATAATTTCGTGCGTTCTAATAGTTTGTGGGCAGGATGCTGGTGAAATTTCTCTGAATGAAGAAGACATAGCTGTGAGCAATATCAAGATTGATTTCACACAAGGAAGGGATAACCCTCTCAAAAGGTACAGCGTATATTTGATCGCATTTAACAGTATGTTACTGGTTGTCAGCTATGTTGCTCGGACACGGTTAGAAGTATCCGACATGGGTACGTGTCCAAGTGTCGGATTTTTCTGTTCTTGTGAAAAGATCATGTTTTTGGTCTAAAATGAAGTGTCCGAGTGTCCTACCCATGTCCGAGTATCCAGTGTCCGAGATGGGTACGCGAGGTCATATTAAAGAGTCCGAGCAACATAGGTCGTCAGATAGTTCCCGTGTTTGTCTTAACAGTTGCCTATGTACGAACCTGTTTGTACGGATACTTATGTCTTCTGTTTTTGTCTATGCAGCGCCCGATTCTTCCAGGTATGAATATTCAATTCAGTAGTCTGATGAATATATTGGAATATTCCCGTCTTCTACTTCTGCCTTAAATTTTCAGTTGACATCATGAATGAACCTTAAACTACCGTCACACACTCTCTGTTTCAAAGCATGGTCACTGGCCCGTATTATACGTGGCATGTGCACATTGCTTTAGAAACTAGTGGCGAACCATTCGCCATTCCGATCCCCCATTAGATATATTAGCGCCATCATTAGACAAAATTGTAGTTTATATATTGGTTTACCACAAAATTTCGCTAAAATGAACAAAAAAGTTTAGTTTCAACTTTCAAGTGTTGGGAGGTCGTAGTTGAAGATACTGCGTCCTCGTACATTTATGTGCCAGTGACTCAGTGAGCATGTAATTTTTTATCCATTTTGTTTAGTTTTCGAAAGTATTGGGCATGTTGAAATTCATCTTGCACTCTTGTTATTGCATGACAGAACTATGATACCACTGTATGCGAAGCTATAGATGATCATCGCATCAGCCACCTGATGCCGGAATGCTGTCAGGACAAGATAGTACGAGTGTACGCCAAGAAGCCTGAACTGGTGTGTGAATCAATGATCTTACTCGCTCTCTACTCTCTATGCCATTTCCTATGATTCTACCATTTATTCAATGATGTATTAACTATGATCATTCAAAAAGTATAGAGGATAAAAAAAATCATACGTATATACTAGGTAGCACGGACACTTGTCTTAATTAGCCGTCCCGTGTCCGACACTTGGACACCCGACACTCGTTGGACACATGGCTAAACATATTATAGTTTAGACGAGAAATAAAATTTTGAAAAAGATCGATTAGAAGATGAGTTTGGGTGGAAAATGCGAATTAGTTATAGTAAAGGTCGAATTGTACCTTTACTTGTTTAGATTTAGCTTCAAATTTATGAAAAAAAATGAAATTATACGTTATTTATAACCCTAAAATATATATTTTATTATATTTAAATGCCGTGTCCTAAATTTCATTAGATGCCGTGTTCGTGTCCGTGTCCATGTCCGTTTTGGTGCTATCTAGCATATATATAATGATATTAACTCAGATGAAATGGTTATTTTTAGTCGCATTTGGTTGGTCTCGCATTATACTAATTGTATATTTGGTATCATATATGCAGGTATCAGCGGTCTCGAAAGCATTTGTGAATTTGCAGGGAAAGATGTTCAAGAAGCAGGTTCAGGTACATTCAACACCAGAGAAGAACGCCCGTCAGAAAAAGATGAAGTACAGTGATCCATAATCATCGTCGACTTGTACAAAGGATTGCAACTGTACATGGCTGACCTACCTTAAGATGTACGCACATATTTTGTAGCTCGTACTCTGATACACTCACCAACGTATTCAGGAGATGGCTAAACCGTTTTGCACACAAGTTACGTACTTGTAAATCATTACAGCCTGCGCTTTCCATTGGTGGCTTAACTGCCGATTTTTGCTTCTTTAACTGCTGGCAATTTACAGAACAATTAAGGTGCTGATATTGAAACTAGCTGCTGGTGTATGAATTCTTCTGTAAACTCTGATCTTTACTTCGATCTTTCTCGACTATTTTCGGTTACTGGATCTCTTAATGTTCTACTTCTGTTCAATTCTTTGCATTAGTGCTTATTTTCTGGGCAAGAAACTGAAGAAACTATACCAGTAACGTGTGACGACAGGTTTGACGTCTATCGATTTTGAACCTAAACTATGAGGTTGGTAGTCTTGGTACGTATAAACATTATAGCTTGTATGTTATCATTATAGTGCCAATTTAGTACTCAATTACGTTAAACATTGAATTATTATTTTACTTGTTAAATTATTTGGTCGCAATATTTTGAAAAACATTCTACTCGTTGGCTGCTTTTAGTTGACAGTCTAGTTTTAAATAATTAGTTATACATTTTTCAATAAGATCGTTATTTTGCAAGAGACCCATAAAGTAAGAGAAATAGGAACATACATCGGAGAGGTACTACCTCACATTTTTCTAGTTTTTGAGCATATGCATATATTTTTTGAGCATATGAATATTTTTTTGAGCTTATGAATATTTTTTTGAGCTTACTATCTTAAACTTTATTTGTTATTGAGCATATGAGTTTTTTTTGAGCTTATTACGTCAAACTTTATATTTTTTTTAGCATATGTGCATTTTTCTGAGCTTATAGAAATTTATAAGTTAGATTTTAATTTTTTTTCTTAAAAGTAAAAAATAACTAAGTTTATATGTAATGTTTTTGAGCTTAATGTTTTAATAACTTAACTCAAAACGTTATACCAATACTCATAATTTTTAAAACAAAACTCAAAAACATTAGAGTAAATGCTCAAAAAGTATAATATTGGTGGTAGTACCTCGGTTGTATGATCCTCCTACTGATAAAGTAACTATGATATGATTGAAAAACAATTTAAAATTTTAAGTTAATTGTGTAAAATATCCATACAAATTTGAAAATTTCCAAATTTCCAAATTATTTTACAAGTATAATATACACCAATTAAATTTGAAAATTTTATAAAAAAGATGGCCTTATCGTAAAAGCGTTCAATTTTCATATTAACTCTTACATATAAACTACACAAATTCTTTTTTCAGACGATCACTTTTGGTCTGAAGTTTCATACGGGTCATATGTGACCATTTTATGGTTAAATGTAACAACACTAGTGTGACCAATGTTACCGCTATGATAACTTGTTTGTCAATAATGGTTACATTTGACTGTAAAATGGTTACAAAATTCTGTTTTATTATTTCAAACCAAAATCATTATTACTATAAAAGAAGGATGGATTTCCGCCTACGTGGCGCAGTCATATCGCAGCATTGGGTATTTCGAGCTCTCACATTCATCCTCAGCATTTTCAATTTTTTTCGACCAATCAGGTTTACTCATCTATGCCACCTCATATTAATTTAATAATTTAATAATAATTTATTTATTTATTTATTATTAAATACAAAAACTGAATCAGAATAATATCCTTCCAAATTTGACTCATTCTCATTTTACCAGAATATAATCATCACAATCATTCTGAATACAATTTTGAATACAATCATTCTTAAAACAATTATCCTTTCTATATTTTGAATAATGATGAAAGAAAGCAAAACGTCACCCAAAACTGATTGTTCGTCTTTTTCAAAAATCATAATCAAAGTCCAACTATTGCCAAATCTTTTCTATATCATTGATGAAACATCCATTTCAGGTATGTCAACACGTTTTCGAGAAGTTTTATTAAATCCATATACATACTCTAAATATTGTTAGCTTTTTCGTTTATCAACAACATTATTGATATATACCAACGGCGTGTTGCCAACTAACTGTGCAAGTTCAAAATTAAAAACAGATTCAGTAAATTGTAATCCATTGGAAAACAAAGTAAGAAGAAAAGCTACTGTCGTTTACTTCAGTCACGTCTTTAGCAATGAAAGGCTTCTCCTCCACCATTTCGAATGATAGTTAGCTAAGATCACCAAAAGTCTTAATCTGTCATGTGATCAACAAAATAATCCGACTCAAAGCTATATTTACAAATTGAAAATCCTTCTAAGTTGTCTGACCATATTTGACCAGATTCTATTCTATAATAATTTAAACGTAAAACAAAATTTTATATTAAACGTAATTTATAATTTATAATCTCGAAAAAAACACATAATTTTCTTAAAAGTGGGGGTTATAATTTCAATTTTATAAATCCTATTCTCATTATTTTCAGATATTCACATTATTTTATTCAAATACTGTTTTACGTAAATTATCTCACAATTATTCTCTTTGACCTAAATATTCTATAATAAATTAATTAGATTTATATAATAATAATAATATTCTACAATATTCACACGGTTAAAATATACAAAAAGCTTCAATATTTAATTCCATAATTTTATCATCAATCACTATGGGAATATTTTATTCCCTAATTATTTCCTTATATATACTAATTGACCTAAATATTCTATAATTAATTAATTTATATAATAAGTGTTTTGAAAAGATATTTAAAAAATAAGTGTTTTCTATAATAGAAATATAAAAAACGATTAGAATTGTAACAAAAAAATTTTATTTTATGGCTAAAGATACTTAAACCAAATCACTTTTTTTCCGCCTACTTACTCACTATCTATAGATTAACCTTAACTCAAAACTCTAAAAAACGGCTTCACCATAGTAGCAATTTTACTGCCGTCATTTACTACTAACGCCCCTTCCCTTCTCTCTCCCTGTCACACACGTCGTTCCTTTATTCTCTTCAATATTTCTCCGCCGTTCATCCTCCCGACTTCTAGAAAATCTACTTATTCCACCACGATCTATTGCTTGATGAAGCAATTACCAACAAATTCATTCATTATGTTCCTGTTTGATTATAATTAATAAAACGTTTGTGCTTTACCCAATTACTAATGGTTGATATATTTAAAATTAGTTACTAATGGTTGATATATTCATTATGTATACCCATCCAAAATTAGTCCTTGCCACTTTTACTGGGTAATAGTTTTGCAGCTATTGATCTCTACAATTTCAATGGGACAACGTTTTAGAATTTAACTATATTGAGTTGGTCTTTAGGTGTGATGAATAAGAAGTACTCCCTCCGTATCGATTATATTTTTGTCATTTGTTTTGTCACAAATACCAAGAAAAGAGGAGGAGCCAGTCTTTAGGTGACTAACTTTGTGTCACCTTTAATTAAGCAGGCGAAGGATTTGGTTGTCCATAGCATTGATGTAGAGGTAAATACGTTCACCAATTTAATTCTTAATACCAAAGATCCATAACGTATTTAAATAAAATCTAAAACGTTACCATTTCAAGCAGGAGGTAGATTCCCGAACCGAAGACAATAGTCCAAAGATAACTCCTTTGAAAAGGCCAATCCCAATTGATGACGAAGATCAATCATTTGATGCAAGTTCTGCAACAAAAAAGGCCGCTATCGTGAAGACGGAAAAATAATTGCAAAGTGTTATCTTAAATTTTAAATTGACAGATTTCAGAATGTTGTTTTGTTTTGGTAGTACTTCTTTTATTTAAGCATTCGTTTCAGCACTCAACATTAAGGTTTCAAGTTTTATTTTATTTACCGAAACGGTGGTGACCCTAAACGAAATTAGTCCAATTCATATAGTTGAATTAGTTATTTTAATTGTTTTATCTTACGGCTGATTGTCATCTTTAAATGTGTTTCAGATTTCCAGCAGTTAATCCACATTAGTATATGGAACCAAACAGTACAAAAGACAATCCTATAATATCTTTGTTACTAAGCAATAGATATCCATCCGAAGAACCATATAGGACGCTATAGAGTACCATAGTGTTCACTTATCAAATTCATATTAAGACTGGCAGAAAGAAAATGTGGCAGATTGAGTAAAATACCTTGATATTGTAACACTTTTGATGTGATCCCAACAATGAGGTCGTCTCCATCCTCCCACGTCATATCATGCGCAATCATAAAAAAAAAATATCATTAGATAGTGATCCAGTAAGAGGCTGGACATTCAATCTACGAAGATAAATTATAGGACCTCAAAAATAAATACAATATAAGCGAAAGTCACAAAAATATTACTGTCAGTAATTATAGACTTCAAATTAGAGGCAGAACTGAAGCAGTCACTGTATAGCTCATGCGCAAAACACTATTCAGCCCTCGGTAAATAATTAACTATCCCCACAGAAATTATCTTACTGTTTGAAAAATGATAAGATACAACTATGCTGCCGGAGCTTAAAAACTTGACCAAATGATGTACTGCAGACGTGGGAGTGATTCCTTGAACACAAACAAATAACCAACACAGACTTTTTGGTTTCTCTTATGCAAATTCTAGCATTCTAGACCGAACCAGCAAGGGGAAGAAACGAAGTAGGTAGTAACCATGCATTATAAGGTACAACTATGCTGCCGTAGTTTAAAAACTTGACCAAATGATGTACTGCAGACGTGGGAGCTAATCCATGAACACAAACAAATAACCCACACAGACTTTTTGGTTTCTCTTATGCAAATTCTATCATTCTAGACCAACACAGACTTTTTTAAATAGGATTTGAATATCACGGTTAAGATAAACAAAATTAAAAGTGAAAATTTAAGACTAATAAAACATATAAGCATCATTTGAATCTTGCCACACTTAAAATTTACCAAAAATAGATGAGCCCATGATACACAGCAAATACCATTAGAAAAATAATAAGCCCACACTTCTCTGAAAACCCTAAACGTAAACAAAATCCTAAACCCTATTAATACCACTGCATAATATGTATTATTCACTTCTCTGAAAACTAAATATTATTAACATCCCATGGCAGAAAATCATGGCCAACCAAAAAACCCTAAAAGAAAAAGCAATGAACGTGATAAAAGTTAGTTTATTTATTAAATAGTTGTTGTACAATTTCAATTGTTCTTCATTTTATTCCTTTTCTAATTTAGTTTTTACATCTTTCAGGAAATACAGTTTTTGCCCTACGTGAAATAACAAACACACATCGGCAGAGAAATGTGAATTTTCCGTCAGAAAACAGTAAACAACCACTTTATCGTCCTACATCAGGTATTGATTTTAATTATTTTACTTACTAAATGCAATTTCAGTTTATTGTGGTTGCTACATAGTCAAGTAGTTTGTTATTTTTCGATTAAAGATGGATTTCTAAGACTGTGTTTTGTATTAAAATAAAAAAACTGTAGGACCTCTCAATAAATTGTGCATCATGTTTAATTAAACCCTACCAGACTTCTCAACCACATAACCTAAAAGATAATGAAATAATTCAAGGCTAAAACCCTAATATGAGTAGTTTAACTCTGACTTAAATTAAACACAAAAACTCACATCAACCAACCTAAAAGATAATGATTCTATGCCATAAAAATCGTTATTGTTATCTATTCAATTACTCTGATTGTTATTGTTATCTATCCTAAACATAGACTATCAAGCATAAAAATATCAAACATAATTTGACCCGGGTCAATAACTAAATTAAAATAAAAAACAGAAAAATATCGTAGTATATCTATTCCATAAAAAACGAGTCAATATCCTAAACATCAATCTATTATATTTAGGAATTAATATAATAAATATAAAATATATGTTCTACACCGACATGCAAATAAATAAATCTAATTAAAACGACATAAAAATCAATAAATCTCCTTCAAATCGACATGCAAATGAATTTTTACTGATATACTCAATTATTAACACAATTTACAACTTATTAATGTTAAAATACTCAATTATTAACACAAATGTTTAGATCTAATCTCGATAAACAAATAAATCCAATTTAAATTAGTCACAATTTATCATATCGGAAGTCAGTTATTTCTGGCAGTCATATCGGAAGCAATGTCCATATTCCCCGAATCACCTTGACTCCTTCCGATCAAACCAGGTTCCCAATTAAGTTTGAAAAAAGACAGTTTCCTTTAGCGGTTTGTTTCGCTATGACTATCAACAAAAGTCAAGGTCAGTCTCTATCCCGTGTTGGACTTTATCTTCCAAGACCGGTCTTTACCCATGGCCAACTATACGTTGCTATATCTAGGGTCACCAGTAAGAAAGGTCTAAAAGTGCTACTTCTTGATGAAGAAGGACGGATGACTAATACAACAACAAATGTTGTTTACAAGGAGGTTTTCGAGAAACTGTAATTGTCGTGTTGGGTTATCGAATTTTAATACATCCATTTAATTTATATTTGTTATTTAATATTTTTTTAGTCGTCTATTGTTTTTTCTTACATACCTTATTTATTAATTTTATCATAAGTAATCCAAATATTATCATCATTACTAATAGCTATTCGAAGATTAGTGCACCAGAAAATTCATCTTTTCACCTAATATATCTTATATTCAAACATCCCGTTAAAAAATAATTCGTCCGAATAAACAGAATTGCTATATATTCAAATAAATATTCCGACGGCGTCTTTAAAAATAAGTGTACACAACCCCGTGATTTTTCACGGGTGTTACACTAGTTATCGTTTAAAACCAAACCAACCGAATAAACTATTAGATATACCGGAATTCCGAAATATACAATCTATCTTTTTAACTTAAAAAAAAAACTCCATGTAATAAAAAAACTATAAAGTGTATCATGTAGAAGCTTAATCGCATTATCAATCGCATCACTAGAATTACGTCCACCGCCGAAAAATCGTTTCCCTAACAATTAATAAAGTTAAACCCACCAGTGTCGACCCATCCCAAAAAAAAACCAAAACACATCTCGCAAAGATGGCATCACCTTCACCAACGCCGGTTACCCCTCCGCCCGCCCCTCTCCCGGATCCCCAACCCGTAAATCCGACCCCACTTCCTACCACTGTCACCGCCGCTGACCAACCCCCACCTTCCTCCACTCCCCCTCCTCCTCAACTACAATCCCTCCTAAACCCTAACCCTAACCCTAACCCTAACCCTAACTCCACACCACCACCGCAACAAACCCCACCACCCCCACTGCAACAACAACCGCAACCAATTCCAATCAATCCGTTCGCCGCCGCCCCGTCGTTCCGTCCGGCTCCTCAATTCACCCCTCTCCCTCCTCCCGGCGTCAATCCCGGTCAACCCCCGCAACAACTACCCGGATACCCCGGGCAGCCCTCGCCTCAACAACAAGGATACCCGGGGCAACCACCACAACAACAAGGATACCCGGGGCAGCCCCCGCAACAAGGGTACCCCGGGCAGCCTCCACAGCAGCAGCAGCAGCAACAACCTGGATATCCTGGGCAGCCGCCACAGCAACAGCCTGGATATCCTGGGCAGCCGCCGCAACAACAACAATTACAACAACCTGGGTATCCTGGGCAGCCTGGGCAGCAGTTAGTGTATCCGGGGCAGCAGCAGGTGATGCGACCGCCTTATATGCCGATGCCTAATGGTTATATGCCTCCTCCTGGTACTATGCCTCCTAACGGTGGGTTTTCTCCCTTTCACCATTTTTATTATTCTTTTAATTCTTCTTTTCTACATTGTTTTCTATTGTTTGATGATTGTTTATGGTCGAATGTTAGTTTGGTAGTGGATGTTTCCTGTTTTCATGTGATGCCGGATCTGTTAGCATTCGGATTCAGGCCGTTTCGTTCCGTTTGGAGGCGTGCTTTGTCTTTGATTTGATGATTCCTTGACCCCGTCTTTGATCCACTAGGATATGCCAATTGAAGTCATTTTTAGGAATACATGCATTATTCCCTTTCCCTCTGTTTGCAGCCCATCTGCTCGTGTTTATTATCGATTTGGATCGCATACCCCTTTAGTGTTATGAAAAATTTGGGTTTCTCTGGAAGGTTTTGGATTAGATCAAGTTAGTGGTAGGTTTTCATTGTTCAACACAGTAATGGTACCAAGGTCGTGTTTTGACTCGATCTATGGTGTGGTTATGCTCTGTTTAGATTCAATTCTGGTTATTTGGTGTCTAATGACGTCTCTTCGAATGAGTAGGGTTTGGATGAGTTGAAGTCATATGTTGACTTTATTTTCGCTTTTATGTAGGCTTTTTATATTGGGATAGATAACAAACACCTTTCGAACATATATTATTCGAACATATTCATTTGACACGTCGACGTAATGTAGGTCCATATTTGGAAATTCTAATCTTTTCTTTGTGAGATTGCTGTATGATTAAGTGATTTGAGTCTAGTGATTTGCTTTGTTACTAGGACACGACACTTCACTTCACTTTGGTTGCATACTTGCATGTCGTGTCTCGTGTCCAACATTTGGATAGAGGATAGGCAGATAGTTATAGAGGCTCGTGTTATACAATAAGCTCATTGTATGGTGTTTTACGATTAGCTTATACTAACAAACTCAAAATCCAATTATAATTAAGTTTGTGCTTTTAAGACATTTCCTTGCATTCTCATTTCTATAGGGAATTCCGTGCATAAAAAATGGGGAATTAAGTTGTAGGGAAATCTATATGCTCAGTAATGAGGGTTGGGTTTCAAACTGGGTGGTTCCATTATAAAAGCTTCTGCTTTTGTGGGATCCAAAGTGTGGTTGGCTTCTCTTTTTGATACCCATGTTTACTGTTGTGATGAGTTATTGGATGGTGTTTTTCCTACACTATTCTTGTATCAGTTTCAGTTGATAGAATATTAATTTTTATCACGGGCGTGAGCCTTTGTTACTGTCTCCTGTTACAACCAATTTTGCTGGGTTACATGAGTAACTTAAATATGCCTCTGATCTGAACGGAGATGAAAGCTACCATAAAATATAGGACATATGACCGAATACGCTGAGTATCGTGTAATGTATGCCTCCAAATACTCAGAGATGAGGCAACTTTCGAAAAACTTAAAACATAACGCTAACATTTAAGCGTAGTTAAGATTCTTTAGCTCATGTCCGAGAAGAGTTTGGTTGATGGAAGATGGGAGAAAAATACTGAAAGTTGATATTGACTAGATAACGGGGTAACACTTAATGGGGTGTTTTCTCCTACAGTGTCTTGATTGAATTCGGTGAAAATGGTGTGAAGGCATCCTATTGCAATTGTTTAGAGACTACTCCAACTCCTGTTTGGTATGCGCACATATCCAGAGCTTACTTGTCAGTTTACATTTGTAAGTTTAGAGAATATATCAACAAAATCTTAATTTTAAAACTACGTTTCACATTGCTAAATCCAGCAGTATTCCACTGCTCCATTATTGTGATTTATAATGGCTGTGCTGTCATGTCGATTCAGTAGGGAATGTGTGATAGTTTAAGCATTTCTTTCCTTGTTGGGTCCTTGAGTTGGTTGCAGCAGATCATAAGGCCAACCGAGTTCTTTGGCGCCCTTGTATGGCGAGGTATCATTATCCTTCATTTGCCACCTTGATTTTACATCCCAGTTTGTTCCTCAGTCTGTGCCTTTTGTTATTTTCTTGCAATTCTTATTGGGTAAATACAGTTTACATTCACGATAATGGATTTTCTATGCTATCAATATTCTCGGTGTATTGAGGTGGTGAAATTTTCTTTATACTTGTTAGAAATTTTTTTAGTGAATGCACGGAATCTTGTTAAGGCTATTGCTTCTGCAGCTGGATATTCAAGGTGAGCATACTTGATTTCTTGTTGATAATAGACCTTGTATTATGCTGCTTATTCTTCATCAGGTATACTCAGCTGGTCTTAGTTGCCCTGATTTGCTGACATTATGCTTGTCATGTGTGGTAACAACGCTTCTTAAGTTTATTTTTTGTTGCCATGTTCCCTTGTTAAAAATGATATGAGCTACAACTATTTATCTGTGTTAACTATTTATGAACCATTTCTGATATTTTTGCATAGATGTTGCTTTGTGATAATGCAGGAGCAGTTCGATATCCCTATCCACCTATTACTCGGCCTGCATTTCTTCCACGCCCAGGACCAGGAGGTGTACCAGGCTTGGTTTCCCCGTTTCCTCGACCACCTTTAATAATCAGGCCTCCCGTGACTCCTGCCATTATCAGGCCAATTATCCCAATTATTATCCCAGTTGAGAAACCTCAAACAACTGTTTATGTTGGGAAGATTGCTCCGTCTGTAGAGAATGACTTTATTCGTTCCCTCTTGGAGGTACGTTCGAAGCATCGGTGTATTTGTTCGTATTTTTTGGGTCTTATAGCCCCTTCATTCCTATTATTGCCCTCGTTGATTTGTGGTGGTCAAACGATGTCGTCTTACAAGTCTTAGAACTTTTTAATCATATGAACATAGTTGTTTTATTAAATCAAACTTCTCAAGTTCATAATTTATTTGATGAAATTAGTAGCCAAAGTTTACATTTGGTTGATCACCAAAGTTTAATGGCCACAAAAGATTCGGGTGGGAGATAGTATTCCTTTTCCCCTGTTCCTCTTCTTCTCAAGTCTTGAACATCTCTCCTGATAAGTTTTTTTCCTGCTCAGCTATGTGGACCAATAAAAAGCTGGAAACGTGCACAAGATCCGTCCGATGGAACACCTAAAAAATTCGGTTTCTGCGAATTTGAATCTGCTGAAGGGGTTCTTCGTGCTTTACGCTTGCTGAGTAAACGCAGTGTTGATGGGGAAGAACTAGTGGTATGTTTTCCTCTTGTTTTTAACATAATTAAATGAATTTCTGCATTGCATGGGTCGTACACAAAAGTTTTTGGAGTATAATTTCTATTATGGACAATTTTATTCGTTTAATGTATTAGAATTTAGAACTCGAATATCTTAGAACCTCAGTTTCTGTGCTCATCTTTGTTTTACTAATCTTACATGTCGAACTAAAATAGGCTCACCTGTATCCCGAGGACCATAGAATTGTATCTAGCTTATTCAGATTTCAGTATATACGTTATTTTGGTAAGCTTTCTTGCTTGAATTGGTGCCTTGTAGATGTTTATCGCTACTTTTATGGATTGTTTCAGTATATAATGAATCTGAAGGTTGTCGTTGGTAATTGAAGTATTATAGAAGCCTCAAAAGTTTGCATGAATGTGTGGGCTGTATATTTGTCATGTGCATGCAATTTTCTTATAACACACAAATATAATGATAAATATAATTAAACCAATATGCCTTGACACTAGGCACTTCTATCGCTAAAGTCGTAGATGCTTTTTGAATACATTTTCTTTGAGCGGGAGACTCTCTATAGGCGCTGATCTAATGATAATGAATGTTCTATCATCCGGGAGTTACATTTTATTGAATTGTTCACAATGTTGCATACTACTCAAGCAGCAGCTGCGAAAATTGCAACACTCTGCTGAACTGTTTAACCAATATGTTTCATAGTAAGTATATAATGGTACAAAAATGCAGTCGTAGTTGCGGTCATGGTCACGGTAATGGGTAGTCCTATATGTTATGTATCCTGCTGGGATGTAATATAAAGATCGTCCAAATGTGTAGATTCTTTTATTTTTGGATGTTAGTCTATGTCCTCCCTTTTTGCACAATAAATAAATATAGACACTATTAAGAGTTGCTCTTATTTTTATTAGTCAGTCGACTTTTTGTGCGTTCGTTGTACATGAGTAGTGACCATTTTACCACCATCAGGTGTTAGGTACCCATTTAGTGCTGTTAGATTTTTACGGTATTTGTTGCCGTGGTTGCTGATTTTCCATGTGAATTCTCTTTTGTGTAGTTGAATGTTAATCAAGCAACAAGAGATTATTTGGAGCGTTATGTCAGTAAAAAGAAACTGGAATTGAAGAAGCAAAATGAGATTGTTGCAGAAGAAGCCAAGAAAGAGGGGGAGAGTGCATCAGAAGTTCAAAAGGATGAAGATGAAGATAAAAAAGAATCCGGGAAACCTGCTGAAGAGGAGCCAAATAAGGAAGCGGAAGAAAAGGAAAACAAAGAAAAAGATATGGCCACCTTTGGCCTGGTCACTGGTGACGACCGTAATACTGACCAAGAGGCTTCAGAGAAGCTCACAAACATGATCGAAGAACGCATTAAAAATAAGCCTCTACCTCCACCGCCTCCGAGAGTGCCCGAAGCTACAGACTCCAACATGGAAGTGCCTTCAAAATCAGGGGACAAAGATTCAGATATCGACGCTGTAAAAAATGGTTAGTTCTGAAATAGATTTTACTAATATACTCCCTCCGATCCAGACAAAAGGTAACGGTTGCTTTATCACAGTTGTCGAGACACATTTTACAACGTGAATATCTTTAGTTACATATTATTAAAAATTATAAAAATTTGATATTCTTATAGCATTCATGACGATAAATCAAACAAGATCTCACATGACTATATTTTGTCTTATAGATTAACGGTAATATTAAAGATTCCCTACGATCATGAATAGTGCCAAAAAGCAACCGTTACCTTTTGTCTGGATCGGAGGGAGTAATATATTGTGTTAGTTTTCTCTCGTATGTCTATGTTTAGCATCTCTCAACTATTCTCTCCTATTCAATATAACTGTAGATGTAAAGAATGAGGATGAAACGACAAGTGAGGCCAAGTCTGCAAGAGCTGGAACAGTTTCACCTGATAGGAGAAGGAATGAGAATCGAGGCAGAGATAGGGAAAGAGATCGTGATAGGCGAGATAAGGAGAGAGAGCTTGATAGATTAGAAAGAGAGCGTGAACGAGACCGACAAAGAAGAGAAAGAGACAGAGAGTTCGAGGTTCAAAAGGCTGAGCGGTTTTACAAGGAACGAGTCAAGGAATGGGAGACTAGAGAAAAAGATAGAGAATACAAACGTAAATATGAGAGGGAGAAAGAGAAAGAACGAGAACGTGAACGTAGGCGGTTGATTGAGGATCAAGAGGATGAAAGTGATGATGATTCCAGAAAGAGGAGACGTAAATCTGATATAGAGGAGAAGAGGAGGCGGCGACGAAGGGAAAAAGAAGAAGATTTGGTAGACAAACTTAAAGAAGAAGAAGAAATTGCCGAGGCCAAGAAAAGAGCTGAGGAGGAGCAGGCCGAGCAGCAGAAGGAAGAAGAGAAACAAGCATTGGAGCCACCTTCTGTTCCCGTGGCCAATGAAGACGAGGCGGCACCTATGCTGTTAGAAGCTGTTCCAGATGAAACTAAAGATGATATGGAAGAGGATCAGCCTCAGGCTCAGCTTGTTGATCCTGCTATTGCTAGTCATGCTGGTAAGTCTATCTTTATTGTTTTTTAAGGTCTTGTTTGGATGGAGGATGGGGGGAATTGGACAGGCTTGTTTTCTGTTGTTGAAGAAGTAACAAATGAGTTTTTTCCCCTGTAGGCGAAGCTAAAATCTTTGTTATACAACAAAGATTTTGATGAAAATGGTTAACCTCCCCTTTCCTTGCCTTCTCCTCCTCATTTCCCCTTAGTGTGTATCCAAACAAAGGGTTGGTCAGGTTTCGATAAAAAGGAATTGTTGGGAAATGTACGAGCCGATTCCCTTGTTTTTATAGTAAACTGGGTTGGAGTCTTGGAGGGCTCAATATATGTCAAATCAAAATTCTTTTCAAGTTGTATCCAGACAAATGTTAAATTCCTTCACTTGGTGGTGTTTATGTTCTCTCGTTCTTGTGACAGGTGATGTTGTTCTAGAAAATGGTACAACTGAAGAGCCAATGACGACATCGGATTCAGCCGTTGATATGAAGGGAAGTAGTAATGCCCCGACTAAAAAGCTAGGATTTGGTATAGTGCAGTCTGGGAAGCGAACAACTGTACCATCTGTTTTCCACGAGGAAGAGGACGAGGATGCACAGAAGGACAAGAAAATGAGGCCTTTGGTCCCAATTGATTACTCAACTGAGGCTGATACACAAGCTGCGAACACAAATGACGAGGGGCAAGCACCAGCTTCCGAATCTGGCAAGCGTGCCAATCCTAAAGAAACTAAGTCTGATGTAGAAAAGGAAAGAAGTCGGCGTTCTCATGATAGGTCAGGCCATCGTGACCGAGACCGTGACCGTGATGCCGATGATGCTCCTCGAGCTCCTAGGATTTTGGATGCAAAACAATTGATCGATATGATCCCCAAAACAAAAGATGACTTGTTCTCTTATGACATCAACTGGACCGTGTATGACGAGGTAAGTTAAATTTTTTTTTTTAAGTGACGCGTGATTTTTGTTCCACTAGAAAATAGTTGCCCGAATTTGTTCTTAGAAGTATAATCCAGATAAAAATAATGAGTTACACTTTCAGAATCGGCTCCATGAGAGAATGAGACCCTGGATTTCCAAGAAAATTACGGAGTTTTTGGGAGAGGAAGAAACCACATTGGTGGAGTTCATTGTCGATAAATTACGAGAACATGTTAAAGCCGAGAAAATGCTGGATTTGCTTCAGCAAATCCTAGACGAGGAAGCGGAAATGTTTGTGCTGAAGATGTGGAGAATGCTCATTTTTGAAGTCAAGAGGGTCGAAACAGGTTTGGTCGCAAGACCCTGAGCCTAAAACGCGTGCTCCTGTACCGCTGTGATTCTTGCCGGTAATGTAAACTGTCTGCCTAAAGCCAAACAAAGTTTAGGGAATCTCATGTCCAAGTTATGGAGTTTAACTTGTTTAGTTTTTCAAGTAAGTCTTACTTTTGCATTTTTCATATTTTTTAATTAGTAAATTGAAATCAAATTTTATGAATCGTATAATTCGTATTGTATTTTTTTCCTGTTTCATTCTTCTTCTATCAAAATATCTTCATTTCAATAACCTTAGAATCATTAATAGCAATAATAAATGGCTGCATTTATTATTCTTTCCATTTTTTCATTTATTTTCACAATTTTCAAAATTCTGCTCGCATATTTTGGGAAGTGAGAAGAAAACGGCGTAACGATGGAGGAGGAATGTTACCAGCCTTCTCTTTTGGATCTTCTCTCCTACCGTCTCCTCTAATCGTTTGTGAGAGGAGAAGCTCGGAGAATGATAGGAAAGAGAAGATTGGCAGCATTCCTCTGGACGGATTGTTTCATACACTGGTTGTACTACAACTATCTGTTCCAGGGAAATGGTCGCGGAACTTTGCAACTAGTTTGCTAACCGCGATTTGAATATTTGGCAAAGCATAGGGTGTTGATAGAGTGCAGAAAGCTATACGAGTACGTTGGTTTGTTTTCGATGTTTCGTGCATCTTTGTTATTATGTTGTGAGGTGATGCAAATTTGATGTTAATTCGGTCTTGGGTTGCGGGCCGTGTTGAAACAATGAAGTATTTGATACTCCCTCCTATTCTATATATTCTTCCCCTTTCATTTTTGCCCCAAAAATAAGAAATATGATTTGGACCACACAAAACACAATGGCCCACCTACCATTGAATTTAGACCACACAAATGCTTTTAAAAAAGGAAATAGGGAAGAAAATTCGAATAACCGAATAAGGAAATAGGGAACAATACATAGAATAGGAGGGAGTATGATACAATGATCATGGATTACACTTGAAAAACAAATTTTATTTTAATTCCATGAGGTAATTTAATTTTATTAAATTGATTGATGATTGAGATGGATGGATGGATGGATGATGAATGATTTTGCCTTTGTATTTTTGTCATTATTAATCTTAATTGAATTCATATGAATCACATTGACTAATTGTTCCTTCCACAAATTGGCATAATAAATTAACAACGGATTTCTTAGGGCACACGTTAATAATCTAAATACGGAAAGATTTACAACATCTTCTCATCTGATTCTTAGGTAGAAAGTCATTTTTACCATAATTAACGAAAATATGGTGTAATCATCCTGCATTTAGATTATTAATGTGTGTCCTAAGAGCACATTTAGATTATTAATGTGTGCCCTAAGAGCACATATTAAAAAAACCGAATTAATAATAACCTAAGTTTGTCCATTTACCTCGGACCGGTCTATTTAGACCATATTTTTGTAAAGATTTACCATTCGATCTCTTATCCATGTTTCCGTCTTAATCCAATCCAATTCAAGACTAGTTGTTGGTCCAGCCTGATCCAAAACAAGACCATAGACCTAATAAACCCGTCCTAACTTGAATGACTTGATCCGATTAACCAGACAAACCTTATCCAAACCCGAGCAAATACCCAAAGTTTACGCAAAATACAAATTTCCCCAATTTTTTTTTGAATGCAACCGGAGTATTTATCATCAAAAATAACCGACCAATCCAGCCCTAATTCTTGCAAACTCGAATAACCTAAATCCAAACCCAAACCCAAACCCAAATCGATCATTTACGAGGTATACGGGATTTACCTGCACAAATTCTCATAAACAAGGCATGTGAGATTTTTAATATTTTTCTTATACACACTTGGGGAGAACGGACTAAACTATCCCCTTGTTTAGTGTTGAAGATTCCGTATCGAGCGCCACAAAACGTAAATAACTACCCAACAACCCACAACTCTACAACTACAAGTCTACAACAAGTAATAGATACTTTACCCCTGCTATCATTCCTCATATCATTATTTCCATTTCCAACCAATAATATTACCTTCAAATAATGGGAACCACCATTGATGAACCCACAACACCCACACAGCTTCTTCTCCCAACAACAACCGCAACAACAAAACCACCACCAATTGACAAATACCACTTATCCTACCTAATCCACTTCACCTTAGGTGCAGGTTACCTTCTTCCATGGAACGCATTCATCACCGCCGTCGATTACTTCTCTTACCTTTACCCTTCTCACAGTGTCGATCGTGTCTTCTCCGTCGCCTACATGTTAACCGGGTTACTCTCCCTCCTACTGATTATTTTTTACCCGAAAAAGTCCGGGGCACACTTTCGGATTAATTTAGGGTTGGGGATGTTTGTTGTTAGTTTGGTTGTGGTTCCGGGGCAGGAGTTGGTCGGGTCGGGTACGGGTTGGGTAAGTGGGTTTGGTGTGACGGTCGGGGCGGTTTGTTTGGCGGGTGTGGCTGATGCGCTTGTTCAAGGGACTTTGATTGGATCTGCTGGGGAATTGCCTGATAGGTATATGCAGGCTGTTGTTGCTGGCACTGCTGCTTCTGGTTTTTTCTCTCTCCTTTGACTTTTTTTGCGGTGTTTGACTCGTTATTTGTTTGGTTTTCGATTACGATGAAATAAATCAAAATGGGTCAGTAGTTAAATGATTTATTTTGGTGTTAGAATCGTAATTTGTTTGGTTTTTGATTACGATGGAATAAATTAAAATGGGTCGGTACTCGGTAGTTAAATGACTTTTTTTTTTGGTGTTAGACTCCTTATTTGTTCAATTGTTTGATTCTCGATTATGATGGAATAAATCAAAATGAGTCGGTAGTTAAATGACTTTTATGTTGGTGTTAGACTTGTTATTTGTTTGGTTCTCGATTATGATGGAATAAATCAAAATGGGTCGGCAGTTAAATGACTTTTATGTTGGTGTTAGACTCGTTATTTGTTTGGTTCTCGATTATGATGGAATAAATCAAAATGAGTCGGTAGTTTAATGACTTATTTTGGTGTTAGACTCTTTCTATTATGATGGAATAAATCGAAATGAGTCGGTAGTTAAATGACTTATTTTGGTGTTAGACTCTTTCGATTATGATGGAATAAATCAAAATGGGTCGGTAGCTAAATGAGTTATAGAGGTAATGGACAAGTTGTATATCCTCTGTCTCGATCGTTTGTTTTTACTTTGATTGAAGTATTCTTACAGAGATATAAATGACTGAGACGGAAACAGTATATTTGACTAGAGAACGAGGTAATGTCGAAATTTTGGGATTATGATGGAATAAATCGAAGTGAGTTGATAAATCGACTGTGTTCTACAATTTACGGGAGCCGTTGAGTTTGTGTTTTTTCTCTCTTCTTTGACTTTTTTTGGTCATTTGGTTTAGGGTTGACCTCGGGTGTTGGTTTTGTTTTTTGACGGAATAGATTTAAATGACTTGCTAATTGAGCTGATTTTCAGAGGGGTAAGGGTAGGGCTAGGGGAAGGGGAAGGGGTAGGTTAAGACCCGTCACCCGTGTACATATGATCTCGCTAGCTTGCAGTTAACGGGATCCCTTGAGGAAGTGAGGAATGTGGTAATGATGTTGTGGCGACTCATAGAGGATGTGTGGATTGAATGCATTTCTAACCAACAATATTACCAAATTAATGGGCGCGTCCGATGAAACCACCACACCAACACACCTGCTCTCAACAACAACCACGACGACAAAACCGTCAGCTAAAGACACCTACCACTTATCCTACCTTGTACACTTCACTTTAGGTGCAGGCTACTTTCTCCCATGGAACATGTTTATCACCGTTGTGGACTACTTCTCTTACCATTTTAGGGTTACTTTGGGGTCGGGCCTGTTTGTTGTCAGCTTGGTTTTTCTTTCTCCTTTGAATTTTTTTGTAAGTTGTTTTCGGGTTTGTCCTTGAAGTTTGTTTTGGTATTCTGATGGAATAGATCAAAATGACTTTGTAACCAAAGGGCTTCACATTGGTAGGGGTAGGGGACTAGGGTAAGACTGGTTACATTTGACTTAGGTGTTCTGCAATCTGCGACTCGGGATCCCTTGAGTTAGTGGTTTTTCACTCTCCTTCAACTTTCTTTGATTATTTTATCAGGGCTGAGATTTGGTTTTTTATCATGATGGAATAATCAAAACGACTTCCTAATTGAGCGGATTCATAGGGTTAAGGGTAGGAGAAGACAGTGTACATTTGTGGTAAACAATGATGATTCCTGTTTTAGGGTAAAAAACTACTACATTATTAGGAATTCAATGTTTGTGTTGTTTACGTTTGTTTCTTTGCTGATTGTCGTAATGAGGCAATGAGTGTTTCTAGATATGTTTGAGTGACATCTTGTGAAATCTGAAGTGTTGGTGCAATGCTCGAGATTAGGGTTAGTGGCTGACTCGTGTGATCCCCAGATCAAGTTTTAAACCGAGATTAAACCATGAATGAATATTAGGAGAGTTTGGAACTCAGAAAGTACTACTGGTATGCTTTGTGTAAATACTGTCGTGCGTTTTTGAGATCAGGGGTTACGAATGGCATTATATATAGGTGAGCAGACGGGATAGAGACAAATTATTATTCCTCAGATCCGTACTGCAAAGAATACCAGAGTGTAACACCAATCGAGGCATATCACACTGATAAACACATAACGAAAGCTCTAAAATGAGCATCGCCCACATAGAGACCAATACGAGGTACAAATTACTAAAATTAGCGAGAGCACCATTTTTTATGGCTAAGTTCTGTATGGGGAAAACGAACACGGAGAACTTAGATAATGCATTGCCGAAGAGTATTGACTGATTGACGTAGTTTTCATGTAGGATCTATGTTACTCAGACTCGTTTAGAAGTACCTGACATGGGTACGTGTCCAAGTGTCGGACTCTGCTATATTATTGAAAAATATGCACCTTTTGGTCTAAAATGAGGTGTCCATGTGTCATACCCATGTCCGAGTGTCGAGTGTCGGACACGGGTACGCGAGGCAATTAGAAGAGTCGGAGTAACATAGTGTAGGATTACATTTTTTTTGTAAAGTTATGTAAGCCTCGCGTCAAGTTGAGCATCGTTTGTCCTTTGGAATCGTAGCTGAAGTAAATTGGATTTTCTCTTACTGCAGGTGTCCTCGTTTCTTTCCTAAGGATATTTACGAAAGCTGTTTATCCCCAAGATGTTCATGGTTTGAGGAATAGTGCGATTCTGTACTTCATAGTCGGAATTGTACTTATGGTTGTATGCCTCGTATTCCATAATATCGCACATAGACTTCCTGTCATGAAGTACTATAATGATCTCAAGCAACAAGCTATAAACGACGGAAAACAAGAAAAGGGTTCTTTATCAGGTCCGATTTGGAAACTTATGGGAGAAATTAAATGGTACGGAGCCGGAATAGTAGTCATCTACGTCGTAACTCTGTCTATATTCCCGGGTTTCATCACGGAAGACGTCCATTCCACGGTTCTAAGGGATTGGTATCCGATTCTCCTCATTACTAGCTACAATGTTTTCGATTTAGTTGGCAAGTCTTTTACTTCCGTATATCTTTTCGAGAATGCAAACGCTTCCATCATCGCCTGTTTTGTTCGATTACTATTTTACCCTCTATATTTAGGCTGCTTGCACGGCCCCCTATTTTTCCGAACTGAGATCCCCGTAGTGGTGCTGACGTGTCTGTTGGGGCTCACCAATGGCTATTTTACGAGCGTATTATTTATCTTGGCTCCCAAAACTGTACAAGTTCAGCATGCAGGAACAACAGCAACATTGATGGTGCTGTTCTTGATTCTCGGTTTAGCTTCTGGCTCGATTGTGTCCTGGTTCTGGGTAATCTGAGATCAAATGAACCAACCCTTAGGAACATCTGGTCATTCTTAATTTCATTGTTTTCGGGATTCTCGTTAACACGGTCGTGAAGTTTAAAAGACGATGGGCGGGATCTCGAACTTGGATGTATACCTGGTCCTAAAACAGGGACTCAGGATTGTAATGTGTAAATCTTTGTAAAGTACAGTTCTTTGAAATTCTTATGATCTTGTAATATTCTGAATTTCTGAATGTTCCATTTATGCAATACTATACTATCAGGATCCCTAATTTGTGGTATTGAATTCCGGGTATTGGCGTATTGCCCCTTGTGGACATGTGGTATGTACTTATCACCGGATTTACAGTCAAATATTCGCTATGTCTTATTCATTTGATCTTTTTTATTTTTATGAGAAGATTAAAGGTAAACAAATAATCAAGACCTGAATTATTCTTTACATGAGCCTTGTTTTTGCGTCTAACTCGATGAATAGTGGGTATACCCCGGAATTGATAGAGTATGAACCGGAGGTCCTGTCCCCCGCCCGTGTTTGTTCGCGGCCTTAGACGACCCTGGTGAGAAGAGACTGAAAGAGATCTCTTTGAAAAGACCATCACAAGCAAGACCTTTAAAAAGTGAAATAGTTAGGGTATGACACTAGGAGAAATGACAACAATACTATTAGAGTCCATAAATATTCGGTAATTAGTATTCTACCATTTAAAGTATAAATGGACTAAGTTAAAAACGTAATAAGTTTATAAAACAGACAGAACAATTGACTTAAAATTGGAATTTGAAACAATTTTTAATAAAAATGCATCTTGGAGGATTATTTTTTTTAAAAATAAATATAAACGGGAGTTATTTTAGAAAAATTGTATGCAAAACGGAGTACTTGCTAGTAAAATTAAGAGTAACAATTTATCCAATTATACAAGTTTCAATAAATCTCTCTTGTGACGGATACCCGTCACAACCTTGCGACGAGTCAAGTATAAAAAAAAAAAAAATAACCATTTGTTTAGATTAAAAAAAATAAAAAAAAAAAGTTCATAAAAAATCACAAATACTTTGTCTTTTCTCCCTTAGGTGAGTTTTATTTGACTCGTTACAAACTTACAATGTATATTGGCGTCATAAATGAGAATTTGTGTACAAGTTTAAGCCGCTAACAAGCTTCTAAAGGCGAGCAAAATTTATCTCGGCTTGATTCATTAAATTCTCGTTCCTAGCCCACACAAGCCGAGCTGTCTCGTCTTAGACCATCCCCAAGCAAGGTCATGAGGGTGGTCATGACCTTGTTTGGTCATGGTTAGTGGGATAATTAAGCAAACTAATTGGTGACCATTTTGCTAATTTGTGACCATATGATCAACCAAGGTCAATTTGTGTGAACATTTGTGACCATATTTGTGACCACCATGTGGACAATTTTAATTGGTTCAAGAATAAAATAATAATAAAATGATTGGTAAAAGAGATATTTTGGTGGGTAGAAAATGTGATAAATGATTGGAAATGTTGGAAAGTGGAAAAATGATTGGGTAGATGACCTAAATCGTGACCTCTTCTGCTTGGGAGTATGAAAGTAGGTCAAGATAAATAAGGTGAGATTAAGAGTAAAATCGGGTCGCAACCTAATTATCGCGACCACTGCTTGGGATGGTCTTATAATCAGCTTAACTTCAACTAACTTCAACTCTACAAGTAACAGATCACCATTCCCACTTCATCACTCTACAAGTTCCTTCCAAAAAAAAATGGACGCAACAGATGAAACCACCAACCAAACCCACCTTCTCCTCCCAAAAACCACCAAAACAACAAAACCACCACCAGAAGACAAATACCACTTATCCTACCTAATCCACTTCACCATAGGAACAGGCTACCTTCTTCCATGGAACGCATTCATCACCGCCGTTGACTACTTCTCATACCTTTACCCTTCTCACAGCGTTGACCGCGTCTTCTCCGTCGCCTGTATCTTTACCGGATTATTCTCCCTACTACTAATCATCTTCTACGCCAAAAAGTCCGGGTCCCATTTTCGGATTAATGTGGGCTTGGGCTTGTTTGTTGTTAGCTTGGTTGTGGTTCCGGGTTTGGAGCTGGTGGGCCTGGATGGGGAAATCGGGTTTGGTGTGACGGTCGGGGCGGTTTGTTTGGCGGGTTTGGCGAATGCGCTTGTTCAAGGGAGTTTGATTGGTTCCGCTGGGGAATTGCCTAATAGGTATATGCAGGCTGTTTTTGTTGGCACTGCTGCTTCGGGTTTTTCTCTCTCTCCTTTGACTTTTTTACGGGTTTGACTCGTATTTTACGAACATTACTGTACATTCAGATGTATATGAGCATGTTACTTTAAATATAAAATTTAATTGAGCTTATATGCAATTTTTCCGAGCTTTTAGGTGTTAAATTTTAGATTTAACCGTGGTTCTTCTGTATAACAGTCTCATTCCTTTTTTTTTTTTTTTCAAAGATGTGAGTGACAGTTGATTTTGATAAGTAGTGACATTTCTCAAAAATATCATTTTTTCAATAAAAAAGTGGTCACTATTTAATTAAAATGATCATTACTTATCAAAATGTGATCACTTTTCCTACTGGTCGTATGTACGAGTATGACCATCTTAAAGTAGAATTTGTGTTAATTTAATTGACTTTATTTGCACTCTCCGTCCCAATAATACGTTTACATTTGCTTCATTTTGAGAGGAAAATCAAATACAGAATTTAATTGAGCTTATATTCAATTTTTCCGAGCTTTTAGGTGGTAAAATTTGAATTTAATTGACTTTATATGTACCCTCCGTCCGAGTAATATGTGTACATTTGCTTTGTTTTGCGAGTGAAAAATAAAACAGGTGTAAATCTATGATCGAGACAGGAGAAGTACTACTTTTGAGTGTCAATATAATATTTTGAGTTAAATTTGTTTTTATAAAGACACGCGGATTCTTTGTAATAAAACTCGTAAAATTTATATGCTCAAATCTTTTATTATACGAGTTAAGTTCAAAAACAATACTATGAACACAAATGTATAGAACTGGTTGTAGAGTTTACTAATTAATCGTATTTTGTTTCGTTTTGAATTATGATGGAATAAATTAAAATGTGTCGTTAGTTTAATACTTAAACGATCCCTACAGGGTAAACAAATGAGGGAGACGTAAAGGTATATTTGAACTATTTGTGGGAGAATTTAAGACAATGGATTAGTTTTTGAAATTTTACATTGTGATGGAATAAATCGAAATGTTGGATGATTTAACGACTTCGTAGGGGTACGAGTAAGGGTAAGGGTAAGGCCGTAAGGGTAAGGACTACTAAGGCTAGGTTTTTGGAACCGTAGTTGAAATGTTCGATGATTCAACGACTTCGTAGGGGTATGAGTAAGGGTAAGGGTAAAGCCGTAAGGGTAAGGACTACTAAGGCTAGGTTTTTGGAACTGTAGTTGAAGTAAATTGCATTTTATTTCACTGCAGGTGTCCTCGTTTCTTTCCTAAGGATATTTACAAAAGCTGTTTACCCCCAGGATGTCCATGGTTTGAGGAATAGCGCGCTTCTGTACTTCATAGTCGGAATTCTACTGATGGTTATATGTCTTGTATTCCATAATGTCGCGCATAAGCTTCCTGTCATGAAGTACTATAATGATCTCAAGCTACAAGCTATAAGCGAGGAAAAACAAGAAAAGGGTTCTTTATCAGGTCCGATTTGGAGACTTATCAGAGAAATTAAATGGTATGGAGCCGGAGTTGTCATCATCTACGTCGTAACTCTGTCTATATTCCCAGGTTTCATCACCGAAGACGTCCATTCCACAGTTCTAAGGGACTGGTATCCGATTCTCCTCATTACTAGCTACAATATTTTCGATTTAGTTGGGAAGTGTTTTACTTCCATATATCTTCTCGAGAATGCAAATGTTTCCATCATCGCCTGTTTTGTTAGGTTACTATTTTACCCTCTATATTTAGGCTGCTTGCACGGCCCCCTCTTTCTCCGATCTGAGATCCCGGTGGTGGTGCTGACGTGTCTGTTGGGGCTCACCAATGGCTATTTTACGAGCGTATTGTTTATCTTGGCTCCCAAAACCGTACAAGTTCAGCATGCAGAAACAACAGCAACATTGATGGTGCTGTTCTTGATTCTCGGCTTGGCTTCTGGCTCGATTGTGTCCTGGTTCTGGGTAATCTGAGATGAAATGATACCATCTGGTCATTCTTAATTTCATTGTTTTTTGGGATTCTCGTTAACCCCATCGTGAAGTTTAAAAGACGATGGGCGAGATCTCAAACTTGGATGTATACGGTA
This sequence comes from Silene conica, assembly GCA_029255685.2. Lineage (NCBI taxonomy): Eukaryota > Viridiplantae > Streptophyta > Magnoliopsida > Caryophyllales > Caryophyllaceae > Silene > Silene conica. The sequence goes on from CM055312.2 coordinate 99,648,045, forward strand.
TACCTGATCTTAAAACCGGGATTCAGGAATGTAATGTGTATAAACTTGGATGTATACAGTGTACCTGATCTTAAAACCGGGATTCAGGAATGTAATGTGTATAAACTTGGATGTATACAGTGTACCTGATCTTAAAACCGGGATTCAGGAATGTAATGTGTATAAACTTGGATGTATACAGTGTACCTGATCTTAAAACCGGGATTCAGGAATGTAATGTGTATCGAGGTGGGTCGAAAGCCGGTGGCTTCAACTTACCTTACTCATTCGAAAGGACGAGATAGGTTGGTCCTATCCAAGAGGATCAACCTAGTTTTCTTACCTTATCAAAAAAAAAAAAAAAGTGTAAAGCTTTGTAGAGTACAGTTCTCTGAAATTCTAATGTTCTTGTAATATTCCGACTTTCTGAATGTTCCATTTCTGCAAGACTAGAATATCTTCATACTCTAGTAACCGTATGTCGGAATCAGGAACCCAAATTTGAGCTACCTGAACCCAAACGTGGAATTATTCTCGTCAATTTTTCAAAAGAAGAATTATTTTACCGAGACCAGGAAAAAACACGCTAACTTAAGTTGTGTTCTATAAAGCGGGAATGAGACAATAAAAATGGGACGGAAATAGATACGACAGAAAGTTATATGAAAAACTGAAGACTAGTAAACTGTAAACCTGATGCTGCATAAGCGAATGGCTGATTAATTAGCAATAACTTAGTAAAATTATCGTCCAGACGCTGTGTAATTCGTTTATCAATGAGAGCGGATGTGCTGTATCGATTGAGGCCGCTTCTCATACATGAACTTCTCGCTAAGTAAATACATATACAAGATTTACATGTTAGAAACCATGATATTCTGAACAAAGTTAAAACAAATACTTTCTAGTCTCTACTACCTTTTTGTCTTGTTTATTTCTTTATGAGGATTGTTTTCATAAAACGTAAATAAATGAACAAAGAGTCTTGAACGAAATTTGCACAATGTCCATCTTAGGCTCTCTAATCGATTATAACACCCTCGGTCATTTTTATATAGTATTAAGGTAGTACGGTGAAAATTCCGAGAACTTTTATCTCGAGACCCCGTCGGCCGAAAACCGTGGATAATAACCTTAAAAATCGGGTTTTTTCCGGCTATTTTAGAACCCGAAAGATTTTTTTCTTAAGCCGTGTTTATAGGCTCATTATATCCTATAATGCATATCAGATGTTCAGATTTCTCTCAACGCAACATAGAATAAATTATACAAGTTATTTTGTCTATTTCCAGCACGACCTTTAAATGAGTCTTAGGGCCTCTAAATATATCTACCTTAAATCATATGCCAAATTTAGCACCCTCAATCATTTTTATATGGTATTAAGGTACTATGGTACAAATTCCGAGAATTTTTATCTCGGGACTCCGTCGGCGAAAACCGTGGATAATAAACTTCAAAATCGACTTTTTTCGGCTATTTTAGAACCCGAAAGATTTTTTTCTTAATCCGTGTTTATAGGCTCATTATATCCGATAATGCATATCAGATGTTCAGATTTCTCTCAACGCAACATATAATAAAGTATACAAGTTATTTTGTCTATTTCTAGCACGACCTTTAAACGAGTCTTAGGGCCTCTAAATATGTCTACATTAAATCGTATGCCAAATTTAGCCCCCCTAATCATTTTTATATGATATTAAGATACTATAATGCAAATTCCGAGATTTTTTTTATCTCGGGACCCCGTTGGCCGAAAACCGTGGATAAAATAACCTTCAAAATCGGCTTTTTTCGGCAATTTTTGAATCCGAAAGATTTTTTTTCTTAAACCGTGTTTATAGGCTCATTATATCCGATAATGCATATAAGATGTTCAGATTTCTCTCAACGCAACATAGAATAAAGTATACAAGTTATTTTGTCTATTTCTAGCACAACCTTTAAATGAGTGTTAGGCCCTCTAAATATGTCTACCAAAAATCGTATGCCAAATTTAACACCCGAGTCATTTTTATATGGTATTAAGGTACTACAGTACAATCAAATTCCGAGAATTTTTATCTCGGGACCCCGTCGGCCGAAAACCGTGGATAATAAGCTTCAAAATCGGTTTTTTTCGGCTATTTTAGAACCCGAAAGATTTTTTTTCTTAAACCGTGTTTATAGGCACATTATATCCGATAATGCATATCAGATGTTCAGATTTCTCTCAACGCAACATAGAATAAAGTATACAAGTTATTTTGTCTAGTTCTAGCACAACTTTAAATGAGTGTTAGGCCCTGTTCTTTTGGACTGAAACTGAACTGAACTGAACTGAACTGAACTTATAGGATCTGAACTGAACTGAACTGAACTTATAGAAACTGAACTGAACTTATAGGAACTGAACTTAACTGAACTTATAGGAACTGAACTGAACTGAACTTATAGGAACTGAACTGAACTTATAGGAACTGAACTGAACTGAACTGAACTTATAGGAACTGAACTGAACTTATAGGATCTGAACTGAACTTAACTTATAGAATCTGAACTGAACTTATAAAATCCGAACTTAATTAACTTTATTTTATTTTAAGTTAACTATTATTATTATTATTATTATTATTATTATTATTATTATTATTGTTGTTGCTGCTGCTATTATTATTATTATTGTTATTATTATTGTTGTTAATATTATTATTATTATTATTATTATTATTATTATTATTATCCAATAGATGACATTGATAAAAAATTAGTCTAAAACACAAGGTAGTTTAAAATATTTTTAACTTTATATATAATGGTTTGTTCATAGTTCATACATTATACTACAATTACATTAGATAAAAATAACTCACTATTACAATTTTCTCTAACCATTTACTTTCTCTAACAATGGTGATAAAGAAACTGATTAATGGGAGAGTGACAATTGGTGAGGGTGAGGGCGTCTATGATGAGTTGTTGTTTTTTGGCGTTAATGAGGATGATAGTTTGACATTAATTAGAGAGTAAAAGACGGGTAAATTATTAATGAGTTGTTTTTTTAATAGATGACGTGTATCGAATAATTAACGAAAATGTTTGTATCGGTTGTTAAAAATAATACTCCGTATATAACTTTTCTTAATTGAGTTTATATGAACTAAACTTATAAGAACTAAACTGAACTGAACTTATAGGAACTGAACTGAACTGAACTGAACTTATAGGAACTGAACTGAACTTATAGGAACTGAACTGAACTGAACTTATAGGATCTGAACTGAACTGAACTTATAGGAACTGAACTTAACTTATAGGAACTGAACTGAACTGAACTGAACTTATAGGATCTGAAGTGAACTTAAGTTAAGTGACTTGAAGTCCAAAAGAACAGGGCCTTAGGGCCTCTAAATATGTCTACCAAAAATCGTATGCCAAATTTAACACCCCCAGTCATTTTTATATGGTATTAAGGTACTACAGTACAAATTCCGAGAATTTTTATCTCGTGACCCCGTCGGCCGAAAACCTTGGATAATAAGCTTCAAAATCGGTTTTTTTCGGCTATTTTAGAACCCGAAAGATTTTTTTCTTAAACCGTGTTTATAGGCTCATTATATCCGATAATGCATATCAGATGTTCAGATTTCTCTCAACACAACATAGAATAAAGTGTACAAGTTATTTGTCTATTTATAGCAAGACCTTTAAAGTTTAAATGAGTCTTAGGACCTCTAAATATGTCTACCTTAAATCGTATGCCAAATTTAGTACCCCCATTCATTTTTATAAGGTATTAATGTACTACTGTACAAATTCCGAGAATTTTTATCTCGGGACCCCGTCGGCCGAAAACCGTGGATAATAACCTTCAAAATCGGCTTTTTTCGGCTATTTTAAAACCCGAAAGATTTTTTTCTTAAACCGTTTTTGTAGGCTCATTATATCCGATAATGCATATCAGATGTTCAGAGTTTCTTTCAACGCAACATAGAATAAAGTATACAAGTTATTTTGTCTATTTCTAGCACAACCTTTAAATGAGTCTTAGGGCCTCTAAATATGTCTACCTTAAATCGTATGCCAAATTTAGCACCCCCAATCATATTTATATGGTATTAAGGTACTACAGTGCAAATTCCGAGAATTTTTATCTCGGAACCCCGTCCGCCGAAAACCGTGCATAATAACCTTCAAAATCGGCTTTTTTCGGCAATTTTAGAACCCGAAAGATTTTTTTTCTTAAACCGTGTTAATAGGCTCATTATATCCGATAATGCATATCAGATGTTCAGATTTCTCTCAACGCAACAAAGAATAAAGTATACAAGTTATTTTGTCTATTTCTAGCACGACCTTTATATGAGTCTTAAGGCCTCTAAATATGTCTACCTCAATCGTATGCTAAATTTAGCACCCCCAATCATTTTTATATGCTATTAAGGCTCTACAGTACAAATTCCGAGAATTTTTATCTCGGGACCCCATCGGCCAAAAACCGTGGATAATAACCTACAAAATCGGCTTTTTTCGGCAATTTTAGAAACCGGAAGATTTTTTTCTTAAACCGTGTTTATAGGCTCATTATATCCGCTAATGCATATCAGATGTTCAGATTTCTCTCAACGCAACATAGAATAAACTATACAAGTTATTTTGTCTATTTCCAGCACGACCTTTAAATGAGTCTTAGGGCCTCTAAATATATCTACCTTAAATCATATGCCAAATTTAGCACCCTCAATCATTTTTATATGGTATTAAGGTACTACAGTACAAATTCCGAGAATTTTTATCTCGGGACCCCGTCGGCCGAAAACCGTGGATAATAAGCTTCAAAATCGTTTTTTTTTCGGCTATTTTAGAACCCGAAAGATTTTTTTTTCTTAAACCGTGTTTATAGGCTCATTATATCCGATAATGCATATAAGATGTTCAAATTTCTCTCAACGCAACATAGAATAAAGTATACAAGTTATTTTGTCTATTTCTAGCACAACCTTTAAATGAGTGTTAGGGCCTCTAAATATGCATGTCTACCAAAAATTGTATGCCAAATTTAACACCCCTAGTCATTTTTATATGGTATTAAGGTACTACAGTACAAATTCCGAGAATTTTTATCTCGTGACCCCGTCGGCCGAAAACCGTGGATAATAACCTTCAAAATCGTTTTTTTTTCGGCTAGTTTAGAAACTGAAAGATTTTTTTTCTTAATCCGTGTTTATAGGCTCAATATATCCGATAATGCATATCAGATGTTCGGATTTCTCTCAACGCAACATAAAATAAAATATACTTCGTACAAGTTATTTTGTCTATTTCTAGCACGACCTTTAAACGAGTTTTAGGGCCTCTAAATATGTCTACATTAAATCGTATGCCAAATTTATCACCCCTAATCATTTTTATATGGTATTAAGGTACTATAATGCAAATTCCGAGATTTTTTATCTCGGGACTCCGTTGGCCGAAAACCGTGGATAATAAATAACCTTCAAAATCGGCTTTTTTCGGCAATTTTAGAACCCGGAAGATTTTTTTTCTTAAACCCGTGTTTATAGGCTCATTATATCCGATAATGCATATCAGATGTTCAAATTTCTCTCAACGCAACATAGAATAAAGTATACAAGTTATTTTGTTTATTTCTAGCACGACCTTTAAATGAGTCTTAGGGCCTCTAAATATGTCTACCTTAAATTGTATGCCAAATTTAGCACCCCCAATCATTTTTATATGGTATTAAGGTACTACAGTACAAATTCCGAGAATTTTTATCTCGGGACCCCGTCTGCCGAAAATCGTGGATAATAACCTACAAAATCGGCTTATTTCGGCAATTTTAGAACCCGGAAGATTTTTTTTTTCTTAAACCGTGTTCATAGGCTCATTATATCCGATAATGCATATCAGATGTTCAAATTTCTCTCAACGCAACATAGAATAAAGTATACAAGTTATTTTGTTTATTTCTAGCACGAAATTTAAATGAGTCTTAGGGCCTCTAAATATGTCTACCTTAAATCGTATGCCAAATTTAGCACCCCCAATCATTTTTATATGGTATTAAGGTACTACAGTGTAAATTCCGAGAATTTTTATCTCGGGACCCCGTCGGCCGAAAACCGTGGATAATAACCTTCAAAATCGACTTTTTCCGGCTATTTTAGAACCCGAAAGTTTTTTTCCTAAACCGTGTTTATAGGCTCATTATATCCGATAATGCATATCAGATGTTCAGATTTCTCTCAATGCAACATAGAATAAAGTATACAAGTTATTTTGTCTATTTCTAGCACGAGTGCACGATCTTTAAATGACTCTTAGCCTCTTAGGGCCTCTAAATATGTCTACCTTAAATCGTATGCAAAATTTAGCACCCTCAATCATTTTTATATAGTATTAAGGTATTACAGTGCAAATTTAGAGAATTTTTATCTCGGAACCCCGTCGGCCAAAAGCCATGGATAATAACCTTTAAAAACAACATTTTTCGGTAATTTTATTAGATCCCTCAATTGTAACCATAGAACCTAATTTGCAAGTAGTAAAATCACAAACTTCGTACCAAATCTAGGTAACATCGAAACAGACAATACAGAACCTTCATGTAACACCCGTTTTTCTAAAATTAAATAAATTATATGATCAAATTAAGGGTTTAATCATCAAATTGTCATTATTAATTACCATTATCATCATCATCATTTCACAATTTTCTTTATTGAAGAAATGTAAACATCAAAAAGAGAAGTGGTTACTACTAATTCTTATAGCCATGCAGGGTTCTTCAAGGGAGTAACAATGGCCTTAACTTGCAAGTAGTTGTTCAAGCTGTAAACTCCCTTCTCTCTACCAATTCCACTCGATTTATACCCGCCAAACGGAATCGCAGCATCAAAAATGTCGTAACAGTTTATCCATACTGTACCCGCTCTTAGTGCCCGTGCTAAGGTGTTCGCCTTGTCCAAGTTCTGAGTGAAAACACCGGCTCCTAATCCGTAGGGTGTGTCATTTGCTCGACGTACCACCTCCTCCAGGCTCCTACATTAAAGCCAGACCGAAAAATAATAAGTATTCTCCTTAACCCCGGGAAGAAAAACATTATGGATTATATTACTCACTTGTATTTCAAGATTGTTTGCACAGGGCCGAAAATTTCATCTTTTGCGATCAACATATCGTCCTGAAATCAAATCCGAAGAATAGTTTAGAAATATTGAGTCGGGTAGAAGCGGTTTTCTATTGAATTGAGGAAGAGCGCGATTTTAGGCATATATACCTTCACATCAGAGAAAACTGTGGGCTTAATGTAGTATCCCTGTGTGCCGAATCTGTCCCCTCCGGTTTCTAGTTTAGCTCCACTCTCGACACCCAAGTTTATGTACTTGAGTATTTTCTCGAATTGATCTGGATCGATCTAGAAAGTTTCGAGATAAACAAGATCAATATAACCAAAGTGGTGTTAGTCCAGTGGTAACAGTAACAATAAAGTCTTCGTCTGAATCGTCTCAATATAGTTTAATGTACTCGAATACTGAAGGACGGGGAGATGAGATCAGAGAGAGGGCGACAAAATACCTGAGGACCTTGCTCGATGCCCTGCTTGAATGGATCACCAACTGAGCGTCTTTCAGCTCGCGCCTTAGCTTTTTCAACAAATTCATCGTATATACTTTCATGGACAAAAGTGCGAGATCCAGCGCAGCAGCATTGCCCCTGAAGAGAGCAAGAAAGTTCAGAATACGGAATTTAAAGGGCTGAAACGGGAATTTTCTTTCGACAAACCTGATTGAAGAAAAGAGCAAAATGAGCCGCTTCAACGGCGCTGTCAATGTCTGCATCTTCGCATATAATAAACGGAGATTTCCCACCAAGCTCCAAAGTTACATTCTTGAGATTACTTTTCGCAGCTAGTTCTAGTACCAACTTCCCGGTGCTAGTTGATCCGGTAAAAGCAACCTGTTAAACATGTCAGATGCGTAAATATAGAGGTGGTAATCGGGTCACTCAGGTCGGTTACGGGTCGGGTCAAAGCAGGCGAGGTCATATCGGGTTAGTGACGGGTTCGGGTCGGTTCATGTCGGGTCATCGCGGGTGACAATTCGGTTCGAGTCATTAGCGGGTCAAGTTATTGACATATATTTTATCTTATATATTTAGTTTTAGATGATAATTTTATGTTTAATTAATGGATAGATGTATTAGTTGAAGTTTAACTTAAAATAATTAAGAAGAATTATCAATTTGGTGTCATTTAAACCGTTATTAAGCCAGTTCATTATAACGTCATCTATCGGGTTGAGAAATATCGGGTCACAGGCCGGGTCGGTTCGGTTCGGGTCGGACAAAATAACGCCGCTATCGGTTAGCGGGTCGGTTCGGGTTGGGCCAGTTCAATTTCAGGTCGCCCAATTCTCGGGTTGTATCGGGTCGGGTTCATCGGGTCGGATCAGCTTTTGCCAGCTCTACGTAAATATATCAGTACAACTAAAATAGTTTCACAGGAAAGCGATTGAGTTCAGAATACGGAATTCAAACAAGTTTCGTAAAGAACAATAAAACGTGAAGAATACCTTGTCGACATCCATATGAGAGCAAATTGCCGCACCAGCAGTAGGACCGAAACCAGAAATGACATTCAGAACACCGGGTGGAAGTCCTGCCTGTCATTCATACCATTATCGTCAAACCAAAGAATCAATAATGGCTCGAGAGACTTCCGTCCCATAATACGTTCCAAATACCATATCAGAAACGCAGAGCGATTCAAGCAAATACCTCCTGGAATAGATTTGCCACGTAGAGGGCCGACAAAGGAGTCTGCTCGGCTGTCTTTAGAACAATAGTATTACCGCAAGCTAAAGCAGGTCCGACCTTCCAAGCAAGCATTAGAAGCGGAAAGTTCCATGGAATAATCTGGCCTGCTACGCCAATTGGTTCATGCAGGGTATGCACCTGAAATGGCCCGTCTGCTGGAACGGTAAGACCATGTATCTTATCTGCCCAACCTGCGGAGTTTAGCCCAATAATTTCCGTCAGTCGGTATTTTACTGGTTACGTTGGAGCAAAAATGTTGGGGCAAAAAATGAGTCACAAAATGACCACTCGTTTTTCGAAATTCTGGCTCTGCGACTGCAATACTGCATATAGTAGTATTGGTCGTAGCCTCGCAGGCAGTAGCATATCAATAATCAACGGTTTTACTTCTACATTGTAATATACAACTACACATTACACGAACTATTAAAATTGGGGTTGGGCTTTGGGCTTTTTTAGAGCCGATAGTTTAGCCCAAATCCAGCCAATTTTTTCCCATGGGCCGCATGGACCGGGTTTTGGCCTTTGGTGGGCGAGAATTTAGCCCAAACCCGGGAAAAGGAGGGTTGGGTACAGGTCAGGCTTTTGGGATCTGGGCCATTTGATCAGCTCTACACTGCATATAGTAGTAATGATAAAATACGAGTATTATGGTACTGAACTCGGGAAACCAAGGTGGCGCATACTTGGTTTCCTCGAGGAAATAAGTTTCAATCACTTACCAGCATAGTAACGGAAAAGGCGCACAAACATGGGTACTTCAATTTTGGCAGATTGCTCATATGGCTTGCCATTGTCCCAAGTTTCAAGTGCAGCAATGACATCATTATGCTTTTCAACAAGATCAGCAAATTTCAAGAGTATTCTCGACCGTTCCTGCATACAAAAGAAACACCCGCAAGAGTCGGTTCAAATCGAAAGTTACGCTATTCACCAAGCACTGCAAGATACAACACAAAATCTCATTGAAGACGGGCACCAATCATCACAAGCTGCACAAATTCTTGTTTCAGACCATCACTTTTGGTCTGAAATAATAAGACGGGATTTTGTAACCATTTTACAGCCAAATGTAACCACGATAGTATGGTCAATGTTACAGCTTATGATAAGCTGTTTGTAAAAAATGGTTACAAAACCACATCTTATTATTTCAGACCAAAATTGTGGTTTGAAGCAAGACCAACTGAGCTGCACAAGCTGAAGACACATAGTGACCCTCTCACAAAATGCAGGTGCCATTATCCATGGAACGCTCCATTTCCTCCTAACTTGCTTTGCTGTGAGAGAGACATATACGTCTTCAGCTTGTGACAGATACAAAACGCTTTGAAGATACAGATAGATGACTGTATGAATAGTTATTTGAAAAATAGGTTACATAAGCTGTCATTTTCGGCCATGGTCCTTCATCAAAGGCCTTCCGAGCAGCAGCTACGGCCCTGTTAACATCCTCGGCATCTCCTTCAGCCACATCCGCTATCACATTCCCTGTCCTAGGGTCTACTGTGTGAAATGTCTTCCCTGAAAATAGACGGAAAACAGCAGAGTACATCACTTACGTTGCTCGGGCTCTTCAAATTTTATTACATTACCCGTACCGGACACTTGACACTCAAACATCGGCATGTACAGTTGACGCCTTAGTTCATAATAAATCAAATTAAATACCTGATGCTGCATCAACAAATTGCCCATTAATAAGCAACTTAGTATGATTGATATCGACAGGGGGAGTAATCGGTTCATCAATGGCCGCGGCAGTGCTGTATTTGTAGAGACCTCTCCTCATACAAGAACTCCTCCCTAAAAAAACACATACAAAATTTACATGATATAAACCATGAGTCACGCCCTGAATTAAGTCGAACAGAATATAGAATACGGAGTATTTATTTAGCTAACGTGTGAGAATGTGATATCGATTTAGTGAAGTAACTGTTCTTTGATGCAATTCTCGACACAATTTTCATCAATTTAGTACATGTTAAGACTTCATACACTATGAGACACCCGCGTGGCCGCGTGTGACATTTACTCGGGTTGGAGCCGTTAACGCTCTCATCCATCCTCAACCGGCCTAGAAGACACACTGGGACCTAAATATGTGACGAGTATATACATCGCAAGCTTGTTACGGTTTAAATATTATCCACATGGAAAGACAAAAGTGGAGTGTCTGGGAATAACATTTTGTTTTGTCTTACCTACCCACGTGATAGTATTTAACCCGTCATACGTTTATATCCGTCATAAGGAAGACGAGCTGATTAAAGAAAAAGAAACCTCACCTAACTACATTTAAACTTTATCAATAATAATGTACACAATCTTTGCCTTTAATATCATATCAACTCCCTGAAAAAGGAATGGGCCACTCCCACTAATTTAACTATTTACAAGTCCAATTCATGATCGGAAAGTAGTTCATCCTAAAACCAATTGACAATAAAAAAATAACGAGATCATCGATTTATACCATATTTATTTATACAAATTCTTATTTGCAATGACACTATCCGTCGCAAGCTTGTGACGGATAACGTTTCCTCTCACAAAATACCCACTTTTTCTCTTTCTCCAACACTATTCATGTGGTCCCCTTTCTCCACTATCTCATTTTCTATCCATTTTATCTCACAAAATATCCTTTACAAATGGTGATCCGTCGCAAGCAAGACTTACTAATTTATTTAAACATGGTAGGTATCTCGTGAACTCTGTCAACATGCAAGTATGCAACATTTGTAACAACTCTACTATAGTAAGTTTTTCTTGCGACGGAACTTATGACGGGTGAAGTTCTCTCACCTAAGTGTATAAGACATGTAAATTTACGACGGATATACCCGTTATACACGTCTGTGATTTTAAATAGGCTGTTATATCCTAGATAATCGATCAAGTTTTCTTACTTTTTTTTAATGTCGGCCGTTAACAAAGAGAAAGATAATCCACATTTCTGTTGTCTAACAAATCACGGCCATAATTGAGTCTCAACTATTATATTTATTCTTATTACGCGGTTACGCTCCTTTACTCAAATGCTCGTTGCGGTTGAAGAGTAATTACATGTGGGTTATTGTTATTGAAGTCCGTCACACCGGTTCTGATACCAACCAAAACCCTAAGATGTCGGTTATGAGTCTTATGACTCGACTGTTATATTTATTCCTATTAGAAACAATTCTTTTAGAAATATATATAAATATTGCAGATGTCAACTAAGTTTAACTACTAAACTCGTGTCACATGAATAGTGCTAGACTTATGTAATCATGATCTGAGTTCAATCCCGTCACTATGAACTAAAAACACTCTTTTTATCGACAGAAATAAATACGGTAAGACGGGTTTATTCTATAATTTGTATAGCAAAAGATCGAAATTTTCTTCTAACAATCACAACAAAAATAAACAGAGAAAATAATTACAGTGGATTATTTACCAGATGAAGAAGAAGAAGAAGTGAGATAAGAATTGACTGATCGAGATAAAAGAGATGAAATTCTTCTGCTTGCCATTATTTTTATTTATTTTTACCTTTCTTGAAATATTATTTAGTTGGAGAGATTATTGGTAATATCCTGAAAAGCAGGGAATGCAAAGGAAGAAGGGAAGACGAATGACCAATGCATGAAATACCAACCTACTACTTATAATAGTAGAATTCTCATCCACTTTCTCAAACTCTAATTTTGTTTTTTTAATAGAATTTATAGTATGGTATAAATAACCGAAACGGTTTTTTATAAGACGGTTTTATAATTTATTTACGTCTAATGTAGGTAACATGGTACTTCGTATTTTTTTGGTAAAGGGTACTGCAAGGGTAAATTTGGTGCTGACGAGGTTTGAAAGTCACGAGTATCTTTCAGAAGTTAGGTATTATGAAAGACGGTTTTTTATCGTGTTATTGAAAAGTAATCGCATAATGTTATTAAGAGATAGGTTCTTAAAAAATTTACGATTAGTTATCATAATCCAAAATCCTCAAAAACGGATAATTTAGCACATAATATTATTGGAGATAGTTTCTTAATAGGCTTATGATAAGTTATCATCATCTAAAATCCTCCAAAAAAGATAATATAATTATGGATTAACTATTAATCAACAGATAAGGTATAAAATCACAATTTTATCAGCAGGATAATATTATCTCCTTTCGATAATAAATCATGATAATTTCTTGAAATGATGTTTTAGTAGAAGCATAATAAAATTTGAATACCCTTTTCGTATCTAGTATCTAGTCATTTATTATCGTATTTTATTTTAGGTGTCTTGAATAATTGTTATTCTTTTTATTTTGTAAATGAATTTGAAGATCAATTTTATCATCCACACCCCATTAAATCCACTTGTGATTTAATAACGAATTTCTCTTTTTTTTATGTTTTGTGTCAAATCAAAAGACAACAATTAACGGAATGGACGGATTATAAATTTCACAAAAAGTTGTGTTTACGGATGTCAACGGATCTGGATCCGGTTCAAATCCGCTAGACCCTACCATAATGATAGGATATGGTTTTTTATATTTTGGACTCTATGAATCTGGATCGGATCTGAATCCCGCTTTCACATCACAGATCCGGATCTGGATCATATTAAACCCTATCTAGATCCGATCCGTTACCCTCCCTAATTGTGTTCTCGGAGAGGGAAACTAAAGGTGAATGACAAGTAATTAGAAAAAGACATGTGTAGAAATAATTAGCATCTTATCTTTCATACACGATTCCTTATTTGTCAAATAAAGCGACATTTCACACTTATGGAATGTTATCTTTTCTTCTTTCTTTCAATTTAATTTAATTTAATTTAGTTTAAGTTAATTTAATTTAATAGTATGTAATTGATACTATTCAAATTGATTATGACTTATGACTAGGATACAACGCATACACTTTTCGTATCATCCATCTTATAAGATAGCGATTTTATATAAGTATTAGTGTAACACAATTCTAATTGAAAAGTACTGCTTATGATAGCTTATTTATTGATTTACTTGTAAAACAGCTGTATATAAATTTTTCGTAAAACATATTGTAAATAATTTCGCTTACAGTTTGAACAAACGGTCTAATTAATAAATTATCTTTTTGTTTAATGAGCTCGAAAAAATCGTTCTTTATTCCAAAAAACAATTTGAAACCTTTAATTTTATTTTCAAACAGTTATTCAAACTACAACATTACCTCAGTATCTATCAGCAACTTACGATATAAGGGGACGGACGCATACAACCTTCAAAAGCACAAAACGACAAACATAGAAATACACGAAAATATTTTAAAAATTCCAAAGACATAATCTTGAGCCCATACGCCAAGTGCCTTCAAAAATCAGTCCACATGCACCAAATGACATACCAAAAGACCAAAAGAGTCGACTAGTATGACAAATGATATTATTTTTTCCGTTTCAGTAATATGTTTACTCTTATTTTATACCTATTTTGACTTAAAAAATCAGTTCACATGCAAAATTTCGGCCTATATTATCACACTTACTAAAACTCCAATAAATTCGTGTGAACTAATTACAAACAATCACGATTTCCATGACTCACCTACCTAGTACCTACGTTCTACAACTAACCATAACGTTGTAAGTTTGTGACGGGTCAAGTATTATTCGTGTAAGGTAGATAAGACAAAGGCAGAGTGCATTGAAAGTTTAGCATGTGGCAATTTAATGTCTAGATGTCTCTCAAGTTTAGTTTTTTTATTCGCATAAATTAGGAATCGAACTTCTAACCGATTGTTTAAGAAGTTGGGAACCTTAACATTCATAATAGTCAATTTTAGTTTGATTTGTTTTCTAAGTTGTGAAATGAATTTTTGATCATGAGAATTGAGATATCAAGTCAAAGAAAATTAGGAAACAATAAGCAATAAGTCAAGAGTCAATCAATTAATTAAATAAGAAAAACAGTTACATTTGCATTAAAGGGTGTCCATGCAATAATTTTCTCATGAAGACGTTATTTATTATGGGGAATTCTATTTCAAACGGCTTTTTTACGAAAAAATCGTATTATTTTTTTAATAAAATGTTACCATTATTTTCATGCTAAAAAGTGACAATTTTAGTTATGACATTTTGTTATTAAATAATACTACATATTTTTTAAAAATGCTGATATTTAGTCCATCTTATTTTAGACCGTCTTATTTTAGACGTCTAAAATAAGACCGATTAAATTTATTATCTTGACATCAGAAACTTTGAAAAAGTGGTAGATGACTCAATTGATTTGAAACTGAAGTGATGGACAATGATATTGGACAATGGCGGGTGCCGAAAAATTATATCCGTCTTAAACATAAAACGGATCTTTATTTGTTTAAAATGTTAAATTTTTTGCTAATATTAATGCATTACAATTTTGTTTAATGAGTGATATTTAACCCATTTTAAAATTTTAAACTAATATGTTCGTCTTAAATGAGAATTTGTGGCGGAGAATTGAGACTGCGGTTATTACAACATCTAAAAACATAGTGGTATATCAAATCCCTTTCGATATTCTTTATTAATTTTAAGGGAAGAAATGATCCATTCTATGTTGACACTTGAGTACTTGACAATTGACATACACTATAAGGTGATGTTGAGGGCCACATCACACATGCTTTAGAAATGGATCCAATTACTATCATGTTCATAAATACAAATTCTCATTTGAGACGAAAGTACTCGTCTCAAGTTTAAGACATCCAAATAATTTTTGCTTTTCTCTAGACTTTATGAATATATCCGTCTTAAAAAAAACTTATTGGTTAATAAGTTTGAAATTAGGCAATTTTTATCGTATTATATTTTATGTATTTATATCTTAACTCGATTTGGTATATGTCGAATTCAGTAGTGCTGAAACACCGATATACGGATCCTGCACGATGGTGAGTTCAGAGTCGGGATGACCTTGTAGGAAATACCGAAATAGTGTCGGAATTGATTTGAACTTAAACCCCACACAAAACGTGCAAACAGACTCATCATAAGAGTGGTTATGGGTGATGAACTGATGATAATCATAACTCATTCAAACAGTTTCTTGATATGATCACGAAAAGTCGAATTCCAAGGCTATATAGCATGGCTACATTAGTTGAAAGTTGTTGCCGAGGGGCCGGGCATGATCTGATGTTATAACAATATGTAGGCCATGACACCTCGAAATGCGTACCATAGCACCCGATCACTGCGCAGTGAGCAGTCGCAAAAGGTTTTACAAGTATTTTCTCCGTCTCAATTATTTGTTTATCTTCTATATTATTTGTCGAGTATTTTAATCAAAAGTAAACAAATAATTGCGATAAAGAGAGTAATTACGGAACAACGGCAAAGGTTCTCAAATAATCGAAGATTAATCCCAAAATCCATCTCGGAAGATCAGCTCAACCGGTAAGGAGTCAACCTCAGAAGTCCAAAGCCGGAAATCCACCATCGTTACGACTTGCAAAGTTACAAGCCCCGAGATCACGCCTCTAAGGATGGTTGAACGCGTCAAAGTCTGGCACGTCGTAACTTGCAACCCTTGTTTTGTACCGAGTAATGTCCAAAAAGACAAGCGTTTCTTTGAAATAAAAAACTGTTGCTTGTTTTGCGGAATCCATAGTACAACCATAAAATGAAACTTGGTTATACAATAATAAATGAGGGCAAAGACATACGGGTATGAAAATCAACGCTTCGAAACATGGATGAAAAAACATGAAATCCGAATACATCTTTCTAGACGGGCGGCTGAGCTGCTGAACTAGTCTTTGCCAAAGTCGGCACTGTAGTGAGCACTTGATTCCAGCTTCTTTGCTTCGCTTAACTTTCTAACCGCCTATTTTAATAAAGTATATATAGATAAATTAGTACAAAATGCATATATCCATTATCGGTTTTTCTATCGTGTGCCCTTAGGGCCATGGTTTTAAATCTCGGTATCGGTCGCAGGCGCGGTAGCGGTGTAACCAGACCTTAATCGGCCATCGCGGGCGGATCACGGTGAATCTCGGTGATTTCTCGGGTGATATCTCGTATCGGTAGAGTGAAAATCCGATACAACTCGGCCGAGTCGTATTGTATCAGCCGAGATTTAAAAACATGCTTCGGGCACACATTAATAATCTAAATGCGGAAATATTCACACCATATTCTCATCAGATTCTTAGTTAAAAACTCATTTTTACCATAAATAATAAAAATATTCCCCTAGAGTTACGAAAAGAAGAGGTGACTTCAGCCGTAACATCTGTTATCGGTTAATCAGTCGCGTATTATGAAAAAACTTGAATCTCCCAAACATCGTATGTTATCAGAAAGTAAAATCTTACCTTCATGAAGTCTTCATGAACAACGTAATCCCGCTCGGCACGAATGGCTGCCATCCCAGCTTCGGTACAGACATTCCGTAAATCAGCTCCATTGAATCCCTGCAGCGAAGTAAAAGCAACTCTCAATGGATATTGGAGACAACAAACTTATATAAGAGGTTGCACTCATTTTTTTAGTATCAAAATTTAACTTGGTTTGAACTGCAAGTCTCTTTTAATACAGTATCGGTTAGCATTGTTGTCACACAATCTCATACAAGAACTTGTACGGTTTGAACTATCGAGAAACACAAATTCACATTTGTGACAGGGGTATCCGTCACAAGCTTGTGAAGGATACCGTTTCCTCTCACAAAATACTCACTTTTTCTCTCTCTCCAACACTATTCTTGTGGTCCCCTTTCTCCACTAACTCATTTTGTATCCATTTTATCTCACAAAATATCCGTCACAAATGGCGACCCGTCACAAGCAAGACTTACTAATCGAGAAATAGTTATAGATCAAAATGTATAGCGGGTGTATATAGGATGCTCACCTCTGCTAGCTTAACGACGGCTTCATAGTCAATCTCGCCATGCTTGGCAATTCCAGCAGCGTGGATTTTTAAGATTTCCATCCTTGATTGTTCATTTGGCAATGGAATTTCGATCTTCCTATCTAGACGCCCTGGACGAAGAAGTGCAGGGTCCAATACATCAGGTCTATTTGTCGCCATTATCATTTTGACCTGCAGGGTGTAGTGACGTCAACATTAGTTCCAGTAAAATTGTTGGTTTTATGAGGTGAAAATCAAGTTTAATTATTGTTTGTTATTGAAAACTAAATCAAGTTTATAAACCGGGTACCCAATTACGTTTTTTAAGACAAAAATCCGGCACAATAAATTGGTTTTATTTTTGATTGGATGTTTACACCCAGGTCCATATTCTCACTGTCAATAAAAATAACGGAAATTTTTCATGCAACCCCTTAATTTTGTTAGGTTTTTCATATTACCCTGATATATTTTTTAAGACAAAAATCCGGCACGATCGGTTTTATTTTTGATTGGATGTTTACACCCAGGTACATATTCTCACTGTCAATAAAAATAACGGAAAATTTTCATGCTACCCCTTAATTTTGTTAGATTTATCATGTTACCCTGCTTTTAAAAATCCGCTCATGGTACCCTTGAGGTTTCAGTTTTGTGATCGTGGTACCCATTAATGTAAGGGTCATTAACAGAACGTCAACTTTTGATGACGTGGCAATAATGATTAAATTAAAAATTAAAGTAAATTCCAAATTTCCCCAATTTGAATTTAGACAGTAGAAAAATCAGTACCTTGCCAAGTTGATCAAATCCGTCAAGCTGATTTAGGAGTTCCATAAGGGTTCTTTGAATTTCACGGTCAGCACTTGTTCCTTCACTAAATCGGCGACCACCAATGGCATCAATCTCATCCATGAAAATGATGCAAGGCTGAAAACAGAAACTTGACAGTTAGAAACTACTATAACCACATACATAGCAGAAACGGAATAAAGTTTCCTGCAATCGCTTGTACCTGGTGTTCACGAGCATAGTTAAACATTTCACGGATCAGTCTTGCACTTTCACCAATATACTTGTCAATAATGGCACTAGACACAACCTACGCAAGCAAAAGAAAACCACTATTATTTCTTATTTCAGAAAAAGATAGGTCAAACAAATTTCCAAATGCAATTTCTGCCACACCTTCAGGAAATTGGCATCGATGTTGCTCGCAATAGCTCTGGCTAACAATGTCTTGCCTGTCCCAGGGGGTCCATAAAGAAGAACACCCTATAAAACCATAAATAGAGAAGAAGATCAATAATTTGACAGTCCAACAAACTTTTGGTTCAGAGAGAACCACGCAAGCCATCTATAGATTAACGGTAGGACAGAGAAATCATAACCAAATGAAACGTGCACAAACATCTTACCTTTGGGGGTTTGATTCCGACCCTAAGGAAAAGCTCAGGGTTCATTAATGGTAGCTCAATGGATTCCCTTAGCTCCCGAATCTGATCAGACAACCCTCCCACAGCTGAGTAGCTAATATTACCTGGATCTTCGTGAAGCATATTGTACACAACTGGGTCGACCTGCAAATGAAATGAATGAGATTATAACGTCCGGAAAGTCTGAAAAACGACAGGGTAAGAGCTATATCTCTATTATATCATGCACCAAGTATATTAGCAAAGATAGCTTAAATGGTGAATTAGACCAAATTAACCCGATTTTTAATTAACATAGAACACAAAGTCCTAACACTTGGATTGAGAGCATTAGGATCACTACAGAGAAGGGAACTATTAGTTATTACCGTAATCTAATCTCCTCGACTCTTAAAAAAAACATTTTCCCTCGGGCTGTATTTCCAAAATATTAAGGCTTCAAAACTAGCTTTCCCATAAGAAACTTTCCGATGCAGCTAAAACCATACATTTTGAATTTACTTATGTTCTCCATTTAAAACCATTATGTAAAGACTTTTGAGTTATAAATGTATGTAGTGTAACACTCTACGACTGCAATGTTTACTAGCCATAATTACGGACATAACAATGGAAAAAGAAAAAACCATTAGGCATGTGTTTAAGGCACATTTGCATCCCTTTGCCAAACTAATACTGAAGGTCTAAAACTATGGGGGTTCGATCCAACAGCTGGGAAGGGAGTCTAACTTTGATGAGATCGAAGAAACTGCTCCAGCCTCACAGCACGACAGAAAATTAGACAACAAACCACTTTTAAGAAAGAGACTCCTAATACTAACATATCCTATAAAAGTGAAGGTCCTAAACGTGGGTAACGATATTAAAAAGGAGAGAGTAGATAATTACTTCACGGGGCAGATTACGCATAATGGTGAGAGTAGTCATATCAAGCACCACTCGTGTACCAGATGTAAGCTTCTCCTTGTCAACTTTGTTACGACAACCCACAACATACCTAGGTCCACTGCTAGCTTTCACAATTACTGCCATATCAAAGACAAGTTAATCAGGCAAATGTGTTATAAATTATTACCAATGTGCCAAGATTTCCACGTTAATAAAAAAGGCAAGTGAACAAAAGAATAGGACATTACGGACGAAAATGAAAAAAACCACAAAGGAGTGTAGAAAAAGACACTACAAGAACAACTACACATATTCTTGGGTAGACTTGAAATAGTAACAGAAAGAGTTGATGAAAAAAAACAAGACAATTACATCGCTCATTGTCAAGAGGCCTCAAGACTTCTCCAATGATTTGTCCAACACTCTGAAGAGACTTTAAATCATCCTCCGTTTTATTGAACTCCTTCTTCGCAGCTCGTAGTTCCTCCTTTACTGCACACATCAACGTAAACATATAAGAACATTACCCAAAGCAAAAGAAGTTTTTCGGAATTACTCTTGAAAACTGAACATATAAAAACAGATCTACGTTTTAATACTAGCTGAAGTGAGTCAAGTGACCAATATCTGAAACATCAATTAACATATTTTAAGCAAATTGTTTCGAGAAGATACAAGATCCTAGTAACTAAATTGCTATTTCTTTACGTATCTAGTGATCTACTTATCTCAACAAGAAAGCCAAAGATCATCATTTTGCCTAGACAGCAAGCAGTTTACATATCAATTTAAAAGCTAGTAAAGCCTAAGATACGGACTACCCAATTCACTGAATCCCCAATGAACAGCGATTCAGTTCGAGTATATTCAATCAAGATGCTTGCTCAAACTCATCATGTTAGAAACACTGGCTAAGGTTCATTGCAGCTCGAACAAAATCTGACCTTTCGTATCTACTGGAATTAGCTAATTCAAATACATACTAGTCTACTTCGGCAATGCAGTTAAGATTAAACATCTTTTGGGATCAAACTCCATCCAATTTATATAAAACTACCGCATTAATTTCATAGACTAACATTGACTTAAAGCACAAGACTCCCGATGTGAATTGGCTCAGTTCTAACATGTGATTACAAAGGAAACCCCAAACTACACCGTCCAGAACCTAAACAACTCAACTTTCAAACAAAAATCGCAAAACCTAATTCCTATACCTGTCAACAGAAGTTCCCTCTTTCAACTTCAATACCCTAGAAAATCAGTATAACGGATGATAGGTATCAATTAGCAAGAAGAAACTCGCACTCGCAATGTTGAATATGCTAATCAACACATCTTTCAATCACAGATACATACTAGTCTACTTCCGGCATATGAAGTTGAGTTCAAACATCTTTTGGGATCAAAATCTATCCAATTTATATAAAACTAACGTATCAATTTCATAGACTAAGATTGACTTAAAGCGTAAGACTCCCAATGTGAATTCACTCAGTACTAACATGTGATTACAAAGGGAACTCCAAACTACACCGTCCAGAACCTAAACAACTCAACTTTCAAACAAAAATCGCAAAACCTAATTCCTAAACCTGTCAAAATCACAGAAGTTCCCTCTTTCAACTCCGATACCCTAGAAAATCAGTATAACGGATAATATGTATGAATTAGCAAGAAGAAACTCGCACTCGCAATGTTGAATACGTAATCTACACATCTTTCAATCACAAATCACAAAAAGTAGTTCCTAAACCTATCACAATCACAGACATTCCCTCTTTCAACTTCAATACGCTAGAAAATCAATATAACGAATAATATGTATCAATTAGCAAGAAGAAGACCATCGCCATTGCGAGATTCGAAGTCGCGATGTTGAACACGCTAATCTACGCTCTACGCATCTTTCAAACACAAATCACAAAACCTAATCCCTAAACCTAACAAAATCACACAAATTCCCACTTTCAAACTCCAATCAACTAAAAACACTACAAATCTAACACAATTCAACATCATATAATCAATTAAAAAGCGAAAATCAAAATCACAAGCAAAAAACCCTAAAAAATCGCAATTAACGAAAATTAGGTATACCTTTGCGATTACGAGACTCAAGTTCGCGATGTTGAAGAAGCTTTTTGCTGTATTCAGCCTGAGAAGTACGACGACGAACTTCATCTTCGGTAGCAGGCGTCGCCATGGTTTTAATTGTGATTTTGGGAAGAGAGAGAAAGACGAAGAACGGAAAAGAGGAGAAGTGTATCCTGCGACTTGCTTATAAAGCAAGGACTGATTTATAAGTAGAGAAAGGCTTGCTAGTTTCTTTTTCTACAAGGCTTCTATGGAATTAATGAGTCGGGATTGGGTCGGGTCAGTAAAATCAATTAATTAAGGGATATTCTACGGTGTATCCCTGTATTTTTCAATTTTCTATGTTGTACCCCTACATTTTATAATTTATATGGTGTACCCTTAAGCTTCTTACTTATTCTCCATAAAGACCTCATTCAAATCTCCAATAACTTTATCACTATAAAAAGTCGTAATTTGACCTTTATTTTGACTCATAAAAGTGGTATCACCATTCTATATAGAGAGTATCACAAATAACTTTAAATAAGTATAAACTTCTGTTAAAAATATATGTTATGAAGCATGAAATAATAACAGCAATTTGATGAAATTGATTTAGATTTGTATACTATTTGGTTGGTTAATGGTAATTCAGCGAACTAATAAGTAAATGAGTACGTTATCGAGTAATTGAAATGTTAAATAGACGATTTAATAGATAAATTAAGAAATTAAGTTAGCAAAGTCAATAGATAAGGTCATTGTATAGACTAATTTATAGAGTTTAAGGGCATACCATAGAACTTAAAAAATGTAGGGGTACAACATAGAAAATTGAAAACCTCGAGGGTACACCGTAGAATATCCCATTAATTAAATTGTAAATTTATTATTTGAATTTTGTTGTAATATTGTATATTTTTATTTTAATGTTTAAATGAACGTAAAATTTAAAAAATTTAAAACAAAACGCAAAACTTTATAATAAAATTTTGAAAGTATACAATTTAATGTATGATATATAGTCTATAATAAATTAGTATTAACTAAATAAGGTCTTTGTATAGTGAATAAATATACTAAAACATTTTTTTTAAAAAAACGTCTTAGATATCTGTCTGAGTTAAAATGAGAATAGCCTAAACTTAACATTTACGGTATTTTACAATTTTGTGTTTGACAAACTGATATCTCATAAATATTGAGATATTGAAATATTGTACAAGTTATCATCATAATAATAAACGCAAATTCTTATTTCAGACGGAATAATTTTCAGTCTGAAATAAGACGAATTAAATGTAGTCATTTTGTGATAAAATGTTACCATTTTTTTTTATAAAATGTCACCATTATTTCCAAGGTAAAAAGGTTAATTCTCAAGTTATCACATTTTGTTATTAAATAGTTACATTCTATTAAAAAGATGATGACATTTGATCCGTGTTATTTTGTTTCATATGAAGCAAAGAAATTTTGATAATTAAATTGTATTTTGTACTTTTAGGGCTTGTTTGGTTGACATATGGGAATTAAAGTTCCCGGGAACTTCAAGATCACATGAATTTCCAATTCATGTGAATTCGCAAAAAGTGTTTGGTTCGCATATGGGAAGTTAATTCATGCGGGAAGTTCTATTGACCAAGGGGGACTTGGTGAGTAACTTCCCACATAATGGAGGAAGTAAATTCATGTGGGAAGTTCTACTTCCCATGATATTGGCAACCAAACAACAACATAATTTTACACTTCCCAGGAAGTTCAACATCCCATGATTTTAATGGGTAACCAAACAAGCCCTTATTGAGTAATTTAATTAAGTCTATTAGTTCTTGATCTAGTTTTATGTTATGCTCTCACACAACAATTTGTTATTAAATTTGATTTATTTTTCTTCTCAAATTATTAAGACATACTTTTTAAGTGTGAGTTTGATAACAAATGTCTTTTCATTAGGTTCGATTAAGATAACAAGAAATTGAGCGTTTACATGTCATATTTAGGAACTCGTTCACATATTCATATTATGGATGAAGGATACGAATGGCTACTATTGATAGAATAAGAGAATATACATATTTGAAATTAATCGATTCAACGAGAACAATAGTTAGCTCATATAGTAAGAGCTCCTTTTATCCTAGCTATGAAATTGAGCGTTTAATTTTCACCCGTGACATAATTCACACATTTGATTATTTGAACCCCAAAAAAAAAAGTAAACATTCAGTAACGTCAATAAATGCTAATTTTTATTAAATTATCAAAATTGACCTCATATCGACCGATATTGACTCAAGCTGATGTTACTTGACTCACAAATGACCAAATTACTCCAAATAACTAAAATTGAAATGATCCGACCCAAGATGACATGTCATAATATACCCGAACCATCCGACTTAAACTGACTCAACTCGTACCCGTCCCAAATGACGGTTTTCCCAGGTCTATCTACAACCAAGCAGGGTTCTTCAAAGATGTAACAACAGCCTTAACCTGCAAGTAGTTCATGAGACTGTAAATACCCTTCTCTCTACCCTGACCACTCATCTTGTACCCACCAAATGGGATGGCTGCATCAAAGATGTCGAAACAGTTAACCCATACTGTGCCGACCCTAAGTGCCCGAGCCAAAGAGTTGGCAGTGTCGAGATCCTGTGTAAAAACTCCAGCTGCTAGCCCATAGTTGGTGGCATTGGCACGGCGGATCACATCTTGCAGGTCACTGCATATAAAAAAGCAAGACGTAACTCGTAAGTGACACTATATGTTGCTCTAACACTTCGCTTAACTGCCGTGTCGCGTGTCAGACACGTGTCTGTGTCCGACGCGACACGACACTTCGACACTTCAATTTAGACCACGAAATAGGAAAATTCACCCAAAATAGCCGTGTCCGACACGCCGACACGTGTCGGACACCGACGCGCGGCGTGTCTGAGTAACACTGTGACAGTTGTGGAAGAGTATAGAACACATTGTTGAAGTGGACTGATTGATTACTCACTTGAATTTCAGGATTGATTGAACCGGTCCAAAAATCTCGTCCTGCGCTATCAACATGTCTTCCTTAACATTTGAGAAAACTGTAGGTTGAATGTAGAAACCCTCTGAGCCATACCTTTCACCTCCTGTTTCAAGTGTCGCGCCACTGCTGATGCCGGATTTTATGTATCCCATTACCTTCTCAAATTGCTCTGAATCTATCTGAGAATTCAAAAAACGCCGACTATCAGCTAGAATGCCATGAGTGTATACGGTTATTAGGGTGAACGGAGCCACAGAGGTGGTCACGATTCAGGAAGGTAGTCATGATGCTGACTAGTTTGAATCCACGGCATGGGTACCACGTCTTAGTGATATAACCAGCTAAACTAGCTACATCTTTATCCCATGGTTGTTTGGTAGACGTTATAAATACTTCATACAATATATTTTTGCATTAGTAAGTCTTGCTTGTGACGGGTCACCATTTGTGACGGATATTTTGTGAGATAAAATGGATACAAAATGAGTTAGTGGAGAAAGGGGACCACATAAATAGTATCGGAAAGAGAGAAAAAGTGGGTATTTTGTGAGAGGAAACGGTATCCGTCACAAGCTTGTGACGGATACAGCCGTCACAAATGAGAATTTGTGTTTTTGCATTAACATGTCTAATCTGATCTCCTCCAATTCGCCATAGGCGGAAAGCCTTTGAGAATGCCTAGGGTAATGTTGTTGCCAAGGAACGCAACCAGAAGATTTTATTAGGTCAAATCGTTTACAAGAGACCTGGATTACTCCCTTGCTTACCTGAGGACCTTGTTCTATGTCTTTCCTGAAAGGATCGCCAACAACGCGTTGAATAGCACGAGCCTTGGCTTTCGCAACAAACTCATCATACACACTTTCATGTACATATGTACGTGAGCCAGCACAACAACATTGTCCCTGCAACAACAATGTCGAACTTGTTAACTAAAACTGTATGTTGTACACCAGGAAACCCTGCAATAATTTGTGAATGCATTGTTTAAAGTCACTGACCTGGTTAAAGAATAGAGCAAAGTGAGCCAGTTCTACCGCCTTGTCAACATCAGCATCCTTGCACACTATAAAAGGAGACTTACCTCCAAGCTCCAAAGTAACAGGCTTCAGATTGCTCTCTGCAGCCATCCCAAGAACTAATTTCCCGGTTTCCGTTGATCCTGTAAAAGCCAGCTGCAAGCAGATTCTTATGTTAGATTCAATATGTACAAGGCTGCAACAATCTGAAGGTAAATACATCGATTCTTCAAAAAGAGTAGTTAATACTCACTTTTGTGCTATGTTACTCAGGCATCGGTAAGGATTTTTACTCTGGGGTAGCAAAATTTGTGCAACTTTTTTCATCTACTAATAATAAAAAAGATCTGGAACATTGCCGACAGTTTGCAGTTGATACGTCGCATACCCAAAACCTCAATCATAATCAAGTTCACACAACCCTACTATAGTTGGTTCCACAAATGTCGACCTTGAAGTTGTAACAACCCTCCCTTTCTTGTTCTTACACAAGTTTGGTCGCAATTAGACAATATTTTGGATCTGAGGCAGTGCTAGCCATTCCCTGCTCCTTACTAGCTTATTGTTGCTTCACCCCCGGCATATCCCAAAGGAATGTATGCCCAACGCTATGTTACTCCGACTCTTCTAATTTCCTCGCGTACCCGTGTCCGACACTCGACACTCGACACTCGGACATGGGTATGATACATGGACACCTCATTTTAGACCAAAATGTGCATATTTTTCAATAAAATACCCGAGTCCGACACTTGGACACGTACCCGTGTCGGGTACTTCTAAGCGAGTCTGAGTAACATAGTGCCCAAGTGTTAAACTCAACTATTTCGTGAAGATCCTCCGAGTTTGTCTTAAAATGAAGTTTACAAGGCTTAAACGAAGTGTTCAGAAAGTCATACATTGTCTAGTGTTGGACATGGATATTCAAGGTTGTATGAGAAGTCGAACAAAAACTATCTAAATGCAATCTACATATACATTCCAAACCATTACCTTGTCAACATCCATGTGAGAGGCAAGAGCAGCACCGGCAGTAGGGCCATAACCGGAAACAACATTCAGGACACCTTCTGGAAGTCCAGCCTGCCACATTATGTGGCAAAGTTAGACATACATTCTTTCAAAATCCATGAAATTTCTCGAGTCCATTTAGAATAACAGTCGATGGTAGAGCAAAAAAAGGAGGACAAATTAGGATATCTAGCTAGGGACATGATTATATTTGTAAAGCACATAGGCTCACCTCTTGGAGTAGCTTAGCAGCATATAAGGCAGTCAGTGGAGTTTGCTCAGCAGTCTTCATAACAATTGTGTTGCCAGTTGCCAAGGCAGGTCCAATCTTCCACACAAACATGAGGAGTGGGAAGTTCCAAGGGATAATTTGGCCAGCTACACCAATGGGTTCATGAAGAGTTTGAACATGATACGGTCCATCAGCCGGTGCAGTTAAACCGTGGATCTTGTCAGTCCATCCTAAGAAATAAAAGCGCGCAAAAAATATCACGAAAAAAGAACATAGGGACAAGGCGATCGCTATTTTTTATTTTTTGAGCTAGTAGAAATGTTAAAAGTTAAGCTTTTCATGCAAATGATTTCAAAATAGTCAATCAGAAAAAGTATATGTGAAGGATTCAAAAGCACGCCCCTCTCACGGATGTGTATGGCAATGTTCACCATTTTAACATAATGGAATACTTTACACACAAAAAGCTAAACATAAGGGGCTCAGAGAACAAGTGTTTCAACCGCCTATGGCGAGGTAAGAGAGATCGAATGCATGAAGCATTATCTCTGATTGAAAAAGAGACCATTATGACATAAAGAAGAAAGAAAAACATAGCTCAAACATCAGCTAAAACCGATCTTTCTACCTACCAGCATAATATCTCATAACACGAGAGCACATTGGTAATTCAACTTTAGCAGCTTGCTCGTAAGGTTTTCCATTGTCCCAGGTCTCAAGAGCAGCAATTTCTTCAGTGTGCTGATCAAGTAGATCAGCAAATTTCAGCAAGATATTTGACCTTTCCTGTAGAAAAAGAATTTTAACATAAAGGCTGAGATATATGGGTTCGGAACTTAGCTTCAAAAAGGAAATGCAATAAAAA
Source organism: Silene conica (assembly GCA_029255685.2). Classification (NCBI taxonomy): domain Eukaryota; kingdom Viridiplantae; phylum Streptophyta; class Magnoliopsida; order Caryophyllales; family Caryophyllaceae; genus Silene; species Silene conica. The sequence goes on from CM055312.2 coordinate 99,676,273, forward strand.
AAGGAGCTAAGCTAGTTACATAAGCTGTCATCTTTGGCCAAGGACCCTCATCAAATGCCCTGCGAGCAGCAACTACTGCTCGGTTGATATCTTCTGCATCACCTTCAGCTACCTCAGCAATCACATTCCCTGTCCTAGGATCACATGTTGTGAACTTTTTGCCTGAAATAGCCAGTCAATGAAATTGTCAGCACCACAAAACAGCTTCATGATCAGGTGTATACCTGGGAACCGAACCCTTCAGATTTGGTATGGATCAGGCTATTTTGGGTATATTACAAACTTTGAGACGGGATGGGATGGCGATCGGGTAATTTCAGGGATGTACTTAAATCAGGTCATTTGGGTCTAGCAGTGTCATTTCGGGTCCGATTTATTGAAGTTTATGACATTAATTACCCAAGTAATTCGAGCCAACCCGGACCACCCATCATCACGGATCATCTTAGTTTCGTGCCGGGTAGTTTTAGTAAGACCAATATCATGTTCATTAAAGTTCAGGCCAATTAAGGATAGGATCTGAATCATCTGATCAATCTAGGTCTTGAGTCATATAAGGGTTATAGTCTTCTACTCCAACTCGGGAGAACTTAGGTCCCAGTTTTGCCGGTCTAACCAGTTAGCAGTCTTCTCCTATTCATGTATGTGAATGTGATTGTCTTATTGTGAGACCAACCCAATTTGCCATATCATCTATGTTACTTCGACTCTTCTAATTTCCTCACGTACCCGTGTACGACACTTGACAGTCGGACATGGGTATGACACTTGGACAACTCATTTTAGACCAAAATATGCATATTTTTCAATAAAATAGCGGAGTTTGACACTTGGACACATACTCGCGTCGGATACTTCTAAACGGGTCTGAGTAACATAGCATATCATAACAGGTTATAATTTTGGTTAGTCTCACAGAATAACATCCCCTTACAATCCTCTCAACTGGTCAGGTAATTCTGTTCTAGATTACAAAAAAGAGCACCATAAGTCACTCCTCTCATACTTACTAAGTTTCACGACACGTCTTATAGAGGTGACTTTGGTGGTCTCATACAATGAGGCAATCTGATACAAGAAGACCCGACTATTCTAATGCATGTGTGGGTCATTTCATAGCTCACCTGAAGCTGAATCCACAAACTGTCCATTGATAAAAAGCTGGGTGTATTTCACTTTCACAGGTGCACTGATAGGTTCCTGAAGGGCAGCAGCTGTACTGTATCTTGAAACCACTCTTCTCAGGTGACAAGTCCTACCTGTGCAGCAAATACAGAATTTATATATTTAGAATCAATAATTAAAATTTATTCTTGAAAAAACGTAAATGATGTTCTTGGATGATCCATAATACACGATAAACACATTGACATCTTATTTGCAGTAATGGTAATACCATATTGAGGAAGCAAACGAGCTGATTGAGACAATAAAGATGAAATCTTTAGACATGCCATGGCGTGTTACTGTGAATTGAAAAACGTATTGGAGAATGGCTAAGCACGAGTGTCTGAAACAACTGTGATACTGTGACTTTATATAGGAATATGCAAGCTCAGAAAGTTCTTCAAGACTTCAACCCCATTAAATTATTATTCATGTCCAAATCACTCATGCGCGACTCATCACAGCCATAACAATCTTAACACCACCTTTATTATTGACCTTAAAATACTCTTTTTAGATACAAATCCCATAAACGTGGTTGAAGGGATTACCTTCAAGATTGCACATGGCCGGCCTGGTCATATATTAAACAATACTGTATGAGTCCTCATACCTTAAGAGATTAACTAATCAGTCTTGTTTCTCTCAAAATATACATATGACTAAATACTATAAAATGTAAACAACAACATACATTGCCCCAGTGCCTCAATGACTCCCGCAAATAAGGATAAGGGGGTCGGATATACGCAGCCTTACCCTTGTGGCCTTGTGTTAGTAACACAAAGACGTTTCCGAATGACCCAAGATGAAAATTGCGTCGAGAACTAATTAAGTGTATGCTCCAATAAAATCATTTTGCTGTTACGAGACTAATTATATACGTTAAATAATTTCTCTCGAAGCCTTCCTTTAAAATTACATGTCACTGTACGATAAAAACTAAAAAGTTCCTCGAAAAAACACAGCAGAGACTCTGTCAGAACTCAGAAGTCTTTGCTGTTACTTGCTATCATGTTTGCTGTTACTTGCTATCATGTTAAGGCTGAAATATAATAAAATCATATCAATCTAGAATAAGATGTGATTGCAAGTTAACAGCATATAAAATTCATAACTATAGTTGACTTTCATGTAATTGCCTCTTCATAGAACAAAACTCTGTAAACTCCGTATAATTTGGATCACAAAAATAAAATAAGAACACGATAAGCACTCGTACCGATGTTGCTTTTAATATGGCAGGATACGAGATTTACGAATACGAGGTTATTCTACAGAAGTCCTGTAATGGTATCACATGTGAAACCAACTAAAGTATCCAAGTGTTTTCATTGAAATATATGATTATCTCGTGGGTTTAACATGTAGTAAAATCATAAACACATCGATAAAACTCGTCACTGAACAATAAAACTAAAAATTCTCTGGATTCCTTCATTTACCCCGCTTTAAGCAGTAGCCTCATTGGAATTGCTCAAAGAATAGTCAACCATAATCATGCTTCTAATGACATGATCAGGCACTGCACAGAAAGAGGACAAGAAGGGGTCATAATCTGTCATTGAAAACTAATGAAAAATTCAAAAGTTTTGACAGTTATGCTGCTAGATTTTTCCGATTGTGAACTTTAACTACGGCGTATATTGGTGAATATGATACATTAGTTGGTTTCATAAATGAAACTGATCCGATTTAAAATGATCCATGGGTGACCATTTTAACCATCTAATGATGATTCCATCTGAAAGTTTTTTTTCATACAAATTGTTGACGATGACCAAATGAGCATGTATGAACTATATTTTGATATTGGATCGATTGCTAACACAAGTCAATGTGCAACCTAGGATGTTTCCCTACACTTTTAAATTGATCAGAATGTCATATGACTTTGTCACTTTCAAGTATCAATTCATGGACCATTAGTTACAATTACGGGCCTCTATCGAAGCCCATCTGCGTTGATAAGATGACCTTAAGTTTTGTATACTTTGCTAGTTTAATGTCATATTTAGTAAACTAGGACTTATGTACATCTTCACCATATAACAAAAATGGTTCATGAAAAGTCTGGACTCTTTGGATGGATTTGGCAAGGAAGCCGTTACGGGCAAGAATTATACATTTCATTCTCTCATCCGTGGCTACTCTGAATACCAATTTCATTTTTGGGAAATGTTGTCAACATGACCGCACCGAAACAAACCAATACTAACCCTCGTATTAGCCCAAAATAGTACTCCGTATAAACATCATAAATTGGCCATAATAATAGGTAGTCCTTTTGGTACATTAACGTTTTACAAGTTGGTGATCATAAGTTGACGGGTTGAATATTCATGGGTAGACATTTGACACCAAGCTGACAAATCCTAAGCAACTGGAGGTCTATAGCTTCAAGTACGAGTGTCTAATAGGAGGTATATATCTAAGTGCCATACTCACCATGCCATTGTGAGCTTGTTTTCGAGACATCAAAATTATTACTTGAATGAGAATACAAGAACACGTATTCAAGACAAAAAGCTAATTAGAAGTTAGAGATATTTGGAGTCCTTCTAAGTTCTAACCAAGAGAGATGTTCTACACAAAAGGCTTTGATCCCTTAAAGGGCATATTCCATACTAAATGGTTGATACGACAATCTCTTCCTTCAACTTTAATTTTGTCATACGAAACTCCATTTCCGTCTCTACAAGGAGAGTAGGAGACGTGTAAGAAATGGAAGGATAAAGTATAGTTTTCAACTTTTCATGCCCATATCCATGAGCAAGAATGACCGCAAAATCAAAGAGGTAAATTAACATAAATTCCAGGGCGTGGGGCATGGCGCATGGCGCATGGGCATCTTGCAGCGTAGAAACGTATGCTCATACACCGATAAACAACTAATACTTCAGACTAATCAGTAACCCCAAATCCCATAATGCAGCATTTCCAAATACCATTTCAACTCGATTATCTCCATACCCCCATTTTTTCTCCTCAACCGATGAACAACTAATAATTCAGACTAATCAGTAACCCCAAATCCCATAATGCAGCATTTCCAAATACCATCTCAACTCGATTATTTCCATACCCCCATTTTTCTCCTCAATTCTGACACTCTAATGTCGTAAACTTCATAAATCAAATGCCAACATTAGCTACCATCACGTAGAAAAACTGCGCGAATATCAAATTGAGTTAAACATCAGTTGTATGATTGTTATTTTCTTTAATATTCCTATTTAAAAAATCGCGCCAATATCTATACAAGTTTATAGCACCAAGCAACTAATGCTCAGTACTAACCGGGTATATATCATATATGAGTTGTTTTAAATCCGTTTCATGCTTACAACCGTCTCGAATAACAATAATCAGGCAATTGCATGAATCAATAAACTCAATGAATATAATATAAAATCTCAATCGCAACATACAATAATTAAATCATAATCATATAAACAAATTAAAATAAAGAAGATACCTTAAAAGCAGCATAGTAATGTACGTGTCTTCGATTTCAGTATGATTGTCGCCATTTTTGTAGGAATTGAAGTCTGATAGCAAGAAAAATTGGGGGAAAGTTTGAAGGTTTTTGATTGATTTTGTAAATTAGGGTTTTCGCGGGTAATTCCCGCTTAAGAGTTTTAACTTTTAACCACCTTCCACGTTCATTTTTAATTCCGATTTTTTTTACTATGAATATTTATAAATTTGAATAATTATGAGAATTATTAAAATATTTATATTTGTAAATTAAAAAATATTTCGTGAAAAACAAAAAATCAACAAAATTAAAGTAAATTCGTACCAACCCGTCAAGCTGATTTGCATGTTGGTAATGGTCGTCATATCCGACATTAAATTGACTCGCAACTCGCAAGAACCGTTAGGCAAAGTCGGGTTAGTCACACACGGTTTGCAACCACGTTGGTCTGACCTCAACCATTTTGAACATTTTAACCGCTTAAAAGTGAGTCGAACTTGAAATTTCGACTTAAACTAACTCTAATTCAAAAGACAATTGATTTGAATGAAAAAAGAATTACACATGTTAATATATGATGATCCGTTGGACGGGTTGGCTCCAACAGAATCGGGCGGTCCGACCCGCCAAAAGGACACTTCTACACTGCACCTGCAGTCCTACACTATGTTTGTATCATAGTATGACTCATCTCGATCTCATAAAGATTCATGGACCTCAATTATACAAGGACCCACCTAAGAAAACGTATCGTAAGTATTATTGAAGACGGATATATCCGTTATAAATTGAAGACGGATTAAGTATTACCCAAGTTGGTAAATAAGACAAAAACAAATTGTCTAGAGGATAGCATTATATTTTTGTCTTATCTAACCACTATAATACTTAACATGTTTTCAACTTGTGACCGATATATCGTCTATATAGTGAGAATTTGTGATCATACATACGTACATACCTCCTCTAACAAATGTAAACAACCCACATGTCACTAGCTACTACACTCTTCCTTCAATTTATTTAATTAATTAAATATATTTCCCATAATGGGTTAATCTAGAAACAAATAGACAAATAAAGAATTTGATTCATCGGCTAGTCTTGCTTGTGACGAGTCGGGTGGAGAGACGGATAATGACACTCACAAAATGAATAGGGGATAAGGTGGGGCATCCATCATGTGCTTTCCTCTCTCCTCTAAATGAGCATTTTGTGAGACAAAATGGTATCAGTCACTCCGAAGTGACGAATATCTCCCGTCTACAATGAGATTTTGTATTGATTCATCGGTCTTAAAATGGGCATATTATTTTAAGAATAAAACAGACTAAATATTACTATCCTCCGTTTTTATATAATGTTCCATTTGTTGAATATATAAGTGTAATATTTTAATAAAATGGGTACATTATATAAAAATGGAGGAAGTACTATATAAGTATAAATTGTTCGAATAAAAATTTAACATTCTCCTAACACTTGAGAGTGTATTTTTTGCTAAATCTATCTATTTAATCCGTTTTATTATCTAAAACGAATATATCGGAATTAGATAAGTGTTTGGATTGTGTCAAATTCATTTCATTTAATCCACCAACAAAAACAAAAGAGAGAAAATCAAACCAAACACCAAAAAGGAGAGGAAAGGAGGGAAAAATAACCACCAAAAATATTTTTTAAAATAAAATCCTTCTTTTCTTCTCCAATTAAATTCATTCAAATTTTATTTCTTTTAAATTTCTTTTGAATGTTATAATATTTCTGGGTTTGATTTGATAAAAAAGTATAATTTCAAAAACCTTCATTTTCTTTCTCAAATAATTAGGAGAAAGAAAATAAAGAAGGGATTTTTACCAATTTTAATAATTTTAATTTTAAAAAATACCAATTTTAATAATTTTAATTTCAAAAAATTAAGAAAAATGATGAGAATTTGGTTAAGTTTATTGCAATTGATAGAACTTTTAATAAGTTCATGGGTACATTTATTATATGGGTTTTATATATTTAGTAGTGCTATAACAAATGATTTGTCTCAATATTTTAAGCATAAAAAAGTCAAAGTTGAGGTCAATGATGTTTCTCATAATTCACAAAATAATTCCTTGTTTGATGATGATTTGCCTCCTATTGTTCTTGTTCATGGCATCTTTGGATTTGGTCAAGGGGTTAGTAAAATTCCCATCTTTCTTTATTGTTCTTTTCTTGTAAATTATCGTGTAAGACGGTTTTATTTTACACAATAATAGCGTAAAATGGCCTTACATGAAACTTACATGATGTTTATTTTTGTCTGTTTATTGTTTATCTTAAATTCTTATATAAGACGGTTTTATTTTATGCAATTACATAAAACTTACATAATGCTATTTATTTTTATCTATTTATTGTTGAGCAAATCTTTACTGCGACTGTTTTTTCCGCGGTTTTTGGGCAAAATGTGACCACCTTCTGCTAAATAGTGACCAACTTGATAAAAAATATTTATTTAGTCATAAAAATTGGTAATTATTTAGCCACAAATGGTAACTATTTATCGAAGAGTGGTCATACTTTTTTGTCCTAGGTGAGATGGTTGTATAATAGAATTTGCTTTTATTGTTCATCACAATCACAAATTCTTGTATAAGACGGCTTTTTTTTACGGGTTTACACAATAATAGTGTAAAATGGTCTTAGAAGTTTTGTATTTAATTTACCATTTTATTTGATTTTGTGTGATGTTAGAGATTAGGAGGATTATCATATTTTGCTGGAGCAGAGAAGAAGGATGAGAGGGTTTTGGTGCCAGATTTAGGATCTTTAACAAGTATATATGATAGGTATGTTAGTCAGTTAGTGTGATTGTTGTAAAGTATTCCGTCCGTCTGAATCATTTGTTTACATATGTTATGGTACATTTTAATCGAAGGTAAATAAATAATTTCGACAACATGGTTTAGGTGATGCTTGGATATGTCTTTTTTCAGGGCTAGGGAATTGTTTTATTACTTAAAAGGTGGGAAGGTAGATTATGGTGAAGAACACAGTAAAGCATGTGGACACTCTCAATTTGGAACAGTGTATAAGCAAGGTATCTAGTACTA